>JBAMNC010001047.1:0-1200000 GCA_037902135.1 Cetoscarus ocellatus | reverse complement strand
TCAAGTACTTTTAAGCACCCTGTCCCAAATTCAAGCACTTTCCAAACTGTGAAAATGCAACAATATATATAATTAAAGCACTTTCAAGGATTTGGGAGGTAAGGGTACTTTCAAGGGGAATTTTGAAATGTGCTACTAAGAAGTTTGTCCAGTAAAGGTGCTAAAACTCAATCATGTACAACACTGGAGCAACTAAATATTGATTTAGGAACTTATCCTCGCTTTGACTCATGATGTAGTTGTTGAACTACTGGAAGCAAATAGAGATAATTTCATCAAAACAAAACTCCGAATGCTCCAAACAGATTTCTCTGCCACTTTAAGTGACCTCATCTTTACTTCGTGACTCTTTGCAGTCGGAATAGTTTGGCGTTACTATGTGGACTAAAAAAATCTGACTATAAATGTTCGTTTACTTGTATTGGCAGCAAGAAGTTACTGTTCTTTATTACTGAGATGCTACTTTTTGAATACGTAAAGAATTACAATTTCTTAAATAGAAGTAGTGTTATTCTTAACTTATCAAAGGGAAGCTCATTTGCTGAGTCACAGCTGTCAGGGCTGGGCTCGAACCTGTTACCTTTTGACTGCCAACCAGGCACATGATCAGACTGTGCCGCCTACACCCATTTTGTTTGTGTCTATGAAAGATGCAAAGAGAACTACTGTTGGTCCTAAACATCATTTTAAATCTGTTGTAAATAGTTTTATCTTAACAATGAAAGTAAATGTAGCTAAGAGTTACCTACTTTTGATTCCAAGTAATAAGTGAAGTCATTTTAACACTTTGAAAAGGAGGAATACGTAAAAATTAACATTATCATTTTGAATAACTTTCCCATTTCTGTTTCCAGCTAGTCTGAACACAAAAGAAGAGATAACTAGCTAAAATTAAATCTTTGATGATAAAAGCTCTTAGAAATGTTGTCTTTACATTCTATTGATAAGATAACATGAGACTAAAATATTAGGGGCAGGCTGTCAAATTCACGTCATGTAACGTCCACCCATTCGCTCTCACATTCACTCTAAGTCGGTTGTCCATCAGTATCAACTAACACATTCACACCCTTTCATGCCCATTTGATGAGTGGAAGCAACTTGGGGATAAGTGTCTTGCCCATGAACACATCCCCATGTGACAGCCAGAGCTGGGCTCGAACCTGAATCCTGCCGATTGCCGACCAAGTGTACTACCAGACTGTGCCGCCGACATCCAGATATATAGGGCTGACACAATATGATAAAGATCAACAGATTCTGAAGAATAACAATATCAATGGAGGTCATAACCCTTGTTTATTGAATAAGAAAAAAGAAGACGGTACAAGCATTGTGTAATATTTTATACAAAACATTTGTGTTGGTGAGGTGTGTGAAACTGAAGCTCTAGTCCATTCTGGCCTTCAGGGTTCGTGTGGTGATCTTGTCTTTCTCACTGGCAGAAAAAAAAGAGACAAGACGACTTTCAGTAACTGCAAACACATTTACTCTGTGCATCTGTACGTTTCATCACTTTACTCACATGACATGTACGACCACTCCCATACCAGACACCGCATCTCTATCAACCGCATTCAGCATCGCCTGAGAGATGGTCTCGAACAGATCCTCTGGCTCCTGCACACATTTATCAAACAAAAGTCAAGAATGTCTACGTGACTCGTGCCTGTGGAGTGAGAGAGCCCACATTCAGCATTTAGTACCAGAGGGTAACAAAATCTGCACAGAGTGTTTCATCATAGCCTCAAACAATCAGATAAATTTCTGTAAGCATGATTTTTATGTAAAATGTCTTCATACACTTGCACAGTGAGAGCAGAGCCATGAACTGAGTCTGACTTTTTTGTCCTGATTTCACCTGCACAAAACCCAGCCAGCCCCCCAAAATCCCCATGGAGACAGCAGACACACCTGTGTGATGAGTCTTACATGATACAAACAAAAGGAACATTGCCAGGAAATAGCTGCAGATTTCCAGCTGCAAAGGAATATTTTCTGTGCTAGTTAAAGACTTTGTATATGTTGGTAATGTTGAGGGTGACTGTTGGTATTGATGCTGGAGCCTTACATATGAAACAACAATAGAAATAGACCCATTGATAAATCAAGGCAAAAGCTGATGCTGATGTTTAAAATAATTTGGCTCACTTTCTACACAGATGCCAATACATTTATTAATTTCTCCTTTTTTTCCCCCAATTTGACCACCAGAACAGCCAGAGTTTGTCCAACACGTCACTTCTGCCCAATGAAAAACACCTTTCTAAACCAGAAGTTACTCATGTTAGATACCAGGGTTAAATTGGTGTGACAATGTTCTTTTGTTGTTCTGGCATTATCAATCTGTTCTTAAAGAGCCCATTAAATGCTCCTGTTGAGTTTTGTGTGCCTTTTAGTTTGTTTTACGTCTCCTTGTGTGATAGAGTACTTCTATGCACAAGACAACTTCATGACTTCTCCCTCTCCCCTTCTTTAAGGGGGAGGTCGTTCCCCTGGCCTTCCTTAATAGGCCTAACAGCTGGACGTCCTACCATTGTTTCATCAGCTGTTCAAGCCCATTGACTCAGAGCGTAGACGTTAGACTGAATGCAGAGATGTTGAGCAGGTTTTGGGAACTGAAAACAGGTTCCAGTTTGGATTCCAGGACTGGATAGGGGACGCAGGTTTCAGTTTCTAACAAGTACTTAAATATGTATTAATGGTTAAACTTCAGGGAGAATACTGCCGTCCATATCAGTTTTATGTATCTTTAAGGACCTCATAAATAAATAAATAATAAATATTTTTGACATAGTGCATGGACAAAAGTTTAGAGAAGAGTACCAAGGTAGACAGCAGCAGAAAGTTTGGCTTAAACTACTCTGAAAAGATAACAGCTCCTGCAGTGAAGACGTTTTGTAAAGGCAAGGCAGCATAAACGATATGATGAAGCATTTCCTTCAACACAGCGTGAATGTAAGGAAACGCCCCGTGTTCAGTGTCACAATCTCCCATCCACTAAACCATAAAACCCCAGCAACAGGTAGCTGTAGCAGCTGTGTCAGCATCTTGTCACACACAGGAAAAACAAAGCTCAGCTCATGTTTACATTTCTTTCAGGGTAAATGAATCATGTCAACAAATATTAAAAATGTATAACGAAAAGCGAGTCCAGAGAACTCCCCACTCACCCGTGTTTACTCTAAAGAGACCCTGCAGACCTCACTGTGGTGATAAATAAGCGAGGAGAGAGGAGTGATGTCACCGTACAGTGAATTATACAACTTATTGCAAAGGGGTTCAAACCTCTTTGACACGATTACTTCTAAATATCTATAGTTAAATCAATAGATCAAAACTTGTTTTTATGTTAGCAATTTATCATCCTGTTTAATCTGAATAAGAATAAAGAACAAACAGAGATACCATGATAAACAACATTTTTAAAAAAATTTTTGGTCATTGTTCATTTTAACTTATTTGGTGAATAGATTTGTTGCAGTTTAATGTATAAGAGTAATATTTATTTTGTATATTTAAAGGGGAAAAGAAAAATCTGTCACAGCTGACAGTTTGTTTTTGGGGATCTTAATTAGGCCAACAGCAGGCAGATTTTATTGTAGAAATATTCATTATAATTTACACTCTCGTTGACATGGAATTGGAATTAGGAGCCGTTAAGAACCAGAACTGATAAGCAGAGCAGAAATCAGAACTGGCATTGATAAAATCTCAACAGTACCCAACTCTAGCTGAGCAGCCCTGAGCTGACCAATTACCACCAAATAGACCGGTCAACCAATCAGAGCGGATTGGGCTCATGTGGGGGAGGAGGCCTTGAAGGGGCAGAAACTCTAATACTGCTTTCCCACTAGCGTATAAACGTGGGTTAACCCGCTAACAATCGGCAAGTGACTCCTTTCCCATTGCCAGCAGACCTGGGTCTAATCGCCAGCAGACAAGCTGCGTGGTTGTTTTTTTTTTTTTTCTTTTGTTGAGTCAGCTGATGTCAAACACGGCCAGGTAAACAACAGAAAGGAGCATGGAGGCCATGGACACGGTGGTCAACTGTTTTCCATACTTTGTACTTTAGTCCCTCTTTCAAAAATACACAAACTCAGCGCAGACTGAATGACATTTGAGTGCTGATGATACAGAGGCGGATGGAATTTGTTGCTGAGATGTCGGCGTCCTTTTGTTATTCAAGTAAAGGGGGATGTACTGCAGATGTAAAGTTCTTTTTTTCTGTGTCAAACAACTACAGGAATTACTCCACACATCACTTACCATGTCTGGTTCCCACAAAGATTCACACATGCCGTACATCTGCTCTGAGCAGGTGCCGCTCACTACAAAGTCTTCTGTGACCATGGGACAGCCAATCAAATCCAAGGAGCAGATGAAGGGCTCCAAGGTTTTGGGATCTAGTCCTGCAATCACAGGCTCGATGTAGTATGGCCCAAACCTACAGAGAGGATCACATAGAAAAGATGTCATCATTCACACTTATGGGAGTATCACTCTTAATTTTACTGTTTTAGTAACTGTCTAGGTCAACAGGGATTCTGTTCACACTGAAACAAGTTCAAATTAAGCAGGGTACATGCTGCATGACAATCAGCCTGACTTTCGGCTTGGATCCCCACTTCAGGCCAAAGTCAGCAAAGACCCCATTATTGGTTTGTCCATAAGATTATCATACCTGATCATCCTGTGGTTAGGGGTGTGTTAAGAGCCATTTTAGCCTTTCGGAAGAGGATCAGGGTCGCCCCGGCTCGATGTCATAAATGTTAAACACGTTAAACATATTTACAACCTGAATTCCTTGTGTGTGGAGTGCACCAAGGACAGTCAAGCACATGCTCTGTTTTGTCATATGGACCACAAATGGCCAAACAAAGAAGAAGCTGTTTGAAGCAGGATGCACTCGTAGCCATGGCAACAATAGTAAAGGTGAAGCATAAACATAGTCAGAAACACGTCAGAAATGGAGGACCAACTTGTTAATATGTGGCAAAATGCAAGTGCCTGTAAATTGTATATAACAGACTGACAAGGAGAGGACCTATATTAAAAGTTATTACCGCTAAGGATGTCATGGGAAGCGAACTGCTATCCCCATTTAACTTCAATTGCTCCTGAGGGGTACACCAAAGTAGAATTAAGACATCCAGGATAACCAACTAAAGCCAGGCTTTCGCTATAACGCTTTCGTGAAACCAAATCACTGTTAAATTCATCAAGGATAACAAGAAAATCACGGCTCAATCTCTTATCTAGGTTTTGTGAAATACCCCTCTGATGTTGTCTGCCATGTTTTTTTTTCACTAAAGTCACATTTGATCACACAAAATGACAAGCTGTTACAATAGAGGTCCTGGTTGTAGGCAAATCTGTTGGTGTGTGGTGTCCTTTGGCTTTGTGGCACACCACACACTACAAGAGGAAAACTGATTGATCTGTCATTATTTGTTTTCACATGTACTCTCTCTCACTGCTTCAAAATCTGTTAGGATTTTAAAAATCTTTGCGTGTGCCAGACCCGAGGCTGAATGTACTCACCGCCTTTCATAAAGCAGGTTGGATACCATGCTCATGAAGGTCTTTGGCTTGATCTGACGACCCTCCTTCAGCTCGTACAGGTTCAGTCTGAATTTAAGCCTCTGGGCTCTGCATGAAGGGTAGATATATTTGGAAAAAGAAGACAAATGGAAACTTAAGATAATGTATAATAAACACATATTAAACTGTGTTTGCATTCCATGCAGTAAATTACTTTGTACCTATACTTGATATATGGAAGTCGTTGGTGTGTAAGGATACAATGAAGACATGGATCATGCTCTGATGGTGGATTATGTTGCCACTTACAAAAAGAAATACTTCAAGATTAAAAACACTCACACTGTCTGAACATCAGTGGCAAGTCCAGCCAGGCCGATGTAGAGCCTCTCGCCCATGGGGAAGATCTTCTGGAAATCTGTGGTGACCATCTGAGCCTGAATGCCAAATCTACGGTCTGCTGCTATTGCTACACAGTTCTTCCCCCGCATGGCCATGACGGCCCCTCCATTATAGGACATTATAGACTGGAGGAAGAGAGACACAAGTGATAAGTCATTGAACCTGAAAAGACTAATATTTGGGTCAACTGAATAACTTTGTCTCAGTTGTTTTGAGGGACAAATTGTTAAGATGCTTACAAAAGCAAAATCTAAGTGGATCTTAATGAGCCACTGGAGATGCTGATGAGAATTTCATTTAATACCAATATCTTGTTAAGAATTTTATTGCTTGGAGCAGGGTTTAAGGGGCAGAGGAGTTAATAATTAAAATGGCTTGAGGCTTGAGGGCCTTTAATGGTTTTAACAGAGAACATCACATACTCCTATCCTCACTTCTCTTCACTGGCCTCCTGTTCATTTTAGAAATGATTTTAAGATTACACCGATCACTTTTAAAGCCCTTACAACTATGGCCCCAAGATGTATATCAGAACTATCGACCCCTTAAGAGCAAGCCCACAGCCTCTGATCTTTGGGTGGGGGTCCTACTGGCTGTTCAAAAGATGAAGCTTAAGACTAAAGGGGAACGCGCTTTTTCTAACAGAGCTCCTCGACTTTGGAACAACCCTCCAAAGTAGAATTTATTTTGTTAATCATTTATTTGATCTTATTTATTTTTTCTTAACTGTTTATCTCTGCTGGTCTTGCTCATTCGACAAATTTCTCATTGTTCTTAGTCCTGTTTCTTCTTTTCATGGTTGAATCTACTTCATTTTTCATCAGTCCCTCATTTACGCTCGTCATCCTGTCTTTCCAATGTAATGTCGTCCCCTATTAACTGTCTTATTGTCCTCTTATCCTTTTTACACTTTGCTTTTCATTCTTGTTTAATAATACCTATACTGATGTAGTATGATTGGATTTGTACTTCAGATTTTTCTGGTTACCACATCCGTTCCTTTTGTTGTTTCATTTTAGTTGACCCTCTGAGTTTGCATTTTGTTCCAGTCCTCTTGTTAGAAATGTCTGTTTGGTCTCAATGTTGCTGCTCACTTTTTGTTCCCTGAATTTTGCCTCCGTTTTGTTCGTAATAGCTTTTTGCAAACATCTATTTTTATGGATAAAGTAACTATACTTACAGTAAAAATCAGGGATGCACAACACTATCAGAACAATATTGGTATTGGTAGACAATTGCCTTAAAAAGGTGATTACTCATATCAGCAGAAGTGAAAATTTTCCTGAGATTTCCAGCTGATATTTTGGCCATACATATTAGCCAAATACATCACATACATTGCGTGTAATACCCATAGAATTTATGAATTTAGCACAATTATTATTGCTAAATATTTACACTTTATGAACAATCATGTTTTCTCCTAGAGAATGACATTTTTTCCTCGGTCCATATCAATTTCTTACACAAACATGTTGTCACAATAAGAGGAAAAGGTCCATTTAAGTAAAGCAGATACCTTGTATACATAGGTTTACCTCATCTGACCTCATCTCACTGATTGTCCACTTTTGTCATTTAAAAGTATAATTTCTTTAACGATATTTTTTGTCTTGCTTTGCATCTGTTTCTCACACAAACAGACTGTAACCATGTAAAGAACAGGTCTATTTAATTAGGTGGAGACTTTCTGGATTTGACAAACAAATTGGTATCTAAAACAATGAGTTTGTAGATATTGTCATACTGAATATTTTCAAAAATCTAACATTGTGCATCCCTAACAATGAATGTTATAATAAAACAGATTTTCAATACACATAATTTATTATCAACAGTTTGTTTTATAATATGTGGTGTTCTTATAAAACAAAAAATAATTAGAAACGAAACAATACTTATATCTATCTTGGTGTCAATACCAAGCCGGGTGTCTAATATGTATTTATAAAACATTACCAACTGCCAGAATTAAATTGGTTACTATATTACAGCATCAAATGGTGTCTTTGTTGGAGTAGTTTGGTATAGTTCGGGCCAAGTGTACATATTTAATAAACGGAAAAAAGTTCTGCCTGAAAACTGTGAACACCTGAGCTGTCATCGGTACATTTTTGCTGTACATTATGACCTTTAATAGTTTTGTTGAATACTTATATCTATACTCGGTATACAGGAGTTCTCAAATATCTGAACCTGTACTTGGTTTAATAAAGCTGTGTCGGTGTATTGCTGTAAATAATTATTAATGACATGTAAGCGGGGCAGGCAGTAGCTAATGTGCAGCTAGGTGGACTAAGTGCTTTGGTTTTACACGCTTTAAATGGATAATATTTTTCTTCTGTGTTTCTAACTTGAAGTCAGCTTCAATAATCAAACCATCTAATAAAATATTGATAATCAGACGCTTTACAACGTTTATTTTAACTTTGGCTGGCATGCTAATCTGTGAGCTACCAACGTTAGCTTAGCGAGGCTTAGCCTTTAGGAGCCCTTAAATACATTAAAAAAGATCACACCCAACATACATTAATATGCGATTTAAAGTGTGAATTAAAGCCATTCTTACCATTCTGACGGCGCTGTTGTAAACAACTAAATAAAAGAACCTGCAGAAAACACTAGGTGTTAGCTACTCAGGATGACTGCCTCTTTCCCACAGTGACTATACGATTTAGAAACACAAAGATCAAACTACCATGATGTTACTACGTCATCGATTTCGGTAAGGTGATTGGCCAAAGGGATGACGCTCAGCGCTGAACCCTTCTGCGATAAGAGGATACGTACGGCGCTGAGGTTGTACGTAGGGTTTGGTTGAGGCGAGTTAAAGCGAAATCAAAACCTGGTGCTGCTGAACTGGACCGACATGTGGAGTCCAGCGGAGGACTCACGGGGCGGGATGGACCGAATGAAAACAAGCATAGTCTGTCTTCTTTCTAAACGGAAATGAAATTTAGCTGATATGTTCAGACGATGGTAATGATTTGATTTAGTTTTTTTTTCTTCAAGAAATCAAATACAGAATGATTTGATTTATTTTTTTTTCTTCAAGAAATCAAATACAGAATATATCATGCAAACCTGCACAATCACAAATGAAACAAAATAAAATAAGATCAAATGGCATGAAAACAAAATTTACAGTTCCAAAGATATTGTCAACACCTAATTATCAAATAGGAGTGGGAAAAAACCCCACAATTAATGATACCAATAATACCACAATTTCCCAGCTTGGGATCAATTAAGTGCATCTATCTATCTATCTATCGAAAATATGGCAGATATCCCATTATTTTTTCCATAAGTTGTTGAATGATGATCGTCCATCTTCATTTTTAAGTAAACCTGAACATAATCAAATACAGCACAAACGTGTTTATGCATTTGGTCTTCACAAAAGTGTATATTTTTCAGGAAACATATTTTTAAAAAATTATATATTTCTCTTAATAGAAACAATAAAAATATCACCCATTATACATTTGTCCTGATATTGTGAACAGATAGACAACCACAGGGCATACAGTTTATCACTTCATTTTATCACTAAACAAGCGTCTTTTCATAGAACACATCTTATTGAAATAAACATTATTTTACGTATATAATAGATAGATGTATAGATACTTTGTTTATCCCCTTAGGAATTCGGGTGTCCAGTAGCAAAAGTAGTGCTGATAAACAGTCGAGGCGCCTCATTTAAAAAGCTTGCTTACGCACAAAAGAAAGCGTACGCCACTTGTAAGCAATGTTTGGGATTTATAAAAACAAACTTGACGGGAGAATGTGCGCACCTCCACGGCAGCTCTGACCCTGCCGTACGTACAAAATCTGGACAAACAGGAAACTGCGACCCCAACAGTTAAAGGACGAAATTAAAGACAGCTCTGTGAAATTGATAAATTTGTGTGAAATAATCGAATATTAGGCTACACATTTCACAACACATATCATATATGAAGGTTACATTTGCAGAAACAAAGAAACAGGAAAGATTTATACTGATGCCCTGGGGAGTTCAAGCGTGCGCGCCCACACACGTAGCCTTTATTATTGAATCAATTTTGTCATTGTGAAACAAACCTTAGATGTTATTATGAAATCCATGCACATGAACAATAAAGCGAACAGGAACCGTGTCCCCAAAATGTGCCACACAAATAAGGTTTTATAATAATTATTATAGTAGTAGTGATAGTTTATTTTGAACATCTAAGAAATAAATGTTATATATTAAGTACATTTATACAAATGTAGCAAAATACGAATGCAAAAGTAATCAAATGTAATTAAACTGACATGATCATTGCACAAAACTGCTGATCAATTAGGCTACAACACCTGTAGCTGTTCAGGAAATTAAGTGATGGCTGAATATAAAAAGTCTTGTACTCACTATGCGTAAAGATGCACAATCGCTTATCCGGCACTGCTGGAGGACGTGGCGCACGGGAGACTCCGAAATCCGTGTCCGCCTCCGCCTCCGCCTCCATCACCATACCGCTCAGGAGGGATTCTCCAATGATCCCTGCCAGCCTTTCCTCTGTTGGGATGAGCTCCGGTGTGCCCTTTCCCCCACTTGTCGCACAGACTTTCTTTGGAGAGCGATTCACCTTTTCGCCTCCAATTTTATGTTGGACCATTTCTTTATTACTTGTGCCACAGTCCGACCCTCTGAGGCAACATATTTACAGCACCAGCCACATGCTTCCACTCTTTTACCTTTCTGGCCTTAGTGGTGCCCGAACTCAGCTCACCTATTAATATCTCGACCTCACATTGAGTGAAATTTCTTGTATTCGCTGGGCTGGAAAAAAGCAATCCCTCCCGTGCGACAGTTGTAAAGTTGATTGTGATTTATAAATGCAAACAGGCGTAGGACGTGCGTGCGCATGCGTTTATAAATCTTGTACTTTTTTTGCGCACGCATGTCCGTTAGTGACCTTTCCTACGCACAGTTTTATGAATGAGGCCCCAGGTCATGAGCGCCCGCCTTTGTCCAGGGTGTTGTTCAGTCTTATGTCTGTGGTATCAAAAGACCTCCCGAACCTCTCAGTCCTGCTCTGCTTCTGTTCCTCCAGGATGTTGTGGAGGGGACGGTTACTATTGTCCAGGGTGGCCTGCACTGTGCTGCATGTCATCTCCACAGCATGTGAACACTTTACAAGCCCTTTCACCACTCTAATCATTCCATTTTTTTTTTACCACTTACCCTGCTCGAGTTGCGTGGTGGCTAGAGCCTATCTCGGCTGTCATTAGGCAAGTGAGGGTACACCCTGGACTAGTTGCCAACCAGTCACAGGGCTGACACATCTAAAAAAGACAACTATTAAATATACACTCACACCCAAGAGAAATTGGTGGTCAACAGTTTAACTAATAAGCATGTTTTTGGTCTCAGAAACAAATCTGGAATACCCCTAGAAAACCCGCGCTAGCAGGGAGAGAACTTACAATCTCCACACAAAAAGGCCACAGCCAACAGAGGAGGTGATCTAGCAACCTGTGAGGCGGCAGCACTACCTGGTGCACCACTTTCATGCAGGTAGATGAAATTTATTTTAACAGTCAGCTACCTTTAAACAAATCTTTTAAAGTTGAATTGTGTGAAACTCTTCATTGAAGCAATATATAACCCAGAAAGGAGAGATATCACAACGTAATATTTTCCTAATTAGTATAGCCTTGTGAATTTTGTATATATATATATATATATTTAAAAAATATATAATAAAAACAATAAATCAACAGTAATGCTAGTGATCTGACTGAGTTCTTCATTTTTGTACCTTGTAAAATCTATTTAAAAACATCTTTTAAAGTTCAATCATGTAAAACTCTTCATTGAAGCAATATTAATCCGATATTGTAAATCAACTTCTAACAGTAAATAAATAAAATGTTGGGATTAAAATATGTATGGCTTCCCAATGAGTCAAGCAGAGAAAAGTTTGCGTGTGAGGGGGGTAAAGGTGTGAATTATTTGGATGAATATAAATTACAATGAATATCTCAAGTGATAATGGAATAAATCACAAATAATGGAGTTCTGGGTCTTGATCTTTAGTGGAAACGTATCACATGATAACAAGTGAGAAATCTATCGTATCCTACAAAAACATCTGAGATAAAATAAGGTCCTATTATATTGTTAAAAAAAACTTTGTACTGTACATCATTTGGAACATATAAACATAAGAGGTCATACAGAAGTTAAAATAAAAACCATCAGGTAGTGATGTGGCCATGCAAAATTCCCACCATCATTATCATTCCTCAATGCATTGTAACACAGTTTAACAGCCTTTACAGTCGATCTAATTACATTTATCTGTACACTAAATGTTTGTGTCTTCATCTTTTCATGAAGTTGTCCAGAGAGGCTGGTGTCCTCTGTATGGAGTGGATGTTCCTCTTTACTCTGTCCTCCAACGAGGAGCTGGCCGCACTCTCGAGCTTCATGTTACTGCAGGGGAGGTGAGTGTTAATGAAGAAATTAAGTTGATTAATAAAAAGAAGCCACCAAGAAAAAGAAAATACAAGCATTATCCAGTAAAGTTAAACCCTCTTCCTTCCAACTCTTGTGTGATGAACTCACTGAATGAAGCCAGCGTGACGGTCATGTTTGGCATTTTGTTCCCGCTGTTTCTCCTGCTCATCTTGCCTCTTGTATCTCTTCACGTTGTTCTCTCGGTCCTCCTCCCTCTGCTTGGCCTGGTCCATCATCTCCTGCCTCTTACGCTCCAATTCCTCTGCAGAGAGCTTCCTACAACAGACAGAAAAAGAAGACAATTCATAAAACAGGGTAGGTGGGGGCTAATGCAACAGTAAAATGAAAGTACTTAACCAATATGAGGACTTATAAAGATTTTTAAAGCTCAAAAACAGCTGTATTTCTTAAAGTGAGGTTCACCTGTTCACTCTGCTGCCATCAGGCACAAGATACAGAAGAATCAGCTTCTTCTCTCAGGCTGCGAGATTGCTGAATGCACCATCTGCACTCCTACATGTCTAACAGTTTCGTTTTTGTTTTGCTTTTGTTTTGTCTTAGGGCCACATTGTAATGTCATTGTGCAACCTGTTGCACAATGGCAAATAAACTTTCTTGTATCTTGTATCTTATGATCATATGTGTCAGAGATCACATGTTAGTCACTGACCAAGCCTCATGTACTATAGTTACCACTGGGTGTTCAGAGCTGTGGTGTTTTCAGCAGGTTTATAATAATTTTAGACTAACAAGCACGATGTTGGTGTGAACGCTCACTGGAGTTGTTTTTAAGTTGTTGAAATGGAGACAGAAATCCCAGTAGTGCTAAATCAAATTAACCAACATACCGCAGTATGTTGCCTTTATTAGCAGACAGGCACTCTGCAAATAAAGCACTTACTTCATATGCTGCTTTTATTTCCAGACATCAAACTTGGTCAAGAGGGAACACATTCATTACAATACTGTGCATTGTTTTTACTTCTAATGTAAACACACAAAGCAATATGCACTTGATGGATGTAGAGCCATTTGTTCTGTGTGTCTGCCTCATTCTGCTACTGGGGCCGGTGGAGACATGCTGAAGATGAGACTCGGCATCTCTGTATCAGAAATCACTCTTACGCTACATTTATTTACCTATCACTGTGGCTAGAACGTGGAGCTATACCCCAACTAATTCATTACATGGTATAACTTTATGAGCTCAATACCAGTGTTTCATGTTTTTTTTAAAAGAGAGTTACCATTGATTCTGCTGCATTGTGAAAATCCCAGTTGATATGAATCATCACCAAGAATTTGATTTTATACTTATAAACGCAAACAACATAAAGAACTACTGTCTTAACTGGAATAATGTCTGAATGTGGATGTGTATTAAAGCCATTACTCATGGGTCCAGTATCAACACAACACTGAGGCCTGGAATCTCTTACTTGGACACGTGATGTTTCTGTCTTTGGTATCCCTGTCTCTGTGGGCTGGATGGTCTGGGTTCAACCTTCCTGTCTCCCCTCTGTGAGTGTGAAGAGTAGGAGTGACTGTTGTTCCGGTGAGGTGATCGGGAGCGGCTTCTCTCACGGCGTCCTGAGTGATTTGAGTAAGATGAGGACTGATGGTGTCTACCAGCAGGGAGCTGAGAGGAAAGATTTGGCAGATCAGACTTTTGGTTCATGGTTTGAATAAAACATACATGTTACACTAAAGCTAAGATTGGCTGGCAACCCCTTCAGGATGTACCCCGCCTATTGTCCAAAGTCAGCTGGGATAGGCTCCAGCCCCCCTGAGACCTCGAAAGGGATAAGCAGTATAGGTAATGTATGGATGGATGTTAAACTAAAAGCATCTTTAGACCTACTCCATCTGATTTGTTTCAATGAAGAGAATTTGAGTCCATTTACTAGGTAATGTGGATCAGAAAAAGGTGGGTCTTGGTTTGCGCTTTTTTTTTTTTTGTTAAATTTGATACAGTTTGTTTATGGTAAGAACATGAACAACCATTCATTCGACCCCAGCTGCAGGACACATCGTTGTTTTTTGGATAAAACCAATTATTCCATTCACACTTGCAAAACCCCCCTGAAATTATCCACACTTACCGGGGTAAGTGTGAACACAAACAGCCGAGTTTTTCACTCGAACTTTACCTGGGACATTTCCTTGCCCCCCTTTATATACACCTTTGACTAAACTCTCTGGACTAACACCTTGAACAAATCCACTTCAGTGGCACATTATTTTTCAGCAGCAGTTGTGCCTTTTAAAGCTGTATAGTTTGTCTACAGTGATAAAAACAAACAATATTCAAACACAGATGGCCAGAGCAAGCAAATATACGTTTAGTTACCTAAGCAATACATTTAGTTATCTATCCATTTTCAAAAATGCAAAGTGTCACGGCAGTAGCCACTGTCAGGCAGAAGTTAACTAGTTTTTGATATACTGGATAATTTGCAAGAAATTCTGACCAACATCAGAGCTGTATTTTTTTGCACATCACAAGATTTAGCCCACTGATGAATGTGCTCATGAGAACACCGATCAAACATTAGAAAATAAGCCATCAATAAAACAAACTAAACAATTATTAGGACCAATGTGAAAAAACTGCAGGTGTGAAAATGCCTTAAGGTGCCGACATGCTGTTCTTACCTGAAGGCCGTAGCCTGGGAGGTGATGGGAACGTGACTTGGTGTCTGCAGAGGAGTCACTCCTTGAGTGTGACCTAATAAAAGTTTATTAACATAGGCAAATAACAAAAACTACAGGGATATGAAAATACTCTATCATGATTATCTTATAGAAAAGTATATACTATATAGATCACTATGTTTACATTTTCCCCAATTACTTTGTAATATCTCATCATACCTGTGTTTTTTCTCATCCTCTTCCCCTGAGCTGGAACTTGAACTTCTCCTCTTGTGCTTTTTCTCTTTCCTCTTCTCTTTCTTCTCCTTTTTGTCCTTCTTCCTTTTCTTTTTCTTGTCTTTCTTGTCAAGGTTCTGGCGCAGCTGTGACAAATTCAAACACTATATGGTAAGACTTTTAATAAAACAGATTCACAGGAAGGCTAACAATATTTTAAGAAAGTAACATTGTGACTTTGTCAGTGGTACTTCATGCTATAAAGACACAGGAAAGATTCTAGGTAAATGCAGTAAATTTCTTTGGACTTCAATAAAGGCAACTAAAACTTTGTGCTGGGCTACTGATAGAGTTAAGGGTGTCAAATGACATGCACCCCTCCTTCCTTTATGTTGTAGCGTGTGTTCTGCCCCTACCACCAAAACAGCTCTCATTTTACATGAAACTTCAGGAAAGAGACCATTAGGGATTATGGGATTGTTACAATGAACCAAATACAAACAAACAGATAATAAAAATTCACAGTAATCTACCATTTCTTTGATTTTCTTCATCTTTACAGGATTTGTCAGGACTTCTCTTTTCTTCTCCTCCTCACGTTTCCTGCAGACAAACAAACAGAAAGTAAATTAAACCATTTGCACCTTTAAAACATTTACATTTCAAGTAACAATGTTAAAATTGTTTTGCTGACCTGATTTCAAAAAGGGGGTCTTCCCTAATCTTGGCTGCCAGGTCGAGGCTGGAAGCAGGAGTTGCAGGGTTAAAGATGGACCCAGGCAGGAGGCCAGTCTCAGCGGATGGACCACTCTCGGGTTCCTCATACTGGTCAGTGATCTGCTTGTCAATGGGACGTCCCAGCAGGTACTCATCTCTGGAAACCTGTCCAGAAGGGCCCTGGTACATCCAATCAAGCCGATCATCTTTCTTTCTGAATTAATAGGAAGAAATACAGTGCGACTTAGACACTCCATATTCATCCTTATGAACAACTTCTCAGCTAACGTCAGACACTTACTTGATAGCTCCAGTTTCCTCTGCATATCTTGTCATTTCTTCTCTGGTCCTCTCCTCTTTAAGCTCCTTCTGGAGCTCCTCAATCTTCTTTCTTTCAGCTTCATATTTCTGTTCAGCTTTCCAAACGCGCTCAATGTTTTTCATAGTCTGGGGATGCCAGCTCTTTTTCAGATTCTGGCAAAGACAAGATTGGAGACATTTATAAGCTGTACCTCTGTATTTCCTCCACTTTTATGTAAAACAATCATCATCCCTCTAAAAGTAAATATTCACCTCTGTAAACATAGCCAGTGTTTTATAATGAAAAAACAAGGATTTATTCACATTTGATTAAATCTTGACAAGCAAACTGTTCTTTTTTAATACATTTAAATGGTGCCCTAGTTTTTATGTTTTCCTTCATATACAAATTCTGGCCACTTGATAATGAACTGGCATAGCGCACAAAATCAGGAATAAACATTTAACAAATACAATCCTTTTATTTCCAGACATCAATTGCTGTACAGCTGTTTTACTTTCACTGAAAACACACAAAGTAATATGAATGAATGAATGCTTTATTTCGGTTTAAAAACAAAAATAAAATCATGCATTATATGGACCTGGAGCCTTTTGCTCTGAGCATTAATAGAGGAAAAAAAGAAATAAAGACAGAGGAACAAGAAAGTGGCTGAAATAAATGGAAAAAGTAAACAGTCAGAGATCTCATCAAGAGAAAAAGTTGATATTGTTTTTTTGTAGCATCTTTAGTTTAAATGTATTCCAGGGAGTTTCTTATAATGATTTTTGACTCAGCTCTAAAAATGAATAATATTGGTGTGACATTAATAGGTTATTTGTTTGTCCAATGGTTGACCAATGTTTTTATATTTACAATTTTGTATTTCACATATTGTAGATAAGACAATTACATTTTAACTAAATCACTCAGTTACTGAAATATATAATCATTGTACTGCTCAAAGGTAGAAATTTGTTTTGTGGAAATAGAGTGTTCACATCATAAGACATTGAATGAACTAAACAAATACTAAAATGAGTAAACTATAATAAAAAGAGCACACGTGAGGAAGTCTTTTATAGTAATGGCATGTTATCACTGTCTCAAATATTATTGTCTTTGGCATGGAGTTTGGAGAGGAAAGGACCCCCGCCCTGATGACTGCCTCTGTTGATCTGTAGGCTAATTTGCGCCTGATATCGATGGACATGTTTGTCAGTAACATCTGTCAGCTTCAACAACAACAGACTCAGGATGTCACCAGATTGTCACGGTCACTCTTTCCATCAGTACACTTCTAAGGCTAGTCGCTAGCTTCGGCTAACACTTATTAAAAAAATAACGTAATAATGAAAACAACGTGATTGAGCTAAATTATAGACTCTGCAGACCCTTCGCTTGATATTAACCTCTGTTAAGACAGCTGAACGAACATCACTCAGCTGGATTTTTCCACGACAGAAGTTTATTTTACGGTTAAATCAGACTTACCAGGTCGCCTCCCCCCATTTTGACAAGTTTGTCGTTTCAGTCCAACAAAATGATGAAATCGTCAAATCTCTTCTCAAAACACCGACAGGTTTAACAACAACACCACACCGTGAGCTAGAAAATGGAGCCACAGAGGATTGTATAGTTATGTTAACTGTACTTCCTGTTTGTATGGTTTAACTTCCGGGTTAGGCTTCCGGCCAGCGCTTTCCGTTAAACGTCTTAGTTACATGTTGTAGTTTAAATAAAAATGTTTTTAATCTCTTATGATTGTCACCACTGAGCTGAATGGAGTATGTCAAGACAGGTCATCTACTGAAAGCACCAGATAATGAAGGCTCCATGAAAAGACCTGATAAGCTTTCATTGTGGACTCCATTCGGCACAGTCCAACCTAACCCCGCACCGTTTCTTAAACCACACCTCCATCATGCAAAAGACAGTTTGAATGACATTTAATATTTAGATTTTTAGTTTTGAGGAAAAAACACCTCATGGGGGCGGTAGTTGACAAGCAGTAGGCTACTGTCAGAGCGCCCCAGCAGCACTGAGCTGTTACTTCAGGACCAGTCTCTGGCCCCTTACCCCCCAAAAGCATATATGAATTGAACTGTTGAGAGTGGACTTTCTGGCCTTGTGTCAGTTTTTAAGCATTTTTCTTTACAAAGCAGTTCTTTTAGCATTACAGAGGCGGCATGAATGATGTCTTTTGCAATAAAAAACAAAAACAGTGTAAGAAAACGCTTCCCTTATTGATAATTAATGCAAAAATGACTATTTTTTTTAATCCTTTTGAGGATCCTGTCAGCCATGGGCCTCCACCAACCCCAGTTAAACTTCAGACACAAAACAGTTAAACTGGTCTGTGTTTACCACTCTGGCATTTTAATCACTAAAATGTCCAGCCATCCCATCCTGACAGCCAGATAGCAGAGGATGATTCATACAATCATCACACCAAAGGGCAATTTGAGTCACAATTTAACCTAACAAGTACCCTATATTTTGGTGTGTGGGAGGGAAATCAGAGTAGCAGCAGGAAACCCAAACATGCACAGGGAAAAGATGCAAATTCCACACAGAAAGGCTCGACCAAATTGGGGGGTTGAACCACCAGCCTTCTTGCTGTCAATTAACCCACCATTTACACTAATGATAATAACTTTTAGGGTATTATTGGATAACAGCTGATAAGTACAGAGTAGGTGACAGTCAATTAGTATGCCCTTTTTTAAACAATTAATTCTACATTTGAAGGTTTTACATTCTTTAAGGGAGTCCCCTGCAAATCGGACATAAGAGAGAAATATTCAAGAAATATCTTGAAATAAAATGTTGAACACAGTATGTAATATATGGATTATCTTTAACTATTTTGTAACCTGTCAGATTAATACAATTCCTCGAGCCAGAGTTCCCCTTACATGTGTGATTTGTGCCTCAGGATCCACTCACACTCAGAGACAAAAAGAGAAAAAAAATCAGCATACTTTTCTTTTCTAGTGGTAAAATTCTTACAGAACAGGCATCCATGCGCTTCTTACAAAATGACCATAATATAGTCCATACAGTAACTTGCAGTTTTACAATTGGACAAAGGAAGGAGAGAAAGGTCTCAAAATAAAAGAAAAAGTTGTTCTTTGGATAAAATTAAAAAACAAATTGATAATCAAGTTGAATATGTAAATTGTTGGTGTCACCTCTGCATAAAAATAAAAGGGTTGGTATTTCTTATTTTTTACTATGCTGCAAATCACTTTGATTTTAAAAAGTGCTGACTAAATAAAGATTATCCATCCATCATTACATATACTGCCTATCCCTTTTAAGGTCAAAGGAGCTGGAGCCTATGCCAGCTGACATAGGGTGAGAGGTGGGGTACACCCTGATCCAGTTGCCAGCCAATCACAGGGCCTCATTGACAGAGACAGACAACCATGCTCAAACTTAAATCTAAGGGCAGTCATCAATCTGGAGTCATCAATCAACCTAATGATCATGTTTTCAGTCTGAGGGATGAAGCTGGAGTGGCTGAAGAGCACCCACGCATGCACAGTGAGAACATGCAAACTCCACACAGAAAGGCCATGACTGAAACGAGGATCAGATCAACACACCTTCTTGTTGTGATGCTGGTGCACTACCTGCTGAGCCACCATGCCACCCTAAGCAAAGATTATTATAATTATCATTATCATCACCATCAATAATAATAATCACAATGGCCACCACCCCAAATGAAGGGTACGTAAACACTCCATGTACAGGAGCTGTAGTTCTTGATACACACAGCTTGGGTTTGTATCCAACCCATGACTTCTTTCGTGCTTTTCATCATTTCCAGCTCTTACAACTCTTTCCAGCCGGTATTTGTGAGACTGGATATGTCCCAAATAGAGTCTTGAAAGGTCCCAAAGTTCATATTTATGTCTGACAGGCAGGTTATGTTTTTGTAGACATTTGTCTGTTTGTTAGTCTGTGAGCAAGATAATTCAGAAAGTTCTCAACAGATTTTGATGAAATTGGTGACTGGGTGTGTTGGTCATGGCACAAGGGAGATGTCTATAGATTTAGGTGGTGATCTGAATCCAGATGTAGATTCTGGGATTATTGAAATATTTTGTTGACATTGTGCAATCCAGCAATTTTTCCACATCAAGCTAGTGAATCAAGTTGCCAAGAAATGCCTACATGGAGGTTTGTGCTCTCACTTCTAGTTTTAATGTTGACAAACTCAGAGAGAGGAAAGCTGTGTGCCTCCCCAACTCCCCACCCTCCAAGATCTTTAGCAGACCCCAAATTAGATTTCAATTGCTTGGGAAAAAAATACATAAAAGATTACATCTCCATTGGCAATGTCCAATTGTTTAAAAAGATGATTATTAATGGTGAAATATGTAAAACTGTAGAGAAGCATTAACTCTGCTCCGTTACTGTATTTTCCCCTGCTTCTGTACGTATGCCACATAAACCACTACCTGTAATTCTAATAACAATATTGTTGTCTTTCTTTCAAGATTATTTTTTTTGGCATTTTGTGCCTTTATTGATATATAGAGAGAAAGTGGATAGGCTTGGGAAAAGGGGCGAGACAGAGAGAAGGGGATGACAGTCTGCTAACTGGCCACAGGCTGGAATCAAACCCGGGCCGGCACAAGCGTGTATATGGGTCGTCCCTGGTTGCTGACCACTCCACCAAACCAGCACCCCAATAGTGCTGTCTTTCTGCTTTTGTGTTTGAAGTGAACAAAAAGTAAAAAGAAAAACACACACTCACACACACTCAAAATAAAAGTTCTACATGGACACAGCATATATATTTTTATTTCATAAAAGACAACAACAGATTAAATACAAACTATCACTCTTTGGTACTTAACTTATTAAAAGTTTTAGAACTTTATATAACAGTCGACTAAAACATTAAACTAAAGTAACCAATTGCAAAAAATGACCATATTGTTCTACTGACAAACACAAAAGAGTACTAACTAGAACAACAACAGAAAGTCAACACACAGTAATTGACTAACATATAAGCACTTTATTCCCTTTTGTCATCTATACATAAATACAGCCATAAAAGAGCTTCAAATAACTTAAAGCTCCAAACTAAATAAAAATCTCAGCCTAATGTTTGTGATGGTTTAAATGCAACCTAAAACTGTGAAGCCTCTTGCTGCCTGCTACAGAAACTATTGATCACATTATATTGATCATAAAAGTTTTTCAAAACAGCTACATAAAAAAATATCTAAACAACCATGCTTCTCAACTTCAGTTTATTTAACCAGACTATTAATTCTTCTGACTGCTAATTAAGGGCAAATAATGTCATGTTAAAAAATCATTCTGTTCAATGATTTGTTTCTGAGACTGAACATGTAAACAAACTAATAAGTGTTAATAAAATGTGTTGAGAGATCAGCCGCGCTCACATTCTTTGTGAATGACTGAAACGTGATCCAACTTGCAAATAAAAACAAGTGGTTGTAATTTGAATAATTACATAATACCAGCTAATACTAAAGCATGAATCAGAATAATGTATTACTACATTTTTTTCAGACTCGTGACGGGCAACAGAAGATACTTATTATTGTCATAATTACTATTTGTTGAGAGCTAGAAGAAAAGTAAGGCCTGAGTTGGAACATCTTTCCTACATTTTGCATTTTGAGAATAAAAGTGAATAGGCTTGTTGTAACAAAAAAGACATTTTTATGGTATGAAAAAGGAATACAACCAATAAGAGCAGAGCAGAGTAGACTGAACTTATTGTTGGAAAATTCCCCCTCATAAAGCAGGGTGTGAGCTTAAACTGAAGAGTATTTCGTGCAGCTGTCAGTTAAACATCTCTGTGTCGGGGGTCAGATATCTACAAAGACATTTGTAGTTTTTCATTACAAGGGTAATCTGAGAGGGGCTTCTTGTTGGTGCAGTGAGTGGCGCTGTTGCCTCACAGCAGGAAGTTTACGGTTTGAAAGTCAGTCAAGGCCCTTCTGTGAAGTGTGTTCTCTGGGCATTCCAGCTTTTTCCACGAGAACAAAAACAGGCTAGTTAGGTTAATTATTGACTCTGCTTTGCCATGAGTGTGAGTGTGTTTGGCTATTTTTCTTCAGATGGCAGCCCTGAGATTGACTGGAGTGTGACAGAGTGTGCCCCATCTTTACCCAATGTCTGCTGGGATTGACTTCAGCTCCATGCGACTCCTCATGGGATAAGCAGCATTGATGATGGATGGATCATCTGAGATCAATAAAATTAACATAAGACAACACTCTAAATTGAACCCCTTAACTCAATGACGCCCTGATGATTACGGAATATCAACCATTAGAAAAAGATAAATAAATAAATAAAATTAGTTAACCTCCAAACAGGGACTTCAGGAAAAAAATAGGACCTTTCTTTGGTGGTCTAACTCCTCTTCCATAGAGGTGTTGTGTTGGTAATATTGAGGGTAAAGTTAAATGTTATTCTATTAAGAATTAAAAACAATAGATGAGAAGGTTTATTATTATTGTTTTTCTCATGAATTTGCTGTACAGCAAGGTTCAAACTCAAGTTAGCATCACTGCATCGAAATTAATACAATTCCAAGAAGGCAAAATGTTGAAAATAACTCCAAACTTTCAGTGTACCTCAAGGTAAAGGAATTATATGAAAGATTGTTCCAGCCATGAAGCAAAAAAAAAAAAAAGACATATTAAGAGAAGGAAGATTTTTCTTTTAACTACAACAAAAAAAAGTGCACATGCCAAGAATGAAGTTGAAATGTTGAGGATAAAGTCAAAATGTTAAAGATTATGTTGAAATACAATTTCCAAAATGAGGTTAATTTATTCTTAAGAATCGTATTTCAACAAATGCACATAAACATCATCTTGACTTTCACCTTTTTTCGTGGCATTTCAACATCTTTGTTGAGGTGTATCATGAAAACAAAATCTTTTTCCCTCTTATTTATCGTCCTGTATGATCCCAGTGTTTCTCCATGAAAAAAACATCTGTAGAGGAGAAGTTTTTCTACAGGAGAAATATCAGGCCACACTGGAGACAGAACAAATAAAAGTAGTAGAATCAGTTTTCAATATGCACCTTAAGAAAGAAACATTCAATTACATTGCATCTTGATTTTTTTCCTCAAAACTTTGATAAATGGTTTTAGAAATAATTCCTAGTTATTCAATTTCTTCTCAACATTTCAACTCTATTCTTCATTTTCTATTTGAACTTTTTCTGACTTTTCTTCTTTATTCTTTACATTTAAACATTTTTTTTCTCAAAGTGACTATAATCTGTAATAAAAAAGTAAAAATGGAGAATAAATCTTGTTACTTTCCCTATTTCCTTTTCTCAGTCCGACCCTCAATTCTCTTCTGGTTTATAAACTGGAAAAGGGAGATTTTATTTCTCCTACAGCAGTTCCTGTAAACTGTAATATGCCTAGCTGTCATGTGAAATCATTGACTAAACTGTAAACATTACATTTTATTTTATTCTTAAAAAACAAAAATGAAATCCTATTTTTTTTTCTATTGCATAGCGACTTTGTAGGTTTCATTACGTTTCTATAATATTTTTTCCTGTGTCGTGCAGCCTCAGATTTTTGCACTGCTAAATAATCCTGGTGTCAACTGCCTCTCTGGAAATTTCAATCAACACCAGGAGTGTTTCATTTTGAATGGATGGATTTGTGGAATTGTGTAAATGTCAAATATAATCGCCTTGTTTGTAACAACAGAAAAAACAGGATTCATTTGACCAGGCAGCATTTCCTCTCCATGTCCACCCACGCGATTTTAAGTTCTGGTTTCATATTCTGTGTCAGTGACTGTGACAGTGCCAGTAAATATTGATATTTTTAGTTTACTTTTTCACATCTTTATTTCACTTTCTAACCCAGACCAGTGTTCACATTCTCCTACTGTATGATCATTTCAAAACTAAAACAAGATCACTTTGGTAAATACTAGCAATTGTAGTGCATATATTTCCCATTTTTTACTTAACTGTACAGTATCTTTACTATGTCATACCACGAGCATTGCATCATCTCAGTCATGTTGCCAAAGCACAACCTCACTGTCTGTATATTCATGGTTTCTGTGTACCATTTTAATAGCGTACATACCGACTTCGACACACACCCAATGTAGAGGCATGAACTGGCATCAATGCAAATGGCTACTGACCTTTAACAATGAATCAATGCTCTTTTATATTCAGCTTCATACTCAGTTCATATCCAGTGTCTCCACACAACTTTAGCAGAAGCCTGCACATGTACAGCAACAGTCAGCCTCGAGGAGCATGCTGCCTTTGAAATTGTGTTAAAGACAAATATTTGTTCAACTCTTCCAGTTACATATTTGATTTATCTCACTGTAAACAAAATTAAAAGCCACCTTCAGTTGATCCCGGCCTTGACTCTCGGTTTACTGGTAGCTCTAGCAGCAATGTTTGTCCTGCAGCTTCAGCTCCGATACCTCTGTCACCGCTGGTTTGTAGTTAACAGAGGAAAAATTCATCCACAGTATCAGTAAATTCATGTTTTTTTGTTTTTTTTGTTGGTTTGTTTGTTTGATTGGTATAGCATCTGAATCAGTGGTTCTCAACTGGTCAAGCCTCAGGATCCATGATCACCTGTTTAAAAATGTGGCCCAGTTCAACACTGTAACCCACTTTTCTAAAAAAAAAGATGCAACCACTTAAAAAGTTTGAATTTCGGATGTAAAAAAAACACGACTGAACTGATAATTATTACAGAAGACCCCAGGAGACATGCATTGTATGTATTCTGGGATTTGTTTGGATTTTTGTCTTTGAACAGTAGTTGTAGCTGTTAGGCTGCAATGCTGTGTTGGCACCAGATGTGAGTTACAGTTTTTTGCACAATGAAAATACATTCAAACTGAAAGGGATGATGCAAAATTTGAAGTGAAATTTTCCTAAATGTTGGAAAATGCTGCATGAACAACATTAATTGTCATGCAAGCTTCCAGAATTTCCCCCTCTCGCCACTTAACCCATTAGAGATATCCAACATTTGCAAAAAATTTGCCCAAAGCTATGGAGCAAGAGCCAATCACAGTCAGGAGTGGACAGTGACAAGGATGACATCACAGACAGAGGAGAAGGTAAACATTGCTACACATCGGCATCAGTGCTCCTCTACACAGTTATATTAGTGTCCAGTGACTGAACCACAGAGAGGGGAAGAGAGAGGGGTCCCTAGAAAGTTTTGTATATGAGGCAACTTCTGCTCATATTTATGTAACACTTCTTTTGTTCACATTTGGTGTGAGCACAGCTTAAGCTACAGGTCAGCACTGATGTAACATGTTGGTGATGTGGTGTTTAGACTCTTTAGTCTTCATAAGCCTCATCTGTGGCTAAGTGGACAAAGACAATGCACGGAGACGCACACGAAATCATGAACACAGAGCTCAAGACACTGGAGACAATGAGAGACCTACTAAACTCTACAAGTTTTGACAAATCATTACACTACGGGTTTATTTTCACTTTCTCAACCTGAGAAACCAACAATCAAGCAGGAGCTGGCCAAGGACAACTGCCATTGTGGGTCAAAAAGTAATGGGCTGAGAGCAGCATCTACACAGCTGCATTGGATTGAGTCAGACACTCTCAACTTCCTTAGACAGAATAATTTTTTACTCATCCACGTAATGATGCATTACATTCGATTTAGGAAACTGGATTGTTGGAGTTGCAAATTAGATTTTTCACTGGAAAGCCCCCTTTGGTCAGAATTTTCTACTGAGAAATCGGATGTTCTTCAGTACCCCTACTTTACCAGCAAATTTCATTGGGATGTGATGTAATTCCCATCTCCCTCGGCTGAGTTCTGGGATGAATGAAATGCACCATGAGCATACGTGACACTTGCCAAGTTGCTCTTTTTAGACTGGTTCAGCGAAGCAATGTAAAAGTACATTTTCTTTTACTTCATTTCCCCTCAAAACATCTGAATTCGGATTGTTTTCTAGAGATCTTGAGAAGTTACCACATTATAATGGGAAAAGCAACTTTGCTGACCCAATATATATACATATATATAAAACAGAGAATAATAAAACATATGGGTCTTTGTATGCCTGCTTGGGTAAGGCCTTACCAAAAACACACACATAAGAGGCCAGGCTTTTTCAGTCTTGACTGAGGCTGGAGGGACCAGATTTAAAAATTAATTGAAGTAACGAAGGTGAGGTCTGTCCCTATCACCCAAACTGCTGCCAGCCTGGGATATTTTGGCTACTTATTTCTGGTGCCATAAAGTTGTATTTCCCTGATATCATCATCAATATCATCGCCATCAATATCAATGTTTAAACACTGACATACTCATGCTACTGATTTAATGTTTGCTCATAACTGCAGACTGGTGGATCTCTGGAAACTGGATCAGATATTTTCTGAATCTGATGAGAATCTGGGGGATAAGAAGTCACAGGGGCCTTGATGTGGCCCTGGGGGCAACACTAGATGATCACTGCCTTGAGCAGTGTATACACTGCGCAATGTCGAGGAAATTCTGACCTGATTTTTTAGTCATGCGAATGGTTTTGAAGTCAAGGTTAATTTGAACCCCAAACTTTAGGCTTTGTTTTCTATTTGCACTGTGAGACAGCATCTGAAATCACCATGGTAATCTATACAAGCAAGGGATGTATGCAGAGCTTCACTAAAAAGGAAATATTTTCACAATACATGAGCTTCTGTGTTTGCTGATGTTGTGTGTGTACCATAGTGAAAGTGTTTCAGCCAGTGTGTGTATTTGAGATAAAGCAGCAGAAATACAGGCACATATGACTTCAACTTCCAGCTGTGGGAGTTTTCAAAGAAGCTTTTATCTATGTTTGTCCAAATTTTACTCATGTAGTCTTAACGCTAGGGTCATGTCTGATCATCTCTTCATTTAGTGTGAGCACATGACTATGTGTATATTATACAGTGTAAGCTGACATGCCATCATGACTGATTTATCATTAGCTTAAAATCTCACTATGTACACCAGGCTTTAAGTCTTCTGTTTGTCATAGACTTTTGGGCACAAACCACTTTTGTTCCTGACCCACCAGTCGAAAACCCCTGATTCAGACTGTAACTGAGTTAACCCAGCGGACAGACTTACAGGATATCAAACAAACACTTTCTGTTCAATCCAACTTTCACCAGTTCAAGCTCCTCTGTACTTTTCTTCTGTTCTCTATCTTATTACAAAACTATGGCAACTCCATGTCAGAGAGGAAAATGAATGGTAAACCTTATAAAAACATGACTCTGAAAAAATTAGCCAGACTGCCCCGTTACACTGGAGACAGAGGAGTCTGTCTCACACTTCAGCTTCAGTGTTGGCTCGGTGGCATCAGACACATTTGAGGAGGACTGAGTGGGTGTAGCAGCATCAAAGCCTTTCTCCATCCTCCCGTCTCCATTCACCCTCTCCTCTCCGTGTCCTGGTGGGGACTCATGTGTGCGCATGTGCTTGGCCAGGTGGTCGTTGCGCATAAAAACTCTCGGGCATAATGCGCAGCTGAATTTTTTAGCTCCAGTATGCGTCTGTAGGTGGCGTTGCAGTTCATCCGAGCGTGTGAATCTTTTACCACAGAAGAGCCAGTTGCAGACAAATGGCCGGTCCCCACTGTGCCATCGTAGGTGAGCCTTCAAGTGGGAGGTCTTGGCGTAGGCTTTGCCACATCCAGGGATGTGACAGTTGTGCATGTGCTTCCTCCTGCTATCATCTGTGCTCTGACCCAGCTGCTCAGCGTGGACACAGTTAGGACAGCGACACACTGCCTGGCCTGCACCTCTGGATGAAGAGCGGCGCTGGGGCTTTGGGCGGGCAGAGACTGGGTTCTCCTGTGGCTCCTCCAGGGAGAACGCATCCTGCTGCAGCATTTCAGGGGCCAGTGGCTCCATCTTGAAGCCATCCTGGGGGTAAAGGTGAGATGAGTGAGAAGGTGGAGCATGTTGTGCAGGAGGCAAGGTGCACAACTGAGGGTCGGAGCCGTAGGGCCCCAAAGATGGCTGCAACCCCATGGAGCTCCCAGCGCTCACTGAAGGTAAGCCCACCCCCTGCCCTGTCTGCAGGTCGATCCAGCTGCCTGGCTGGACATCTCTGTGAAGGTCCCACCAGGAGGGGATGTTCATGTCTTCTGAGCTGCCACCGGGTGGTGCTGTCCGTAACCAGGGCTCATAAGGGTGGGCCATGAGAGCTGCAGCAGGTGCACAGTGAGTGAGGAGGTGAGCTGCTCAAAGTGTGGTTCACTGCTGTTTGGATAACAATGAAGATACTACCACATGTTGGGATGGTGATGCAGATAGAAAACCTGCAGAGAGAAAGAACAGATAAACTTTAAGCTCTTCAACCTTTAACATCTTTCACAGACAGAAAAAACCTGCAAAGTAAACTCCACCGATGCTTCCCCAGTCCCACATTTTAAACCAAAGCTCATGAATTTGACAGAAGACTTATAAAATACATTTATGTCATACTGGAAAGATCAAAATCCAATAAACAAAAGAAAGTTGCAAGCTTTTTGTTCGCTCACTTGTGTTTTGTGTTCAGAGGGCTGGGGTCAGTAAGGATGTACCTGTTATTGTGCCACAAATCTCAAATCACAAATCTCACCTTCAGGATGTAGAGTATTTGGTGTTTCTAAATATCAGCCTCTAACATTTCATTCTTTATGTAAAGAGGTTGTTGTTATTTTGCCTTAAACCAGGTTCATATATTCATTTTTGATGACTGCAAGGGTATGTTCAAAATTACAGATGTTAAAAAAAAAAAAAAAAACTGTTGTCATGCCATGTCATGTACTGAGTACCCCCAAAAGTGCTGTATTCTGTATGTGTCTGAGAGGCTCTGTTGGAGCTCCTGCCCCTTTAAGACTCCCTTCCCTGACCAGTTTAACACTGCTTGATACCATGTTGTCAACAGCTCTGTATCCATTCTATTGTCTACACTCAGTAATGGGTTTGCTACCACAAGCCACTGGGCTAAAATGGATTATAAAACAATGGTTTGACATCATACTGGTATGTCTATTAGGGGGAGCACAGGAACAAGATGTTTAGGTAACTCTTGGTGCAATAAAAAGGGGGACAGTCCTGACCTTTCGTCTTGCTCATAAAGGTGCAGAGGAGACACTGTAGGCAAGATGTTTTAGGCAGCTGCTGCAGGCTCATAGAGGGGGTGAGGTCTTAGTGCAGAATTTCTTTTTGTCTTGTTTATAGAGGTGGTGATCTATCACGCAAAGGAGACATGTTAAACACACTTAAGGACATTTGATATTAGCTATACGCAGATTCAGAATTCCTTTTATAATCTACTCTTTGCCTTCTATGCAAATATCGATCATCAGTGTGAATTAACAGAAACAACCCACAAAGCGCTAGATCTGCTTACATGAATTCATTTAACAGAGGTTAGCAGAGCTGAGCAGTGCATCATAGCGGCTTCCTGATAATACAAAGTGGATTCTTAAAGTCTATCTTCAAGCTCAATGTAAAGGTGACTAATCAGGCTTTCCAACGATTTTAATACAAAACTTTTGAGGGGGTTACATTAATGTTTGATTTAATGAGCTAAATGACTACTCTTTCTTGCATTGAACAGAGTATTCACTGGATTTGTAAGTAAATTTTACTTCATGTGCAGGACACCTTTTGCCTCCCTGATCTTTGATATCACTACAGCATGTTCAATTACACTGAAGTCCTCGGGTCATTTCTTTCCATCTTTTGAAAATTTCTCTGATCTATGGTTTCTGAACTTTTGAAGTGCAGACTCTCAGGCCCAAATCCCCCTGTCTACAACATTTAAGTAACCAACCAGTGCACACCTCCCTCATCACCATGGATACTGCAGTTCTCACGCTGCGTGGCCGTGGAGACAGAAAAGAGGGGGAGACAGACGTGTCCAGGCAGAAACCTGCCACATGCATCCGTTGCCAGGTACTTCCCATGGAGGACAGTCAAAAGACAAGAGCAAAGAAAACAACATGGTTGGCCGTGTGCAGAGGTGGAGGTGGAGGGGGTGGAGGGACCGGAGTGAAGAGGAGTGTTGACAGCAGAGCAGTTTGGTAAAGGAAGAAGTTCAGGGAGGTATGGCTGCAGGCCAAAGTCTATTTGTACGTCTCTGAGGTTTGTGGAGATGAAACCTGGCAGACAGGAGAACCAGTTTTTTATAAATCACACATGATTTACAACAGGCCTCCAGGCGAGTCACAAAAGGAGCCCCATAAAACACCCCACCTCTTGCACACCGGCTGCAGAGAGCATCAGCAGGTACAGACTGACAGCATTCAGAAGCCTGAGATAGAGTCCAAGAATGGCATGAGAACAATTACCTTATGTTTATAATTACAAGCACATGCTCTAAAAGGCATTATCCTCAAAACACTGCAGGTATGTACACTTGTGTACACCTTGGCCGTGTCAGTCAGCAGGGGGAGGGGCTCTTATTTCCAAAGGTGACACAGAGCTTGTTAAAATTGGACAAGTCTGTTGAAATTTATGACAAGAAGCTACCAGCCCGCGAGACTTGTGCTTGGCTCCAAACATGTCCTAGCCCCAAACAATCTTGTTGACTTCCACCACACCCCCATCCTGGAACATCTACAATTATCTTTACAGCAGGAAACATTAAAGTCTGAAGCTTCTTACTCTTCAGATCAGTTGTTGTGATAACTTATCTGACGTAGAAAACTGCACAAGGTCACGCTGAAACAAAAGGTCAAACTACAGAGGAAGAGACACAAGGAGGATTTGATGAGGAAAGATTATGCTTAAAAACATCTAAGCAAAAGGCAATCACATTTCTTCTTTTTTTGCTGAATGATGATACAGAATATATGTTTACAAATTGGGAATGGCTGTCATGACTTTGATATGAATATTGTGAAAATCAAACTGTATTGATACCTGTTTGATACTACGGTAATGAAAAAACAGTCCTGAACGCTCAAGGTGGAACATCATTTTTTTAATTTTCAGAAATTGCAAATATAATCCAAAGCACTGTCTGAATTTTACTCAAACATCAGTAGCATCTCCAGATGTTAAGGTTGTAGAAATATTGTATTCCAGAAGGATTTGACCTCTATTACTTAAAGACTGGGTTGTATCAAAAAGAAAATAATCTTCATGATCTTTAGTCATATTGTTTTCCAAAAGAGTGTGAAGGCATTGTCTACATCCTTGGCCTCTGCCCTTGGGTTTGGGCTCCAATAGTGGGGGGGCTTCAGAGATCTCAGGAGGACACTATCAAATTTGAGACTGTCGAATCTCAAACTATCATTACAATCTTACTGCGTACTTTCTGCAAAGGTCTCTTGGCTAAAAAACATGCGTGTAGGTTTATTCTATCTGGATTTGATCAACAAGAGCAGCTTGAATTGGGGATGCACAATATTATTGGAACAATATTAGTATTGGCAGATATTTCAATTTTTGCACTTTCATAAATTAGAAGAATAAATCATCTCTTTCTTTTTTCACATCTGTGTCTAACACAACAAAACTGTTGCCATGAAAGAAACAGGTAAAGAGGGGGCTTCGTTCTCTAGACAAAAAGTTTTGGTGACAATGACTTTGGAAATATTGTCATATCAGATATCTGCAAAAATCCAATATCGTGCATCCCTGGTTTAAAATGGTTTTTAAATGGACAATATTGTAGCGCTTTTTTGCGTAAGGCTCAACTCTTCTAGGATACAGCTAGTACCAAGAGAAAGAGGTTGGTAACCACTGCTCTAATAAAACTGCACAAATATTTGATAAAAAAGTTGGCACCTCACCAGATCTCAAATAAAAGTCAGCAATTGCTCAGGTGCCCAGCCATGAAAAACATCTTAGCAAGTTCTCCCCATTTTTCTAAATGTTGCCTATATATTTTTGCAATTCACAAAGTATGTATGGGTTTGCTGACAACTTCTGATTACTGAAGGCAATAAATCAGCCAATATTGATGTTTCAAGCTTCTATTTTTGTTGCAACTGCATCAGACTGGTATCATTGTTCCTCAGTTACAACTGGTAACAGTCTTTTTCAGTTAATACAAAATAAAATAAAATAACAAAACCCTGTTTTGGGTAAACACTTAAACTAGAATGTGCCATGATCAATGGACATTTAACTGGTTGTTGTTGCCCCTTATACAAACCTTATATTAAGCATTTGTGCAGCACTTTTTTAATCAGTTAAATTAAACCTGCACTCACCGATGATCAAACCTGGAAAAATACTGTGTGAAGGTACTAGACCACAAAATGAGCTGTGTATAAATTTATTATATTGTCTTATCTTACTTCTTACATATGCATTAAATATACTGACACATTATAAAAACTGGACCGACTGTATTTCCCTGCTCTAACTCTGACTGACAGGGAAAGATGGCCTTCAGAGGATCTCAATTTGTAAAGTCAACACGACCAAACCAACAGGATAACACTTGCCTGTAAAAGGTTCAGGTAAAACCCACTCAGAGATGCTCTCTAGTCACAATGAAATCGTAAAACAATTAGTTTGGAATTCCCTAATGAAAGGTCTGGAGTTAAAGGTCAAGCTGATCTATTTCATGTCGGCCTGGAGCCAGAGCTGCTCTGTAATTTTTTGGGAATGCACGGCGAACTGGTCGCCCCATCTACGCTCTTACTGACACGACCGTAAACAAACGAAGACAGCAGCATCCTCCTCCCTCTGCTCTTCTTCGAGCTCCTGGAGGAAACAGCTGGCACACAGGGGGCCCCTGGAGGGGGTGGCAGCCTGGGAGGAGGAGGAGGATGATACAGAGCAATGACAGAGCTTTGGTCATAAAACCTGCCCGACCAAGACCCAGCACAGCCCCCGCTTTACAAGTCTGCTACTGTGAAGAGGCACAGAGAGGGGCTGAGGGGGATTTTTGAATTGGAATCACCACAATATGAGAGTGTTTCCCACTCCTCTGTGTCCACAAACTGTATTTAAAACAGATTTCCTAATCTAAGAGGACTGTGATAAAGCTTTTACAACAAGAGATAGGGTCATTCTGCCAGGCTGCTACCCTTTGATTTCAAATCTATTTCCTGAATACTGTCAAAAATGAGTTTAATCTCCATTTTACCCACCTCTGCACCCATTAATGCGGGGAAATGCAATCAGTTTAAAGATTTAGTGATTTATATTCTAAAACTGATGTAGTGAGACAATGTTATTTATATCAATGTGGTTTATATTTATGTCTATTTGAAGAAAAGATAGATACAATGACTTATGCTTGGAAAAAAGATTGTTACATTAAGATCTATAAACAGTAATGTGATTTATGACCACAAGATCATCAAGGTTTTCTAATATTTAATTATTATATTTTATTTGAAGATTTACTATTGTTAGTAACAGTATTGATACCCATCTGATACCATAGCAGCACAAATACAAGTCCTTAACACTCAATTTTTTAATAATTAAATTTGCAGGTAAACTCCAATACACTGTTTGAATTGCACAAAATACATTGGTAACATTTGGAAAAGCAGGTAACACCGGCACAGGGCAAGAGTTGCAGTTCCATTGACTTTCCATATGTTTCCAAAGTATTTGTCTAATTTTGACTGTGCTGTCTCCATCTCTTTTGGTCAAAATCTGACCAAAGGTAAATGGTAAATATATATATAGTGTATATATGTATATATATATATATATATATATATATATATATATACTTATATATACATTTATATATATATATATATATATATATGATTTTTTTGTGTCTTAATACCACAGATCATTAAAATAACAGAGATTTCATCTCTATAAAACACGTGGTATTTAGAAGTATAAAATATTTCTGTAACTGCAGTAATTTTACAATAGTTTTGCGCAATTCAGAAAGTAAGTAGTTTTAAATTAGTTTTAGATAATTACAAACAAAATAGTGACCAAGTTGTGTGTCCTGGACTCCTGTATTTGTCACTGTGAAATCAAACAATCTTTGATTTTTACTAGAATTATTTCAATGTTAACAATTCTGACGTTGTGAACACTAAAAAATATTGAAATGTATATTTTGTCTTACCCTTCAGCTAATGCATACTGAGATATGAATTTTAGTCCATATAACGTCCTGTCCTGTCTCCCATATTTTAAGCAGTCACACTCGGGGTCAAATGCTGCTCGAGCAGTTTGTTTTAACCTGCTGAAAGGACGAGACGGGCGAAGTGGAGCTCATCAGTTCACACGGCCGGGTCATTTGTCATAACTGTGGAGCTCCACTCACTTCAAAGGTTTTTCTCTAGAAAACAAAACTTTGGACTGTTTTTAGAGGTTGGGTTTGGGGTAATCATGAGACAAAGGAAGGATGCACCAGAGGAAAGCAGCAGTGACCCTTAAAAATTACTTATTTTTTGAAAGCAGTCAGTTAGGCTTTTCTTATTTAAATCAACAAGTCAGTGTAAATTGTTATAAATCTGTCAAAGATTAAAATGTATATTTTAAATGTACATAAAGTGCCAAGGTAAATGAATTATAAAAATATAGAAGATATTCAGCAAATTTCAGTCACTGTAGGTGGATTTCATTAGAGATACTAAAACTGAATTGGTAGATTACTGAATGGTAACTGGTAAATAAGCGTGTATAGCACTCTTCTAATTTTACAATGTGCTTCCAACACCACAGGTCACACTTCTTGACTTAAACTATATTAACACACTGCAGTGGAGGCTGCTATGTTAAGTGCCCATCAGCTTTAAATAACCACATTTATTCACTTTTATACTCGGCAACAACAGTGGCACAGAGATGGAAACAACATCTGGTTGATTTCCTTATTCATGGACACATCAATATGTGACAACAGAAGCAGAGATCAAACCCCTGACCCTGAAAAATGACAGACTCTCCTAAGGCGCCCCCACTGCCCTATGATAAAATGTTTGTTTTTTTAAACTCTTTAAGCCCTGAGCAAATTTTTTAGTTTTTTTTTGCATACCCATAATAAAATGGGTATATCTCTGCAACCACAAGGTCTATTTGAATACTTTTGGTGTCTCAGTAAAGGGGACACTTGTGAGAGTTGTTGAGATGTGTTAATATGAGTATATGTGATATGGGTGAAGACTCGATGAAGATAAGATGGCACACAGCAAAAATGTAAAAAATATGATTTGATGTATAGAATTACTTATTTGGGTCGTGATTAGCACCTTATCTCTCACTGTGTTTGCGACTGCCTCTCAAGGTCCCCCAATTGGAGGACCCTCGTTCTGCAAAAAAATCATACTTTGTGGCAGAATAACCCCAAAACAACTAATCCATATATATAAAATAACCCAATATCAAGCAAACATATTTCTGATTTTTTTATAGGTTGAACCTGACTTTAGGACATTTTAAAATATTATTTAATGGTCACTGTGGTGAATTTGAATGACAACGCTCTTTGAAGCTGTCGTGAGTAAATGCTGTTGTGGATTTGTGTACATTTTCGTAACTGGGACTTCTGTTTGTTCTGAAGTTTTCTGGTTTGTCAATGTAGAAGAAGATCTAAGTTTTTTTTTGTTTTCTGGATGTGATTACTTTCAGCTTAAGGGGCAAGGGACTTATATTAGTCTTTCAAAATGACTTAAACCACCCCTGAGGTTCTTTACAGCAAATTAACTTACAACAACTTTGTGGAACAAACGATGAAATGACTGTAGTCTGATAAAGTGATCTGAAAGTTCTTGTAGGTGCCACAAAGAGACATAAAATCTACTCTGACACTCAAAAAAAACAATTATAATTATTTTTATTAAAGGTTATTGTGATACAGAGTAATGGATTAAGTAATTGACTTACATGCTCGAGATGGAGGTCTGATCTAATCTAATCTGTCTCATCAGCTGTATGATCACATGCAGAGACAGTTTGGATATGGTTGACAGCTTAACACCCTCAATGATTTAGGAGCATCTGAGTGACTGATTCTTACACAAGTGCACAAGAAAGTCTCTTAATGCATCTTTACAATTAAAAGTTAAAATTATATATACCCCAGAAGGCAAAGGGGTATGGATGAAATCTCTTTTTTTTTTTTTTTTTAACTAAAATTGATACACGATACAACTGAAAATAGAGGATTTCTTGTTTTTTAGTTGTCAAAAGCTCCTACACACTGTCTAAATTGCACAGCACGCTAGCAACATTATATTAAGGTTGTCATATTTCATTTACTCTTTAATACCATGTGCTACACAAATAATGAAATCTCCATCATTGATGATCAGTGGTATCATGTACAGACTTAATGACCGTCACATTTCTTATCCAAATGAGGGAGTGCTGTCTAAATTTCTCCATATAATGGCAACATTTATTAAAAATAAGTGGAATTGGCAGGGCTTATTCAGTTACACCCACTTTTCAAAATTTTGCCAGTGAACTTGAGCAGTTCAGACAGTGTACAGGAATGAGTCTGTCATTTCTGATCATTAAAAATCACAAAAATTTGTTTTTGTTACCTTGTTAGCAATCAGGCATCAGCCTTGTTTGATTTTTGTAATAATATAAATACTTCTTAAATCAGGAAAATGGATCATCAATCATTCAATAAAATCACAATTTTCTATTTATGCCTCACTGTTATACTACACTGTGGTCAGGAAGATGATTTATGCTTATAAATTATATGTCGATCTCACTTTAAACATTCTGTACACTGAGCATATGGCTCACTATTTCAACATCAACATGAACTAAATTAAAATACTAGCAATGGTCTAACCCTAAATCTTGCCTGATAGATCTTAAAAAAGTAAAATATTATCTAGCCCCTCAGAATATACCAACACAATTTCCCTACAGCAGCACACCCCCCTGTGTCCATGTATCTGAACCAGGGAAAAGTTTTTCCAGTCACTAAGTTTTTTAATTTTTATTTTCTGATTGGCATCTGTTTTACAGTGAAACTTCCCTGAAGTAGAATTAAAGTTTTTATTTGAATATGGTTGATGCTCCTATTAAATGTTAACTCAATAAAATCATTTTATTTGTTTTCAAGGCAACAGAGTTTAGATAACTAAAACATTAAACATGTTGGAGTGTTTGAGTCTTTATTGTATTTTTTATAACAGTGTGCATGTTTATGGTGATAAAATATAAACCACAGAAATCAAATATAAACTTCACTGAAAGGATTCTATTTTAACTTGGCTGTGTAAGACTTTGACTTTTTTGCATTTAAAGTTGTTAAATTGAGAAAATTGTTAAACTAAGTTGAGTGGCACAAAGTTTTAAGTGACATTATCTCATCCCTGAACATCTGTACATTTCTGAGTTCTTTGCTTGAGTATTTCTGTTTTGATACTACACTGTAATAAAGTATCAATAAAGCAAAGGCAACCACAGTTGATAAATCCAGTAACATAAAATATTGGTTTAAAAAAGGAAAAGGTTTTAATTTCGGAGAAGTAAAATGTGTTTGTACATCATGTATAGTTATATACAACATAGTTAGTGATCAGACATACAAAGTGATGTTTTCTTTGAATAATATTAAAACACTGACAGGGGACGTTTTTCTTAGAGCTGTTTTTTAAACTTCGGGTGCTGATTGTTTCTGATAACTCTTAAATTCATACATACATGAAACATGTCTTACTCAATGACTTAAATTTTACAGTCGATTTTTTTCTACTTTAGCTGATACATGATAAAAGCATTTCCCTCACTTTGACTTACATTTTGAAAAACTACAAACATTATGTGTTTTTGTGTATTGATTCATATTCTCTCTCTGTTCTGAAAAAAAAAAAAAAAGTTTTTTTTTTTTCTGGGTGCATTCATAAAAATCTTTTATTATTCTCAACTGAAGTTACTGAGTCTCTGAGGATTGCTTTCAGAACCAAACACAATATAGGAAACAATAATTTAATCAACCATGAACCAGAGGAAAGAAAAGCAGCAGTGACATTTAACCAGACTGAAGATAAATAACTACATAACATGAGTGACACTCACAGACTTGGATTTCTGCCTCAGATGTTATCATTTACATGTCATACATTTAATTATTAAAATTTTTGCCTGTGAAATGTTTTATTTTAATATGTTTTGTTCATATTTCCTAATTTCTTCACATCCTATATGTTAAAATGCTCATATCGTCACTGTTGGGCACAAGCCGAGCATCTCCAAAATTGCTACTTTTCAGGAAAAGAAAAAAATCCCCAACAGTACCACTGAATTAATAAATGAATACTGTATAACCTGATTAAAAATTATTTTTAAAATATGTTTAAAAGTCCGTAAACTCTTTCATCAACATTGAACATGACCAATAGCACTGTTTTATTAACTAAAAAATTAAAATCATGAGAGATGGAGATAGTTTTGAGTCTGAGAGCAACGATATTTAATGATGTATTTTTTGCTCAGTGTTATGTCTTTACAATTGTATGAAATTAACCTTATGATGCTTCTTTGTGTATGTAAAACCTTTTTTAAATCCCAGAACAAACGGTGCAGACTGCAGCGTCCTGAGACCTCCTTTGGTGAGACACATCACAGAGAAAATAGCACACATCATAAGAACTGATATATTGCCCATCAAATGTTATCAAACAGACTGCATTTGGCATGTTTTAAAAAATGTTGCACCTCAAACATGAACATTGTTACATCATGAAAATATTCTAAAATGAAAGTTACAGAACATTAAGTTTTAATGCATGAAATACCTGATATAACTTTGCACATAAATTTTACCTCATGGGCTGAATGTGTATTTAATGCTCCCCATGACACGAAGGCTTTGTTAACTCTTTTAAGCACTTTGTCCTACTTTAATAAATGATACTTCAAATAAAGTTGAAAGACAAAATCAATAAAACGATTTGATCTGTTTATTTAATACACTTGAGGAGACATTTAACTGAGGCTGACTTCTACTCACTTTTCTCTGAATACAGTTACCAACAAAGATCTCTTACAATAAAAATTGACATTATCACAACTAGACTTAAAAATATTAAATTTTCCATAAATACATATTCTGATAGAGCATTTTTTACTTCACTTTATTTTACTTCTTGAGTAAAAATTCTTCATCACACGACTAAATGGGCTCCATTTCAAATCTATCCAGTAACAAATAGGATATGCATGAATGTAGATTTAACCTAATTGTTTTGTTTAGTGTTATTTTTGAAGTTCGGTATATTTTACATTTCTCTGCTCATAATACATCAGTCAGGGCCTCTTACAGCTCCCTGTCTCTGACTAAAAACACATCGAGCTGCAGTAAAAATGAATGAGGCTCTACGTGAAGTTGCACTGCCTGGCCAAAGAATTAAGACAGGAATTGAGAAAAAGATTTGAAGAGAATTTTCATTGCAGCCGACTCTTCATACAACACACAATGGCTTTCACTGCACTTTTTTATGTCTTAGATTAAATATTCTACTCTGCAATAGGGCTGCTTGATTAGGGCAAAAATCATAATCCATATTATTTTCTTTAATATGGAGATCCTGATTATTAAACACAACTACTCACTGACTTTCTAACATTTATCAACATTATGGGTAATTATTTGATCCTAAACACACTGAAAATATAAAAACTTTAAACAAGGAGTTAACTCTTAAAAATGATCATATGTTTAATAGATAGTGTTAGTAGATAAATAAAACTATATCAACTGCTTATTTGTGGTAGAGGTGATGCACTCTTGAAGCTAAAATATAACGGCAACAACTAAACCGATCACCACGCATGACAAATCCCATGGAGAAGCTAAACACAACATAGTATGTGGCATATTAATTGTTTAATCTCGATTATGTTGTTTTTGTAATTGTGGGAAGCTATAATTGTAATTGAGACTGAGACTAGACTTATTTCCCATCCCTACTACATTAAAGAGGTTTGAACAGGCATTATTTTAAACTAAGGTTGTGACATTAAAATGTATTTTAAATTCAATTTTAGTCCTGTTGTATGAGGTCTTTGAAGTTCTGCATGTTGTATAACTGTTTGCCTGTTTATAAAATTGCTTAAATGTTTTACGCCTATGTTTGATAGTTTCCTGCATCTGAACTAAAGCACATACCAACATTACAATAATTCATCCTGTCACTTAATGCTTTGGTTACCTGTGCCAAGGAAGTTATGTTTTTGCTGGCATTTGTTATTTTGTTTTTATAATTTATTTACAAGATAACTCAAAATGTTAATTTTATTATAAATTCAGGAAAGGTCAGAAATGGGAAAAGGAACAATCTGTTTTCTGAATCAAGATGCAGAGCCAGGATTTTTTAAGGCAGTTTTCCATATTTTTGCTAATAACTCAATAAGTTCTCAAAGTATTTTGATGAAATGTTCAGGGAATGTTGGTCACAGTCAGATTTGGGTGTTTTTTTTCCTTCACATTTTTGACAATAACTCGGCCAACAATGTTGGAAATGCCTTGGCGCAGGATTGTGCTCACTGGCACTTCTAGTTAGTGAGGAGGATATTATGAATAAAAAAGTTTAATAAAGAGACATAACACTAAATAACACTATACGTGGGTCGCAGTGGTCAGGATTTTATCAAGCACATGCTCTTTAGCTTTGGCTAAAGAGCTAGAAATAAACTTGTGATAATGAAAATCATTCAAGCTGTGTAGGTATTATAACAGTTGTGACTTAATCTAAAGTATTGAGAGAGCATTATCATAAGTAATATATAATGAGCCTATTTTCATTTACAGTTTGGCTAACTTAGATTTCTTATAGAGAGAAAATGTTTTTACAAACTTAAAACTGATGATTAAAATTTCGCCCACTGACTAACACTGAAATCAAATGTTTTTGACTTTCAGTCTCTTAAATTAACAAAATCATTAGGGATTTAATATTAATAAAACTCTGTCACATATTCGACTAAACCTGAATGTTAATTATCAGCAGCTAAAATGAAGTGTGTTAACAGTAAAAATAAATATCAGCCAGAATGAACAGTGTTCACAGTAATTGAGTTTCTTTGGTTACCTGTCCGTCCTCGGAGCTTCAGCTCTTATCTCTTCACTTTGGACTGGAGAAGAAGCTGTTTCTGGGCTCACTTCTGCTGGTTCTTCCTCTCATCGAAAAGTGTGCTGAGAAAAATAATAATATCCTCATCGTATTTCATCTCCAGCAGACGCTCCAGGTGAGGCGATGTCTGCGTGTTGACGCACAGGTAAGCAGCATGCTGAGGAGTGACGAGCAGTACGAGGAGCTGCGGGTATTCAGGTCGTGCAGGCTCCGCCCCCTCCTCACCGCTCCGACGAGCCCCCTCTGCTCTGCTGCAGGTGAAACACACCATCAGTGGGACAGGCAGATGGACTGTGTCTCAAAGTGTGGACTGGGGGCATGAGAGGGTCCCTGTAAATCAGAGGTTAATAAATTGGTTGATACAGTTCAGTTTGAAGTGGTCCGCTGTGCTGATGTGTGTTTTCATTCAGTCTTAGAGCATATTCCTGCAGAACAGGACCGAGCAGCCAGCAGCAAGATGATTATAAATACCAATAAATTAAAAAAAAATACATGACAAAAAAACTACAACAGAACTGCTGAAAATACAAATACTCCCATTATTTTTTACTCCCATTATTCAAGTAATTAGGATTTATTTTGTGCTGACATTGCTGTAAGTAGGTATCTTTTTTACTGTCGCTGTTTAGATCGCCCATATGGCTGTTAAGAATGGATGTTGTGAAAATGATATCTCAGAAACCATCAGATTTTTTTAAACTCTGGAGAAATGGCCATTTAAAAATTAACTGATTTGATTTTTGGGGTCATAGGTCGAAGGTCAAATGATGGAGCCTTGCTGTCATCACTTGACTGTGAACACAATAAAACGTTGCAGGAATGAATTAAAAAAAAAAAAAAGACAAGCAGTGGATAAAAGCAGAGACAAGCAGTGGAGGCCTATGCTCAAGTGCGGAAGCCTGCAGTGCCCTGAGTGTCCACTTGAGGCTGGCTGCAGAAACCTGACACCCAAATGACTGCGTGCAAATTTTTTTACAGTCTAAATAAAACTCTTTACGGCCTTGCTCAAAGAAACTGCTTTGGTCTAAATATAAAACACTTGTGTCTGTTTTTATTGTCCTGAGGATTTCTGGTTTTGTAAATGAGGACATGGTTGGCTTGTCTGCACACAGTCATTATCGGTAAGATGGCCGTCAGTCCTGCATGGCCTCTCTATTATTGAGCAGGTTGAGTTGACACTTGCAGTATGGCAGCGTCTCACAGGACCTCCTCAATGATCCAAAGACTCTTTTGATGATCAAAATGTTGACATGGCTCCATCCAATTCTTTTTTAGTCTATGGGTCATTCCTTGTAAATGCAATAACTCAGGGGAGCTTGATTGGTTTTTCGTCAAATTTTGCACGAATATCCAAAATAACCCATGGATAAACTTATTAGATTTTGAAGGCCATAGGTCAAAGGTCAGTGTCATGGAACTTCTTGTTTATCCTTTGCATGTGAGTGCCATATTGTGTAATTGATAGTTCAAAACCCCTTTGAGGGGGTTCCAACAAACTTTGCATATAAATCTAATCAGATTACTAGATCAAAAGTAATTGGCTGTCATGTGAATGCACTGAAATTTAGTTACTTAAATTCAGTATGTAGTGCATTGAACTGTGCATCGTGTCTTTCCTCAACAACTGGCAAGTAAAGTGAACAGGGCCTTTGTCTGGGGTTAGCTTTTACTTGAAGTTTTACTGCAAAAAATCGTGGTGCATGTATAGCTATGCATTGATAAGCTGGCTTGAATACCAGCAGACTTACATTATGCAGAAACTTTCTTCAGTGTTTTGAAACAGTATTGAAATTTTGTGTGGTTTTGTTGTCTGCTAAATTAAAAAACAAACATTATATAAAGCTTATTACATTATCAATTATTTAATTAAGAATTTATATAAATTTACATTATATTTGTGCCCAAATTTGCTATAAAAAGACTGCAGCATTAAACTACAATTAAATCTATAAAACAAATAAAATAGAAGATTTAAGCTGCCAAACAGTTGACACTTTCAAGAGACTCTCTTGCATGAATGTTAATATTTTTTTCCATTTCTGTGCTAGAACTAAACATATAAGATGAAAGCATTACAGAGTGAATGAATTGAAATGAATTGAGATTGTATATTTTGCTGAGATTGGATATCACGGCTTTAGACAAGAAAATTTGTAATAAAATATCATTTTTTTAATTTTCCAAATTATTGAAAAATCCATCAGAGGGAGACCCTTTATTTAATAGTTGAAGTGATTATAAAGGGACAGACTTAACCAGATAAGAACAGTGAGACAAACAACTGCAAACAAAGAAGAACATTTTGAGGACAGAATGTACAATAAGAGCAAAACAATGAAAACAGTTGCTTATATGTGGTGGTGTAATGCAGTAATGATGTGTTTTGGTGCAGGCTATCAGGACAGACTCCACACTGTTAGATGTATGATCATATGATCTAACAGAAACGAAGAGACTGGACAACAGCATAAACACATCAACAAGTTATTATCAATACCAGCTCAGGTACATTTAATAAACCCAACCTACATATTAAAACTAGTTTCAGACATATCAGTGGATTAAAATACCAAGGAAAACAAGAAAACTTAAATGAAGGATGAAGGAGTTTTAATCACTTGTTTCCCTTTCTTTGGATACTTTGACTGTGATGGCCTGGCACATTTAAAGGCATCATTCAACTCTGCTCAAGGAATAATCCACTTAAAAAAACAAATCATTTCTACTTCTTATTTGACAGAAAGGCCCACAGCGCAGCGGCATTAAAACCTGTGCTGTAGGGGCCTGTGATGTGAAAAGCACAGGCCAGGTGGAAGCTGATTTTTTCCAGTCATATCATTTAAAACATTTGTTTTTGCTGGGCGAACGAAGTCTGAACAGATGAATCCACCTTTGGCAGACCATCATATTTTATCAACCAAAAAAAAAGACATAAAAAAAGACACAGATAAAATGATTATGCTCAACCAAAAACAACATAGCTGCAGCTACAAATACAATGAGATGTGTGGTGGGAGTTGTCCAATTCGAAGTGTCTTTCTGATCATGTGACCACATCCCGAACTGTGCGTGGGGGTGTTGTGTTCTTTCTATGAAGCCCCAGTAGTCTGCACTGGGTTACAGCATCACTGCAGAGACCCCAGTCCAGCACAGACCCCAGTCTGGCTGCACTGTCAGCACTGTTTGTGGTCACACCCTTGTGTACATATCACTCAGATTCTGTAAGCTATCCTCCCTCATTCTTCATCAGATAAATAACTTAAAAACAAATTCATGAGATATTTTTCTTTTTCTCATGTGAGTAGACATTGTTGGGTAAATAAAAACATCTTGAATCTGTTTCACTTTATTGTTATACCACTTTTCTTTCAAACCTTTGAACAGTGAAGCCTCAACAAAAATTTTAAAAAGTCTGAGGTTTAACAAAAACATTATAGGTTTGCCATGTTACATTATGTAGATCTGTTAATGCACCGTATAAAACTCACACTGCACATTTTGTACAGCATTAGTGCTGCAGGTCAGTGCTGTGACTGCAGCCTGTGAATCAGACGGCTGAGACCTGAAAATCCTTTGATTGCCTACGCTCCTGAGAGGCGGTTTGGAACAGGACAGACTCAGACACAGTGCTGCAGAGATAGAGAGATGTTATTCTGCTGAAAACAGACCCCAGCTCTGTTTATAAAATAACTCAACACATTTTACTGACCCTCATATGATGATTTGACCAGGGGCGGTCTTAATAATTTGAAGACCCCAGGCAAAGCCTCATTAAAGCCCTTTATCATGTAGACACATGCAAAATAGACAAATTATATGAACAAAATATTTAAAGGGTTTTTGAGGGGCTTTAGAAATACAGTCACTTCATCATCATCACCTGTGGTCACATTTTAAACAAAAGGGAGAGAGAGAGAAAAAGAGAGACAGGGAGAGAGAGAGAGAGAGCACTGTCTAAACTGAACATTATGTTGCCAATGTTTGGACTGGTGGGTGTAAGGAGTTGTGGATTTTTTGAAAGATATCTTTTGGAGCTTTGTGGCCCTCATTGATAGTGGAGAGACAGTGGATAAACCTGGAAAGGGGGCAAGAGTATGGCGGACACAATTTATGATACGTGGTCGATCGCAACCCAGTTTGTCATACTGGCACATCAAAGTTATGACATTAAAAAATAATACTAATACTAATACTAATAATAATTAGCTTAAATCATAAATTGAAAATTGCGAGATTGTTTTGGCACATTTGATGAAGTGGTACCTCAACCCTTGCCATTTCCACCCTCTTTTCCAAACACTGTCAACCTAATGTACATTTACACCGTGCCAGGAGATCCATTTGATTTGTTTTGTCATACTTTTGGCACTGAAATTATATCTTTCAAAAGTAGCTTGCTTAATTCAAAGATGACATTGAACAATTATGACATCACATTTGTAAAAGTGGGATCTTCTTCATTCTCAACAGTTCCACCAACTTTTCTAAATATATTTACCACCTAAATAGTCAAATACTTTGTGTACAGGAAACTGCTTGCATTTGCCATTGTTTTTTTGGTGTTTAAAAAAACTATTCCAAATTGATTTAACAAAATTGGTGATAAAACTGCACAATTATGATGGCAACATTTGAAAAAGCGAGACCTTGTTTCTTCTCCTCCACACCAACTTCATCAAATGTCTGCAACCTAAACATACAAATTAGACAATGTTGGAAGTCTGGCAGCATTTGTTCTTTAAATCACTTTTCTTTGTTCAACCTTTGCAAATCTTGCCCTCTTAAATCTGCAAACTAGACAGTTTTGGGAGTTTGTCACAATTTGTGTGTTACATTGGTAATCAAATTATATTTTGTTAAATTTTCTTAAGCCAGACATAAATTTGTTAAATTTAGTAGACAACATTAACAAAAGTGGAACCTCAGTCATTGCCATTTCCACCCACTTGTGCCAAAGTTGCCAACATATGTATTTTTAGTAGTAATTGTTATCTTTTTGAGTAAACTGAGGGAAATCAGTAATGAAATATAAACAAATATGTTGGTAACATTTGGAAAAGTGAAACATTGCTCCTTGCAGATTCCCTCAATTACAAATGTTGCCAACCTTGATGTACAATTTAGACAGTGTTTGGTGATTCAATTTCTTCAGTATTTTTAGTGATCAGATTATATCATTTTGAATTGATTTACATAAATAAGTGATAGAATTGTAGAAATATGCTGGCAACATTTAAGAAAGTGGGAATTGCACAGCAACATTTGACATATTAAGATGCTGAAACTTGCCTTTTTCATCTACTCTAAATGTTTCAATCCTTCATGTAAAAATTCAGACAGCATCAGATGTTTGTTTGCAACTCCTGTGTCATATTTTTGGGAATAAAATTACAGTTTTCTCAGTTCTTAATGCTTCAATCAGCATTAAGATTGCACAATTATCATGGCATTTGGAAAAGGAACCTCGCTTCCTGCCATTTCCGTTTACTTTTTTCAAACATCTCATTTTACAGTTTACACAGTGTTCAGTTGTTCAATTGCACCACATGTGACAAAGATAGAGAAAACACTGTCTGAAGTACAAAAAAATATGCTGACAACATTAATGTAGAACAAAATAAATCAGAAAAGAGCACAGTAATCAAAACAAATCATTACATTGCTTAAAAAAATACAAAAAAAAAAACTGCATGTAAACATTCTGACACTGTCTTAGTTGCTCAAATGGGTTTTAATCTGTACAAGTGCAAACTGGTGAGTAAACAGGGATTTTATGACAGTTTCAACCGCTTGTCCAAACATGGCAAACTTACTTGAACAATTTAGAAAGGGTCAGGTGCATTTAAAATACATGACTTAATAATTCAAAGTAATTTTAGACGTGTACCCCTCATCTACTGTATAATGGCCATGTCTTGTGAGGCCCCTTGGAGCAGAGAGCCCTGAAGCCCGAGGCAGATGCTTTCATTTGCCTAATGGTTAAACCTTCTCTGGACTTGAGTGGTATTAAGGGCTCATTCTAACCTTCAAGCCTGATGATGAATTTCTCTGAGCTTGTAAGACTTGTAACCTGTCAAGGTTAATCGATTGCATTTTAAATATGCATCAGAAATTTAATAGTTTATGACATCATCCTCCTTTGAGGTCTTTTTTTATTTAGTCTCCTGGCTGAGTTAATTCCTTTCCTGTCGCAGCATGTTGGTGGAGCAGCTTCAAATCAACTGACAAACACCGACCACAGACACACCGGCGGGAAGTCACTACCCCCTCTCTGCTCCGTCTCTGAAGCAGCACTTTACACTTCCAGGCTTTGAACTGCTCACATGAAGGAAACACAGAGCGAGCAGGAAAGTGAGGCAGGTTAGAGAGATTCAGCAAAATGAGCACAAAATGAAGTTTTCATAAAGCAAAACGCTTGACCAAATGAAGCTTATAATAACTTTAAGGATGTCTCCACTTGATTTATTGAGAAACATCAGACAAATAATTTGCAAAAGAAATCAAAACTTTCATCTGAATATGGATTATTGTACTCAAATCTGGTATATTATAACACAATGCCTGCACAAATAAAGGGGAAATAACACAGGGGGTATAAAAATCAGGTATGAGGAGTAAGAAGTGTGAGGAAATGTTTTTCATATTAAAAAAAGATGATAATAAGGTCAAAAGTTCCAAAATGTCAGAGTGTATTGAGTCAAAACATTAAGAAAGAAAGTCAAAATATTAAGAATAAAGTTGGGTCTTAAGTTTAAATATCATGTTTAAAAAAACAGCCCAGATGTTCATGTTTAAGGTAAAAATGTTCAGGAAAAAGTGAAATTAGTAAACCTTAAGTTGAAATAGGCCAACAATTTTATGTTTAAGGCCAAAATGTTCAGAAAAATAACAAGATTTCTAGTGAAGTTCAAGTCAGCCAACTGTTTTGTCAATGAAGTTAAAAAGTTCAGCAAAAGTGTTTTTAAGGGTAAGTTTAAAAAGGGCTACCATGTAAAGAAAAATGTAGAAATGTTGAGGGAAAAGAAGAAATTTCAAGAGCGAGGACAAAATATGGCCAGTATTTTTTTAAATTCAGTCAAAATATTGAGCAGAACATAAAAATAGTGAAGGTTTAATTAAAATTGGCCCCAACATTTTCTGTTTAATGTCATGATATTGAGAAAATGTAAAAATTAGATCAAGAAATTGAATAATAAGTTGAAAAAATTAAACCAATAATTTGGTTAAAATTTCATAAACAAAGACATAACTGTGGCCATATTGTTGTGAATATAGTCAAGTAGTTGGAAAATAAGACAAAATGTCAATAATACATTTTAAATAGAGCCTGTAATTTCAACAATAAAATCAAATTGTAGAAAAGAAGTCAAAATATCAAGTAAAAAGTTGAAACAGGCCTAAAGATTTAGATTGAATGGTAGATATGGTAAAAAAAAAAAAAAAAAAGAATCCAAATATCAAGAGGAAAGTTAAAATGCATTTTATAAAGAAAATTAAAATGTTGACATAAAGGTGAAAAATGTCTTTAACTCTTACACCTGACAATTAAAATTTAATTCTCAAATTATCTTTTTTATTCTTTAAGTCAGGGATTCCCTAAACTTTTTGAGCTTTGATCCTTAAATAGAAATACCAAGGACTGGAAATCCTTGGACTGTATGAGTCTTTTGATAGCAGCAGATCCACAAAATGTCTTCCATATACAAAAACATTTAAATGATTTTTTTTTAAGTATTCCCTCATCTCAGTATAAATCTAAAACATTGATTATGGCTGTTTTTAAATCCAAGTAATTCTATGATTTTCTTTTTAAATGTTTGGTAATAAGAACATAAATCTGCCATTTAAAAGCATAAAAATGTATTTTAGTTTATTGAAAAGCATCTTTACATTATGCTTGACATTTCATTTTTTCTATATTTTGATTTTTCTTTAAAAGCATTTAAAATACATCTTCCTCCACTGGTTATTTCCTCCTCCTGCCTTACCTTAATAGTTTTAGTCAAATAAAGACCACACAGCTCGTCTAAATGTTGTTTACAGACGTCTTTAAATAGTCGCTCATATTTCCTCATGAGCACAATGCAGCACAGAGACTCCTAATGACATGGAATTATAGTGTAAATTCAAGTGAGGATTACTAGTTCTTCTAATAAGTTTAAAGCCTTTTCCTGTTGTAAATTCACTTCTTACGTATTGAGTGAAGGAATTTACATAGGTGTGTATGCAAATCTTGTGGTTTTCCACAAGGCGGCTGTTGCTGATGTACTGACATGTTTCTTGTCATTGATCCAGATTTTCTCTTGGTTCATGTCATCCTCTTGCAGCGACATCTAATAAAATGACGATACCATCCATGATCTTTACATAATCATGTTGTTGCTGTTATTAAACCAATCCAAGAATACAGGTGAGTCTAGAGTCACTCTGTGAGCAAGAATACATTTTGTGCCAACACGAACTCTTCACTCAGTGTTGTGACTCAGTAAAGGTCAGAGATGTCAAACAGCTTTTTCAACGAACTGCATGCCAGTGTTAATTATGTGCTAGGCATGACTGCTAATTGAAATGTTTCTAATGATGGATTTTTTTTTTTTTTTGAAATTCAGTCTCCACAAATACCTTCATTCAATCAAAAGGACAAAAGAGACTTGTTGACTTCAACTTAAAAAGAAAATGCTTGACGTACTGTGGCTGGGAGCATGTTTGATCCAGGACCACCTTGCCCCTAAAATAATTTATACTCTAGGAACTAAGTAGTAACCAGGTCTCCGTTTAAAGGATCCGGATTTAACTGCAGCCGAGTGGGGATTACCAGATGGGACAACTCCGCTAAATCTGTTTAACCTGGTGGGGAGAACAATTTAGACCCAGGTTCTGACTTCCTTCATCCAAAGGTCTGCCCTAACTCACTGCACCCCGAAATAGCCCACTGAATAGCCCGAGTAACTTATTGCTTTAATTTATTAAAAAAATAAATAAATACATGCAAATTCTTACACACTGTCTGAAGTATCTTGGCAATAGGGGCTGGATGACTTTAGAATTAATAAAGTTGACTTTTGTATGATAAATGTCCAGTCGACTTTGTCTAGTCGCTGATGACGTCATGAACAAAAGACAAGGGACAAGCAACATTATGCATTTAAAAAGCACTGTTTGTGCTGACAGCAGACATTTTACAGACATTTTCTTAGCTACTTCAGTGTATGCACCAATAAGGTGTGTGTGAAAGGATATTGATATGCTCACTATCACAGTACTGCGCTGGGCTGATTTTTGATTTCTGGTCAAGGTGTGTGTTCAAAAGGATAAGGCATTAACATGGCGCTAACTTGCGATGGTTTAAGGTTTGCCTCTCTCACATGATGGTATCAGACCAACTATGTCATTACCTGTTGTCTTCTCCAAGAAGTCCATGTTCCTGTTGTCTAATCATGTGATGTGCGACTAGTCGACACAAAAAGAGTCATCACACAACAGCAAAGTCAGCTGGTCCACGAGCCTATGCAACCCCTATTTGGCAGAACTTGGGAAAGAGGGGGGAAACTGGCAGGGCGTCTGCCCCTCACCCATTCTATCCACTTTTCTAAATGTTCTCTAACATTTATTGTTTGACCAAATGGCCTCTTGCTTCAAGGGACCTCAAGATAAGGTCATTACAGGTGAACATTAAACATGGGATTTACCTCTACAACGATTTATATGATGAAGATGCACACAGGGTTCGTACACTTTTTTCATGGTCAAATTCAAGCACTTTTCAAGGACTTTCAAGGTCAATTTTCAAACTTTTCAAGTACTGTAAGCAGTTGTAAATTGCATAAGGTGATAAAATTCATGCACACACAAAATGGCGATTTCACTGTTTTATTGTTATTTATTATTATTTTGATTCTTAAGCATTTTATTTCACGGGCTGCAATATAAGCAACTGCTCCCAAACGCAGCATCACCGCTGCCTCCTCCCTCAACCAATGGTAAAGTGTCTTTACAACACGTGAGCCTGCTCCTGCTGCTGCCTACTGCAGATGAGTGAGGAAAGAGTGAGTGAGAGTTACGGCGGAGGAACGTCTGTGGTAAGGAGAGTAAAAAGGATTTTAGCACAGACGACCGTGTTTTTGGTGACCAATGTAGAAATAAAGCCCCATCTCACGCACGAAAGCTAATTAAATTTTTCTTCCTATTGGGGAAAGAGTGGCTTCGATGTCCTGCTAGGCTCGTATTTCTGCATCAAGCACAAACGCAGTATTTAACAATCTTAACAAATGGTCAAATTAAATGTAATACACTGTAAGAAGCACAAAAAACACATCCCAAAACGCCTGCCCTCACTCACCACCACCTATTATGCACATTGGATCAAAGCAGAGTCCCCATGCTACGTCATATGATGAGATGTTGAAACGTGTTGAACGTTTTTAAGAGCTATACTGAAAACAGACACTTCATCCTCTAAATTTGAGCCCTTTTGTGTTGTATAACACATAAAATCAATGACTGACTTAAACTACAGCCATTATCAGACAATGCTAAGTGTTCATTTACAAAAAATAACCTGCAAAACGCTCTTTAAAGTTAATCAATGCAATAAACATTTTGTGAGTAAAATCGTGTCAGAGAATTATGATCTCAGTTCCAAGCAAAATAATTGTGATTCACATTTTTGCCAGAATAGTGCAGCCCTAGTATGTGTCATCCCACACTCTGTATTAAGACATCATACAGTAAGAGAGGCATGATGATTTGCACTGGTTTGGCCAAATTATATCAGGTGTAGTCATGTAAGTTTTAGACCTTAACAGGGCACATCAGCCTAATGCTTTTCTAAGCATTCATTTTTTTTTCACATCTTTTCTTCTTGACATTGTTATTGATACTGTTATTAATAACCACCAGCCGTACCGCTGTCAACCGCTGGGCATTTGTAGCTAGGGGCAGGTTATCACATGACCGCAGTCCGTCTGCAGGGTCTCGTGCCTTCGTATCCAGCCGGAGAGCCTCCCGATCCGCGGCCGTCGGCCCAGGCACGACTCGGTATTTTTAGACAAGACTTGTCACCGACCGACCGCGGCCATGTGATAATCTGCCTCGAACAACAAACACCCCACAGGTGACAGCGGTACGGCTGGTGGGAATCATCACACCACCTACATGTTACATGGAACAGTGCCTTCTACATCACACATGCATGCCTAGCATATAAAAAGGTGGTTAGCATAAACAAACAGTAGGCTAATTCACATGTAGGGCTAACAGGGTACCTTTCATATGGCTGGAGAGTGCCGACTCTCCCATGGCGAAAAGGCTGATCTCCTTTTTGCAGACTTTGCAGCAGGCTACTTGTGGATTTGCGCCACGTCTTATCCATGGTTTATATTTTTCAATATCCAGCCAACGGTTATTGAACCGACAGCCTCCCGGCATGTTGGGCTTAACCCCCTCTAGGGGGGGGACGTCACGTCGCACATGACAACTGACCAGCATGTCACACACAAGCCCTTCAAGGAGAACGTTTTTTCCCCCCATTTCACTATTTTTATTCTCTCGTTTAGATCGATCTGTTGAGCCAGATTGCTGTTAATTGTAAAATTTATATGATTACGATTTCAAGCATTTACAAGCACTTAGATCGAAATTCAAGCACTTTCCAAACCTTGAAAACACAACATTAAAATACAAGCATTTTCAAGGATTTCAAGGACCCGTACGAACCCTGTGCACATTATAAATGTACTTCATGATGTCTATTTTTCCATTTAATAAGTTACACCTTGCTAATACCAGGTCCAACCTGCTTCAGATCCACCTCAATTCTTTGTGGCAGTGATTCAACAAGTTGCTGTCATGTCCACTTTGACATGACGGCATCACACAAGTACCACTGAAGTATATGGCATGGCATGGTGGTATTATTTTGTTTGAAGTAGCCATCAGAAGATGGGTACACTGGGGTCGTAAAGGAGGGCAAAAACACCACCATTGTACCACCACTCAGCCTGAACCGTTGTTACAAGGCAGGATGGAGTCATGCTTTTAGTTTTTTTTTTTACACTAATTCTGAGAGATCGAGACTCACCAGGCCAGGGTTAGGGTTAGGGTTAGGGTTACCACCCTAACCCTAACCCCTAACCCTAACCCTAACCCCCTAACCCTAACCCAATCTTCTATCGTCCAATTTTGATGAGCCCATGGGACCTATTAGCCTCACTTTCCTGTTCTTAGCTGACATGACTGGCACCCATTGTCGTCTTGTGCTGCTGTAGTGAATCTGCTTCTATATGTGACATGTTGTGCATTCAGAAATGGTACTCTGCATACCTTGGTGGTAACAAGTGATTATTTCAGCCACTGTTGCCTTGCTTTCATCTCAAACCACTCTTCCCTCTGACCTCTGGTACCAACAAGGACACTTTCACCCAGAGAACTGCAACTCACTGGATATTATCTGTTTGTTTTTACCATTCTCTGTAAACCCCAGAGATGGTTTATATGAAAAACCCTTATTGATCAGTAGAATCAGTTTTTCTCCCCATTTTGATGCTCAGGTTTAACTTCAGGCGATTGTCTTGATCATGCCTGAGTGCATCGACTTGATGCCATTCAATTGTCTGATTAGCTATTTCTGTAAATAAGCAGTTAAATGGGTGTACATAGTTAAGTGACCAGTGACTGTAGATGTAACTGGTAAGTTTCATCCATTTGTCCAAACATTGCCAACTTTTAAGCACAATTTAGAAGGTGCCAGAATAATGGCTGCCATTTTCTTTGAGTATTTTCTAATATTTTGCTGAAATTTTATGTTGCAACAAACCTTTTATGCAAGTCAGCACTCCTTTTTTTGGTTAAAATATAATTGGCTAGTTCCTTGGCACTCTCTGAATTGAAGAAAAAGGAAACAACAAAGACGTGGAGCTCATTTGGGCCTCCAGCACTTCTGGCAAACTCTCACAACGCTTCCACCTGTCAGTCAACTCAACAACAGCCCCAGTCATGCAAAACTGTGAACAACTCCCAGGCTCTATTCAATTGAAACAGACCAGTTATTAAAAAAACATTCCTGCAACATAAGTATTTATACAGCATATCTGGTACAGCTCTTTGTGTACCCTAAAAATGTCTGAGAGAGGCATCAGTTCTGAGAAACAAATGTCTATCTAACAAGTAATTGATCAGAAAAGGCAGAATCAGTCAGTGTTGTTGTTCTTTTTTGTCCTCTTCCACTTTAGGGCTTTGTTCAATCACATACTATTTACACATGTTTTATGTGAACAGTGTTTGTCCAATTTTTGTCCGTCTGACAGCACAAGCTCTCACCCTCTGGGATCATTTCTAGACCAGAACAGCAGAGACGACAAGAGCATAATGTACCAACAGCAGGTTACTTTCTCACCTGTTCATGGAAATTTAAATTTATTGCATGCTCTCAATGCCTGACTTTCCCTTTGAATTAATCTGCTCAGATGAAACTGACACATCTCTCACTGAAAATAGACTCACCACAAATCTCCAGCTATTTTTGTCAGTACAGCTAAAATTGTGGAGCCCCAATGATACAGGTTTGTAGGCTAACCTGTAAGATTGTATGGCACTGGATTCATCAACCAAAAGCACTGGTCAATATGTTTTTTGTTTATGGCCAAAAGTAAACTCTGTGGAGGGAAATAAAAGTCACGACACTGCCATATTCAAATCAAGACAATCTTTACAAACAAGAAGGAGCCCTTGTTGTGACACATGATGGCAGAGGCATTGTGAGAGCTTGACAAATTTGTCTCTGTCTCACTGCTCATTCACTTCATCATTGTTTTGCTCTGTCCTTTGGTTTGCTAACAATATGACCCATGAACCTGAAGTCTGCCCTGTGCTCTTTTTGGCCGATGTCTCAGATGCAATGAAACAAAGAGTTGGGCGCTAAAAGAAAAAAAAAGGGCTTGCTGAACCTTGTGTTAAGAGGGCTTGAGGAGACTCAGACATGTCCTTGATTGTCTTTGTGACACATTACTGATAAATGACAGATTGTCAAAGTCAATGGGCTGCTAGATCTGTCTATAACTTTATTTAATCATGCTGTCTGACCTTTCTATATAAGTACATTAAGTAGAGGTGGAAGGGCAAGACACTAAACTCTAACTTGATTTACTTCACCTGTAATTGTATCGCTTCACTGTGTACATTGCCAAGGCAGAGCGATGTCGATTGACCCCTTCTCTGTTTCGTTTCTCCATGTATTATTGGAGGTGAAACAGAGGTGAGACGAAAATGCATGAAGCCAGTGGGGAAGCACAGTACGGTGTGTGAAACATGTATTGAACCAAGCATTCTTGCTCTCTCACAAAGCTGCATTGCATCTACTTGACAAACAAAGATGTCAAGTTGAGGTGGAACTTCAAGATGTTGCACCAATAGTCACACAACACAGGCTTAGAGAAATACCAGTTATGCTACAAACAAAGCATACCCTGTGTTTTTGATTATTCTTGAGGCTTTGTGTCGAATAATGTCAAAGTTGTGAAAAACTTGATTAAATCCCAAGAAGAAATGAGGTTGTTTTACCTGCTTTTATGTACATTATAGCAGTAAGAATATCTAGATATATAAACATTAGGATAAGATGGAGGTATAAATAGAAAAAGAAATAAGAACCAAGCTCATAATATTTTAGGGAGTAACATTTATGATAATGAAAGAATAACCATTTAGATTTTACCCCAAATAATAAGATGTAACTCTGGGCACTGAGCAGCAAGGATGTTATTCAAAAAATAACACATTTTAACCAAAAAAAAAAAAAAAAAAAAAACCCACCATAAACCAAAGAGACTTTATGGGGTTGTTCTGAACAGTATTTTTTTTTTCCTCTGGAAAAGATCGGCCTTCCTGACTGTCTTATTAATGAGGGCAGAGTACACACTTTAAGGTAATAGGCCAGATTTTAGCCCATTTCCCCCTTTTGACCTGACCAAGATACCTGACCCAATCAAAAGAAGTTTGGGAATGTTATTTTGGTTGATTAATTCTCTCCTTTAATAACACCAATTTGTTTTGTATTTCATATCATTGAAAAGCCTGATTAGTCACCTTTACAACAAGGTACAACTTGTAAAGATCATGCATTCCTGGATTGAGCAACAACTGTTTCACACATCTAAGGTGAAAAATGAGGTCACACTGATGCTGGAAATGAAGGGGGGGCATTACCATTTACAATAACCATACAAAGTTTTTTTGTGTCTTGTGAAGCAGCTATTACTGGAGTGACAGGCAGAGGAGATGGAGCCACACTGCTATGGCTCTGAATGATTCAGGAAAGTAACAGCTCCTCACATTTAGCTTCAATTCTTCACTTTGCTCACATCCACCATGTGTGTTTCCACTGAAGTTTCATTGACTGTACAAGACTATGAACTGTAGGTTGACCCCATGCTTGTTGGTAAGTGAGTCTTTTGGTGTGTGGAGTGCAGTGTTAATTATCTAGTATCACAGCATACACTTTAGAAATAAACTCTTTAATCTGTCATAAAGTACTGCTATGTGTGGGGTCTTTTTTTATTTAAAACCAGGCATAAGCTGAGAAGCTCTTATCTGTCATTTTATAATCAATGTAAAGTCTTAAGTGTGATATTAATCATTTGGTAGGAGAGCAAATAGAAACTTCATCTGGAAGTAAAAACATATTTAAATTGGGATACATTGAACATGAGGGATTGTTAATTGGAATGGAAAACAGCCTGTGTTACACACCCTAAACAGAGTAGCATTGCTTGTTGACATCTTTTGTATTTTTAATTACAGTAATTAGTCATGAACAAGTTTTTGGAGCTTTTGCTTTGTTTCCCTGAATGTCAGAATAGTTTACATGAGACGTGTGTGGGATTGTATATTTGTGTGTATAACCTGGGACTATCCTGATAAGACATATGTTTTGTATACAAAGTTCCCATCAAATAAAGTTGGTTCTGATTCTGATTCAGCACTTTTTGGATGATTTGACTCGTCTCTAGTCCCACGGGAACTACACCGGTATTCCAGACAAATCCTCCTGCCAACACGCCAGCCTCCACACAGCTAGGCCGCCTAAAGCCTTACTTCCCCTCCAGAGGCAGAAGAAATCCAAACAAAGTAAACAGTAAGCACCTAGTAGTCAACTTCCTTATCCTTGTTAATTATTCAAAATCCCGGAGGAGAGACCGGCCCACAGTTTTCTTCTGACTCACTTTTTTTTCTCATACAGGCACTCACTCACCACAGCAGCCCCCCTCTCCTCCTGCCTCCCCTTTCAACTTCAAACCCAGTCATTTCTGCAAGCTGCGCTTTGATTGTACCAAACACCTGTATTTTTCCAGGAGAGACTTCCTTGTGAGCCCCCGCCTCCCATCTTTGATTGTTAAACAGCAGTGGCGCCGTCATTACTGTCTGTGCGACTGATGCCGCCCAGCTTCCCCTCCCATCATCCACCTCTGCCTTTTAACCGGAACCTTAATTGCTCAGAGAAAATTTCCTTTATTTCATCTAATTTTCAGACTCTGTTTGTGTGTTTGAGGGGTTGTAAAACTTGAATCACATCTTTCTGGAAAATCAAGAGATGATCAAAGATTCCCCCTTGAAAAATAATCCTAGCATGCATCAGAAATTTAATATAAGATGTGGCTACTATTTAAATATTCTGCTAGGGGAAAAACATCTGCACCTTATATGTCTTTGCAGAGGGTGATTTTTGGCAGAAAGGGCTGAATGTTTGCTACCAGAAGTTGGAGTATTTTTGCAGAAAGCTAAAGGATTAGTTTATTATTTTGGAAGTCGGGTTTTGTGAGCTTCATGTCAAAAGATAAAACTTAAGCCACAGTGATGTTGATCAGCTCTGCCCCTGTAAGAAGAGAACTGCACATAAGTTGTACTGTACATTGCTACAGATGGGCTAAGAGCTTCAGGAGAGTTACCAGATTTTAGGCAATTTCACATTTTACAAACAATGTTGAGGTGATTCTTCACTTCACAGAATGCATTTATATATATATATAACGCTGGCAATCTCTTTATTTTGGTATTACTTTGGCACACTGCATGTCCTTTAGCCTGGATTATGGTACAACAAAACAAAGGTCCATGCTAACATAAAATGAATGCATCATAAATATGTTCTGTACCAGTGTGACCCTAACACTTTTCTTTTTGTTTGCCCTCATCTAAAATTCAATCAGTTACAGAAGACTCTTGGCCTCATCTTCAGCAATGTATAGCCCAACGTCTGCACTAGTTCCCTCCCCTCAAGAGCAGAGCTGATCAAAGTCACTGTGGCTTATATAAAATTATGGTTAAGATAAAGCTCACACAACCCCACTTCGAAAAATACTGACCTATACCTTTAAACAGTTAGCAATAAGTGCATTTTGCAGAAGTTAAAATATTTAATTTGGATGTGAAAATGTATTCAAGAGTGTGAAATATTCTTGACTAAAGCTAAACGATTCTAACCTGACACAAGATGGACTATTCAACATATTTCACTACTTCATCAGGGCAAATCCAGCAGGTGACTGGACAAATGTTTCATCAATCACATTCATTACTGGCCAATCAGAAAATGCAGTAGGCTGGCTCATGGGATCCTGTTCCCGATGCAGCCCTCTAGAACAAAGAGCAACGCTGAAAACATTGTTTGACAGAAATTTTTCTTTTGCTCCCCTCATGACAGGCCAAGAAATGTCAGGAGGAATGCAAATATCTATTGATATATATTTCTTTTGATAAATCTTTTCACTGTTATTTGTTTTTTTCATTTAATCAAGAATTGTGGTCCAGATTCAATAAAACTGCTACTGAGGGTGTTAGCATCTACGCAAATCTCTCTTTGAACTGTAACTTCCTGCTGTTGTCTTACTTGTATAGCTTCCACATCTTCCTGTATTAAAGGATGTTGATTGGGCCTTTTTGGTTATGCACAATCATTGTAGATTGGAGCTTGGCAAGTTGGAGCTGCCTGATGACAGACAATGAATCAGGTGGATCCATCTGTGCTGCAAAGTTATAGAAATTCTGGAGTGAGAATAATTAATAATTAAATAATAATTTTTGCATTAGTTTAAATATTTGCTGAAGGTTAAACATTGTTCTGCAGAGGCTGAAATTGTTTTGCAAACATGAGACATTGCCACAGCATTTAATTTTTTACACAAGGCTTTATGTATAACTTTTTACAAAAAAAAATTCAAGCTGAAAGATTTTTGCAGAAAATCGTTTCAAGCAGCATTTAGAATATCCTGCAGATGTTCAAATACTTCAACAGATATTCAAACACTTGTGCTGACAGTATATTTTTAAGAGTATATATTTTCCCCACAAAAATAAGAATTTCGCTTAGAACTTTATATATTGTGCAGAAGCAGATTTTTTCTCCAGCAAATGCAAATTATGTTTATGTATCTAAGTTGAAATATTTCTGCAAAAAGAATGCTCCACAGCAGTTAAAATATCTTCTCAGTAGTTAAAGTTTTTTGTGGATTCACCAGAAACTATGTATGTGATCAGGCAGATCCATCTAGCTTCTGCTGAAAATTTTTTCCTGGTCAGTAAATGACTTTTCAGCATCTTTCTACAAGGAGGCAGTGAGTGCAGTATAATGGAACAGAGGAAACATCTGTTCAATCACCCTCCAGTTTTTCATTTTTCTATGGGGTATAAAGTCTGTCTGGTGTGTCAAGTTATTTTTGACAGTGGGTGAAAGGCAAGGGTGAAAAGTGACTGATTAAATAGACTCAAATGACTGTAGTTAGGTAGCTTTTTATTCACTTGTTCTTTTTTGAGTAGTTTTGTAATCAGTACTGCTATGTTTCCTTGGATATGTTCTTGGGGATGCATTTTGCTTAGTTACACTTCCCGATGGGTCAGAGACACTTTCATTTACTTTCATTCATATATTTGGTATGCTATAATTATTTGGTTAAACACAATGTGGTTTTAATAAAACCACAATTCACCATGATTTGAAAATATATTTTCACTATTGTTTTAAAAACCTGATTTCATTTGTATCTGGAGAAATTTCAGCTCTGTCATTATTAGTTGGGTCAAATGCAATTATAATTTAATATTACGCACAAAAAAATAACTGGTTGACACAGCACACTTAGCTATATATTTTTAACATGACACAAAGTGTACTCAAATACTCAGTATTTTAAGTGCATTTTAGATGAAGTATTTTTACCTAAGTGGATTCATGGAGAGCTTCTTCTAATTTCACTTGGATGTAACTTTATCAAACTAGCCGCACTTTTATTTGAGTAATATATTTTTGGACTCTTTCCAACCTTGATGAAATGTTTTTGGCAGAAGGTTAAATATTTCCAGCAGCAGTTGAAATATTTTGCAGAAGTTTAAATACTTGACAAATATTTCATATTATTCCTGCAAAAGGTAAAGCATTGCTGCAAAGGGTGAAATATTTTATTTTTCTAAAGAGGGTGACATTTTTATAGAAACAGAAACATTTCTGTATATTTGGGCAGAAAACAAAACAGTGGTTACAATATTTATGCATATGATGATATAGCTTCTCAAAGGTTTTGATTTTTTTGTAAAGGGGATACTTTGAAATGAAAATTGTTTTGCAGATAAAAACAGTTATTTTTGCTGGGGTTGAAATATGTTATATAGTAAACAAAACTTCATTCATTATGTGAAAATATTTTTGCAAAAATTTTAATATTTTCACAGCAGCCAAAATAGTTTCTCAGAGAGAAAAGTAATTCTGCAAAAGTTGATTTATTTTTGCATATTGTTAAATAATATCTGGAGAACTTGGGATATTTTTCATGGCACTAGAAATATTTTTCACTAAGTGCATTTTTGGCAGAAACTGAAACGTGTTGTTTTTTTTTTTTTTTTTACTGAACTCCTCCTTTGTAGAGGAGGTTAAACATTTTCCCTGAAGTTGAAACTTTTTTTGCAGAAAGTCAATTTTTTTCCACAGCAGTTGAAATATTTCCTGGGTATGTATTTTTATTTGAAAAATTTGACTTTTTTTAATGAAAGGCAGAACTTTTTTCCCAATAACCTGAGTGTGTATTAAATATCTCCTTGTTTTAGAAATGTGTATTCATAGTGTGAAATATTTTAGCGTGTAGTGAAATTTATACAGTAAGGTTTGTAGTATCCAGATGGACACGGACATTGAGCATTTTTCTCTCTCTACAGTAATCCCACAGGAAGACAGACAGACAGACAGACAGACACCTTTGCAGCAGTAATACCATGCTTTATTAGACGGCCTCTCCTGCCATCCTGTCTCCCCCCTCAGATTAATATCCTCTAGGCTTCTTACCAGCTGTTTCCGTCCCTTAACACCCCTCATCTTCCTCCGGCCGGCCCTCCACTTCACATGGCAGGGTTTACACACAGGACCAATATGCCTGTGTGGCTCTCAGAGAGCGGAAGAGTGTTAGGGTAAGGTATGAGGGAGAAAAGTGAGAGGAGGAAGATTACTTTAGTCATGCACTTTGAGAAAAAAATCAACAGTCGAGAGTAAACTTGGAAGACAAAGTTTGAATACCAAAGGCAAAGTTAAAATGTTACATTTCAAAAAATTTAACATTTGAAATATAGTGTTAAGGTGGATTGTTTTAAATGTGGATGTCTCTTCAAAATACCTCATTAAGATGAATTTGCAATAATAATAGGCTTCAGTAACAGAGAAATTCCAACTTTAAAGAGCCCATATTTTGCAACGAATCAGGTTAACATATTCATTTGAAGACTGCTAGAGAATGTTCACAACAGTTCATGTTCAAAAAACCTTCTAGTTTTCTAGTTTCCCATGAGGCTGGTTTGATTGGTTGACCAGTCTACTCTCTGGTAATTGGTTGTTTAGCGCTGCTCGATGCCATGTTGTCAACACCTCTGCATTCATTTTAACCTCTCTACTCTGCAATGGGCTTGTCACTAAGAACCAGTGGGCTTACACTCACAGACTTTTTGTCTTGTGTATAGAAGTGTTCTATCAAACACAGGAGACATTTTAAACACACTAAAGGCCATATTAAACTCAAAAAAGCATAATATGGGCTCTTTAGGCATGTTCCCGTGATTTAAATATCAGTGGGTTCTTTCACTGTGCTGTGATATTTGCACCCCGTGACATCTTGCCTCACCTATGACCATCACGAAGGCATAATGGATGAATAAAGTGACTCCCCCTCTGTGACAGCTCCAAAGGTGGAAACAGAGGATCGCAGCACTGTGTGGGTAAGCTTGATGTGTTTGTATGTGGAGTGTATGCTGTGAAACCAGTGTCCTTTGTAGGACATGGGCTGTGTTTACATGACTTGAGTGTCCTGGATTAGGTTTAAAGTATCCTGGTTTTGTGTTTGTGAATATAAACACAGAATCCTGATTCAGGCAGTATGAAATCCCATTTTTTAGTTTCTAAACCATGTTTTGCTAACTGGAGAACTATATTAGAAACCTAGACGCTGTGTCATGAAACAGCCTTACTTTGGTTTTTGGCAGCTTTCTACAATCAGCAAACCTCTAAAGGTGCATTCACACAGCCACGACCACACGCCACCAGATCTCACGCAATGCGACGGACGCCTTCTGGGCGACTTGGTTGCATCTTTGGACACATGGGGGTGGCGCCCCTTTTGCTGCAGATGGGAACTCTGGGGTCGCTTTGGATGCGGAGGAGGTCAAGGTGCTCGGTCGACAAAGTTGAAAAATTTGAACTCTTCAGGCGATGTTGAGCCGCGAGAGCCAATCAGCGTTGTGTGGGTGCGTGACCACACCTGTGACAGATTTTTTTTATTTCGGTTCACAGAGTGACAATCTATGTCCATGTGGGGAACATTAGTTAGTGAGTACATAAGTTCTGCCTAGACGGGACCACAGAAAACTCACAGGACATGCTGCTGCAGGGCCATCAGCTGCAGTGTTTTGTAGTTGGTAGATGAGTGAAAAGGATACAGTTGGAATAATGTCAGCTAACACATCCTATTATATGATATGATATGATCACGGGGTGAAACTTGAGCGGGCGTGACTTCACTGAGCAACAGCGACGGCGACAAAATGAACTAAGTACAGGTGACAGGACTTGGGCTTGCGACAGTTGCAAAGTTGCCTTCGGTGTGAACGCACCTTTAGGCACCTGCACAAATAAGATGCTATGATAAAAAAGACCAATATTCTCTGTATGCCAGAATATCTAAACCACGATACTGCTCATAACCAGGACACTCAATTTCCATGTAAACTAAATCACAGTTATAAGGATGATTTAGTTTTACCAAAAGTGAGAAGCAACTGCAGGCCTGTAAACAATAACAGCCTATAGAGGATTTAGCATGGTTGCTGCAGCAACTCCAGTTATATCAGGAGTGAACAACATTTTTTCAATAAAAGTTATGGCAAAGGACAACAATGAAGGCCATTCTTCTCTGGTAATAGCCTTTCAAGCACTTTTTATTTCAACAAAAATGGCAAGAAGTATGTATTGGCTTGACAACAGCCACTAGATATGGTGGTCAGGTGAGGGAGAACTTCTTCAGTTTCAAATTTTCCATATTTAGTGCCGACATTAACAAAATGCTGAATAAATTTCACAAAACCTTTCCTGATGAATACATCATATGGCCCTTACAGGAGAGTGACAAATATCTTTGTAGTTTCTTGTTTTATGTGTGCAGGGAGGAAAGCATTGTCCTTGAATGAGAGCTTACTTTGACAGGTGTACAATCGCAAGCCAGAGATGCAAGATCTATGCCTGCTGTATCGTTGACAGTTACAATCGTGAAATTAATCACGATACTGCACTTGCCGTATTCTGATTTAGTGCAGTAAAATCCATCTTGTATCCTCTTTTCCAAGTCATTTGTCAAGTCCATGTTGTGGATGATAGCTACATCCAGGACCCCCCAGAGATTTTTTCAATCCCCCCTGCTGCCCTCAGCAACATTAAGACCGCCCCTTCACTTGAGATTTCTGTTGGGTCCTGCTGCACCCACAGGATACCACTTCCAATGCAGCCCTCTACAATAAAGAACAACACCGACAACATTTTTCAATACAAACAATTTTTTTGTTCCCCTTGACAGGCCTTGATTAGAGTTTGCAGTGTAAACTGGATGGCATGATGGGTCTAATTCAAAGACTGTAGTGCTCACCTTCCACGTCATTTAACGGGCCCAAAATGAGTGTGATTGACAGGACAATTGTCCAATCCACCCATCCATCCATTATCTGTACCACTTAGCCCTTTTGGGGTTCTGGGGGTGGCTGGAACCTATCCCAGCTGACATTGGGCATGAGGCGGGGTACTCCCTGGACTGGTTGCCAGTTGATCACAGAGCCATACAGAGAGATGGACAACATTTCACTTTCACACTCAGAACATGCAAGCTTCACAAAGAAAGGACCTGCCCGGCCCAGGGATTGGACCAGCAACCTGCTTCACGTGAGGCACATGCACTACCTGCTGTGCCACTGTGCTGCCCAGTTGTCCCATCATCTTCTGGATATATATATATATTTTCAAAATATCCTATGAATTATGTTTGGGAAACAGTTGTTTTTTCCATCCTGGTTTAACAAACAGCCTTAATCTAAATATATAATATATATAGAAATGCTCCCACTGTAGGACGGGTGATTTTTTCATATCATACCCATTTTCATTTTGTGAGGATTTATGGTTTCGGAAATTAGGTACTTGATTGACATTGTTACAAGTCTGCAAGGAGTCGCTATTGGTCAGATGGCCTTAAGTCCTACCTCAACACCGCCGCTCTGTCTGTGAGTAGGTTGATATAAAGTTTGATGAGACGGCATGTACAGTGTGGTAACATAAACAGACTGGCCTCAACAAAGTTCAAAAGGCTCAGTTAATAGTCAAATGACTGACATCACATGGCTTTGTCCAATTCTCTGCTATCAGGTTGTTGCCCAGATGTGCATGTGAAATACACTGCCAAAAAAAAGTCGCCACCAAAAATAAAAGGTCACACACTAATATTTTGTTGGACCACCTTTAGCTTTGATTACAGCACGCATTTGCTGTGGCATTGTTTTGATAAGCTTCTGCAATGTCACAAGATTTACAAGATTCTCTATGAGGTTAAGGTCTGGACTCTGTGGTGGCCAATCCATGTGTGAAAATGATGTCTCATGCTCCCTGAACCACTCTTTCACACTTTGAGCCCCATGAATCCTGGCATTGTCATCCTGGAATATGCCCATGCCATTAGGGAAGAAAAATCCATTGATGGAGTAACCTGGTCATTCAGTATATCCAGGTAGTCAGCTGACCTCATTCTTTGGGCCATAATGTTGCTGAACCTAGACCTGACCTACTGCAGCAACCCCAGATCATAGCACTGCCCCCACAGGCTTGTCCAGTAGGCACTAGGCATGATGGGTGCATCACTTCACCTGCCTCTCTTCAGACCACATGACCTTCTTCCAGTCCTCCAGAGTCCAATCCTCATGCTCCCTAGCAAACTGAAGCCTTTCTTTCCGGTTAGCCTTTCTGTTAAGTGGTTTTCTTCAGGCTACACAGCTGTTCAGTCCCAATCCCTTGAGTTCCCCTCACATCGTGCGTGTGGAAATGCTCTTACTTTCACTATTAAACATACCCCTGAGTTCTACTGTTGTTTTTCTTTGATTTGATTTGGCCAAACATTTAGGTGATCACCGATCACGATCATTCAGGATTTTTTCAAACCACATTTCTTCCTCGAAGATGATTGTTCCCCAATATCCTTACAGCTTTTAATAATGCGTTGGACAGTTCTTAACCCAATTTTAGTAGTTTCTGCAATCTCCTTAGATGTTTTCTCTGCTTGATGCATGACAATGATTTGACCCTTCTTAAACAGACTAACATCTTTTTCTACGACCACAGGATGTGTCTTTCAACATGGTTGTTTAAGAAATGAGAAGCTACTCATTGCATCAGCTGGGGTAAATAACTTGTTGCCAGCTGAAAGATAGTCGCCCATGCAGTAATTATCTAATAGGAGGATCGTACCTATTTGCTTAGTTAAATCCAGGTGGCGACTTTTTTTTTGGCCAGGCAGTGTATATTCTATATATTGAACTGTATCTCCGGATTATCAGGTTACCATTTCACAACAGTGTCAAGCACTTGAGTTTACACCAAATTAAGGTGCACTGTGAAAAGGGCTGGAGTTAGAACTTGAAAACTGTTCAGAAAGATAAACCACAAAGGCTCGGAGGAGGTCAACTTTTAAATTTTTTCTTAAAATTTTAAATCAATGTAATTGTCAACATTTTGCAGTTTTTTTAATATATATTTTGACTTTTTTCCTCAAAGTGCATGATATAACAAATAAAAAAAATAACTCGCCCTCATCCTCTTCTGTACTTTGATTGGTCTTGACCTAGCACTGTGTGGATATGTATTTTAAGTTCTCTAAGTGAGCAAAATGGCCAGTTCCCTTGTCCACGTATCTGGAAAATACATCATGGTGCTGGGACATGGTGTTGATGGGATGATTAAATCTTTGAACTTACACCATCTTATTTACACCCACGTTCAGAAGGACTGACTCAGACAGATGTAATTTTATCAGGATTTTTCTTCTTGACCTGTTTTCCAACAGTGCATCTACACTTGAACTGATGTTTACAAGATGAGAAAAGCCCAATAAAATCAAAAACGGTGGTGTATTTGGCTGCCTCATCCCTAAATCATTTTCACTACTTCATTATCCAATCATCAGAGCTGTTTGTTGTCAACATGATTTGATGTATTGGTGCATTCATCATGTTTGTTTTACCCTTCTGTCTGTGCTTGTTTCTTTTCTCCAGTGTGTGTGTCTACTGTTTACGTGTGCGAGGTCTCTCCTGGGTGTGTCTGCTTTTTTAGCTCTCCAGGTGGGTGTTTACCTCTCTTACTGTTCCTGCTGTTTGTGTGTAAGAGCAGACAGGATGTGCACTGCATGTCAGCACGCTCCACCAGATGAAAGGCTGGAGAGGGTGTGGAAGCAGCCCAGTGCTGTTCAGGTAACAGGTTTTCTGTTCAGAAATCTCTCAAGAATTTAGTCACATTCCTATTGAGCCACAAGTGAGCACCACTTACCACCACGCTGCTTCAAAAAATAACTCAACACCTCGTACAAAAGTGGGCATAACTGAACACCAGCAGGCTCCAGGTGCTCAGTCTCAAAACACATTGACTCAGACGTTCAGAGTCGAGCTGTAAGTGTGCTAACTCTTATTGGTTGACTAATGTGAACTGGTTGCATCATCTAGACCCGGTGTGAGCCAGTTTAAAGAATGAGGCCTGCTGGCATGCATATTGATGAGCAGTTTTATTGACAGGACCAGAGTCTGGTTTGAACTTTCTGAATGAATCACTGAGAACAATGTCTGTCAGTAAAATGCAGTAGGACAGGTTTCCATTATTAGAACTTACTGTTTGCAATTGCTTACCATCTATTGTTAGCACCAAGGTTACTTTTTTTCTCGTCAATTCAGTGTACTTTTGACAAAAAAACCCAAAAGGTTTTGAGTCAGCAAGCTCTTCAAAATGGAAACTCACCTCTCTTAGACCAGAGATCATCAACTACATTTCTACAATGGCTATTTTTTGTCTTTACATATGCTTTCGGGGCTGGGTTATAAAAGAAATTGAAATAATGTTAATATTTTGGGAACTAAAATATTATTAGTTTCATTTTTTTATTCATTGAATGTTTCTTAGCCTTTACAAGTGAGATAAGTCCCTTTCACTCACAGTTGACAGCCAGATGTGGCTGATTAAGATTTCTTGGCTACTTCATTTTAGGACTGCCATGTTTTCAATCACTGGATTGGACTTAAAAATACTCACACTCCTGGCTGAATACTGGCTAATATTTTGGTGAGAATAACCCGACACACCAAATGAACCATTTAATATATATTTCACTTGTCCAGCAACAGCTCATAGAAAGTGTTTGGGGAGGGCAGAACCTTTCAAGGGCATATCCAGCAAGTGATTGGACGATTGTTCTATCAATTGCATTCATTACAAGCCAATCAGATAATGTATTAGGTGAGGGCTACTGTCACAGTGTAAAGTACAAAACCTAAGCCACTTTGTAGATCACACTCTCTTCAAAACACATTGGAAGTTTAGCAAAAATATCTTTAACATCAACAAACGCTTTCAGTGTTACGATTGTTTTTTTTATTTAATGAATAAACGTGGTCAAACTGCTACTGAAGCTATGCTAATCTCTGTACGAGCAGTCACTTCCTGCTGTCATCTCACTCATAGCTCCACCTCTTTCTGCATTAAAGGACTCTGATCGGGCAATGTTGCTTTGGGCCGAGCACAATCTTTATAGATCTGCCTAGTTCCAGATGTGGCCCCTGGCTGCCAGATGATCACTGCCTGAGACAGAATTGCTAAAGTTAGACCTTAGCATGTTTTTGCATTTTACTTGTTGTGACTAAGGCCTGGCCTAACTCTGATGAGCTTTAGAGCTTACTTAATTTGGCTTGATAACAAGTCATTACTTGGGATAAATGCCCTTACCCCCCTTCTTTTATGTCACTCTGACTGGTTCAGGTGACAAATTGCTCTAAACAGACTGACATTACTGGCCTGACCACCAACTGCAATGAGCTCACCCGAGATGACATTGAAAACAGCTCATACCAGTTTAAGAAAATCTGCTTTACATCTGAAACAGGTATGACAAATGTTAATGTACTTCTTGAAGGCTGATAAGTAACAGTATTTAGATTTAAAAAAGGCAATCACTGATTAATTGTCACATATTACAGTTTTCATACAAACAGTGGAACACAACGCCAAACATATGTGGCAGAAGTCAGTGTTTTTAATATGATAGCCGACGAACAATTTATATATCAATTTATATCCTGACTTCATTGATACATGTATGAAAGTGTATCAACAGCATTGGTTAAAGAGTTAATAGGAGCACTGTGGCACGCAGAGGTAAATATAAAGCAGTGTCATTGCATGCACATCAATTACAGCAGAGAAAGACAGCAGCAGCGTTTTGGCTCCATATCCAACAGAGAAGGAGAGAAGGGTCTTTGGATGCAAAAAAGATCTGGTGGCAGTAGTTTCTGTACAGATATACTACAGAACTTTGATGATGTGCAGTGGAAACAGCACTTTAGAAGGTCCAGATGCACATCTAAGTTTGTGTTACTCTCCTTGCAATCAGATAAACCCGTTTTGCACAGGTCCCACACAGGAGTTTATTAGAATGTCAAAATCCAGCATTAGAGTGAATCTTAAGGCAAAATGAATAGAAATGCTCTGGGACATCTGGGACCAGTGTAAAGTTGTTAAAAAGAAGAAAAATATAAGATCTCTAAATATAGTATGGACAGTGTTTTACATATCCTTAATGAGCCCCTTTTGGATCCTGGTTCCAGGGAGCTCTCCTCTTTACTCCCTCATGAGTGGCCTTCCTGTAAAAGGTAAAAGGCCCTGAACACACAGAGACAAAAATGTTTTTGGTATTGAAAACATTCTCTGTATAGACGGCAAAGTTTCAAGAGATGTGTCCATCCACACAAAAACACTGAAAACCCTGCAGTACCTGTGCCAGGCCTGAAAGTGGAGCTGTGAGGATATTTCAGAGATACATCAAAACCAGAGAAGGAGACATGGACGATGCCCACACATCATGAGAAATGTCAACAAACACTTGTACATATTGTTCTCTGTGTCTTCTTGTTGCTAACAGTGGTCGTAGAGGAGCAGAAGATTTTGCTGTAAAAGCCATAACACGCTCAGTAGCTTCTGCAGCACTAGCACGACATTATTTTCTGCCATTGTTGTCAGGGATGAGGTTTAAGCAAGAAATGGGTCTATGGGGTCATTGTTTCTAAAGCTATCCATATTCGTTGTTGGCATGGAAACGGAAGGCCAGCATTTACAGATTTATCCACTCTAGTGCGGATACGCCCCTTAGTCATTTTAAAACCAATCTGTTGCGGTAGCCATACGTAAAATGCAGTCTCAGTCTAACTTTTTAGCAACATAAAGAGAGAGGGTTTATTCAAAATGCTTTCTCAAGGAGAGATTTTTCAACCCTGTTATGATTCACCTTCACTACTGGAGGAGGAAAAGTGGGGTGACCTCTGCTGCTTCAGAGACAGAAACTGAGTTGTCAGAGGGACCAGATAAGATTGAGATGCTAAGCAGTGAGGGAGCACAGTGCTGTGTGTTCATGTTTGTGTGTGTGCATGTGTGTGTTTGGCTGTGTGTATCTGGATCTCCTGCTGCCCTCTCTTGCTTTCACAATACTGTAACAAAATGCAAAACACAGGCAAGGACACCAATATAAAGCTGTTGCAGCATCATTATGAATGATTTTAGATGTAAAACTATTGGGCTTCCTAAACTGTCTGTTGATCCACAATGATTAATTGTACTAGGCACAAGAGCTGCACAGCAGGAGCTCCACATACAAATAAAACAGGAGTAAAAACAATACAAAAAATTGTACTCAGATAAGTTAAATAAAAATGTTAAAGAAATCTGATAAAACATAATCTGACTAATAGTTTAGTGTATTTGATCAAGTAAGTGGAATGCCAAATATGAATATAATTTGCCCTGACAGATTTTTAAATCACTTAAACTTAATTACCTCTACCAAGGAGCTTCAGTTTTTGCCAGCGTCATTCTGTTTGTTTGTGTTTTCTCTCGATCTATCTGTGAGAAAGATAATGTAAAAAGTTCTCAACTGATTTGGATGAAATTTCCATGAAAGTTGGTCATGGCACAAGGAAGAAGTGGTTGGATTTTGGTGATGATTCAAATACGTATATGTATCCAGGCATTTTTAAAGGATATTTTTTTCAAGAGAGTTAAAAAAAAAAGGCAGTTTTCTAAATTTTTGCTGAAATTCAAAAAGCTCTCAACTTATTTTAATGAAATATGCAGGGGATGTTGGTCATGACACAAAAGAGCAGTGATTATATTTTATCTCTATCCATATCCAGATGCAGATCCAGGAATCGTCTAAATAATCCATTGCATCTGTTAACAATGTCAGAAATGCCTTCGCAGAGGTTTGAACTCTCGGAGCACTTCTAGTGAAAAATACTGTTTTTGCACTTTAGATTATTAATAAGATGTTATTTTCAAAATGTGACCAACCTCAAGGACATCATGCGTCCTTAAGGTATTGAGGTATTAATTATTGAGTATAAATTCAGTATCATCTCAGTTTCAAGTGTTTTTTCACTATCAACTGTGATATTACACTTGGTATCAGCATCACAGCTAAAATGTTCTTATCATGACAACACAGGTTGATGAGAAACATTGATCTGTTTGGCTTTGGTTTATTTTTTATTTCAGTACTCATATGCTATGACAGATGTAACATAGTACAGCTCATCACACAAAACATACTCCAGTAAAAGTAAAAGCAAAGGTTTAAAAATCTACACAAAAAGTACAAGAACACAAAACACTTCTCAACTACAGTCAGTTTAGTAAATGTTAATTTCCCTCTGCTGGCCCAGCTGATCCTGTCTGACCTCTGTGAAGCCTCTGTTTCTAACTCTAAAGATGGCAAAGAGTCAGGGTCACTTCATTACCCATCAATGGGGCGTCAGTGGTGCGCTCTGGTAGTGCGCTTGGTTGGTAATTTGAAGAGTGCAGGTTTGAGCCCAGCTCCAGCTGTCACATGGCGATGTGTCCTTGGGCAAGACAGTTAACCCTGAGCGGCTCCCACTGCAGTGGCGTGTAGATGGACATGAATTTGTTAGTTGATACTGATGGACAAATGACATACAAACTCCAACCATCAGTGAGGGAATGTGAGGGTGAATGGGTGTGAAAGGGTAGATATGACCTGCAGTGTAAAGCTGCTTTGAATAGTCAAAGAGACAAGAAAAGTGATCTATAAGCTCAAGTCCAAGTCCATCTGTTTCTGTTTCATTCATAATCAGAGTGAAACTTAACAGGGTATAAACATCAAGCTTGAAAATCCACTATGGAAAAACTAACTGTCTTTGGACAAAACTTTCAAGACTGTTAAGGAAATGCAGTAACACTGATCTTACAATTCATATTTGATGATCGATTGTGGGACAGCATAGACGTAAAGGCAGACTAAACAAAGTAAAGGTATGAGTGCTGGCACACAACCACTAACTGTGTTATTTCCTATAATGTAAACAGCTGCAAGGTGACATCACGTGGATTGCTTTTAAGACTTCCAAAACCCATCTAAAGCAGCAGAAGACCGTCTGTCCTACAGCTGTTTACAGGCTGACTCATGTGTGGAGCAGGGCTGAGCAACATCCTGAGATTTAAAGATAAACTGATATATTTTCAGTACCGGTGTATTTTTTATTTTCTGTTTTCACATAATGTATTGGCCATCACGGTTTTCTGATCAAAAAACTTTATAGTAAATCTATTTCTGAAATAATGAGCTAAACGGTCATTTATGGCTGATTATGTTAAAGTCTTTTACCTGAATACTTTCCATGCTGAGACAATTTCTATCCTTAGTCTTCCAATCATAACTCACCCATTAGGGCTGATTTTTCAAATGAGACACAGAGCAAGATGTTATCATAGTATCAATATAATTATGGTCGTTGATTTGAAAAATAACATAGACGGCATGTCTAATGATTAGTAATAAGACTGTTAACTGTAAAAACTACTTTTGTGCTACTGACCACATCTAGTCCTTTTTATCACTTTTTTTTCATTTTATTTAACAGAACATTTATATTGTTGGCAAAAATCATACAATACACATATTAATTTGATACTGTATTTGCATAAATGCCTGGTAACAGAAGGCTGTAGAGGTTGCTTTATTCCTGTTCTACTTACTTTTCAAAATGCTGCCAACCTGCAAGTTTATAAGGCACACTCATTTATAGCTATTCAGCCAGTCACATGGCAGCAATTCAAAGCATTTAGGCATGTAGACATGCCAACACAACTCACATAAATTCAATCAAAGCACGCACTGGATAGAAAAGTGATTTTGGACATGCCATGGTTGTTTGTGGCAGGAGGGCTGGTCTGAGTTACTCAGAAACTACTGATGTACTGAAATATACACATTCAAACATCCCATGGGTTTACAGAGAATGGTCTGAAGAAGAGAAAATATCCAGTGAGTGGAAGCTCTCTGGGCAAAAGTACCCTGGTGATGCCAGAGGTGAAAGGCCAGAGTGTTTTAAGATGATAGGAAGACTGACGTATGCAAAAAACATTTTCTGAATGCATTACACGTCAAATCTTTAAGCAGATGTGCTACAGTACCTGAAGACCACACCACATGCTACTCATGTCAAGTAAGAACAGGAAACTGAGGTTGAAAATTGTACAATAGAAGATTGGTAAAATATTGCCTTCTCTGATGATCCTGGATTCCTGATGCAGCATTAAGATGGTAGGGTCAGAATTCGAACTAAACATTGTGAAATCATGGCTCCACCCTGCCTACCCTGCCTACTAAAGGTTCAGGCAGGTGGTGGTGGTGTGGGGGGATATTTTCTTGGCACACTTTTGGCCCCTCAGTACCAAACGAGCATGGTTTAAATGCCACATCCTACCTCAGTATTGTTACTCACGTTCATCTCTTTATGATCACAGTGTACCCATCCTCTGATGGCTGCTTCCAGCAGGATAATGCACCATGTCACAAAGGTCAAATCTCCTCAAACTGGTTCCTTCAAAATGACACTGAGTTCACTGTACTCCAGTGACCTCCACAGTCACCAGATCTCTATTTAATAGAGCACCTCGGGATGTGGTGGCACATGAGGTTTACATCATGGATGTGCAGCTGACAAATCTGCAGTAACTTTGTGATGCTGTCCTGTCAATATGTCCAAAATCTCTGAGGACTGTTTTCATCATCTTGCTGAATGTATGAAGACTTAAGGCAGATCTGTGGGGTCCAACTCAGCACTAATAAGTTGTACCCAATAATGTGGTCAGAGAGGGATATTCATGCAGTGTGCCAGGCTCTCTGCACTCTGCTTATAATATGACCAAAGAATGGTAAGTTTCTGTACTTTGTAATTATAACAGTAACTTAAATTTATTGTTTTGAAACAATAAATATGTCTGCAATTACTGATGATGAAAAATAAAAAATGCCAGGAATGTGGTGTCTCTGACTTCTGCTTTTGTTGCTATGGTATCAAACAGAGGCTAATATTATTTGATTGTTTTTTACCAGAATAATATAAAAGCTTATCATTTTGGTATTGTAACAACATTTGTATCATTCTTTATCCCCAAATATTTTGATATCTACAATTGTTTACTGCTATTCAGGTGAAAAGCAAGTTAATGTGATTTTTGCTCCATGTTGCCAAGCCCGTATGTGAAGTAAGCTGAGTGTGAGGTGTAACTGGGTGGAGTATCCCTCCACTCAGTTCTGTTTCTCCTGAAAAAGTGAGCTTGTTTACATTGGTGAAAACATGGTGAGACGTTTGTCCAGCTCATCACTTTGACTCACACAGACGTGAACTCATGAGCTGGTGAAGCTGATAATCAGCAACTATGATGAAACTAATAGTTTACATGTAATTAAAGTTTTATGCAGCGTAGGGTTTAGACATTTTAAGGCCCTGGAGAAGAAGCAACACGAGGCCCTCCTCCACTCTGTCTAAAGCAATTACATTTAGAGTATAGGAAGATATTTTAAAGCAACTCTCTTCAGTTTACAGAAGCACATCACTACATACAGGCCATACCCAATATTAGAAGGCTAAACTACTCAGTCATCTCCTCTGCAAATACTCCAAGTCTACACATCTCAGCACTTAATCATGTCTCAAGGAAAGATGTAATTTACATTTTCCTGCAGTCTTTGTAAATTTAAGGATTTTCATCCATTTGATCAAACATAAACAACTCTGACATGACTCTCTGATGAAAACAGCACTATTTTAATTATTTAGATCATGCCTTTGTGCTGTAAACTAATATCTATGTTTTACCTAAAATGTTTATGTGATAAAAACATCTGACATTTTGAGAGATGAAAAATGAATAGATGGTATCACAGTGCCACACAGTGGTCAGTGTTATCTAACACTCTATCTGTCCTCCAGCCCTCAGCGCTGGTCATGTGACTTATAATCGTAAATCAACCGCTTATGAAATCAGTGCTTGATTACAAAGTTACTTTCAATCCCTGATGGGATGATATCATGACATGTACGTCTATCTATTTATCTGTCCATCTGTCCATATGCCGCTTATCCTGATGGGGATGTAGGGGCCAGAGGAAATCCCACCTGTCATTTGGACAACAGGCTGGGTACATCCTGGACTGGTCCCTAGCCAGCCACATGGCTAGGATATAGAGACAGACATTAGGCAATCTAACAAGCAGTAAGATAAATATAGACCATTATTTAGTTCTACCCTACCTAAACTTGAATTGAGTAGTTTATATCATGCAGAGTACTTTTTTATTAATAAAAACTCTTCTATTTCCAGTATTGGTAATATGTTCATTTTATATTGAACATGAGCACCACCATATACATAGATCAATTAAACGTAGCAAAAAAAGTAATGAAATTAGTCTTTGGTAGATTATTACTATGTTGTAACAATGCTTCTTGGCAATAACTCTTATACCATTGGAAAGCCTGCCTATTTCCTTTTAGATGGAGAAACATTTGTAAGGAACATGCTTTTGTGGAATGAACAGCAGAGTTCAGTATGAGCATTACGCTCATGGCAAATTTGCCAAATCTTCTCTGCCAATGCCAAACAGCTTTTTGCTATTGCTATGGTCTTTTGTTTTTAGCTCCTGGTACCCCCAGGTTCTGTTTCTGTCAGAGTGATCAACAAAGCCATGTTGACACACAGTAGTGTGTGGCCAGGCTGGTGAGAAGCATGAGGAGGAGGTGCCATGCTCTTGGGCTGCGTATAACTTTCCACACGCTAATAAGGCTCATGTTTGTTGAATGAAGAAACTGTTGAACAGCCAAAATGTCTTGTTTCTTTAGACTTCAATTGTCCAATCCACCAAACAACACCAAACAAGAGTCAATAGCAGAATAAGCTGTTTGGCATTGGCAAAGAGGACTTGACTAATTTTTCATGGTCCAAACTCACATGCTCAGCTCTGTTGCTCACTCCTCAAATGCAGATTTCTTACAAATCTGGCACAATTTAAAGGAAAATAAACAGGCTTTCCAAAGGTGTACGATTTATTGCCAAGAAGTATTGTTACAACAAAAAAAAAAATCTAACAAAAACAAATGTACTTACCATTTGTGTTATGTTTATATGCTGTCTCTGCATTGATGCAGAATCATCTATGAATGCATAACAGTTAACCTATTATAGAATTATTTTCAACATCATTGGTGAAAGATGTAAATAACATTGCTAACTGTTGTAACCTTAACATCAATGAAGACCTGCATGAGGATCATATTTAAAGAGGTAAAAGTAGCCTTATATGTCAGTTAAAAGCAGAAAAGTTACTTTTTACTGAGTAATAAGTAGAGCAGTTTTATTTTTAAGGAGTAATAAGTTAAAAGCAACTACTTACAGTTTAAAAGCAACTCGGTATTACCCACTGGTCAATGAATAACCCATGAGCCTCTATCCTTTCAATCTATTATTCTGTTTTATGTGTTTATTTAATGGAAACAATTTGTATCTGTGTAGCTGAGAAGTGTAGCTACCTGTGTTATTAGAGCAGGTTCTCGTGAGTGTGGTGAAGCATTAAAATCTTTACAGGCTGTGGATTTTCAGTCTGATAAACAGATGGAGGGGAGTCACATCTACATCATCATTCAGACCTGCTGTGAGGCTGTTCATAGGTGTGGGCTTATGAGACAGTGAGCTCTGCCTGTGGCCAGACGAGACGAGACGAGACCTTTAAGTACATACCTTTGGATTTCTGGGTCACGTGACCGGGTTTCTACAACCTGCCTTCCTCGCGCCGGCTGTCCGCTCCCACCATTGCACAGAAAGGTAAACATTTTCTAAAGCAGCCTTCATCGACTAGCTCTAGTTTGCAGACTGTTAGCTCCGGGGTACTCCTTCTTATTAAACCCGCAGACGAAGCGGAATGACATGAAGTGACAAGCGCGTCGCTGCCCAGGAAAGAGAGCGGTGTACCGCTTTATACAGGGACCGTGTAGATAGATGACTTCGGGCCAAACGCGTCTGTGGTTGCTGTAGTTACGACAAACGTAGTGTGCAGATGTGTTGACAGGATTCATATTTACTCGGCACGTTTATCAACATATTGCTCAAAGTCTTCATATTTATCTTTAAGAACAAGAAAAGGACCAGAGCAGCATTCGCTAGAGAAGAATTTTGAACCAACGGTATTCACGACAGCCACAGAGGCACACTTACGCAAGACACCAGATATCATGGTTACTTTTTAAATCGAAACACCAGGCTGTCACTGAGCTCAGCCAGGCCTTGTAACGGATATAAACACTGAAAACAAACCGGGCTGGAAACACCTAATCTCAGCTCACTTTTAGCGACAGTATTTCCGGATACAAAGCGGTTCTTGGCTGTTAATTCACGAGGAGAGCGATACTACAGCAACGTTGCTGTGGGATTTGCGAAGATTACAGTCAACAAAGTGCTCTGCACAAGACTGCCTCCTAATCCCTATGTGAAAGGGATGGGCAGTGCACCCGCTGGATCCGACTTTCTACAAGAAAAACTGAAGGGTGGGGGAACAAGCAGACTCTCCCCCTTTACCCCAGTTCTGTACAGTTATGGGCGGAGGCTCTCGTGTGTTGGATGTCAAACACAGTCATGCTCTACCAAGGACTTGAAAATGAGGTTGTTTACAATGTAGTTAACATGGCTAAAGTAGGTTTGGGCATGTGCATCGAACAATACAGTTTTTATTTCTTTATTTGAATGGGGGAACTCAGCATGTAACTCAGTAATTTTTTAGGTCAAACAATTGTTCTACATTATTAAAAATTAAAGGTTTATCATGAATCTATCAAGATTCTAAGGGCGCAATTTTGATGCACGTGTGAGTTCTCTTTGGGCACTCCAGCTTCCTCCCATAGACCAAAAGCAATTGACATGAGAGCATCACCAATTAGGTTGATTGGTGACTCCAAATTGGCCATAGGTGTGAGTGAATGTGTGATTGGTTGTCTGTCTCTATAAGTGGCCATGTGATCAGCTGGCGAATAGTTCAGGATGTACTCTACCACTTGCCCAACGTCAGCAAGGATAGGCTTTTGGGATGGATTGTTAATTTCTGTCTTTTTCTTAAGCCACTATACTCAAAGAACACATTGAACACTGTATGATAAATGTGAAAGCTAAGATTAAAGTGCCCCTTTTCACTGTAACATCCAAAGCATAAGCAGTTATCCGAAAGTTGAGTCAGGTACATCCAAATGAGTCTAAAAGGTTATTTGAAGCACGGTAAACAGATCTACCGTAACATAAATCTCCAGTTAAAAGTGTCAGGATCAGGTAGACCTGTTTACTGTAAATCAAATAACCATATTTTTAAGCAGTTTATGGTCTCATTTTCCTGCAGGAATCCTTGGCTCTGTTCTCTATTACATGTGTTAAACACGAGACAGCTGAATGTCAATGTTGAGATGAGTTGAGCAGATGTGATGTGGGAACACGGTAGGATTATTTAGGAACATTTTAAGAGTAAGAGGGCTCATTAAAGCTATTTTCAATTATGCACTCGTCTTAATTTCTTGAGATGACAAACTGACTCCCCCTCAAATCTTCCGAAATTGGTAATTCACAGACGTACCCTTCAGAGTGTCTCTGGAGGTTAGATGTGACATAGAACAACAAAAGAGCTAAGAGAGATTTGGTGTTGCACAGAAAATGAAGGGAAACGGGAAATGAAAGCTGTAGTATATATGCCAGGCCTGTAAGTGGCACTGTAACATCGCCACAGACATACACCTAAACCAGAGAAGAAGACATGGAGCATGCTGCCCATGGTGGTGAAAGAGAAGCAGATAGTGCTCATTCACTTCTGCTAAGAAACTTGTATGTTTTCGGGCCCCCAAAAACACTGTGTCTGTGTGAACAAAACGCAATTAAAAACTTGCGCGGATATGCCTGAATTTGTGTCCATGTGGACGGCCCCTTAGATATTAGACTTTAGCATGTCCATTGACCCTCTGTGTCAGCTCCACTTCGGACAGGCTGTTAATTTGTATGTAGCTTCTTGCTCATGTGCTGTGTATGATCACACCCCCTTTCGAGAGGTAACTGTGGCTTTAAGCTTCAAATGCTTTGCTCTAATGTTTATGGTGGCTTCACACATAGTTGCATGCTTCTTTCACTGAAGCTAACAGCTCTAGTGAGGAAAAGAAGAAAGTACTCGTTGAGGGACAGAGTTGGTTGGTTGAGCAAACACCTCAGAACACTTAGAAAGTGATTATCAAACGCGGGAGGTGTCATATTATTCCATGACATCACCAGGGGAGCTTTTTTAGGATTTAATGTTTTTTCTTAGAGGGGGACACAACAGCAGAGAGGAGAGGGTTTTTTCTTATCTAGGTGGGTTTTGTAGACAGACCCTTAAGTTTGAATGAACTACCACAGCCAGTCTCTCAGTCAGTCAGACTTCCTTTTAGCTCAACAGGTGTTTATTTTGATGTTTTCTTTGTTGCAGGATGGAAGAGCCTCCCATGTCATGTGACTGTTTTGTTTCACTGCCCCCTGGATCTCGCGATGACCACGTTATTTTTGGGAAGAACTCAGACCGTCCTCGGGATGAGGTGCAGGAGGTCACCCATTACCCTGCAGCATCCCATCCTCCAGGATCCATGCTGGAGGTAAAGCAGTCCGTGTCACTGATCACAGCAAAGGCTCTGCATCATTAATGTGCAGTGATGGAGAAGTAGCATTATAAATATTTCATTTGTGTTCCCATCTACATTGGATTTGTTGTGACACCAGAATCCTGGACTCAAATATGAATTTTAGTCAAAATTATTCTGATATCATTTTGATAATACAAGAAGAAGTCCCAGGAGTGAGATGTCAGCTAATTACTTGTTTTCACTTCTTAAAAATTATATTTAGAGTCATGCACAGTAATTGCACAAAAATGTGGAATTGTTTAAAACATTGCTAAATTGTTGTACAATTTACACAGTGAATATGACTTAATATGGCCTAAGATTTTGATGGTTATAGTCATTTTCTGTAGAATTTTTACATGGAAAATGACTTTGGCTAAAATTATGGTATTTCTTGCTACTGTCAATGATTTGCAGAAGTATTCAGCCCTTTTTTTTAATATTTTCCAACTTTGCAATCTGAATTCAAAAACACTCCCTCCTCTCTATCCTATAATCTTGAATGCAGCTGGATTTGTCTAACCTGACACGCCAGATGGATCATTCAATATATTTCACTAGTGCATCTGGGCATCAGCCCATAGTGTTTGGAACTGGGTAGAACCTTTTCAAAGCATATCCAGCGGTTGATTGGAAGATCTTTCCATCAATCACATTTATTATGGGCAAAGTACATAATGTAGTAGGCGGGCGCTACTGCTGCAACATAAAGGACAGAACGTGAGCCACTTCAAACAAACTCTAGCCAAAACATGTTGGTGTATGTGCGAAACCATGCTTTCTATTAAGAAGTTTGTTGTATTATTTGTTTTTCATTTAATAAAGAAAACAGGTCCAGATATTACAAAACTGCTACTGAACCTGTTAGCATCTATGCTAACCTCCTTATGAGCAGTCATTTCCTGCTGTCCTCTGGCTCATAGCACCCACCTCCCCCTGCTCCAAAGGATGCTGATTACGCTGTCTCGCTTTGAGCTCACAATCGTTGTAGATTGAATCTTGGCAAGATGGACCTGTCTGATTACAGACATTGAACCAGGCTGATCGATCTGCACTGCAAGGTTGTCAGAGTTCATGTGTATCTTTTGGTGAATCAGAATGGACGATGAGATAGACAGAATGAGCTGCACTTCAACAACTAAGCTATGTTCAATATTTATTTTGAGTTTGTTTACAAAAGATGCAAAAATTGCTGTCTGTAGTAAACCTTATTTCAAACCTGCTGTAGATCAGTTTTTTTAATGGGGGAAGCACACCAATCACTAATTTAGGGGAAAAGTAGTAGGCTAGGTTACTTTTGATACCAAGTAATAAGTAAATCAATATTATTACTTCTTTTAGCAGTAATAAGTGATATGTTGTATTTTTGTGTAACTTGCCCAACACTGTCCAGCACATAGATTTTTTAAATAGTTTTCCCATTTACCCCTTCTTCTGAATCAGTGATTAAATATTTACAAAGAAACATTCTTCCCTGTTAATATGTTACAGAGAAGTGAAAGCTTTGTCCTGCTGATTTAGTCTTTTTCACCCTGTCAGTCCTGCAGTTTTAATTATAATAATCCTGTCAGATATCTGTCTTTATCTAAATACAGTGGAGGTGACTAAGTTTATGTTTGTGTCACTCATGGTATTAAAAATAGAGCCAAAGAATGTTTTCCTAAATTGCTGGTCTGTCTGTTGCAATCTTCTGTTCTATGATGAAGCCTGATAAAGAGAGATGTGGTTGAATCCAGACTTTAAAGAATGATAGTCGAGAGAAAAGGTCATGGAGTTCATCTGGTGGAAATGTGGCTATGTCTATGGTATTTGCAAACCTATGTGCCAGTTAGTCATCGTCGCAGGCTTTGCTGTTTACAGGGTTGCATGAGATTTGCTCTTTACACAGAAAATATTCCTTGACTGATGACTCTTTGTTTTAAGATGAAAGTCACATTATGGTTTAACGTAGGAGTGGGTGATGTTGCCTCAAAATTTGGTTACATTTTTTTAGGAAATTTGCAATAATGTTACACATTAAGGTATAGAACAAAATACAGAATAACATTTTACCTGTATTGTGGCTTGCAGAAACAGTATCAATAAGTTAGGGTGGGGAATTTTTCCATCATTTCCTGCTGAAATGTACACAAATCTGAAAGGTCTATTTAAAGATCCAATTACACATTATTTTATCGATTCTTGTCCCTATTTTATGATTAAAGAGCCTGTATATATGGCTGGAGTATGTTGGTTGGCCGGTCTTATCTCTGATAATCGACCCTTTGTCAGGCTCCGCCCTTTCAAGAAGAGCAGTCCTCTGTCAAGCCCACCCTCCTTAGTTACTGTTACTAAGTTAGACAACGTTTGTTGTTTTTGGCCTCTCCCTCTCCCCCATTTGAAACAACTGAAAATAACTCTTTTTCGACCAATTTTACGGGAATTAGCCATTTCAGGTTGTTTCTGGCGCTGTAAAGAGGGGGGAAAGAAAGGGTCGTGATGCACTGACTTTTGTCTTGTGCATAAAAAAACACACATTTTCTGAAAGCCTACACAAAAAACAGTTATACATGCAGTACCTTTCATCTTTTGCTGATTACTTCTTCTTTCTTTAATCCTTTTTAAGGAGTACTCTTGTTGTTTCACACTCTTTCTGTTCATCCTTGCAGCTGACTATTTGTATGGTGCATATGCCAAGCTATGTTATCCTTTTGTATGTTAATTAACTGATAGTGCTACGATGAAAAAGATGAGCAAACACTTAATTAGTTTACATTTTTTGGAGAAGTTGCTTGATGGTCAAATATTTTTCTGTTTGCAAACATCAAAATCGATAGACTTGTGTCTTTTTTCTCTCTTTTGTCTCTGCCTGCTCTCAGTGGTGAGTGCTTACTTTGAAGAGATCCTGAAGTGCAGAAACTCAGTCCACTTTGGTGTTTGTTTGACAAGGTAGAGGAGGAGAGATGCCATTGAGCAGTGAGTCACAGGATTAAAAGTTTTTCAAAGTATGCAAAACATATGATTTATTTTAGATGTCCATAGTAAATTCTCCTTATTCAAATCTGGTCATGTCATCATTATGGTAATCATGAACAGCTAACAGAATAATTAACATCAGAAATAATACAGAGAAATATAACAAAGTAAAGCTAATTTTTATCAGTCAGTATTTCATAAGTTCTGATCAGTAGTCATTTGTGTCAGTCTGTTTCTATTTAAAAGAGTAACATTAAAACAATTTATCATAACAGGGAAAATGTAAATCTCTTTCACCGATGATGGCTCATTACTAAGCTCCTGAAGAAACAGAATGGAGAAGCACTGAGAAAAAATTGATCAGTAGAACCAAAACTGCCTTGAACGGCCAAAAGCAAAATGGTAATTTGAGTGCGCATTCATGTGCATCCACAGCTGCAGCAGGATGTTGATGCACTGTTAAAATTGTGAAAACCGCTGAGACTTTCTTTTTTGATGACAAATCTATTAGGGATACTTTCAGGGCGCTGGAGCCATGTTGGTTGTGTTCAATCAATCAATCTTTTATTTCAGGCTTGAATTGTTCAATATAAAAAATACTACAAGGGACACACAGCAACAGGGAGAGTGGAGAAAAGGACTTCTTACCATATATTAAGGCTTTTGGGCAGGCGGACTGGGGTTCTGTGGTCCATTTCGCATGTGTCTTCCCATGTTCTGTCACCCCCTTTTGTATTCTATGCTCTCTCTTCACAATCATTAAAAGCAAAAAGCCCAAAGGTATCTTTAAAATGTACTTTCAATAAAGGCAAAGAATCATCCATCCATCCATTATCTATACTGCTTATCCCCTTTGGGGTCATGGGGGGGCTGGAGCCTATCCCAGCTGACACTGGGAAAGAGGGGGAACATGCTGAAACAATCCTCAGCCGATCGCAGGGCGATATAGAGAGATGGACAACCATTCACACTCACACACATACCTAAGGGCAATTTGGAGGCACCAATCAGCCATCACACGTAAATACCTGATATGCACATGCCTTATAAAATGTAATTACTAAAATGACATCAATCTGTAAAATGAATAAAAAGCTGCATTTGTTTGGTAAATATTCAGTTAAAAAGATCTGCAGTACATGCTACAACTATTTCAAGCAGGATAATAAATTATTAGTTGTGTCATGAAGTGTATGTGGCATATAGTTTAAATAATAATAATAATAATAATAATAATAATATAAAAATTAGGCTCTGAAGTACTCTGAAGGCTATGGCAGTTTTTGTCAAAGACAGATCTGTAGTCTCACACATAGTAGCTTGTGCATTGCATTTTCACCTCATTTTCTTCTGTTCTCTTATTTTTTTCTTCAGTGCACGTACATCCAGATCCCTCAGGTGGAACAGACTCACGCTGTCGTCCTCAGTAAACCTGCCTGGATGTGGGGGGCTGAGATGGGAGCTAATAATCAGGGGGTCTGTATCGGTAACGAGGCTGTCTGGACACGTGAGCCCGTCACCCCAGGAGAGGCTCTGCTCGGCATGGACCTCGTTCGGTGAGCGCCTAAAACTCTTCAGACTGGTTATGGTTATTAATCTGATTATCAGATTTCAGCAATAAAAAACTCTAATCCTCAGAGCTATTGGCAGAAACTATTTCTTTCTTGTTTAAGAATAGTTTAGATATTGTTTATTCAGCATTAGTATTAAGTTAATCCTCTCAGGCTTTAATCAGAGGGTTTGGAGATTGTTCAGCAGCATGTCTTGACAAGTGTGTTCAGTGCTGCTGAGGTGGAAAACTCACATTAGCGTTGGAATTGAATATTGAATAATGTTTATTTCAATTATTGGTTGAAGGTCGCAATTAAACACAAAATAAAAAGTCAAATTTCAAATGAAAAGGAGCAGAAAGAAAAATGATCTCATGATCTGTCCCTTTATATCATAAATGAAAAGAAGCATATTCGCAGAAAACAAACTTAAACGGTCAGCATGGTGAGTTTAAAGCCCTGTTTAGGCTTAAGATTTATGACTCAAAGAGAACAGGACAGACACAAAATGCAGTGGACAATCAAGACAGCAGAAAAAATAATTTTCCTGGCCTTCATTCAGGGTGTACTGTGGTCCAGGGTCAGGAGATGGGAACATTGGACATAGACTATTAAAACTCCTCCCCTCAGGTAGGCATTACAGGGCAGAGTATGCAAAAATCAGACACAAGGACAGTTTTCTAACTCCAAGTTGCAGTGATGAACTCCCAGAGAGCCCAAAAATCACTGTACAGTGACCAAGAGACTAAACTCCAATTGGGCCTCTTAATAAGATTAATTGATTTAATTTAATTTCTACACTTCTAAATATATATATGCCATCCTCTCTTCCGATGTTCATCTATTTGCACTGTTTTTAATGTCTATACTGTTCCAAGGTGCCTACCTCATGTAAACCATACCTGTTGCATTATAACATAATTAATTTTAGTCTATTTCCTGCAGCTTTAGCAGTCCTCACCATTTCACTACTGTCTGTTGCAGGTTTTTTAATTCTAGCTCTGAATTCTTACTTCAGTGGCTTGGACATATAGGGCCTTATCGTACGCCAGTCGCAAAGAGATTTGGTGTGAAGTACAGGTGTCTTCTCTAATGTCCGTTTGACACTGGTGTCATTGATACGCCATGAGCTCACGCTGTTTTGTAGCAAATGATCATGTGCTCCCGTTTGTGCCTTGGGGTTTGTTTGTCTGAAAATGAGGAGTGGTCAGGCTCAAAGCTGGAGTGTTCACAACTTGAGGGCACCTAAATTGGCCGTGCTTTACTGTAAGTCTGGATGCTTCAATAAAAAAAAACACTTGAATCTGAGCATTAACATACTATATAATGTTCTGTGTGTTATGATGTATAGTCTCACAATGTGCATCGTGGTGTGGTCAGCAAGAAGGATACCTGAAGGGTTGGAACGTGCATGATACAGGCCGGGACGAAGGCTGGAGCAATACAGGGAACAGGTTGATTAGAAGAAGTGCCAAGCCGGCATGTGCTCCCATACCTGACTTGACCTGGCTGATTAATTGATCCATGCTGTGTGCATATAGCAAAACCCCAGCCATCCGGCACACACTGATTTAAAGGGAATGAAAGCTGATATACTGATTGGTTTAATCTATGTTATGCCCAAAATACACCCATGTATAATCAAGGCATCTTCTTTGTGCCCTTGGCCTGGCGTTGCGCCAATAACATGCGTCCTCAAATAGCAAAATATAGACAACATGTCTAAACCGCTGTGTACCACATGCTTTAGATGATGTGCTTCGCTGTCAAAAAGGGCCCTTAGAGTTCCACAAACATGGAAAACAGACTGTTTTTCAATCATGGTTAATATCATAGACTGTAAAAAGAACTGGACGAAGCCTTGTGACTTCAGCCATATCATTGTCAAAGGAGCCTTTGGATCGTTGTTGATGCCTTGTAATGGAAGCTGCCATACTTAATGTGCCACCTCAACCAAACTTTAGCTCAACCTACCCACAGGGGTAGAGGCCGTGTTAAGGTGGAACTTCAGCCTGTCAGATCAAAAGCGACTCCACGTGGACGTGCAACCATGTCAAAACCAGAAATCCTTAATAACAAAGGGTGCAATATTATAAGATTCAGTCTTTTTGTAGCAAGAGCAAATAGACAGTAAAATAGACAGTAAAAACTGTCTGTTTCCCACACACAATTTAACAACCACAGGGTTCCAGCGTGAAGTGGACTCTCGAGGAACTACAGCTTTTGGTACTTCCACATGGGCTTCCTTTTCTGCCCCGGAGGTTATTGCGTTGTTAATGAATGTGGAGCAAAAAGCTGAAATTTCCTGAAAAAATTTCATCCATATGTCCTAAATAAATAGTTTTATATTCTACCAACCCTATTCCAGAGTGCTCCAAACAGTTACAATTATTATCTGGAAGAACAATTAAGTTAAGGATATTATAATATAGTTATGGTAGTCCGTGGACAATGAACTTAAAATTGGGCCAAAATCTAGCCACAAATCCAGAACTGAAAAACTGTACCCTCAGAAAATAGTATTCACAAGACCATTTGCTGTCGTCTTTGTTACTGTCAATGTGTATGATTTTTTGCAAGCCAGGTGTAAGACACCTTTATTGGCTCTCTATTTTTCCATTGATTAACTTTTTAGAGAAAATGTAAGAAAAAATGTAAATATTCATGCCCACGTCATCACTGTAACACTTATATGAGTAAAATTACATGCTTTAGATCTGCAGGTGTATTTGCATTGTCCTTTCTCAAGTTGCCATAATTTATCAGTATGTAAGAGTTCATCAGAGTTAAAGGTTTTAGAAATGCACCCTTTCATCCGACTTTAACAGTGAGGAACATATTGGTTTATGGAAAAGACGTGTCCCTGTCATACCAGCTACATTGTTACTAAAAATGTCCAGGAAAAAAAGCCTATGTCTAGGAAACAATCTGAACTCTTGAGAGTGGGAACTCTTTCTCTGTCTGTTAGCTGGTTGTTACAGAATTGTTTGTGGCTCTCTAAAGGGCAGATGAAGCTAATTTTACTAACAATGTTAAAATACATTTCCCATATAATGTACATTTAATCCAAAGAAGATATTTTTATTACTATACATCTGTATTTAAAATGTATTTTAAAAATCTGTTTTTTACAATAACAAAAAGCTTAAATATTTTTATCAGCCAGAATTAGTTTAGAAATACCAGATATTGACAGAATCCAGTATTGTGCATCACTAATGACTAAATAATGGTTAGTTTGTGAAAGAGAAACTCAGACTTTGTTACATTGAACCATCATGCCTCATTTTAATCACCAGACTGGGGCTAGAGCGAGGTGACAGTGCCTGGGCGGCGCTCACTGTGATCACCGGCCTCCTGGAGCAGCACGGACAGGGGGGGCAGTGCAGGGAGGATCCTGAGCCCTTCAGCTACCACAACACCTTCCTCCTGGTGGACCGTAAGGAGGCCTGGGTGCTGGAAACCGCAGGGAGACTGTGGGTGGCACAAAGGATCACAGGTGAGACGGCAGAGTCAGATGCAGAGCATGTGTGTTAAGTTTAGACAACAAATAGTTTGTGGAGATTTAAGCTGGATGAACATGGAAATGAAACAAACTGAAATGATAATGATTTTACTAAAGCAAACAAGCCTCTCTCTCTCTTTAAGTCCACATGACAGTGCTGTTGAGCCATTTGCAGGTAAAGTTGGCAGAGGTGTTGTTCATTATGCATGAGAGAGTTGGTAAACAAACATGGCAGCCCAGGAGAGAGACAAAAGTAATGCTCTGTGAGCATTTAAATCCATTGTGTGGACTGTCTTTGGACTTTTAAATGGACATGAAATATGGACTTGGCTCAGCTCATCTCTCTTGGCACCAACCAGGTAAAGCAAAAGCTGACAGCAACAAAGCGAATGCTAAGCTAACTAGCCAACACCTGACATGCTGAGCTTGTCAAAGCTGCCTCCCAATTCTGAGCAATCTAGGAAAATAGTGCAATTAACGACTTACTTTGAGTGCAAAGACTCGAGGCCTCACCATGTTGTGGAAAACAGATGCTGGCTGGAGCTTAGGTATGTGCCTCCTTCTAGGCATTATTTCACCAACACAGCAGAAGCTCTAGAGAGCAGTGCAGCCAAAACACAGCAGTACTGAAGCTCTAGAGAGCAGTGAAGCTAAAACACAGCAGTACTGAAGCTCTAGAGAGCAGTGCAGCTAAAACACAGCAGTACTGAAGCTCTAGAGAGCAGTGAAGCTAAAACACAGCAGTACTGAAGCTCTAGAGAGCAGTGAAGCTAAAACACAGCAGTACTGAAGCTCTAGAGAGCAGTGCAGCTAAAACACAGCAGTACTGAAGCTCTAGAGAGCAGTGCAGCTAAAACACAGCAGTACTGAAGCTCTAGAGAGCAGTGCAGCTAAAACACAGCAGTACTGAAGCTCTACAGAGCCGTGAAGCTAAAAGATGAGGAGAGGCTGATCACAGCAGAGCAGCTGAAGTGACTTTGGACATGTTGATATGAGTCTGCGAGTTTTACTCCTATTTTTGATGAAACTGAAGTGATGTGAATACGCTGAGACATGGTTTTATAACATTTAACAGAATTTTGTCTTTTTTTCTTTTTGGATGTACATGCAACCAGGAAAAAGTATAAAATCGCAATACATCACAATGTTAAGTGCAGCAGTTATTTATATAATTAAAACTCGGAGTCAGGTGTCATGATAATATTGTATCATGGGCCCACTTGTGATTCACACCTTTAGTTCACATGCATACAGAGAAACATGGATATAGTTTCCCTGTATGTGTGGTAACTATGAGGGCTAATTGATAAGTTGTGAGCCTCATATTTAAGGGTTTGACTTTTGGCAGACATATTGCATTATTTTTCAACATAATCCCCTTCAGTATCTATACACTTTTGCCAGTGATGTTTAAGGGCCTCAGTGTCATTTTTAAAGAAGTCCTTTTCTTGACTGTTCAGAAAGTCCTCCACTGCATGTATGACGTCATCATCTGACCGAAAGTGGGTCCCGGAAATGGTCTTTTTCAATTTTGGAAAGGGTGAAAGTCTGATGGAGCGAGATCAGGCGAATAAAGCGGATGCTCAATCAATTCAAAGCCACAGTCTTTCATGGCAGCCATGGCAATGACAGACTTGTGAACAGGGGCATTTTGTCCATTTTGCAAAAGTCACTTGCCTTATTTACTTCAGAGGGCTACTTCTTCGACATAAACTGACCAAATGACACCAGTCTTCGGGTACACAGCCTAAAATAGTCAGGGAATAGTAGAGCTGAAAAAGAACATCCCTGCTTATCTTCTTCAATACAAGGCTCACAACTTATCAATCAGCCCTCGTACCAGTATCCTGGTGTCTGATCACGACATCTTATTGGCACAGGTGCCTTTGAGGTTTGCAGTTTGTTGGAGAGAGCTGTCAGGAACCGGAATAAGGCATTAACATGACGCACTATTCAGGATTCAATCTTAGTCCTCCAGGAAAAGAACTGGTTTCTCGGGACAAAGAAAGAAGAGTATCCGTATTGATATTACTTTATGAACAACACCTATGCCAGAGAGGTTGTGTTTTTGCCAGCACTGGTCTGTCTGCCTGCCTGTCCATCTGTCTGTGCCCAAGATAACCCAAAAAGTTCTCCATGGATTCTGATGACATTTTCAGGGAGTGTTGGTCATGGTACAAGGAATAAGTGATTATATTTTGTAGTGATATGAATCTGTGGGTGGATCCAATAATGTTTTAAAGGACTGGTTTAAACATTGTGATAGAGTAGTCTAGCAGATGTTTATGCTTTGAGAAAACTTCTAGATATACTCTTATTTTGTCTGGTTGACAAATACATTTTGTCTAGGGGATGGGAATTGTTAACATTTTGTTGACACCAATGCCATTATCATTTCTGTCTATGGATGTTATTCTGTATTGATTCCTTCATGGATTCTGTGGCTTTTCTGTGTGGAGAAAAGTAAAAAAAAAAGCCTCAGACACATGATAGATATTAAATGCTGTGCTGCACAGACAAATATCTCTGCAAGATTCTGGTGTCATTGCTTGAAATCAGCAGCAAGCAACTTAGCAACTTTGACAGTTTTTGTCTCCTGTCTACCACTAGCACAACTTCTTTGCTGGTGTTTGTATTGACTGCCTCTAATGAGAGCATGGAATTGGTTCTTGATTCCCACCCCTATTTTTTGGAGTTTTTCCAGTCAAAGACTTTTTCTTAGCTTGTTAATCATCTCATTTTTTGTCATGGAAAAAAGGCAGTCAACCAGCATTTTACCTCTGCCAAGGAGGTTTGGTCTCTTGGAGCACTTCTAGATTTTACTAGTTTGTTGTGCAATCTAAATTATTTTGAACATCTCCTTACAAAACAGCGTTTGCTTCATACGCTGTTTGTTTACCTTATTCCAACAATGTATGTCTCATTTTGGGGCTTTGTATCTTGAACTACAAGTGCTCAGAGAGCACACACCCCCACCCAGACATTTCTGATATTCTTAGCCAAGTTATTATCAGATATGTGGTAAGCTGCCCTATCCTGCAATCTTAACAAATCGTTGCTCAAAATAAACAAATTCCTGGATGTGCATCCTGATTCAGATCATTACCAAAATCTTTCACTTATTCCTTGTGCCATGACCAATATTCCTTGAAAATTTCATCAAAATCTGTCGACAACTTTTTCAATTATCTTCTAACAAACAGACAGTCAGACAAACAAACAAATAGACAAACACTAGCAAAACACAACCTCAGTGGTGAAGGTAGTACGCTTATTATTTGTACTTGTCATGTAAATGTGGCTTATATTTAGTGAAATTGATAAATATCCTTTTCTAACATGAGTTTCTACAGTGAGAGTTGAAAACAACTGGAGAAACTTGATTATTTCTTAACCACTGTTAATCACTGTTTATCTTTTCTCCTGTAGCATTCTTTGGTGAAAGAAATGACTTATTAATAATTATTTGAATATGTAGTATAAAAAAGTGATGAAGTATCAAAAATATAACAGCACATAAGGGCATGAAGGGACACAGCGGTAATGGGAGTAAAATACCTCCATCTGCCAGCTGCTCCCTGTTGTTCAAACCAGAGTTTCCTAAAATTAAATTTCCTTTTACTTTGTGACCACCCTTGTGTTTGAAAAACATTTTTTGGTTGTTAGTGTGAAGTTATTTCTCTTACTCTATGAATCTTTTGTGCTATGTCAAATTCCCCAGTAACTGTAAATGAAATAGGAAATTTCTATCTTCAGTGTCTTAGTTTAAAAATCTTTGCAAGGAGAACAAACACTAAGTAGGGTTTTAGTGGGAGGTCTTCTTGGATATGGCAACAAATGTATTTGTTCCAGCCTGCCAATAATTATTTTTTGTATGATTTATAATTACAAAAACTAAATTCACAATTTTGCAAGTGGATTTGGACAATAGTCTCATTATCTGGGTGGAATATAAAATTTATTTGACCACCTGTCATAGAAACAAGAAAAATTGAATATTTTAGAAATCTTTCAAAATCTTGTTTAAAACTGAAACAGGATTGTTATGTGGGCTGCTGTGAGAAGTAAGAAATTAATCAAGCATAACATTAAACCACTAAAACAAATATTTCTGTTCAGGAATACAAGTACATATCGATAATTTGACATCTTAATAAAGAAAAATTATGTGCCTTAATATTATTTCTTTTTTTTTTTTTGTAAAACAATAAATGTGAAAATTCATGGTTAACAATGATAATTATATTTTATCATTAAATTGATCTTTTCTAATATAGAGCTTTTGCGTACTGGTGAATTGACCACCACAGAAGCATACCAAATGATTTTGGTAATTATCAGTGCTGTTGATTTAGGGCAGCTGTGGCATTAACCTTACATAAGTTGGTGGTCTAATAAATTTGTTAAGCACTGTATATTTGAGGATCTGCATTTGTTTTAAGTAATTGTACTTTTTGAACAATTTAAAACAAAAGAGGTCATATATTAAAAAAAAAAAAACATGTTGAATCCAAGAGTATCACTATCCAAAAACAGCAATCATTATAAATGATTTTTAATTTTGGTATTTGGTTTGAAATAAGTAATTCAAATTTTCATCAAATATTTGTACTGAAAAGTCATGTGTTATCCATCACAGTGTGTCCTGCAGTAGTTGTTGCTCAAAGCCAGAATACAGCCATTTTAAGATGTGTTGCTTGCATGGCAAAAAAAGCATGTTCAAAGCCAAACAAGCATTAGTCTGAGAAGTTGTGCATTGAGTGCAGTAGTGCTTGATTGTAAAGAACAGGTCGACACTAAACTGCTTCAGAGTGTTGAAATACTAAAATCCTGAGGTGACTCTTATCTGCTCTTTAATGTGGCAACCTTAATAACAAAGTAAATAAAACCCATTCAGATCTTTGTTCATAATTCTTTCCTCAACGTGAGTCCACAGCTTATAGACATGTGTTATATAATTCAGGAAATCCTGCAATCGTGACGAGGGGACAATCATTCATCAGGGAACGGATCAATCTGTCAGCTGCAGATAAACTTTGTCAGCTCAGAATGAACTCAAATACAGCACAGAGGAGAACATGACAGCTCTTTTCAAGCTCCAGTTTATTACTCACACATAACCATTCAGTACAAAATCACTGTCAATAAAAAAGTGAATGGGTGTTAAGTTACAAAAATATGTCACTCCCACACAAAAGATTCAGAACAAATTTTCTTTCTCCTCAGAGGGCGTGAAAAACATCTCCAACCAGCTGACAATCGGCACTGAGATCTCTGCAGAGCACCCGGAGCTGCGCAGCGTGGCTCAGGAACAGGGCTGGTGGGACGGAGCGGGAGAGTTCAACTTCTCTGAGGTATTTAGTCCGGAGAACCCACCTGCCAGGATGGAGCTGGCCAAACAACGCTACAAAGGAGGCACCGAGCTACTCCGGCAACATGATGGTGAGGGTGGTCTGCTTTCATCTGAGATAGTGTTATTGGGCCTCATTTATGAAATGTTTATAGAAAAAAGCTTCTTATCAAAACCTAATTGTGCAGTTTTAAGAATATTCTGATCAGCACATAATATGAGTTATGTTTTATGCCAAGAATAAGACCATTTGAAGGCAAGTGTTTCTCAAACCAATATTTCTCTTGAAAAGGAATGTAAGGAATTAAATAGCAACCTTTAATGCTAAAATTCAACACATGGGTGTGGAAAACAGGCTTCTTGCACAAATCAATATGACTCAGTGATATCACAGCTTTATTAACCACAAAAATGAGCAATGTGTTTGCTCTTGTTATTTGGTTCAACTTGTAATTGCCAGAATAGATGCATTTTTAAGCTTAAGACAAGTCCTTCTTTTGGGAAATGGTGTCACCTGCTTTAGTCTGATGATGATCTTCCAGCTAAATTAATTTTAGCTGTAATTGCCCCACCAAGTTAAACAGACACCTGAAGACATGCCATTACATGCTGCACACAGTAATAACAGAGAAAGGACATGTATCATAAGAAGGCTCAAGTTTTGTAATTTTGCATTTTTCATATCCTCTCCCAGGCTCAGTAACAGCAGAAGTGATGATTTCCATCCTGAGGGACAAACCCAGTGGTATCTGCATGGACTCTGGAGGCTTCTGCACCGTGGGCAGCATGGTGTCCATCCTGCCTCGAGACACAAGCCTGCCGTGTGTTCACTTCTTCACTGCCACCCCAGACCCATCCAGGTTTGTCTCCAAATTATTTAATATATCACTCACGAGAAAACCTCACTAATGACAAGAGCAGGGCAGGTTTTTCAGATTTATCAGGGTATTTGAATGAAATAGAGTAAGATAGTTTTGTATGTGTTGACTTTGTTTATGTTTACATTGTTAGAGCCGGCCAGTTACAGCGCCACATAAAGAGACGGACAACTATTCATGCTCACACCCTCACCTAAGATCAATTTAGAGTTACCAGTGAGCCTGATAAGCATGTTTTTGGTCTATGGGAGGAAGCCAGAGAGAACCCATGCATGCATGCACTAGGAGAACATGCAAACTCCAAACAGAAAGGCCCTGACCGACACAGGGTTTGAACCAGCAACCTTCTGGCTGTGAGGAATGTGCACTACATGCTGCACTGCTGTGCTTGCCATTATTGTTGTTAATATAATTATAATTATTGTTAATATTATTATTTTTGTTATTATTATTATTATTATTAGTAGTAGTAGTAGTAGTAGTAGTAGTAGTAGTAGAAGTAGCTGTAGTAGTATTGACACAATAACATCTGTTTGAAATGTTTATAGTCAAGGAGGATTTTATCATTGGTAAGAATTTAATAAATATTTGATACCATAGAAACAGAAATTGTAAACCCAGACACTTAATATTGATTAAGTCATTTATTTTTCCTGTAACTTCTATGTCAGTCATAAAATCATTTATGTGTCCTTGTTTACAGTGACTTTGGGTTATAAAAAGTAGCACAATGAAAACAGAGGAAAATTAAGAATATTCAGTAGATGCATTCACATACTGCAGTGTAGTTGTGAACTATCATCATCTTAAGCTGTCTGAGAGAAACAATCTTAAATTATTACAGATCTGTGGAGCATAGTTGCCAAAAGTGGATTTTCCGTGTCCAGAGTGAACCTGTGGGCCTTGTAGAGTGAGCTTGGTAAAGTCCAGTGTTCTGGTTCAGCATAGATGACATGTACGATAGTGAATGTCCAATGAGAGATGGATAAAAAGATCCAAGTGTTAATTACTGTTATTGTTTCTGGTTAACTTCTGCACATTGTTCAAATCTCACTAACATACTGGCCCTCACACATTTCCAGTTCAGCACCCACTTTATAACATGCTGCCAACATTTTAGTGCAGTTTGGACTCTCTCTCTCTCTCTCTCTCTCTCTTTCTGTTTCTCTTTCTAGTAACAGTTCAAAAATATCATTGATGATCTTGAAGTTTTGATAATTTTTGGCACTTCTAAAATAATCGAGATTTTAACATTGTGAAACATGATATTTCAGAATAGAGCAAATCTTGATAACTTTGAGTAACAGAAACATTGCCAGTGTTTTTATATAGTTTAGAAAGTGTTTGATGTCAGCTCAGTAATATGATAATCTGTTTAAAAATAAAGCTTTGAATTTGCTTTTAAATGACTTTAACTGCAAGTGCCTATAACCAATTTATCTCAGATTTGATTTATGTTATATAAAGAGGGTAATGCTTTACTACCTCCACCAAGGAGGTTATGTTTTTGCCTGTGTTTGTTTGTTAGCAAGATTACACAAAAACTACTGGACAGATTTTGCCGAATTTTTCAGGAGATGTATGTCATGGTCCAACTTAAAAATAATCAGGCTTTGGTGGTGATGCGAATGACCACCATTACAGAACGATAGTTTTTGTTCAAAAATTCTCAAACTAATCATGATATCAGCATGATTGTAAGTGCAGGGGCAGGTTTTCAGGGTCAGACAATCATATCATGACGGTCACTTCATCGAGGACCTACTTCTTATAGGTGTAACAGCAATATGTGAGCTGCCTTAGTGGAGGTTTGAGCTCTCTGAGTGCTGTCTAGTTTGAAATGCGCTCCCTAACTATCTTTGAATAATTCACTTGCTTTTATCTTCTCTGAGAAAAAAGCTTTGTGTTAGTAAGAGGAAGAATAGATCATAGTCCATAAGTTAGAAATCAATCTAATTCCAAATACCAAGCTGGTATTACCCTGTATGTTTAAGATGACATGCTTAAAATATTTTTATACAGAGGACCACAAACTTCAACTCACATGAAGATTTGTGTTTTCTAATGTCAAGATTTTTGAGACTCCTGCAACGTTGTGTTTTCCTGTGGCTTATTTATTTTCATATGTGTGTTGATATTTTTGTTTTATTTTATTCATGTTTCCAAACTTCCACATAAAATAATCTCATTTAGGTTTTTTATTTGCACAAATGGCAGCATGTCAAACAAAAACACATCCCCTGCCTCATTAAACTATACGAATTCTGCTGTTCCTAGATTTTTATTTGTTTGTTTGTTTGATAAGTTATTTGATGCCCGGTGAGAGAGAAAGAATCCAAGAGAGAGGAAAACTCACATGCTGAAAATGAGCCTCTGGTCTCTGAACTGAGCCTGAGCAGCCAAATGTAGCAAATGAAGGGGTAAACTTGCTGCTACACTGTTAGTGCCCTCAATTGTTTAAAATGAACCATGAACTTGTTTTTTCCTAGATTTTTATAGTCTGTCATTCAGCATTTCTTTCCCATAATCAGGTGTCATTTGCTTCAAGTAAATACCCAATAAAGAACATTTTAACAGGGAGTTTGGAGGAATATTATATGCAATAAATCAACTGTTATTTATTTTTTTTACAAAAGAAAACGTATATATAGTAAAACTAAAGGAAAGAAACATAACTTTCTTTGACTTCCTTGTTTAGCTGCTTATCTATAATCTGCATGTACTGTACACATTTGTCACAACATGGCAGATCTTTCTGAGAGGATCACTGATAACTTTTCAAAGGTCTCTAAAACATCCATAGCAAAAAGATTTTATGTTTCAATAACAATGTAGTTCTTTTCAGAACACTTTATTAGAGCAAAGTTCTATGAAATAACCTTTTTAGCCATGCATATGAATGTTTTAGAAGTTAAATTTTCTGAAAATTTCCCCAAAAGGCTCATTAAATAGGGATTGGAATTGATATGATTTCTTAATGAATCCCTCGTTGATTCCTGTGGATTTTCTGCATTAGCCTACACAGGTTCTCAGTGGCAATAATGTCAAACACATGACATGTGTCACCTTATATTCAATCCTGTGCTGCATAGATAAATGCCTCAGGAAGTTGCTTGTGTTTCCACCCTCTAAACATTGTGCCTCAAGCATCTTTTTGTCTAAAATTAAGCCACAATTTTGTCTTCCTCTGTTTTCTGTCAGCCATGATCACATCTTTTGCTTCTTTATCATTTCTGTTGACTGGCTCTGATGAGAGCAAGAGTTCCAAGGCATGCAGGACAAAGTGGAAAGAATAAGGGAATTGATCAGAAAAATACTAATGATATTAATTCCTTGAGGGAGTTGTTATCAGTACACAAGTGGACCTGGCAAGTGGAACTGGTTTTCGATTCCCATCACTAATATTAACTGCTTTTTTTTTCTTTGTATCCTTATATTAATCTTGATTTAGTGGCATTTATTGCATGTTATTCCAAAGACACACTGAATACTTATGTGTTATTTTTCTGGCATGACATGAGCAGCTCTATCTACACAAAAGCAAGGAAGAAACTTAAAACGTACTTAGTTACTTTTTTAAGTATTGAGAAATCAAATATTAAATGTGTCAGATTCAGCCTGCCTTATATGGGGTAGATCCTTATGGTGTGTTTTGACCCTCGTCTAAAACAGCCTTTTTGGCTCAAGCATTTGTATGAATCTGTAAATATGTCCAGAAATTTAGCATCAAATCCTAATTATAGACACGTGTAGTGAAGTATATTGAAACTTCAAAATAAATCTGATAAAGGCAGCATACATAACATTTGGTAAGACAAAATAAAATTACTTTGCATTTGCTTTTATAGTGTAATTTATTATTTACATCCAAGACCCAAACATTCACCTCTCTCTGTATTGTTCTAGGCTTTCTGTCCTCACTTTGGGTCTTTTCTGAGTCTGGGTTTCTGTCTTTCCTCTTTCCCTCCCTGTCAAACCCACCCCCCCTTACACCCTGGCAGGTCTGTATTCAAGCCTTTTGTCTTCTCTGATTGTGCCGTCCCAGTGCTGAGGGTGGTCTCCCCACAGTTTGGACCAGACGACCCTGTCAGGAAGCAGCCGCGTTTTCAGAGCAGCGTGGACCGCAGACATGACCTGTACAAGGCCCACCAGGGGGCGCTCAACACCATGGAGACCAACCCGGTGGGCACTGACGGATGACCTAGGTCAATGGTTGTCGAGTGCAGAGATGAGCACAGCTGGAAGTTCTCATTTTATTTTTTTACACATTGAAGAATAGATCACTTTTACTGACAGCTGGACTCAGACGGTAGTTACAGAAGTGCTAAGAATAAATCTGACTCTGCTGGTGTTGAGTGAGACACAGTGTGAGAGAGTAGACTAAACATAAACACAACACAAACACACAGTCAACTCCAAAGAGCAGGTTTGAGTCTGTGCAGACAAAAAACAACATGAGGATGTTGAAAGGTGATGTTACTTTAAAACAACAAGACACCATCTGATAACCCAGTCTTAGGGGATATTTTTTTTGTTTGTTATTTTTCTTTCTGTTTTATTTTTGTTTCCAAATTATTGTCAGATATTAAAACAAGTTTACTGCATATCCTTAAAATGCCTAAAAGGACGCGTATGAGAGTTTTTGAATCCATGGCTTCAGAAAGTCATGGCAAAAGTTTTTATTAACTGTGAGAGCTCTTAAATTTAATATGACACAGTGGCTAAGATTATGACTTTATCAGATCTCTTTGGAGCTATTTTAGTGGCTGCTTCAGAAAAACGTGAAAAACAATGGCAGCAACACAACGTTTTTATAGTAAGCATTAATATGTTTTCTGTCTATATTCATGTGCATAATCCCCCATCTTTGCTTTCCCTCTCTGTAGAAGGCTCTGTAACTTTAAATCTTAGAATAATATTCAGCACCAGGGCTGAACCCTTTAGAAAAAATATTGAATTGTGATTATCTTGATCTTTATTGTGTTTTTGAAAGGATTTGTGGCAACAAATGAATGATCATTTATAGCTCATTACTCTTTTTATTCATAAACATTTTTAAATGGTCTCTGAAAAATGGACTATTACAATGAATGATAAGTATGATGTTTTTCAGTTTCTGCACCAAACAAATATTATTTATTTTTTCATCTGTGAATGATATGAAGGGCTGAGAATCTCTGCAGAAAAATCTTTCAGTTAAATGATATTTGACATCTATTTGGCCATAAAGAACCATGGCAGCTCCTGCAAGTAAAAAAAATGTGAGCCACAGTATGAGTCAAATTTATCTCTATAGCACCTTTTACAGATTAAAAATCACAAAGTGCTTCACAATTTTAAAACTGGAATGAATTGTTCAGCGCTGTTTATTGCCTCAGCTTGTTTTGCTTTAGTAAAACAATCACTTCACTTTCATAGATTAGTATTTGAGCACATTCAAATGCTGTTTCTCCACAGTGCAAAAATGTCTGTCCTAGTTTGGGTCTATAGAAAATCTTCAAAAGTTTTGAATTTGTTTTACAAAAGTATGTAGAAACCTTATGAAAGCAAATCTAACATTAAAACCTTATTTAGGCCTTGTATATAGAAAAGATATAACGTGCACAATAAATAGTGATTAACAAACATCAGTGGAGCGTAACTAATTACATTCACTCAGTTTTCTGGAATTGAATAGCTTTTAAGTGAACTTCTACTTTTTGGATCATCTTTTAAAAATCAGTGCTTTAAATGTAATTCAAGAAATTTCTCTTTTGAGTATTTTACTTGTATGTTATTTTTATTTCCTATAGCAACTGCACACAAGTAAGATAAATTAAATAAAAAGGGTTAGGGTAAACGTCAGACTGACACAATACTCGTTCAGTTATCAACACTTGTTGGATCAGAAACAGGAAAACCTAAATGTGGATCATACTTTGGCGCTGACAGTTTCATAACATTGGAAGTGTACTCCTTATTTCGTATTTGGTATTTTGCATTTATTTTTAAGATACTGTGATGCAGTGAGCTTATGAGAAACAATGACTCAGTGTGTACAAACTTCAATTTCAAAAATATCTTTAATATGTAATTTCAAATGTTTTTAAGGCAAAATGACACTGTTTTTGAATATTATTTGGGTTAAATGTTCAATGACACAGAAAAGTGTACTCAAAATACTCAGTGCTTTGAGTCCAGGTGAAATCAGCTTTTATCAGTGCTGGGAAGTTACTTGTTTGAATATTGTCGATGTCGGCCACAAACCTCCTATCTCCAACATTGCTACTTTTCAGGAAATTAATCAAACAATTCTGCTGCTGAATGAAATAATTTTGTACAGTCCTGATTACAACTTTTTTTTTGTTCTTCAGTGTAGTTAAAATTTTACAAAAGTCACTCATGTGGAAGGTAACCAGTGGCACTGTTTTATGAGAAAATTAAAATAATGAAGATTGGAGATTTATTAATGTAATGGGCAATGACAAATTAATGTAATGCTTTTTTTTATTTTACATTTTGAGCATCTAGTAAAGTGATGTTTGTGATTTACTTTTTGTCCTGTAGCTGCGATCATCATTATGTGTTGGTGCTGCAATGAGTCAAAGCAGAGTTCACAAGTATTTTACTCAAGTGAAAGTACAGTTAGTTTTATCATATTTACTCAAGTAGTAAATAAAAGTAGAAGTAAATAACTTATTTGCGTTGTGTACAAAAATCAACCATTGGTGTTTGATGAATCAACCACTTGGTTTCAGTGTATAACAGTATACAATCACATTTGACACTTACTCTGTTGAACCCTGGAAGATATGCTTTTATTTATTTTACTTTTTTTTTTAAATATATTTTTCTTTCATAATTATTATCATTGTTATTTCTTGAAATATTCTGTGCTTGGTAATTTTTGCGTATTTCTACTCAAGTGTATGCTTGTGTCAAATTTTAATGTTATATCTTAATATTCTTATTTCTATACTTTGTATAAAATCAGTTACAACAACCTAATTTCCACTTGGGAATTGATAAAATATTTCTGATTCTGAACTCATGTATAGAACTACGGGGTGGCGATCTGCTCTGATATACAATATGTGAATTAAATATCAGAAGAATCACTGAAAATGATTTTTGTGCAACCCGTGAGCAGAAGTTTTGCATAAGCACTCTGGATTTGACTGCAGAAATATAGGATGACAGGCATGTGAATTCAAATTAACATTTTGCACTGATAATTATTTAAAGACTAATACTTAAATGTAAAATGTTTTAAATTATTTTTATACTTGATGTTTTATAAAAACAAACAAACAAACAAAAATGTGAATTCAAAAATGTGACTAATATCTGTGGACATCCTGTTTCTGACCCATGAGGTATCGAGTATGAAACAGCTTTGTTTTAGACCAGCTGTAGATCCGTTTTTTTGAAAAGAGTAAAGTGATTAGTTACTTTTGATACTGAGTAATACGCATATCTTTTTATTAGCAGTGAAGAGTAATTTGTTTGAAACACTGATGCACTTGAGTCAAATATGATTGAAGAAACTGAACTTTAAATGATCTGAGTGTTTTTGGTCTTTATCTGTCCCTGGTTGTCTGACATGCTGTCACCTCCTCTGTTCTTTGAGTTGGAGTGTGTTAAAGCCCAAAATATCCTGCAGAGGAAATGGAGGTTTTGTTGTTATTAATTCTGCATCTTTGGATGTCTGCTGGAATAAGATGGAGGATTTGAAATTGAAAACTGTTTTGGATATCTATAGAAGTCCACGATATAAAGTTTTAGGACTCAGACAAATCTCTGCTCGAGCAGGTTCAAATAATATCCATGTTCTTTTATATGTGACGGTTGTTTAACATCTCTCTGCTTTTCTCTCTGTCTCAGGATGAGGGTTTAGCCACCTATGAGATTCTGAAGGACCTGGAGTCTCAGTGTCTGACTGAGATTTCAGCCATGCTGAACGGAGAGATAGCCGGAGAGGAACTGGGAGATTTATTTTTCGACTGTGTGGACGCAGAGCTTAAGTTCTACCAGTGAGCAGGTGGGAGGTATCAGCAGCTGTCTTTGTTTTTCGATGTTGTGCGTGAATATGTTCCTGTTTGAGGAAGACTTCAAACTGCTACAAAACTCCAGCACTGATGAGATAAAATAATTATTAGAGTGAATGATCCAAATGATTAATCAACACAAAGTGGAGTCGCTGGAAATAAATCATATGATGTAGTTCTCAGAATCAGAAACTCCTGGAGTGTGGCAGCAAGCAGTCTCCTCTTAGACTCAAAACAAAGGCAAGACTTTATACTAAATAAGAATCTAATGTCTCTTTAAGTTTATTTACCAGCAGCTGAATGTGAGGAGGAAAACGAGAAATTCATTCATTCAGTTACAAGAAAGTTTTATTAATATAATATGCTGTATAACACGTAAACACACCTCACGTTAAACCTTAAAAGAGAAAAGGGCATTTTTCTTTTTTTTTTTTGTCAGTAAAAAACACTTACAACAATATAGAGATGCTTATGTTTGGTATCCCCTTTATCAGGAAAACATTAAGTTGAGGACCTGACAGTATTTTTCAAATATAAAATATAAAAAAAGATTAACCAAGCTAGAAAGGACCATTTTCCACAGAATACAATAAGCAATACTGCAGTTGGTAGTTTTATTCCTTTTATCTGCTCCCAGTTTGTAAATAATGTATTTACACCAGTACTCGGAAACTGCGCTGCATTACTACTACCCAGACAAACACTGATTTAAAGATATATTTGAAACTAAAGATGAACATCTGCATGGGTTTTTAAAGCATTATTAGCCATGTTCTTATTGAAAATATATTAAAAAAATGTATCTCGCAATTGTTAACAAATCCTTTATAAATCCCTGGATCTGCAACAGGATTCAAATCACCAACAAAATCTAATTGCTTCTTCCCCGTGCCATGACCAACACTGCAAAAAGATTTAATCAAAATCTATAGAGAACATTTTGAGTTATTGAGCATGGAAACAGTCAAAAATATTGACAAACATCGGAAAAAACATAACCTCCTGTCAGGGATTGTTATGAAGGGGTATGTTTGCCCGAGTCAAGCTCTGTAAAACAAAATGCAAATGCATCCTCTAGTGATTGATTAATTTAACTTTCATCTTCATAACTTGACCACTCTTTACATCATTGTCTGTAAACACATGTAAAAGGACAATTTTGTTAAATGGGCTGTGTTTTTAAAATGCAGAGGAGTACCGCACTGTGAGGAAATAACACACCAAATCTTGCATTTTGAGAAATAAGTAATAAACTCATAATTTATATCCAAATCAGCAGTGATAGGTGGACTTTGTTTGTTTGTTGTAATGAATGAGAAAAATTAATTTTATATTTATCATAATATCATAAACCCTATTTTATCAAGCCAAACAACATCAGACAAAAACCGGCACATTTCGACTTCTGAAATTTACCAAGGGCAACTTTTAATGTGTTGATAGTTTTCTGTTGTTTCGTGACAAAAGTATGGCAGGATGATGTTAACCTCAAAAACGTAGAAAGTCTCTGACAGATGAGAATCTTAATGATCTTTTGAGTTTCTGTTTGCATTTCAGAGAAGAACAGACTGTGTGGTTATGGAGTGAGAACTGACATGCCTGAGATATGAGTGTGAGACCAGTCAGAGCAGTCACATAGCAGTTCACTTACACAAATATAAAAAGCTCAAACCATTATCTTCAGTCAGTTGCTGTTTTTGGAATTAGCTGAAAAGTCTTCAAACAAACACGTTATAGTGTCAGCTGTTCCACTCTACCAGTGAGATAAAGAGGTGGATGTTGTCCTGATAACAAGTTTATATTGCCCCTCATTTTCTTTCATTCATTCTTCACAAATATACACATTCTCTTGTGTGGAGGTCTAACTGTGGAGGTGTTCCCACTGAATAGAATCATACTTGATTGTCCTCTGTTACAGCGCCCTCAGGTGGAGATCCCTGGAGCCTGCACCGTTACAGGACGGGAGCCCCGGGCCTGATACAAACTGTGTTCATCATCTGATGGGGCTTCGCGTCGCTCACTTAACACATCCCTATCACCATTCCACCATTAACACAGACAAAAGGTCTGAACTGCACATGAGCAAACATTTTCATCTGTCTCACCCAGAGAGAAATGGCTGCACTTCAGTAGAGAGTTTAAAGATGTAGATAATCAGAGGAAAACTGTGTGTAGAGGAAAATGAGCAGAAACTGTGAATAAGCCATTACTGTAATGTTTAGTTACTGGATAAGAATGGGTTTTTATTTGCTGGCTACATGTAAGGATAGAGCTAATAAAGAATGAACATAGTCTTTAAAGTGTGTTTTGGGCTTTTTTTTCAATATTTCAATGTGTCCTGGAAAACCTGGAAAACAGCCGAGATATGATCCGGTCAAAAACACAAGGAGATGAAAGTAAATGTGAAAAGTCTTTGAAATCCTGGCCTCGTCCTGTAAAAATAACTTAAGTGGTTTCCTCATTTTATATCATAAATCCCTGAAACTGTCAACAGTGAAATATGAAAAGGGCAAATAAATGCTAAGAAACATATCAAATAGTGTTTACAGTATATGGACAGTAGTTTTAGGAACATACTTCCTATCAGCAGAAACTCTCAAATAGAAAATATGAACTCTTAAAACACCAACTTTGATGCATGATGGAAGCTGTGTAAGAACATGTGTTATCCAAACAGCTGTTCCTGCTTCCTTTGCCTATTTATTTATTAAGCCTATTTTTTGTTATATTGAAGGTTTGTTGAAGGCTTTCCTGCAAACTTGTACTGATCCCAGATTTTCCCAGCACGTTTGAAGTTTCTTGCTCAGAGAGCCACTCATATATTGGATTCTGGTGTGCCTATAGACCCCTCGGTTTCAGGTGGCCTTGATGTAAATAGACAAAGTCCCTTGTATAGTGAAATATTGCGTTTATAAAGCTTGACCTGTGTGCTGTGTGGATGGAAGTACATATTTGTGAAAACATGATGCCTCAGCTGCTGCCAGAGTGGAGACATAAAAAAAAAAAATTAAAAGGATATTTTACATCATATGAGACCTTTAAAGGAAGACAGAGCGAGAGAGAGAGAGGTAACCATAACTGTAATATATACGGAACAGTAAATTCTGTACAATTACATGTGTATGTTCTATGATAAACCCATCATCATTTGTAAATGTTAGTAATGGTTATAGACTGCACATCTTTTAAGCAGGGATAGGAACTGATTAATATTCTGCCAACAAGTCTACAGCTAACTGAATTGAACCACAGACTCTCTGTGACTCCGTTTCAGTCCTTCACTTAATGTTAAGGACAAAAACACTGAGCACTCTTTGCCTTCCCTGCCCATTAAACTGAATGATATTTTACCCCTGCCAAAGAAACAAGGCAAGATTATATGTTACTAGTTATGCTTTTTTATGGTAAGAGCATTATTTCAGGACCAAATTAAACCCCATTCACACTTGCAAAAGAACTGAAATTATCCTGAAATGTACCTCCTGTATCCCTAGTGATTTTCCCAGGTGTGAACTTGGGAAGGTATTTTCCAGGAAATGCATATGTAGAAGGGGCTTTAGACAGTGGCCCCATCACAGAAGCACTGATTTAGAATCAGTATCTGAAATAAACAAAACAATATACAACCTTTCTTTAAAGGCACTGCTCCATAAATGGGAGCATGCTATATAGATACTGTCTAACCAACTAAACTGTCTCTGAAAAAGTCCTAGTTATTGTCTCTGAAAAAGAGTCAATCCTTATTTCCTCCGCCAAGGAGGTTATGTTTTTGCCGGCGTTTATCTGTCTGTCTGTCTGTTTGTTTGTTTGTGTTCAAAATAACTTGAAAGGTTCTGAATGGATTTGGATGAAATTTTCAGGAATTGTCGGAAATTGGATATGGAAGAACATTTTGGAGGTGATCCGGATCAGGATCCAGGAATTTTTTAAAGGATTCTTTAGATGGCCAGATAGGACCATTTTCGCCGAAGTGGACCGAAGCTGCTTGGCGGAGGTCTGCACTCTCTGAGTGCTTTTCTAGTTTTGGTGATATTTTGAGATGATTCTCTTGGTTTTGCAACACTTCTTAAACTCATAAATAAATCTTTTTTGTGAATTATTTCTGATGGCAGACTTATTTTTTCATTTAAAATTAAGATTCTTCGAACGAATCCTGAAGAGTTCAAACCAGCTTATCAGCCTGCAAAAACTTAAATCTTGATGAGTATATTATTTTATAGCTCTTGTATTTTAAATGTTAAGATTTTTTTCATTAAACAGCAATCCTTATTCCATAAATCTAAGAAATGTTTTATTTCAAGATATTACACAAAAATACAGCTTGCATTTCTTGTATTTTGCATTTAAAAAATTACCATTGGAGCAAGCAAAGATTTCTTGCTGAATGTCCTGAAATAAATATATCATTTACAGGTGAAAGAATTGGGCATTCTATACAAAATAAATCTGTAAATAAGTACTTTATGATTTTATTTCAGTCTAATCATGCAGAGAAAATGTCATTGTGCTGGTTGCTGCTGCCCTGACGTTGAAAACAACAAAAGGTTGGGGTATAATTAAAATGGGCCCAAGTTTAGGAGGTTTTGTCATTGAGCTCTCATCTTCCTTAAATCAGTTCTTCCCAAAGAGGAGCCCATGGCCTTTGGGGGGACCCAAAGTTATGGGGGATGGGGGAGAAACTTCATAAACACAAAGCAAGCCGTTATCCACAGCAAGCAAAGCAGCCCAACATTTAACCACAGCAAACATGACAGCTTTAAAAGTACAAAGAAATATAAGAAGCCATATTTTGCCCTCATCTTTACTTGTGCAATGTCTCAATGGCGGTTGTTAACTTAATTACTTGCAAGTATAATGTTGTAGTATCACTTTTAATTGTGACATCACTGTTAACAGTTGCAACTTGTCAAGCTACTGCTCTGTATTCTTTGCAGAAGATGTTAAACTTTTTTTTTTTTTCATAAATTTTGGAAATTCTTACAAGGGGATCCAAATGACAGCATGAGGGGTGTGTGTGGTGCCTTTAAAAATGTCTTCTCCTAAAGGGGAACCGAGCACAAACGTTTGGGGACCAGTGCATCTTGGGTTTAAAAATATTATTTAGATTGTTTATTATTAATAAAATGTAATTTAAACGGACCACACTCCGTTCCAGCAGGTGGCGGCGTGTCTGTGACTGAAGAGAGCACAAGTATTGTTCGCACTCCACCCAGCAGGTGGCGGTAATGGTATTTTTTGGCTCCTGTTAGAGGATCAGCAGTCTGCAGCCAGCCCGCTAAACCTTGTCAATTTTTTAAATGTATGTCCAGCAAATTCTGCCGTTTTTTTGTGTCACAGCTCATTTCACAAAACTGCCTAATGTGTAGTTACTGACGCCCTGTCCTCTGCTGAAGCGGAGCCGTCCTACGAGAAGGTAACGTCAGGTAGATAACAGTTGGTGTCAGTGCTGTATGGACTACTTGGCTAACACTGTTTGGTTATAATCTGTCCTTTAGCCAATGTATTCATTAGGACTTTTTCTTCAAAGTGAGGCAGCAGAGCTTTGGGAAGCGTGTTGTTTTAATCTCAAAATACCTTTAAAGTGTTGGCGATAGTGTTTAGCTGCTCAGGGTGTACTTTTACTTCTGTTAGCTGAAACCGAGCTAGCCTGGTAGTCTGCAGCCGTTACAACTCCAGCGGAAAGAGTGACCGTGATATGATGGGATTTTCAGCTCAATGCGCCCAGCAGTGTCATGCTTACAAGTGATGTAGAGGAAAGAGTGTTAAAATGAATGGCCCTTGTGTACGTTTTTATGTTAAAACATACTTATCAGGTACTTCTATATGAAAAATCCCTTAAACACGATCTTGCTCTTGTTTTTACGACAACCACAACCTCCTTCAGTTGAAAGACACTACCATCAAAGTATATTTCCACCTTTTAAAATATTATGATATTATAGATGACCTCCTAGTAACTCTGAACTGGTTCACGTGTTCATTTTGATTTCTTACAGTCTCAGAAAAGGTCAGTAATCAAGCCAAATTTAGCCTTACTGTACTGCTGCTAGTAATGTTATGCAAATGTGAGAGGTATTTCCTATGTCCTAGATATTTCCTATATTCAGTATTCGTAATGAAGAAGCAGTGTTTGCACTGATTCTGCTGTTCCTCATCCAGGATATTTACTGTCATAAGTGTTTGTGGAGTAATGTGAAGCACACTGTCAAAAGTCTGCTAGGTACAAATACTGAAGTAAAAGCCAGTTTTTATTGATGTTTTTTTTTTCCCTGCCTATAACTGACACCAGCACTAAATTTTGATAAGATGCTTTTAAGACTTATTGGCTGGTGAAACCAGTGCACAGCGTGGCATCTGTGATGGAGGGCAGAGCAGAGACAGAGCCTGCTGGAAAGGGCAGATTTACAGAAGCTTTTACATCAAATCCTGCATCTTTCTGCTCATATGCACGGAGGGTACCCCTGTTTCTAAGTTCAATAGAGCAGTGGTTTTCAAAATATTTTTGCCCAAGACAAAATATAGGCTCTTTAAGGGTCATGTGAGGACATACTGTTGGGTGAGAGCCAAGGTTTCAACCTGGGCTGGTCACCCGTCAATCACATGGCTGACATACAAAGACAATCAAGCAAATTTTCCCCATGGGCACTAAAACTGTTTTAACCTTTTAGCGATTTTGATGGTGTACATGAGTTTGTGTGGAGTTTTGTTCAATCAAGAACAAGAATTTACACAATGTAGAGTGCTCAGGATTGATACACTGTTGCCATGTTAGTGAAGTTGGTCTTTCTATTGCTAAGCTTTTCAAGAAATTTCTCAGTTTAAAATGTTCATTTCATGACAGCCCTGCTTAAATGTTCTCCTGTTGGAGGCCTCTTTCTGAAGACATTTCACCTTGGGTCTCCTTTTGGAACTTAAAATGTGGACATTTTTGTTTTATTTTGTGTGCCACGCCATTATTTTCCTTTCTTTAAACTTAGTTTACACCATTAATCCCTGGAAAACATGAACAGTTCTTTTAAGAAAAACCTAAATATTTTCTCATGTCTTTTAGTTCCTGTTTTTGTCACCTGTCTAACGTCTGGAACTGCTGAGATGAGATGATGTACTCCAACAAGTCTGACAGTCATAGGAGGCAGTACCGAGACCGAAGTTCAAGGCAGTGGGATGACTATGATGACAGACGGGAAGGAAGGTGGGAACCTCAAAGAGATGAAGAGCAGGACTCTTATCATGACTATGATAGAGATGGACAGAAGACTGATGGGAGGACGAGAAGAAGTAGAGAGTACAATGACTCACCCAAGAGGCCATATAGAGACTCACTGAACAGAGACTGGAGTAGAAGGAGTCCTGTGAGTAGACGCACCTCTACATCTGATTGGGGTGCTTCTGAAAAGAAAAAGCAGAAGTTTACAGAAGATGAGGATGATTACAGATACAGACATGAGAGTGAGGATACGTCAAACCGGTTTTCTCCAGACAGCTTTTCACGCTCACACAGCACAAAGGATTTTCAACACTATCACCACCAACAACAACCACTTAATGAAGATTTCAAATACAGGAAAACAACACAAGACTCTAGGCACAAATACAGACATGAGGAATGCACCTACAGGCAAGAGCAAGAAGATTCAACACGCAGACCATCGTCTGGATATTACAAAGATAGAGATAGCCAAGAAAGAAGCAGGGACCCCTTACAAGAATGGAGACAGTCTCAAGATTACACTACCAAGGTGAGTTACAACACACATTGTTAGTATAAGTCTAAAACCCTGTTTACTAGTTTCAAACAGCGATAGATTAACTTAATTAGATAGAATTTAATAATCCCTTAGGAAGACTCCAGGGAAATTTAATATTCCAGCAGCAGCATTATATAGCAGATAAAAAATATATATAAATAAGATAGATATAAATAAATATAAATAAAAATGTGGCTACTGGCTGACGACTACTTCCTGTCCTCAGTCTTCCCGTTACTCCTCCTCCCACCCAGGGGAGGAGTTGTGCAGTCTGATGGCCTGAGGGACAAAGAGTTTGTCAGTCTGTCGTGCCCTGGGGAAGGGGCAATCTTGGGCTAAACAGGCTCCTCTGGTTGCTGATGACGGTGCACAGAGGGTGACTGGCATTGTCCTTAATGAGATAGGTGATGAACCGTAATGACATAACGTCCATAATGAGATGTCAGTAGTTCCATCCGTCCACTATGATTGTCACAGAGGCAGAATGTATTGACAGAGCTGACCCCATATGTGAATTGACACAAATATCACATCCTTACAGAATTAAGGTGAACGTCTTGAGGTGTAATGATGATGAAGCTTAGCTGCAGCACTTTTGTGTAGATGCAGTGTGAAAAGAGCTAAACCTGCAATAATGTACTCTGTCAGCACCATGATTGTCTTTGACCTGCTAAGTGGGCTCTGGCCCACTGGGTCATTTTAAAAATGAAGTGCAGCACAGTCCAGAGTACCTGCATCACAAGTTCATGTAGGAATGTCGCATAAAAACGTGAACTCTCCAGGTTGGGTTGCCTGTTCGAGGCAGAGATGGGTCTCAAAGTGTGGCACAGTTGCCAACACAGCAGTGGCTGCTCCAGCTATGTGTTCGATCTGTCTTGAAGTGTGGTTAAGGTCCACACTAAATCCTATGTTGGAATGTTCACTGATACAGGGGGTTGGAGCTTGTACCAGCTGACATTTGGCAAGAGGTGGAAACAACCTAGACTGGTTGCCAGCTAATCACAGGGCTAATATAGAATGGTAGACAACCATTCACACATGTACACACTCAAACCTAAGGGCCATTTAGAGTCAAGTTTTAACCTGATGAGCATGTTTCTGGCCTGTAGGAAGAAACCAGAATAGCTGGAGAAAACCTGTGCATGCATGGGGAGAACTTTTTTGTCTCTCGGGCCATCAGACTGTACAACTCCTCACTGGGAGGGGTGAGGAGTAACAGGAAGACAGAAGATGGGAAGGGGCAGTAGCCATATATTTTTATGTTTATTTTTATTTATTTATTATTTTTTAGATTATTTAGATTATTATTATTGTTATTGTTGTTTTATTTATTTATTTTAATATGCAATTTGTTTTTACTTTTTTAATTTTGATATTCTGTGTTCTTTTTTACCTGTTTACTACTATTCAATGCTACTGGAATCTTAATTTCCCTGGAAGAGTCTTCCCAAGGGATTAATAAAGTTCTGTCTAATCTAATCTAATCTAAAATTACCAACTTTACATTGAAGGCCTGGCCTTCTTGGGGAGTCAATCCAGCAACCTTATTGCTGTGAGGCACCAGTGCTACCTACTGCACCACCATGCAGCTCACACTGAAACTGGTAAAGGTGCAACAGAGAGAGCCCATATTCTGCCTTGATTCGTGTTCAAATATTCATTTATTTGGTAACTGCTGGAGTATGTACACGATCACTAGTGTTCAAGAACCCTCTAGTATGTAACTTTTTTAAGTCTTTCCTCAAATCCAACAGATTTATAACAAACCCAGGGAGAGGAATGACAGCCCTGCCAGAGACCATGAGGATCATCATCATGACAGAGAAAAGTTTTCCCTGAATGGATCCAGGCAACAGGTGAGTTTTTGATGTACAGTAATAAGGGACGACCCCTGTCATCAGTGGGTGGTGTAAGAATATAGATTGCTAATTATCTGTGTCAGTCTGTCCTCATTTAAAGTAGTATATTTATTTTTACAAGTAAAGGGGAAAGAAAAGTCACAGTCATAGCTAACAGGTCATTATTGAGATGTTAGACTGGCCAGCAATAGTGGTTGGCAGATTTTTATTCATTACACATTACTTTTAATTAGTCCTCAAAAGTGGGGACAGGGACTGGACTACAGAACCATTAAGCACCAGAATAGGTCAGCAGAGATCAGAATCGTGAGCAGGATTGTTAAATCACAACAGTGTCCAACCTGAACATAACTACTCAAACAGGTCTTCTAAAAAATGAGTTCCTGTCTATTTTGCCCAAGAGATATATGGGGTTAGTTATAAGAATAGGTGAGTTTTGGTTCTCCAGATTCTTATTGGTTATTGAAATAACTGCTGAATTTATGATTTCTTATTCTCCACGGAAAGCACCTTGAGCTTTACATTTAAAGTTATCACCATAACTATCAGAGTAAGAAGCACATTGTTAGCTAGCTGTTGTTAGCAAAACTCAGCTGTCTGTATTTGCTTTCACTGTTAGCTTGTCTTTCATTGTATAAACCACAAATATCTCTTTGACTAACAGCACTAACTCTCTGCTCCTCTTGCAGTTTTTAACAAAGATCAGGGTACAGCTGAAGTGAATGTTAGGGCATTACTTATCCTTGCAGTTATGGAGATAACTCAGAGTTTGAAACCCCTCTCCCTTTTGCTTTCTTGAGCAGGGAACAGACATCATATATAGAATGGCTCGCAAACGAATGGCTCACCCACAACTGTGAATTGGTTCTCACTGTTGACTTAAAAGAGCCGTTCAAAAGACTAGACTCGGTCATGACTGTCAGATCTCAAGAGCAAAATAGGTCAACAAAACAAAGCCTCTGTTTAGGAGTAGAAGAAGATAATATGATGACAGTAGAAGTTAATGTAACAATGCAACAAACAAAAACAAGTCGCAACAAGCACACAGGACTGTTTAGAGTTGCTAAAGAGTTTATCTGATGGCTATAGGCAGAGGCAGGCTAGCTATACCCATTGACTCAGTGTTTGAGCTAAGCTAACTAGCTTTGGCTGTCATTTTCTTGTTACTGCACACAGAGTCAAAAGAATGGTGTCCACCTGTTTGTCATGGACACGGGAGTGAAGCAAGACATGAAAAGGAAAAAAAAAAATTGTATTACTTTAAAGACAAAGCTTCTTATGCCATTGTTTCAGAATTTTCTTGCAGCGTCTTGTTGTCAATGCTGTCCTGTATTCCTGCATTCCAAGATATCAATTGGGACGCACTTCCTCACCAACAAAAGCCTTTACTCACAGATCGACAGCCATGCCTTCACGGTATTGAGTAAAGCGTTTAGTGTTATTTGATCGTCATTATTGAATCAACCAAAGAGGAATACTGTCAATGTTTTTTATCAAGATCTGCTAAAATAGCTCATCAAATGTGGTTGTTTCTGTCTTCTGTCAGTCTTTTGAGGGTGAGGTCACCCAGCAAGTTCCTGCAGCTTCAGAGCAGAAGAGGACCAAGGGTTTCCAACGTTTCCTGGATGTGCTCAACAAAGGAGTGAACGTGGAGATGCTCACCAAGATAGTGACTCAGAACTGTGAAGAAGAAAAGCTTCAGCCACACTCTCCAATTCCATTCATAGACCCTGTAGACCGACCATGGTCCCCCAGTTGTGCTGGGGGGCATCAGGGACACTACAGTGAGAGCTTGAGACCTCATCATGGGTCCTTTAGCCCAAAAAGGAACTTTCTGTGTGATGAGAGGGCTGACGGAGAACATAGGGGCTTGAGCTCCAGCATCTCCAGGTCCAGATCCCCATCTGTGGTTGAAAAGACAGTGTTGACACCAGAGGATGAGCACAAGCACAGGCAAATGCAGGATGTTTTGCAGGCCATTGGCATGGATTTAGGATTTGAGGAACTGGGACAGATGTCTCATCGGATCCAGGAACGCTTATATGGAAAGAGGGACGGTGACAAGGAAGGTCATCATGGAAGAAGTATGGACAGGAACACGAGGCGAGCATATTCCCCGAGACACCAGAGCAGATCATCATCAAGCAGATCAAGCTTCAGTCCACCAAATCAGGAATGTTACGCTGAAAAGGATGCAGAAACTGCTCCAAGGGATGAACCTGAAGTCCAAAGAATGCAGACACTTCAGTCTGTTGATTATAAGATGAACTCTAACATTAAAACTTTATATGACAGGCAGAACTGTGAAACAAATTCTCAAGAACAGAGTGTGTTTGCTCAGGAATTTTCTCAAAGTCACTCATACAGTTTATCAGAGCCATCTCCCACACCTGCTATGCCCGTTTACTCTCCAGTTAACAGCCCAGCCATGCTATACCTGCCTCCCCCTTCTCTGCCTCCCCCAGCTTTACCCCCAGCTCTTCCCCCTACTCTGCCTCCATCTTTTCCCCGCGCTCTACCCCCAGGCCTTCCTTCTCCTCTGCCTCCTTATTTGTCCCCAGTTAGACCAGGACTTTTACTTCCTCCCCAGCATCCCCTCCTTCCTTTAACCCGAGTTCCAAACTTGAATCTATTTCCAGGTCTTCTCACTCAAACAAGGCACCCATACCCACTACTCATGAACAATCTTCCACCACCCAATTTTAATGTGCCACATTTGAACCCAACACAGCCAACAAACAACACACAAAATAAGAAGCAGAGGCCTCGCTGTTTACAGGTTATTGAGACAAAACAAGCTGGATGAAGATGTTTGCATCCACTGAAAGCTTTCAAACTGTCTGATAAAGCTGTTTTTCCTACAGAAATGACTCTACAATGGATTCATAATATGAAAACTTTTGGGCTCCAGCAAGTCCAGTCATAATCACAAAACACAACTCTGGATTTGACTTCAGATGAATCGACATTTTTCTCTCCAGTCCTCCACTGAAATGTCATTTTAAATTAAAAGTTATGGGCGTCCTTGTTGATTTTTTTTTTTTTTGTATCAGTCAAATGTCAGTTTGTTTTTGTCTTTAGGTGTCAGAGTAAAGCCCAGGTTAGATAAAAGATCAGATTTTCAGTGATAATGTTTGTTTGTATTGCAGGAGGCAGTTGCAGCTGTGTGAACTGACCAGTTGCAGCTCAGATCAGGTCTGCTCATTATGTTTCCTCCAACTCAGTTGGTCAAGACGCCAGCAGCTGTTTTTTTAGTATATGGCACCATGACCCTCAGTTATCAATCTGGCATCAATTTTGTCACAGAAATAATCTTTTACCAGCTCTCAAGTGTGAATCGTGAAACGTTCTGTCTGATCCCAGCATACAAGCAATAGTGTATTGATAAACGAAAACAATTATTTAAATAATACCCCCAAATATCCATGGTTAAGCCCAGAGTTTATAACATGAGGGACAAAATGTGGTAAAAAGAGAGCTGAAGGCTAACATCATCACAAGAGAGGAGGAAGATACGGTCTCATTAGTTATTGTTTGCTCTTCCCATTAGGCAGAAGCCAATATCCCTTCTTTTGTCAGAGGAATTTAAAGAAGGGATATCACAGGCCTCAAGCGCACATCATAAGTTGATATATTTATGTATATATTTTGCCAAAGCACCCACATGTTCTTTGTTTTGTTTTGTTTTTTTTTCATTTTTGCAACTTTTTTTTTTTCTTTAAAAGGAGAATTTAGTCAATAAATATCATTTTTTTTCACTCAAATATCTCAAGTTATTTTCAGCTACTTGACAGGCAGGTAATGTAGAGGGAAAACTGAAGCACAGGGAGTCTTTGCCCTGAAAACAATTTATCATCTCCCCAAAATGTAAAAATGTGAACTGACAGACTTAGAAATCTGCAGAGTGACCTGTTATAAGTTTCAAGTGGTCTCAAATCAAATCTTTGGTCTAAACTGGACTAAGTGAAGCAAATAAACCCATAAATGTTATAATCACAAGGTTTGCTTTCATTAGTATTGTCCAAAGGAGTCTCATCCTTTCCAGAAAGAGAAAAAAGCTGATTAAAACCACTAAAATACTGACAGGGCAGTGGGGGTTGTAAACTGAGCTATTGAAAGTGTTCACTGCTATTGCAAAACAACTCAAACCCATTTTTGTACAACTGCTTTTGAAGTGGGGGCAGATCTAAGTCCAGCTGTCTGTTGTAAGTTGTGAAATGTACAGGGGGACAGATCACGGGCTCAGCTGCTACCAACTACCTGGACGGAGAGCTGCATTATGGCCTAATGCTCCAACTTTTTGTTCTTTTTTTCTGCTGTCAGACGGTGTCTGAAATCACATGGTTAACAGCAAACATGTCTGTGTTATGCTTACTGTTACCATTTCTGTAGCGCCTCCGCTGGACAGGGATTGTATTCATAATTTAGCTGCTGGTTGTGTTTGCTGGTGGTTCCAAATGGTGCCAAAATTCAGGCATACGTAACTTCAACCTCTGTCCACAGGAGTTTTCCAGCAAACATTTGTTAGTTAAAAAGGGCTCTAATACCATAAGAAGGCATCTGTCTGGTAGGGTTGGGCAATATGAATCAAAAATCACATCTAATGTGTACACATCTTAGCTATATGGCAATACAATATATACATCAATATTTTTTCTGAAAAGGTTAAGTCCTTTTTAAATTAAATGTACAAAAGCCAAATGTAAAGCTGGCTTTTGTGTTTATAGCTAGAAGAACAGTATTAACTTGCGTTGTTCATGAAGGTTATAAAGAGATATATAAATCTACAATTGTGGAAAAATCCAACAAAATGCTTGAGGTAAAATTGCTAATATAGTTCCTTGTGTGGACTTCTTGCAAATAAATTATTTTGTCAGTAAGTTTATTAGCAAGTTGCGGTCAATCAGTTGTCCCCTTAAACAATCTTTTTACTGTGATTTAGGTGTGAGGTGTATTTTTAAATCAAATCAAAGTACTTTGACCCAATAACTCCTTTGAATATAATGTCTTATCTGTAACTTAGCGCATTGCCCAGCCCTAGTTCAGCATCATAAAGATGAGACCACGATTGCAGAATAAAGATTGCAGGTTCCTCTGAAGAAGTCAGAAAAACACATTTATTAAGAACTCTATAGATGCTCAAGTTCATTTAACCATAGTGTCATGCTAAAAGAAAATACTGAAACAATGATAAGGGAGGGTTTTCTGATGTTTCAGAACTATGTTTCCTCCATTTTGTCTCTGAAACAAACAATGATTATTTGTTACATCATAGATGCTCCGTGAGTGACATTTGTGTGGAGGGGAAGAGACGGGACTGTAACCTAACAAATCACACAATCAATCCGCAGTCATTAACCCTGCTCTTTACTGACATTTTTGGATTTGAAATGTTTATGTTTATGTACATATGCAGAGCTGTACTGTGTAAATAACTTAATTTGCTGAATATTAAATACCTTGATGCAACATTGGTGAAGTTTTGAGATTTTATTGCACATTAAATAGAGAGAACTGTAATGTTTTGAAGTGAAAACGGCCTCTGCTGTCCTCAGGTTTGTCTCTGTAGATATTAATAAGAGCCTGCCTATTTTTGGTGAAAGTTTTCTTTGATTTGGTGTTATCAGTTCTGGCATTACTTTACATCTAGATCTATTGATTGTTTTGGTTATGTTTTTAATCAGTGGAAAAGATAAAATAACAGGGATGCTTTGACAAAGCATCTCAAGTATGAAGAGTTGTCCTTGTGATGAAATTCAAAGAATCCTGACATTTGCTAGAGCACTTTGCCTCATAGTTGAGACTAAAGCATGGTAAAGATAAGTTACTTACAAACAGTGAAAATTTTGTCCATGAAAAATGCGATTAAAATTGTTTTTGGCGACTTTTCTCCTCGACAGTAAGAGTCAGTGGCTGCCAAAAACTGAATGTTTGGTTGCAAAAAACTGACAAAATTTAGGTTTGCTTTTGTTTACCAGACAAGTCCTAAATGATAATGATTTAGCTGTTAATTATTTAAAGTCCAACAGATTAACTGTTTTCAGATAAATTATGTTGGTTTTCCCACTAATATAGAAAGATTTTTTACTTCCGTTTTCAAACACAAATTTATCAAATTATTGAGGAGTGTTGAAAGTAATGTCGACAAAAATTCATTCGTGAAGTATTAAAAGTTGTAACAACAAAGAAATAGAACAAACAGAAAATGCTCTGAAGAGTAATAACCCCACATTGAAAGAATGTCAATATATTTATCAGTGTTTTTCAAGAATTAAAGTACCGATGGTGCATTTACAGTGACATTCGATTTATTCAGGATGCTTCATTTGTTTAAGAAGAGAAAATGACTGAAGTTGTGACCAAAGCCTGAGTACTTTTTCACAAAAACTTAATTTTTTTTTACTTTTACTCAACTCAGACTACACAAAATTCTGAAGGCAAATGTGTCTTTTTCATCCATACTAAATAAATCCACCACAAAAGTGTTCACAAAGCATCTTTGGGCTGCCCTTGTGCTTTGTCTTGTGACATTTCTTGATGTCTAATAATGATAGGAGGTATGCTGTATATGAATAATAAAGTCACAAATAAAAGTTACTCAGCTGAAGTCTCTCTCAGGGCCATCTACAGCTGGCCTTCTGACTCTTGACCTCATTTGACCCCCAGATGACTGCATTTCAGCAGTCAGCCTCATGGACAGACTTTCAGCTCAGACAGAGTGAACCAGAGCGTGCGTGTGTGTGAGTCTTACTGTGGCGCCTCTTTGACTCCCTTGAGTCTACAGACGACACACACACAATCCTGCATTATGATGTGTCAGCCGGTGTTTTAACCTTAGCTTTGGGAATATTTATGATGTTAATTTGCAAAGTTCTTCTCCTAGGACTCCTCTCACAGACTATAGTCAGAGAGGTTGAGTATTGGCTTATACTGACAGGTGGATTTCTGTATAGCAGATCAAACATGCAGTCAGTCCTGCTGAAACTGTTTCAATCACAATTTTGGGGGGTGGCATTAATAGTTAAATGTATCAAATGGCAAAGAGCTACCCTTGAAATAACAACCTATTTCTACCCAGTGCATTTTCCGTACTTGATACTCGCGGGGTCAGGTGGGAGGGTTTAGGGTGCCTAGTGTGGCCTGGTGTGGCACCACCTGCCATAGAGCCTTCAGACTGATGTCTGCAGTGTCGGGACTCCGGCCAGCAGGCGGCGCTGTCAGCGATGTGTAAACACCACCAAGGCAGTTAGAGCAAACTGTCTGCCTCCCCTACTAAGAATTCAGACATTTTTAGATGTCAACGCTTGTTTTCGACAGTTTATGCACCTATACAAAGCTCGGGTTGATGTTTCATTATTCAGTAATTAAAATCAAAGCCAAAAATCCACATTTTTCCGTCTCTCGTCAGATCAGTGGGTCGCCTGAGCAGCCAGAGTAAGTAAAAAGCCTGTTAGCTGCAGAGCTAAGCTAGTACAGAAATAACATTCAGTTGTTATTCCTCATCGTTAACGATTTAATTTTGACACAACATCAGTTTTAGAACATGGTTTATTTCTACGGGAGTGTAATTTTGAATATTCAGGTTTCATAGTGACTGAAAAGCACGGAGAATTTGCTTACTTTCTCCACGCGTTTTGTACAGATTTGGTGAGCAGTGCATTAATGATGGGTCAGTGTATCTTATGGTATTTAGTAAATGATCACATACGAGCGTTTATTTCTGCTTTACTTGATAAGCAGGAGAAAAAAACAGCAGATTAAACATATGGCAAGTTATTTCATGGACTGAAGGTAACAAACATTGCGATGATTTGAAGTTATTTGATTTTAATAATATTTTGAGACAACAGGTCAACACCAGGGCAGGAAGACAAAATGACAAAATTGAGTTCTCAGGGAAACGCCCCTCTAGTTAAACCACATTAAACTTAAAAAGTAGCATATATTTGAACAATCCAAGATTTGAAATACATGAACATATACACTGCCTGGCCAAAAAAAAGTTACCACCTGGATTTAACTAAGCAAATAGGCACGAGCCTCCTGTTGGATAATTACTGCACGTGTGATTATCTTTCAGCAGGCAACAACTTATTTAACCCCAGCTGATGCAATGAGTAGCTTCTCATTTCTTGAATAACCATGTGGAAAGACACATCCTGTGGTCATGGAAAAGATGTTAGTCTGTTTAAGAAGGGTCAAATCATTGGTATGCATCAAGCAGAAAATACATCTAAGGAGATTGCAGAAACTACTAAACTTGGGTTAAGAACTGTCCAACGCATTATTAAAAACTGGAAGGATAGTGGGGAACCATCATCTTCAAGAAAGAAATGTGGTCGAAAAAAATCCTGCATGATGGTGATCGGTGATCACTTAAACGTTTGACCAAATCAAATAGAAGAATAACAACAGCAGAACTCAGGAGTATGTTTAATAGTGAAAGTAAGAGCATTTCCACACACACAATGTGAGGGGAACTCAAGGGATTGGGACTGAACAGCTGTGTAGCCTCAAGAAAACCACTTAACAGTAAGGCTTACTGGAAAAAAAGGCTTCAGTTTGCAAGGGAGCATAAAGATTGGACTCTGGAGGACTGGAAGAAGGTCATGTGGTCTGATGAGTCCAGATTTACTCTGTTCCAGAGTGGTGGGCACATCAGGGTAAGAAGAGAGGCAGGTGAAGTGATGCACCCATCATGCCTAGTGCCTACTGTACAAGCCTGTGGGGGCAGTGCTATGACCTGTGACAAATCTTGTGACATTGCAGAAGCTTATTGAAACAATGCCACAGCAAATTTGTGCTGTAATCAAAGCTAAAGGCAGTTCAATGAAATATGAGCGTGTGTAACCGTTTTTTGGTGGCGACTTTTTTTTTTCCCGGGCAGTGTATCTAACTTTTTATCCATCTGTCTCACTATTAGTTCAGCACAATCTGAGAAAAACATGCGATGTTTAAGAACATTCTTCAGTATTACTCTAACAATATGAATTGTGAGAATTTATCAAAAGATAAAGAGTGCACATTAGTTGGGACGCATGTCATTTGACTTTTGCAGATTTTCAATATGTCAGTATTTCTGAACACATTATCACTTATGCTAATATCTTTTTGTCATGAGCAGAAAGTCTTTTTACTATGAATTACCTGTTCCTTTTATGGTTACAGTCTATTTGTGTTAGAAACAAATGTGAATCAAGAAATGAAATCATTTTATTATTTGGTAAGTTAATCTTTTGATTTATCAAAATTGACATTCAGTGATGATGAGGTTAACCGTTTGGGGGTATTTGTTAATTTTGACAGTGTTACTGCCAATATATGTGACATATATATGGCCAATTTGTGCAGTCAAAATATTGGCTGCAAATATCAGCAAAAATCTGTTACAGACATCTTTTGATAATGATATTTAGTTTTTTAGATATTTTTTTAGGGATCTGTCTAAACCAATATTGTTCTTATAACCTGTCCTTTGCAATTTTTCCTTTTTATGTAACACTTGCAACTGTGGCATAATTATTCTGAACCTAAAACATAGCAAAGCACTTGAAAGTAGCTTTTGCCAGCGTTTGCCTCATCTAAAGGCGTCAAAATGTATAAAATCAGGGCAGTTATACCATGAGACTTCACACACATTAAAAAGTTGTTTCTTATTTATTGCAGTTAATTTAAACGGTCTCAGTGTTTTCAAGATTCATACCAGGATAACAACAAAAGTGCCTTTAATTGTGCTACACTACTACCTGTCTGGCTGTCTGTTTGTCTACATACAATGAAAAAATGTTTTTTTCTGACCTCTGATTATTCTTTCTTCAATGCGTTGAACTGGAAATGCAAGCTTAACCATTTGAAACTTTTTCTTATTGAATATCACAAAGTTTATGTTATATTTTAACATAATAATGAAATACTGGCAAGTTTTTAAGTTCCTGAATTTTGTTTGGATACCAAAAGTCCAAACGCCAAAAGATACACCGATACAGGTTTTTAAAAAATACCTCATATTTCATTTTACATCAAAAGTAAAGCAACAGTTTACAAGCGGTCATGTGTGTATATGACATTTTACCTGTGTTTTCCAGAGAGTGTCCTGACTTCACAGACCTCAAGAAGCTGGATGAAGAATGGATGCACTTCTCTGGGATGCTATTCAAAGTCTACGGAAAGGGAGGAACCTTAATTACCAGAGCGGTGTTAATAACAGCAGCATAGACAATGCTCCAGGAAGTAACAGTAACCAAAACACTTACTGTGACTACTCAAGATACACAGTTGATAGACCCCATAGCAGCAGTGGAGTGAAAGAGATATGGAGGGAACCGGTTCCTGAACTGTATGACACTTTCGAAAAGGTACCAGAAGAAGATGAGGACGCAGATGGAGAGCTACTTCTGGAAGATGAGGAGGATTCAGAGCTTTTAAGGAAGCGCAGAGAGCTCTGGGAGATCAAAGAGAGGATAAAACAAAAGAAAGCTTCTCTTGCTCTGAAGCAAGTTGAACATACAGTGAAGAGTCCAAATCAAGACTTCCCTTGTAACGGAGAATCAGATGAATGTGAAGGTCCATCTCTGAAAGAAAGGGTGAATCTGATTCTGCAGCAGCGACATTCTCTCAGCTTTATGTCAAAGGTCAGTGATTTTTTCATCTGAGAATGAGGCATTTATACATTTAAGTCAGGTGGACAACTGAAGGCTTTGGAGTGGCATATGGTCCTGTTTCTTACTCCTTGTTGCATGTTCAATATCAATAATTTGTAAACATTAAGAAAATTCAACAAAATTTGCATGGAGGATTTAAGCACCATATGAATTAAGACCAAATCCTTTAAAACTTTAAACTGAAATACCTCCATAATGGTCTTTGTTTACAGGCATATGTGTTGTGTTGTTCTGTTCTAAGAGTTAAGTAGATATAATTAGTATCTTGTCTGTAATTTTATTTTCTATGCATCATCAAATGAAAAAAAAAAGTATTCAAAATATACTTTAAAACTAGACAGGTGGTCTTTGCTGTAATGAAAAGAAAGTTTAAATTGCTTTTATTTCTTATTTCAGCTCATTAAATTGTGCATAGCTATTTACGTTTGAGCTTTTTGCTTTAACATGAAAAAAATATAGTGAGGGTTAAAAAAAAGGTGCATAAAGATGCAGAACACAAATCAGTGTCATTTAGTCTCACAGAAAAACAATGAAAACACAAATATTTTGCTGTGCAAAATAAGTTAATTTTTTTTAAGCAAGCAGCTACCTTGAAAAACTAACACAACAGTCCTGGTAACCAAAGTTATCCATTCCTGACTTTAAGTAATATTGGGCTTGTATTTGGTAAGGCCTTGTCTTTTGCTCCTCAGGTCCACACATCTAAAGACAGACTGGGCCCATCCCGGTGGGTGCATGATGACCATCGCTTGAAGCTCAGAGTGAAGGCACTGATGAAGCAGAGACTCAGTGATCCTTATAAAAGACGGGTTTGTAAAATCATCATCACTCTTGTAAAATGCATTTCTTAGTTTGAAAAAAAAAAAAATTCAAGGAAAACCAAGTTATCAAAAGAATCTGTCTGCTTCTTACTTGCACAGCTTGATGTCCCCATGCACCTCACTTACTGCTCCCTGTACTGAATGTCTTGATACTGTCTCTGCCAACTGTTCTAACTACGAATAAAGCAACCATCCAAAATACAACATTCAGGTCATTTTTAATGAATCAGTTTTTGTACATTTTGTGATTTCTGTATTCGTCATTGCTCCCAGGTTCCTGATGTCACACTGGTACCTCCAGGCCAAAGAGAAACTTCAACAAAGAAGGAGGTGGGTAGTGGGGACCAGGATTTCCAACACTTCCTCAGTCTACTTAAAAAAGAAAAGAAGACCCATCCAGACCACAAGAAGACATCAGCAGAGAAGGTTAGGACTGCTTATAAAGAATTTCATAGAATGAATCAACAGTTTGAAAAAACACTTCCCTCTGAAGTACATCAAATGTTCGGTCCTATGAACTTACTTTAAGGTGCTAAAAGAACTTCTGCCAGTTGTCTGCATCCTGTGAATTAAAGGCAGACTAGATGATCAACCAACACATTCCACTTGGAGAGACTAAGATGTACTCTGATAAGTATATTACCTGTGTTTAACTAGAAAGCACTCGGAGAATGCAAAGCTTGCAACCAACGTAGATCACGTATTGCTGTTAAATCTTTAAGCAGTAGTCCCGTCATAAATTTAGCATCATAATATGATTCATTGACCCTGTAAATCCACACCTAGCGCTCAGAATCATGTTGATATCATTATTAGTGAGACAGTTATTGAGCAAAAACAATAATTTGCTAACGCGGTTATCTGGATCAGCACCAAAATCTTATCGTTTTCAAGTTGGGCCATTTCCAACATCTCCTGAAAATTTCAGCAAAATCCATTCATTAATTTTTGTGTAATTTTGCTAACAAACAAACAGAAAAACAAGCATACACCAACAAAAACATAACCTCCTTGACAGACCTCCAGGCAATAAGATATAGATGCCTCTGGTAACATACTTTGCATCTAATAGCCCAACTGACAGAAAGTTTAATGTTTATCAGATATGTAATGACCTTAGTTAGACTGGAAAGTAGGTGGAGGTTGTAGGGGAGGTATGTGGCTATTTTGGTGCAGATGGGACCACAGTTCTGCTGCTGACAGGTCAGTAATAGCCGTGCCAAAACTGTAGGGGTGTAAGATAATCTCAAAACGCCATATTGGAATATTGATATTATGTTAGTTAATTATTGACAGAAATTCAGGACCCCAGTTTTGTTTTACGGTTCAGCTTCCAGCCAGTAGTTTGGCCCTTGATCTCTCCATTATGCTTTTTTACCTCCCCTTGATTATGGTGACGTCTTGTACATGAATGCCTTTGCTCAGAGTCTGCATATGTTGGACAGCGTGTACCATGAGACTCTGAGATTTGTCATAAACTGTGGATTTCTGACTCATCACTGTACTTTATACTCTAAAGTCAACTGGACTTCTTTAAGTACACACCGTCTTGGACATTGGTATGTGCTCATTTACAAAACCATTCTTGGCTATATTCCTGACTATCTCTCCTCTTTATTAATCTTGAAAGATGGATTACATAACCTGAGATCACTGAGCTTTGTGCAGTTTGTTGTTCCCAGAGTCCAAACTCAATTGACAAAGAAGGCCTTTAGGTTCTCTGCACCTTTTGCGTGGAATAATCTGCAGACTGAATTTAAGCTGCAAAACTTGGTGTCTCTGAATGTTTTTAAATCTGCAGTGAAGAGTTTGGAATATCACTGAATGTCACTGTATAAACTGATGACTCACAATTGTTTCCTCACTTCATTTGTACTGCATGAGCCTGAGTGACTGTTTGATGAAACTGTGTTTTGCTGCCATTCTTGGTCAGTCTCCCTTTAAAGAGAGATCTGCTGATCTCAATGGGACAAACCTGGTTAATTAAGGTTAAATAAAAATGAAAAATATATTTATGTCACTTGGACAGACAGTTAAGTCTACTCTTGTTAAAGGGACTATACTTTATATCAATTAAACTATTAGAAAATGTATTTTTCATGCTTATAATATTGGGTGTTATTTAAACAGTAAAAGATTGGAATAGTTATATATCATTCTGCTTAAAGAATTGTGATATCATTTTGTTAGAGGGTAAGCTGTTTTCAAAATATAATGGAACAGGAAGAGGACAATGACAAGTTAGATAAAGTTGACTGAATAATCAGATCACAAATAAAGTTACTCATCTGAGGTCTCTCTCTGAGCCATCCACCTCTAGTAGGAAGAGCAGCATCAGAAAGAGCCCTGGATTACAGGTGCAGAGTTCCTGTACAGAACCTGGGAGGTGGCATCACACTATACAATAATGAATATCGCGAGCTGGTCTTCTGATCCTTGACCTCACCAAGTTCTGACTCCCCAGTGACGGCATACTCATATCAGCAGTTAACATTAAAGGCAGACATTCAGTTCAGATTTAACCGTCCCAGATAAAAGCCAACAGGTAGCAAAACACATCTCTAAATATCAGCATGTATTAGTCTATCACTTGTAAATGTAAGCTAGTTTTAATTAGCCAGATCATGTGTGTGTATCTTACTCTGGAGCCATCCTGACTCCCTCGAAACTACTGATAACACACATGAAGATTTAAAGCAGATGTTTTAACCTTTAGCTTTTGAAATATTTACAGTATTATACTGTATCTTCATCCCTGTTTCTTGATACATATATGGCTAGATTCTAGTCAGTACACACCCCTACTAAACTGTGTAGTCTGGCACTGGCAAAGTAGGGGGTTTAATCCAGAACTGCTCTTCTAGTTAAGTGCCTTGAAATAAAAAAAAGAAATGGATAAAGTTGTGCTGTAGAAATAAAGATTGATTGATTGATTGGATGTTTTTCTGTTTTAAATGTGTATTCATTTCCAGGTTCCTGATGTCAAACTGCCTCCTCCAGGCCAGAGGAAAACCTCAGCAGAGAAGGAAGTGATCAACACTGACCAGGTTCTCCAACGCTCCCTTGTACTTCTCAGCAAAGAAAAAATGCTTTCTCCAGGCCATGAGGAAACTCTAGCAGCGGAGCAGATGAACAGTGCAGACATTGGATTCCAGCGCTTCCTCAGTGTGCTCAACAAAGGAGTGGACATTGAAATGCTCAGCAGGATTGTAGGTGCTGCTAACGAGGATCCTCCATTGGATGAAGACATCCCAAACCTTGACCCTCCTGCTTTGGAGAAAAAGATTTGTCCACCTGTCAGGAGTGAGAGCCAACAGTCTCACAGTGGTGCCTCCCTGCAAAGCCACAGCCCCACCAGCAGCAGAACAAGAAGTCAAGAGAGAGCCGTCAGTCAAAAACCCTCCTTACCTGATGATGGAGGGAAACAGAGCAACACAGGAGAGCACGGCGTAGCCTCTGGCAGTAAATCCAACCAATCCAACTGTGGAGCCCCTCTGCAGCGCATTGGTCCCAACAGTAATGCTGAGAGAAAGACCAAGTCACCTAGTCAAGAGAGATCAGTCAGTCAGAAACTCTCCCTACCTGATGATGGAGGGAACCAGAGCAACAGAGAAGAGCACGGTGTAGCCTCTTTCAGTAGATCGAACCGATCCAACAGTGGAGCCTCTCTGCCAGGCCTTGGCCCCAGCAGCAGTGCTGAGAGAAAGACCAAGTCACCCAGTCAAGGGAAATCTGTCAGTCAGAGACCCTCCCTACCTGATAATGGAGGGAAACAGAGCAACAGAGGAGAGCACTGCATAGACTCTGGCAGTAGATCCAACCGATCCAACAGTGGAGCCTCTCTGCAGCGCACTGGTCCCAGCAGAAGTGCTGAGAGAAAGACCAAGTCACCCAGTCAAGGGAAATCTGTCAGCGACGAACCCAACTCGCCTGATGATTCAAAGAAAAACAAAGGGGATCGCTGCAAGGCCTCAAGCAGTCGATCCAAGTCTCCACCTGCAGTGAAAAAGAAGAAAAAGGAGGAAACGCCACGATTGGACAAGCACCAAGAACAACTCCAACACATTCTGAAAACTTTGGGACTGAATCTGGAAGTGGAGGAGCTAAATAAAGTAGCAGACCGGACTCAGGAGAGGCTGTATGGAAAGAAGGTGGACAGCAGTGGGGATCAGAAGAGTCATCAGAGTGGTGATCAAAGACATCACAGGAACTTCTCCCCTTCGTCCTCCTCTTCCTCTTCTTCCTCATCTTCCTCGTCTTCCTCATCCTCTTCCTCCTCAAGGTCAACATCGAGGAGCACAAGTCCCAGCCCGCCTCGACACTTGTCCTCTAGAAGAGCCTCGAAAAAAAGGAGAAAGCCTGAAGGCCGCCACTCCAGAGACAGAAGCAGGGATGAACGGAGGAGTCAAGACCGCAAACAGGACAGTAAAATAGCACAGGTAGACCGAGAGGTGGACACAGATAGAAAACACCTCTCAGAGACATACAAAACCTCCACCTATAAGTATCCACATTTACATCAACCATTACATCAACCAATTCATATGTACCCACCTCACTACCCTGAAGGTTATCCTGCGTTTCCACCCTACAGTTATTCCCACTACTATCATTATAGCGCCCTATACAGCAACGCTTACAACACTGCTCCAGATTATAGTAGGATTGATCCTCAGGATCGTCCCTCCTTTTATTCCTACCAGTATCCTAACCCCCAGAACCCTACCCCTCAACTCCCCGAGCCTGTAGAGGCACCTAAAAATGTTGACGATCATACCAAACTTCAAACTGCGTGTTTAAAAAAAAAGAAGTCAAAAAAACGAAGAAAGAAAAAGGAACCATATGTCTTACCTGGCTTTTCGGCCTTGGAAAACTCTGACAATCGATGCCTACATGCCATCCCTGCCCAGCAGGCACCCTTAAAAAGCTGTTTCAAGAAACCTGAAAGCAGCACAGAGACTATGTGGACTGAGGGGGAGAAAGCTCCACAGGAGGAGAAAGTTCTGCTGGACAGTGGCAGTGATTCTGAAAGCACAGACTCAGAAGAGGAAAAAAAAGTGCCAACGGAGGAAGTAAAGAAGAACCTGAGGAAAATGGTAAGTAGAATGTTTATCTATGTATTAAGTCTTAAAAGGTGGGGTTTAGATTACATTTTCCCTCTCACATGTAATAATTTGCAGGTCTAGGCAAAACAAAGTATTTAGATGAAATATTCTGCCACGCAAAAATGAAATATTTATTTTCTGTGGTTCAAGGTTTAAATAACTGACAGTACAGAGTAGGGCTGAGAAATATGTCAATTTTTTATATATATCAATGTATTTTTAAGTGAACAAAAAGATAAGACAAAATCATTGAAGTTTATGTTGATGCTGATTTGAAAAATAAATGTAGATATCAGACCCTAATGTAAATAAAGGGTTGGATTTGGTCAAGAACACAAATCTATTTTTAATGATTAGTGTCAATTGATTTTTTTGTCATGGGACACTTTTGCTTTAAGTAAAAGTTAAATTAATATTAAAATGTTCAGTTTTTCCATTAAACAACAGAAATAACAGGATTCTGACTCCTGCCATCCAACACTGGGTATTGTCTTTGTTAAACAATAATTGCAGAAGTAATTACACAGGATTTGCAGGATTTAAAATTGCTCTCTCAGAAGAAAAAAAATCGAATATATTTATTTTTTCTATAAAAAATAAAAATTAAAACTTTTTTTAGATTAACTGGACTCATCAGGTGTTTACTGCTAAATAGATGAAGGACCACTCGTCAATAAAAACGAGTTCAACGTGTGGATGTGAGCTTAAGAGTTGAGCAAATTAATATCAAATACCTCATATTACAAAGAGATCAAACTTAAAATTAGTGAATGTTTGCAAAAAAAAATGAAGTTTTTCGGTTTGAACATGAAATATGTTGTCTTTGTACAACTTTAGTTGGGGTTTGTATGTTTTTTTGAGTTTTATATGCCCTCTGGAGTGTTTTACGTGTCTCCTCTACAAAATAGAGCACTTCTGTGCACAAGAGAAAGTCTGCAACATCAGGACTTCTCCCTCTTCCCCTGTTTACAGAGCCAGGAGCTGCTTTAAATGACTCGTTCCCTGGGCCCCCTGAATAGACCTACCATAGTGATGCTCTACCACGTTTTTGTCAGCAGTTTAATCCCATTGGCTTGAGATGACAAGCAGAGAAAGAATATCATAGAATGTGAGCAAACTCTACCAGTCATCAAAATCAAATATATGAACCAGAGTTCAGGCGAAACATGCACCTTTTAAGGTATGCAAAAAGTTAAACAAAATTGACAATACTCAGACAATAAATGATACACACTTATGAACAGATATACTAGAAAATATATTCACACAGAAGCTGTTAAAAACAGGGATCCCTTGTGATACTCCAGCTCTAACCAATATCTCTTTATCAAAAAGTAAAGATGTTTTCTCATGAAATCTTAGAGCAGAGGTGGACAACTGACAGCCTGGGGGCCACATGCAGCTGCCCCACTCCTTTAATGTGCCCCCTCCCCCCCATTAGTTTATGATATTAAGAATAATGTATGTTCATGTAAACATATAGCTATAACAGACTTTAACTGTTTTTGTGGAATTCCATTTTATGCATTTGTCAAAACTGACAATAAAAAACTTAAGTAAAATATACTTTAATAACCTTTAAATGTTGTGAAACTTGCATGAAAAAGTGGATGAAACTGGTTTGAATTCTGTGTTTAACTCATTAGATTGAGTATTCCTGATTGTATTTCAGTTTATATATGTTGATAAAGTAACTTCAAACTGTGAAAGTTGGCCCTCTAGCAATGAGGGTAATCCTCATGTGGCCCTTGTGGCAACCAAAGTTGCCCGTCCTTGCTAGGGATTTTTGCTGATATCCAATATGCAGATATTTCCAAACTCTCTATCCCCAATGCAGATATTTCATAAATCTTTATGAAAATTACTTGTTGCTTTCAATGTGACAGTCTATCTGTTAAAACAGACATAACATGAGAAAAACAAAATTTTCCTCGTGAAAACACTGTTGAGCATTTATGTGTTTTGGCGGTGATACAGCAGATATAAGGGATATATTGCAAATATATCAGCTGTTAATATTGGCAAAAACATAAACATCAGCCGATGTTCAACCTTTTAGGCCAACATCTGCAGATACCAATATTGTCCCAATAATATCATTCAACCAGAGGGACTCGAATGTGGGACTCTCTAAAGAGTAACACTTGAACCTGCTTAGTAGAGAGAGCCTGATCAGAAACACTTATAATGACTTCAATTAATAAACACTTTATTCTTTTCATGACTCTGTACATGCATGTTTACAGACTTTCTCAGTGGCAAATGTCTTATGAATATATGTGCATTTTTGAATTTGCTTGTATTCTTAATGGTCTCATTTCTCTTGTCATCTATCCACTGGAAAAAAAAAACATTTTTTAAGTGTTAGTACTTGCTTTTTATCATAGAGCATAAAGGATGACAAATATATAGCTATAAAAAGTGATTACAAAAAGTGTCTTGAATTTTGACAACCTCACTGTAAAGGCTAATTTCAGGTCATGTGCATCACTCCGAAATGCTCGGTGTCCCAGTGTTTTGACTTTTACTGAATTTTTCACAGATCTTTTAACCTCACTGTTGCTGTGTAAAGCCCCTCACACAGAAATAGAAATGTTAAGTCTTTGTTTTGAACTGGTTGTAAAAAGAAGTCCTTAAAGGTTTGATACAGTACTGCTAACAGTCGATAGAGTTGACCAGAGTTAACTTAATCATTATCGTAGTTCAGCTGTATGTTCTTCACTGCTTTTAATTTGTCTTCAATCTTTTTTCATATGTACTTTTTTTTTCAGCTTGAAGCATTTAACCAGAAACCAAAGCCAAATATCATACAGCCATACAACTCTGTGCCCTTTGATGCTGAATAAGGTGAGTGAAGTTTTTTTGTCAGGTCAGTGATGTAGGTGTTTTTTTGTCCATCTGGGTTTGACCTTGGATCACCTGTGTTGAGCTTATTAAGGCAGAGTTTAAGAAAACATGCTTGCAGTGCACAACTGAGATTCATTTTGAAACAGAAAGAAGACATCCAAAGTTACAGACGACAGTATTGAAGAGAGCAGGGAAATAAAATCTCTGTCCCTCTGTGAGGGAGGAGAAACGACAGACAGCGGTGTTAGTTTAAAACAAAGGAAGAGTGGTGATTCTCATTTAAGGTAAAAGTGAAATATTAGCAGAGGAGGAAACATCTCATTCTTAACTTCACTGGGTCTCACAACAGAGGAAGTCTTCATTGACATAGAGTCATTGCAGTTCTCATACTTTATGAGCTCATATTGTTTGCTGCTGCTGCTGATACATTTAGATAAATAATTAATACTGGCCAAAAGTTTTATTTTCACAAGCTAGATTATCTTTTCATTTATTTGAGTAGAGGTAAAAGCTGGAAACTTGGTGGTGCTGATGATAAACCCTGGTGAAGTTCCTTTATAACTTATCATTAGCTTTTTACTTTTGCTTATTGTGTCCATGTCCTAAAAAGATGAAAATAATGTCCATTTGTAAATACTAACTTTCATAAATAAAACAGCAACCTTCCGAGGTTGGCCCTCAAAAACACCACCTTTGAATCCCTCTGTACTCTACGGCCTCCTGCTGAAGTATACTCTGTCTGTGAGAAACACTTGACTCAGGATTGAACAATGACCTGCCTGTGAACGTCTGAATGATAAATAAAATACGAGCAAATGGAAACCATCATTTCTGCTCCCTAATCTTCTCCTTTTGTTCTTTTTCCACAGATGGATGGAGCGTCGTTGGTTTTGTTTTATCTGAACTTACTGTGAGCTCTGACAGATTGCTTGGACTTCACGTTTTACAATGATGTTTGATTGTCCTACAGGATCTTAAAATATTTTAGTCACATGACAGTGTGTCCGCTGAACTATCAATGAATCATGAACACACTGCTAGTCACCTCCGTGTTTCACTCATTTCAGCTAAGTATCTTAGTGCTGCTTCACTGTTTCTTTTCATACTTCTACTAATGTTTAGGAGGCAGAAAAGTTTTGTAGGATTTGCACTAATTTTTGAGGACATATATTTTTCAGTATAAAGAGTTAAGCATTCTGGTCCTGATCTGTCAGCTTCACCTGATTTCTCGTTTCCTTCATGAGTAAAGAAGTTTCTGATAAACTTGAGTTAGGTTGGAAAAACTTGCCCACTGTCTTATTTAACCCTCCACATTTAAGAAAAACTCTCCATTAGAGGATGGATCCATCCGACTTGATTTTTTCTGACTTTGCTCAATCTAAGGTTTATGAGGAGAGACTCGGGGGTGATTTTGTTTCATCATTAATGTCCTAAAAACAAGATCTGTAGAGACTAAGAAATACCTAATTTAATTAATTCTACTCATCTGTCTTTTCACAGCATTCAGAAAAAAACATTTTTTTCTACATAAGTTTGTGGTATTGAGTTTCTAAAAAAGTAACTTTTTAGACGTCTACAGCCATGGAGCCATACAATCTTTGCGTTTCATGGAGACGCTCTCACCTGAAACGCAAAGGTTTTACCTTTCCTTTTCTTCAAAAACGATCTGCGTTCAGAGACTCGAGAGCGTGCATGCCAGTCCAGTAGATGGCGAAACTAGGTTTGCAGAGAAACAGCGCTGTCACAACACGCACGAAGAAAGAAAACTTTTCACAAACAACAATGGCGAGTGGACGCACGAAGACGCAGGAGTTTCTTGTCTGGACAACAAATCTGTCGGGATAGTTTTTGTCTGGATGACAAACCGAGCACGGTAAGCATCACACGTTCCTCGGTAGACGGCCGTAGCTGTTGATGTTCCTGGTATGCGCGCGCAGCCTTCATGTGAAAGAGTAGTGCGCATGCGGGGACGTCAGCGTTTCCCCCTGAAACAACGAATCCTGTTTACATGAGGCCAGGTGGCGATGCGTTTGGAAAACTCTCCGCCTTGGACCCTGGTTTCAAAAGTTTGCGGATTAAAGCACTATGGGCACTGGTCTCATGTAAACGGGATGCTAAAACGCAATCAAAGCTCTTCGGATACGGCCGCAAACGGAGTCGCGTAAACAGGGCCAAAGAGTTTAGTAAACATTGCTGGTGATTGAAAAACGTTTTAATTCAATTAAGGCCCTGTTTACAGGGCAAGCACTTGATGTGCTTGTTGTATCTACATGAGCTTAAACTGTTTAGATTTTACAGTAAATGTTTATTTTTTCAAGGTGCTTGTGGTTTGTGGCTGCAGATACATTACACTAGCATCCTGCTAATGGCAGTTAAAGTCGCACAAAACACAGTGGGTTGGTTGTGCATGAGGAAAGAGGCAAGGAGCACAACCATGGAAGGTGGGGAGGGGTACAATTGCTTTCACTGCAGCCTTCTCAGGGCACATACTCCAGCTTTGAACCAAAAAATAATTAGACAAAGCAAAATACAATATTCTTTCTAGCCAGCGGAGGGTGCTGTCTGCTTTTGGTGTGTTGCTTTATCATGAGAGGCTGGAGAAATGAAAAAAAAAGAAAAAGAAAAAGTATATTTTTCAATTAAAATACATTATTTATTGAATATTATTTGGCATATATAGAAAAATGGAAAAATAATCATAAAGTCATGTCATGAAACGTGTCAACAAACACGTTTTGTGTGTTCATTATCACCGCCTAAGGCTACAGTAAACACTATTAGCAAGCACAGTTTATAAACTTTTTTTCCCCAAGGCACACCCAAAATTACTTACCATATCCATGCCATATTCATGTCAAATATCTGTAAACATCCCTTATCACACAGGTAACGGTATCTTACCAGTCTGTAGGAGTCTACAAATATCTTCTTATACATAACAGAATTTGAAAGACGTATTACTCGTTAATTATTTATCTACAACATGTTTAAGAATTTACTTTGAGCCTTGATAGATTTCATAAATATAGCAACACACGTTTAAGCCTGAAAGATCATGCTTTTTCAAAGTGGGGAACTAATAACTTGGAAAGGTAAGTTGTTTTGGTTAACATGTTTAAAGAGGAGAGGAAAGAAGTTCACATTCATTTGATCCCACTCCCACAAAAATCAATGAAAAAAAAAGAAAACTCAGCAAGAAGTTGTTGTATAGACGCCATAGTAGTAACTTTTACAAATGCCCAAGGCATACCTAGACCTGTCTCAAGGCACAACAGTCGTCCCCCCCCCCCCCCACCGCCACACCTTTTGAGAACCACTGGCAATATGTTATATATAATATATGCTCAATGACTTACACCACAAAGGAGGGAGGCGAAATGGAGCAATTATCATTTCACAATATATTTTTAAATGAATGATAATGCACAATAAATACTTTGGCATTTTTTCCTGTATAGAAATAACAAATATTGTCATAACGACAGTCACAACCTGCCTATGACGAGCAGAAAACGCATGTAGATGAAGGCTATATGGCTATTCCCCAGGAATAAAAAATAGGGCATTATAAGGGTTTTCTTTAAAGAGTCAGAGCGGATTTCTCTGCCAACTCAGAACTTCGTAAAATGTGTCATGTTCTTCTCCCCAAGCCTCTTCTTACAGCATTAAAGGCAAAGAAAATTGATTTCACAGGACATGGGACAATCAAGTACCACATGTTTCAGAGCCATAAAAATCTCTGTAACCTTCAATTGGTGGTATTAATCATGTCCCAAAAAATTGATATTATTTTGTATTTTTTAACCAAAAGAGAGCACTGACTAAATTGTACAAGCAAGTCAGTGGAAAAGTAGGTGAAACTGGCAAGGAGCAAAGTTCACCCACTTTTCCAAATCCTGCTGACTCATCCGTTTGCTGGAGTTTGTTAGCAGTTAAATAAAACAATAATGACCTCATATTGGATGTACAGGACGTCTACTTTTGGGATCAGTGTCTCAAATAGGAAACAATGTCATCTGATTTTGAGAAAGGGTCCCTCAGGGCACAAACGCACACACACAAAATCCACCAATAACAGCATTTGTGACAGTATATTTTAATGAATGTTTTGAGGATTTTATATTATTCACAGAATTTCAAAAACTGCGTTTCATGCCAATCTTTTAATTTAGAAAAGAAACACAAAGTAATCCAGCCAATCAGAATCAAGCTGCTGCTCTGAGGAATACATATTTTAAAAAACATGATGTATTGAAATCACTAAAAACCAAACCACCCACCCTCTCTGAGACACACAGTATTTTCAGAGGAAAATTATCTTCAGGCAACTAGACTGTAAAGAAAAAGGGGAAAAAAAAGGATATCGGGCTCACTTATAAGGAAAATACACTGCCTGGCCAAAAAAAAGTCGCCACCTGCATTTAACTCAGCAAATAGGTGCGAGCCTCCTATTAGATAATTACTGCATGGGTGATCATCTTTCAGCTGGAAACAAGTTATTCAACCCCAGCTGATGCAATGTGTGGCTTCTAATTCCTTAAACAACCATGTTGAAAGACACATCCTGTGGTCGTGGAAAAGATGTTAGTCTGTTTAAGAAGGGTCAAATCATTGGCATGCATCAAGAAGAGAAAACATCTAAGGAGATTGCAGGAACTACTAAAGTTGGGTTAAGAACATTATTAAAAACTGGAAGGATAGTGGGGAACCATCATCTTCAAGGAAGAAATGTGGTCAGAAAAAAATCCTGAATGATGGTGATCGACGATCACTTAAATGTTTGGCCAAATCAAATCAAAGAAAAACAACAGTAGAACTCAGGGGTATGTTTAATAGTGAAAGTAAGAGCATTTCCACACTCATAGTTGAAGGGAACTCAAGGGATTGGGACTGAACAGCTGTGTAGCCTTAAGAAAACCACTAATAAGTAAGGTTAACTGGAAAAAAGGCTTTAGAAGAGGCAGGTGAGGTGATGCACCCATCATGCCTTGTGCCTACTGTACAAGCCTGTGGGGGCAGTGCTGTGATCTGAGGTTGCTGCAGTTGGTCAGGTCTAGGTTCAGCAACATTATGTGCCCAAAGAATGAGGTCAGCTGACTACCTGAATTTACTGAATGACCAGGTTATTCCTGCATTGGATTTTTTCTTCCCTAATGGCATGGGCGTTTTCCATACCAGGATTCATCAGGTTCAAATTGTGAAAGAGTGGTTCAGGGAGCATGAGACATCATTTTCACACCTGGATTGGCCATTACAGAGTCCAGACCTTAACCCCATTGAGAATCTCTAGGATGTGCTGGAGAAGGCTTTGCGCAGTGGTCAGACTCTCCCATCATCAACACAAGATCTTGGTGAAAAATTAATGCAACACTGGATGGAAATAAATCTTGTGACATTGCAGAAGCTTATTGAAACAATGCCACTGCAAATGTGTGCTGTAATCAAAGCTAAAGGCGGTCCAATGAAATATTAGTGTGTGACCTTTTTCTTTTTTTGGTGGCAACTTTTTTTTTGGCCAGGCAGTGTATAACATTTTGTAAGATGGGGTACTGATGTGAAGTGCTCTTGGCGGTGCTGAAATGGTCCTTTAAAATACTCGGGTGTTTACTTCCCTCATTTTTAGTGACCCATCCAGCAAAGGATGGACTGTGTGATGCTCGTGCATTTTAGCAGGCATATAAAAAGGCTTTATGCATTTGCTCATAAACATTCAATTTCTTCTGCCTGACTTAAGGTAACATGGGTCTTGCATTTCCCATCCTACAAAAACATGAATAATAATGCAGAGTGATGTGCACCAGAAGGGATGAGGAAGTCAGCAGAGCCTTTGGAAACTATAAAAATGAAGGCCAATAGTCAATGGTGTGGCTGGCAACCTCTGCTCTAGAACACAGAAGTTCATGTTTTCAGCATGATGTGCAGCTCACAGCTCATCACTTACTGCCAATAAAACTGAGGAATCACTTATTAAAGTTTTGGCTTGAAACACATAGGTCATTTTTCTTGCTATTAAAAATCCATGATGCAAAGTAAAGAAAAAATCTAACAAATCCAAAATATACTCCAAATAAATTACTCAAAAAGTCATTCAGCAGTGTTTTCAACACCAACAACTGCAGTACCCTCTAGCTCAGCTGTTTTATAAATAGATGAGTTTTTCATGAGTTAATCTAAAGTTCATCTTTCTCCTCTCCAGGACAGTAGCACGCTGCTCTCTGGCTGTTCATGTAGGGTCTGCAGCCCAGAGTCCACACTGTGTTGAACAAGGTGTCTGCAACTGCTTCACATGCTGAGGAGACACAGACACAGGGGAGTCAGTCAGTGCAGAGACGTGTCTTCAAAAGAAGGGCAGGTTTGATTTTTCTGTTAACTGAGGTTTACTCAAGTGCCAAGTAAGCTTCATCAACACTAAGCTCACAGTTTGGCAAATGGTTTGGTTGATGGTAAACCACAGGTGGTTTTACCATCAAGCGAAGCTGAGCGATGGGACCTCAAAGTCTGAAGCGTCAAACAGGCACATAAAGTTTGGCTTAAGTCAAAAATTAAATTTGTGACTGTCTTTACCAAATAGTCAAAAACACACTGTTGGTTTGTGAAGTGAAATACCTTCAGTTTACAGGGCATGAGTTATTCATAACTCCAGTCTAAATCAGAGCCACTGTTTGCAGTCATTTCATTTATCATAGTAAGCCATTTATTCATTCATCAGAAATGAGACTCAAATCTCAAAACAGGTGCTGATTTTTGTCAAGTATCACCTGTTTATTCAAGCACAGGATAGAAAAATTAAGATTAAAAGAGGTTTTACACCTGATCATTAAAAAGCTGTTGTCCTCATTTACAGCTGCATTTAAAAACTTCAGACATTGTCAAAAATGTATTTTCCCCATAATTTCATTCAATTAATTTAAACGTATATAGACTATATTAAAATGTCATGGTTTATGTATTATAATCCAGATAATTGTGGCTCAGCCCATTAAAACACAAAATCTAGTATCTGAAGATATTAAAACCAATAAAAAGGATTTTTAATACAAAAATGCTGACTCTTTAAAAATCAAATTAATTTATGCACTCAATTCTTGGTTAGGACTCTTTTTAAGACGCACCAGCACTTTGCCCACCAACCCTCTCACTGTAGTCCAACGTGTGTGAATGAGATCTGAAAATCATTTGGATTCAGCTCCAGCTGGTGCATTTCTCTTACAAGTTAAAGTTGTGTGGTGATGAAAAACAGGGATAGGCTCAAAAGAAAAATAAATAAATGAAAAGGTTACCCACTTTCTACTTTAGACACAAAGCCGAGACTCTTCTTGAGGTCGGAGCAGATGCTGTGGAGGCACCAGCGGAACTTGGAGTCACAGCGGTACTTGTTGGAGCCGCAGGTATCGTAACACATGTCCAGCTGGTTACAACATTTAGTCATGGCCGGGATCCCCATGTCCATCTGGACAGCAGCAAAGACGATTAGTATTTATTACATAGTCAGATGTGGACCTTTAAAGCATCTTGTTAACAGTAAAATGTTTTCTATCTTTTTATTGTAGTGTTGAAAATGCATTTGTGCAGGTTGGACACTGTTTTTAAATAAAAAATATTGTGGATAAATTCTTGCACACTGCCTGAATTTGACAAATACAAATGTATTTTGTGTTAGGAAAAGCTTTGTTCCTGCACATACTTTAGCAATTTGTCAAAACTGACAGCAAATTAATTTAGAAAAATGTGATATTTTTTTAAGAGAGAGAAAATGGGTGAAAGTGGCAGAGATTGAGTTTACCCCTTGACAGTATTTACCCACTTGTCAAAGTATTGCCAACATACTTGCAAGCTCTCTGTTGGCTAAGATACATAACAGAAAATGATTAAGTTTTTTTTTTTTTTTTTTAACTTTAAAAGACCCCTGAAGGCCCACTAAGTGGTGAGGAGCCTCATATTTGTCTTACCCTGACTGAAACCACCTCTGTTTAGACTGGACTTGGAGATATTTAAATATATTAACTGAAGATTTGATTTTTTACTTTTTGTAGTTTTCTTTATTTTATTATAGTCTTGTCTCAACATGTCTGATCAAACTACTGTTTCTGGATTCTATCTGAAAGATTATTTATTACCACCGCTAAGGAGGTTATGTTTTTACCTGCATTTCTTAGTTTGCTTGTTATTTAGTTAGTTAGTTAGTTAGTTTGTGAGCAGCATTAACTTAGTAAATTCTCTATGGATTTGGATGAAATTCAATGTTGGTCATGGCACAAAGATGTAATAATAAGATTTTGATGGTGATCCAAACCTAGATGCAGATCAAGGAGTATTTTTAAGTTATTCTTAACATTACGAGACGTGACAGTCTTCCTCATTGTTGACAATAACTTGCCCAACAATGTTGGAAATGCCTTGGCAGAGGTTTGTGCTCTCTGAGCACTTCTGGTGACTAACAGAACGTACCCCCTCAGGAACAGGAAGACCAAAGAAGTAGGAGCTACATCCATCTGGTTCAGGCATCTGGAAGCCCGGACGAGGCAGGGGATCTTTACCTAAGAGGGGTGAAAAAATTAAATTATTAGATGTTATTTTTTGCTGCTCATCTGTGTACCCCGTGTCTGATTCTGTTTGTCATCTATGTAGTTTTTTTTTTAATCACATTTTTATATTTTTTATATATATCTATATCTATCTATATCTATCTATCTATCTATATATATATATATATATATATATATATATATACATATATATATATATAAGAAAAGTAAACAAAGAAACAATGACCACATTAATAGAAGTAAAGTATCAATGTACTATACAACAAAAGATTGTAAGTATAGGAAAATAAACATAAAAATTAATAATGAAAAATAATAATACAAATAAAACAGTAGTAACAGACGTAAATAAAACAAACAACTGAGAAAGCAGCAGCAGTGGTAACTTGGAGACCTCAAGTTATAACAACATTCTCATCCCCCAAAAATTCCAAAAAGGGTTTCCATACTTTAACAAACTCTTTTCTTCTCCCTCTAACGATATATGTAAGTCTTTCCAATGCAAGATATGTTGCAATCTCCTTCAACCATAACTTTACAGAGGGCAATTGTATATTTTTCCAAAAAAGAGCGATCAATCTTCTAGCTTGTTGAAGGCCAAAATTAGTTAATACTGACTGTTTAGAAATGAAAACCAAATTTTTAGGATATATACCCAGGATACAGAGTTTGACCTCCAGGGGAACATTGTTACCCACCATCAGGGAGATGGTCAGCATAACATTATGCCAAAATGATTGTACTTTTGAGCATTCCCAAACACAATGGAACAGTGTTCCTTTTCCCTCTAAACACTTACAACAAATATCTGGAATATTAGGACATATTTTATTCAGTTTTACTGGGGTGATATAAGTTCGCATTAGCCATTTATATTGGAACAATTTTAATCTTGTATGAATTGTATTTTGCTGTGCCTTTAAGCATGCCACTTCATCTATGTAGTTTTAACTTATATCTGCACACAGAGAAACAAAGGTCATATTCATTTCATACAGAGTGACACCTGACACATTTAGTCTCCACATGAAACCTTTCCTATCACGCTGAGGTTACAGTCCATGTTCAGGTCTTCTTCCACATGATAACATGAAAATAAGATTTACTGTGTGATAGATAAACTGTTTTTACACCAACATGACTGAACAAGTATTCAGATCACTGGTTCCCAACAGAGAGCCAGGGGGTCTTCAGGGGTCTTCAAAATTAAGCGTACCCATATTCCCCTAAATAATAGGAACACACTGATCGGATCTGTTGATCAAACTGTAAAAATATGTTTTCCATGCTTTTTAAAGAGTTCAGCAGGCTAGTAATACAGGTTTGAATGGATCTGGTTCAAATTAACAGTATAACTTCAAATAAAAGCCCATCCTGTTTAAGGCCCGGATCAATGCTGCCGCAGATTTGACAAATAATGTCAGGTTTCATTCAGAGGACAGTTAACATTAAAACAGTAGGCAGATTAAAAAAGGGGGAGGACACAAAAAATAAGGATGAAATTCATCATTTGTTTAATAAAAAAGAAAAAGTCCAAAATGATGCAGCTTGTGCTGGCTTCAGAGATGGAAATAAATGTTGACAACTAAAAAGAAAACACTTTTTATTAATCAGTCAGTCAATTTGTATTCATGTAGTGCCAAATCATAACAATTGTTATCTCAAGACACTTTACAAAAGAATTGGTCAATGCCATACTGCTCTTGTATATTTTATTTATTTTAGTTTTTTTTTTTTAATTTATATAAATTACATTTTCATCCAGTGAGACTGCTCTGACCAGCACAGAAGTCAATATAACGAACATCAACACTGTTCCCTTCTCTCCATCACAGTACCACAGGCTGGAGCAGACGGTCTACTACCAGGTAAAGTCAAATTTATGATTTTTAAAAAATCTATATTTTCATTTTTAAAAAGTCAAATATCGGTATTGTGGTAAAATGTACAATATTTAAAATGAGTTATGTATGAAAATAGCCCATCTCACATTAATGCCAGTCCTTCATAATGGCAGGTTTATTTCACTGTCTGAGTTAAATAAAGCTAGAGTTAGTTATTGTATCACTTTTTCATGTGGATCTATGTCCTCGGCATGCTGAGGACACGAGTCGGGTGGGCTTCAGGGAAATAGGTTGTAATGTGGGGCCGTAGGTAAAAGTCCGGGTTAAAGAGGATCCAGAGAACAACTCCTGTACCAAATAGTCATGTCAGAAAAAGCTTTCTGATGATGATCAACATAGTTTACATCCAAAATATGATGGAAAAAGGGGATAAAGGCTCACAAAAATGGAACAAACAATATAAGAACGTGAAAAAAATAATGGCTGACGTGGAGAACAAACAAGATGAACTACACCATTGTATCAGCTCATATCAGAGTGTGCAGTAAAAGGCACTGACCTCCTCCTACGCCCTCCATCCCCCCAATCCCACCCCCTTTTTTATTACGTTCGTGACATTTTTTGTGTCCTCTTCAGTGAAGAAAAGCAGCCTTTTCTCCTGCCTGCAGTGTATTTTTAATCTCACTTTTTTTATTTTATTTTTTTTTATTTCAGGTAACCCTAGTTAGGCCTTAATATTTATCCATTTTAACATTTCAACATGCTTTATTGAATCATATATTTAAGCTTTGTTTGTTTTGTCATTCTTACCAAACAGTCTTTTATTATTCATCTCAATCTATTTATTTATTTTAATTCTATTATTACTTATATAATGTTTTATTTTTCACTTTTAGCTCAATTTGAACACGTGATGGCATTTCTACAGTTCCTCACTCACACACACAGTTCTGTTATATCGTAATTTTTTTGTTCTTATTTGTTATTTAAGTTTTTTTGTACATACTTTCTCTTATTTGTTCTCTGTTTATGTGAAGCACTTTGTGATACATATGTTGTATGAAAGGTGCTATACAAATAAAGTCTGATTAGTTGATTGATTAATTCAAAAACCTACCAGCCACTCTGAGTCTCGTTAAGCTGCCACTGCCGAGGAAAGACCATTTCCTGACATGGCTGTTTCAAAATAAAATTAATGTAATGGTTATTTTGTAGTAAAGATTTTTTTGGGAGTACATTTCATTTATTATTGAAATACCATTTATTGAACCTATGACCCTATGAACAGTGAGCATGTGACTTTAAATCAGACTAAAACCAAGGAGTTCAGATTCAGTTTTCATTTTCATTTGCTGCTGTGATTGTAAGGTTTAGTGAATTCAGCCAGACACTGAATAAACATACTTCCAGTACTCTTTTCCAGCCCCGGCCCTTATTAATCATTTGTTTAAATGGTTCATAGCAAAATGCAATTTCTCAATCACAATCAGGCAGCTGTTGTTAAAAAGGGGGCTGTGTTTTTTTCCCACCAGAGGGTGGAAATTATCACATTTTTTTTGTTTGTTTGTTTCAGTCATTTAGATACAGTAATGATCTGTGCTGTAGTATATAATACATAGCTAATTTAGCTAAAGATACAAATTGATGACTTTTATTAGAGTTTGTGATACCAACAGTCACGCTTTTAATTAAATGCAAATAAATTGCACACTGCTAAATATGATAGGCTAACACGGAATTAAAGTGATACTTTTCCCAATGCTGAGAAATCTCCAACTATTTAAATATATTTTACTTGTTTTGTCTTTATGTTTTGTGTTTAGTCTAGTTAAGTTTCTTATGAACAGTTTTATAATGGGACCTTTTAGTGGGGCTCAGCCCCAAAGATACATAAAGAGTCCCTAGATCACTCATTTCACTGAAAAATGAGGCTTACTTTGCTATTTTTATTTTGTTAAATCATCAGTAATAACAGTTGGGAAAGGACTAGTAATATGGGTTTAAAACCCAAAATGTGTCATTGGAACACTGTAAATTACAGAACCTTCTTTGGCAAAGATATTAATAAATAAGTATGTTATTATTTGTACTTAATTGCTAGAAGGGGATTCATGAATCTGTTATAGGGGGCATCTTCTCCTTGTGTGTTCATTTTTAATGCCCATATTATTTTACTCTAATATAAATTAAGTCTAAAAACAGGACAATGTAGGCTATTCAATGTATGGCATGAGTAAAAAAGTTTGATGAATGAATTATACTACCAAATATTCCAAATTACCGCTAATACTTTAATTGCAGAAGGGTTTCAGTCAATTTTGAAGAGAAGAAGAAATGAACGTACACTAACAATCAAAATTAATGTGACTTTATAGACATTTTTCAAGTACGTATGGCAGATTTTGTAATGCTTTCTTCATGTTTACGGTTTATGGATATTTTCAGCAGATTTCCGGCCATATTGAGTGTGGAGGAGGGCAGCAGGTAGGGCTGGGCTGCCAGTTGCCCACCCCTGGTTTACAGGTGCAGCTGTTTACTAGAAATAGACCAAAACGTTTCTGAGCTCATCAGCCTGTCTGATCGAAGGTCAGAGTGAGAAATGTTCTGATGATAAACCAAACTCACCGTATCTGCAGCGGAATTGGCACACTCCATCACGTCCACCCATGAACTCCAGCATGGAGTCAAAGTAACTGCCCACTGACTCAAAGCCTCCTCTGAGGGAGTGAAGACCCCAGTCCCCATCCTCATCATCGCTCTCTGCCTCCGAGGCTGGTGGATCTGCTCGAGCTGCTGTGGGGTCCACAGCCTCCTGACTCACAGCACCGTGGATGAGGAGCCCCAGCAGAAGCAGGAGGGCCAAACGGGTCATGTTGTGTCCCTGTGAACACAGACAGTTAGAGGCTGAAGAGAAACACTGACACGCTCTCTGTCAGAGGAAAGACTGAAGTGTGAATGTGACCTGAACTTTGAGCCAGACTCAGGGACGGCCTCATATGTGGAGGAACAAAGTCCGGCTTCTATCTCGTCTTTTTCACATATCTGACCCTTTATCATCCTCTCTCATTGATTAGAGTTTGCTTTCTCAACATTTAGACCCAGTGATTCTAGAAGAGTTTAATCTCATCAATTTAAGAGTTCATCTGTTTAATCACCGCCGCTGTGTGCTGCCCTTTGGCTCTCCAAAGCAGATCATTCATTATGATATAATTAAATCAATAAAGTATCAGTCCTTTAACACGTGCCACTTAATTTCAAATGGTTATCTTGAAATGGCTTTTTATTAGTATTATTGTTATTAGTAGTAGTAGCATTGTTGTAGTTGTTCTTAATGCTAGTGTTGTTGTTATTATTATTGTTTGGGCCTGTGCAATAATTTTTATTAATATTATAATTATTATTTAATTGCTTTTATTCTTTATTTTGGTTATTCCATTTCTGTATTTGTGAGTTCGTCACTGTAATTCATTTAATTTAATTTTGCTTTTGTTTTGTTTTACACTCTGTTTTTTTTATGTCAAAGAGTTTCTAAATTGTCAAGCTTTTTTAATAGGTTTTTTTTTGTAGGTTGTTTTTATGATTTTTGTTTACTTTTTCTAGAAGTGCTTAATTTTCTTGTGTTTTTTTTTCTTTAAAATATTTGTAACATATTGCATATTACACTGAAAATTCCAAGAATTTTTCAGTCATGAATTATAACTTCAATTAGAAGTTCTATGAGAGCACAAACCTCTGCCAAAGCATTTCCTACATTATCAAGCAAATTATTGTTAAAAATGTGGAAAACTGATCAAACCACACTCTTAATAAATCCTGAACAAAAAACAATAGAGCCACATTCTGATTGTCATCACTACAAAAATCAAATCACTTTTCCCTTGTGCTATGACCAATGTTTCCTGAAAATGTCATCAAATTCCACTGAGAACTTCCTGAGTTATTTGCAAAATGTGAGAATCTCTCTTATCTTACAAAGTTAAAAATCCTTCAAAAATTTTTGGATCTGCTTTTGGATTCAGATCATCACCAAAATGTATTAACTTCTTCTTTCTGCCATGATCAACATTTTCTGAAAATTTCAGTAAGTCTTTTGTTGACTTTTTTAGTTATCCTGTTCACAAACAAAGTAAAAACACTGGCAATAACAAAATCTCCTAAGCAGAGGTAATAAATGGGTCATTTTTTTTTCTCTCATGTGCATAAAAAATTCATAAAGGAAAATTAATTAACAAACAAACAAGATAACACAGTAAACTGGATGCTGATTGGACAAAGCATGGAGTTTGCATACAGATTTTGTATTTATTAATCAACTGAATTATTGGCATGTGCAGCTTCAGTATTTGAAAAATAAACATTTGCTTGTTTGATGGCCATTAGCTCATTTTAGTGCATTCTTGTGGTTGATGTTGGGGTGAGCTGTCGGTGAACTGAGGAAGTTGAGATGGAATGATAATGATATAATTAATATATATATATGATATAATTATGGTTATATATTAGAGAGGGACTCCAAACCTTTGCTCCAAACTGTATCAAGTGGTAACCATGACTAGGGATGAGCAACTTGTTACCATGAGGACCACATTAACATTATTCTTAGCTTCAGAGGGCCAAACTGTCACAAATAAAAGTAAACTGTCAAAAAATATTAAAACATACCTGCAATTTAATCACACAATAAACATCTTTTTTCATATCAAAATCGTACTCAAATCTTCATGCTCAAAGCCAATTGGTAAAGCTAAATGTAATGTGTTAAATACAGGACGAATGACAATTAAATGTTTTTTTCAGTGCATTAACGAGTTCTTTCTGTTTATTTCTAGATTAGTTTACCAGAAAATCTGACGTAAAAAACACACAAATTTTACTAAAGTAACCTGGCCATGGTGGTAGCATAATTTGTGTTTAGTAATGGATATTCATGTCCATTTGACTTACTTTTTGCTCCCTTCAAAACTCACAATGCTTAATAAAAGAGCTTTACATAAAACATTGTAGCAAATTAGAATAGCTAATTTTCCATAAATGAGGACAGAAAAAGATTTTTTTAAGACCACTACAGAATTGTTTTCCATTTTGCATGTTGTTAAGCACTTTGCCTGTATACATGGAGTCATTGTTGCAAATCAAGCTAGAATCTTTAATGACAGATTTGTTTTATCCTATACTGCAATTTGTAGAATACTGAAATAGACAGGAGGGCCGCATGTGGCCTCCGGGCCACTAGTTGCCCTCCCCTGCCATGGATGCAACAGAAGCCAACCCCGTGTTTTTCTCTGGCTTGTCCTGTCCAGTAGGTGGCAGTGTGGGTCTGTTTAACGCCATTACAAGCGGCGAAGAAGACGAGACTGTGACGTCAGCATCAAACATGGAAACAGAGGTAAACGGTGCAGCGATGAAAACAGAGCCATGTGAAACATCAGCTTTCTACTGATATTTTATCTCAAGACAAATTCCAAGGATTAATACATAAACTGGATACTATCACAGGATTTGTTATTGTCTGGTTTTATCAGTTGAAGATGTATTTCCGTGTCCTCAGAGTTCTCCTGAGAATTGAGGTTGAAAATCTTCTGAGTTGAGGAGACTCAGGCTATGATGAGAGGGCTGTGTTCCTGTCACAGAGGGATAACAGACGTCTTTGTGGCGAAATAAAATGGCCTTCGCAAGCCTTTTCTCGAGTCTGTCTCCTGTTACAGAGGAGGTCAGAAGCCCTGTTCAACAAGTCTCTACAAACAGGTGTGTGAGTACATTTTGACATCAGGTGTGATGGATTTGAAGAAGTTTGTTTGACCCTTATGTCTCTCATCTACTGACTCAAATCTCAAATCTGTTTGTTCTAAAGGGACTACTCTGATCATGGCAGAGGGAGAAAAAGGAAAAACAGTAAATCCCAGGCTGAGCAGGCAGCTCCTGGTGCAAAGGTGAGTTCAGCTTGAATCATTTTGTCAAATTCCTGACGGAGAAAGTAGGGATGCACTATGTGGGATATTTTCAAACTCTTTTTCTCTGATACAGATATAGACATTTTTCGTCAAGAGAACGAAGTCTTTAAGAAAATTAACTTGATGCTTTAAATGTGACAGTCTAATTGTGTTAAGGGGCAGACTTAAAAATAGAAGAACAACTTTCATCTCTTGAAAAACTCTTGATGATGGGGTGAAGCATTATGGGACATTTATGTACTTTGCTGATATTACAGATGATATAAGGGATACACATGGATCTGGCATGGTATAATGACCATCTACCCCTCGATTGGTCTTTTTAATTAGACTGCAGGGTTCAGCTCATGTGCACCAATGAGCCTGGGCCTACCATGACCCTGTCTCCGGTTCACCACTGTTCCTCCTTTGGACCACTTTTGATAGATACTGACCACTGCAGACCAGGAACACCCCACAAGAGCTCCAGTTGTGGAGATGCTATGATCCAGTCATCAAGCCATCACAATTTGGTCAAACTTGCTCAAATCTTTATGCTTTCCCATTTTTCCGGTATTATCCAGCTGCAAACTATAATAATATTGAGTGCATGAACATGGATAACGCTGCTCCTGCGGTGCTTTATCAAACATTGCAATTTAGCCCAGAAAGCTAGACAAAATAAAAGTTTTTTTTAACCTCCAGCTTTCATCCACTTTTTAGTTTGAACATCCACGATTTCTGAACCCTCATGTCACCTCCTGTGTGCTGTCAGGAGCTGGTTCAGTAAGAGCGCTGTGCAGCAAGACTGCAAGCAGCAGACTCTGGGGCTGCAGCTGGATGCCACTCATTTTCCTGCTTCTAACATCGACTTTGAAGACAAATGTTCACTTGCTACCTAATATATCCCACCAACTACTGATCAGTGTTATTTACTTCACCTGTCAGTGGCAATAATGTTATGCCTGATTGGTGTATGGTCGATAAATCAGCTGTAAATATCAGCAAAAATGTCAACATCAGCCTGTATGAATATCCAACTTTGATGCCAGTATGTGCCCATACCAATAACATTTTGAAATATTGTGCATCAGTAATAGAAAGACTAAATAAGATTGATCTCATTTCAGTTTTTCAAAAATAAAACTTTTGACACTCAAAACCGGATAACTTCCTTTTTATAATTACAAAAATGTAAGAAAACTGTTGTTCAGTCAGTGTCTACAGTACAGTTCATGACACAATTTTTTTTTTCAAAGTTCTGGTTAATTTGTAACTTAACAAATGGTTGAAATAATGACATCATACACACATACGACACATGAGCAAAAAGATAACAGATCATCAGCCCACCCCATCCCAGCCTCTTCAGGTCTGATCAATAATTTTATTAGAGCTAGAGCCTATTCAAGAAACAAATACATCCTGATAAAAAATCATTAAGAGACATTTAAATAAATGTATCAAACTAAACTACAGACTTCATCAGAAAAAGAGGAGAGTAAAAGAAAAGACAAACAAAAAAGATGTCAAAACAGAAAAAAGAAAATGAAACCAAGGATGATTAAAAAGGTTAGCTTAAAGTGCAGCAAATGTAGATTGAGGTTGAATTACATACAGACGTGGACAAAATTGTTGTAACCCTTCCATTAAAGAAAGAAAAACCCACAATATTCACTGAAATAACTTGAAACTGACAAAAGTAAAAATAAATAAAAATGTACTGAAAATTAACTAATGAAAATCAGACAGAATCATTTTAAAAAACAAAATACTGAAAATGGTCTGGACAAAAATGATGGTACCCCTAGAAAAGATTGAAAATGATTTGACCATAGAGACATGTTAAACTAAGGTGTGTCCTGTAATTAGCATCACAGGTGTCTTCAAACTTATCAGTCAGTCTGCCTATTTAGAGGATGAAAAGTAGTCACTGTGCTGTTTGGTATCGTGGTGTGTACCATACTGATCATGGACCACAGAAAGCTAAGGAGAGAGTTGTCTCAGGAGGTTAGAAAGAAAATTATAGACAAGCATGTTAAAGGTAAAGGCTATAAGACCATCTTCAAGCAGTTTGATGTTCCTGTGACTACAGCTGCAAATATTATTCAGAAGTTTAAGGTCCACAGGACTGTAGCCAACCACCCTGGACGTGGCTGCAAGAGGAAAATTGATGACAAATTGAAGAGACAGATTATACAAATGGTAACCAAAGAGTCCAGAACAACTTCCAAAGAGATTAGAGGTGAACTCCAAGGTCAGGGTACATCAGTATCAGATCACACCATCTGCCACTGTTTGAGCCAAAGTGGACTTAATGGAGGACATCACTGTTGAAAGCAAATCATAAAAAAGCGAGACTGGATTTTGTCAAAATGCATATTGACAAGCCACAAAGCTTCTGGGAGAATGTCCTTTGGACTGATGAGACAAAACTGGAGCTTTTTGGCAGGTCAAATCAGCTCTATGTTCACATACGCAAAAATGAAGCGTACAAAGAAAAGAACACTGTACTTACTGTGAAACATGGAGGAGGCTCAGTTATGTTCTGGGGCTGCTTTGCTGCAACCTTCCTTCCACTGACAGGGTCGGAAGTGGTCAAAATTGTGGGTTAGTTTTCGTCAAAAAAAAGTTGTTCAGTAAGCAGAAACAGCAGCAGCTTGCAGAAACATCTATCTGTGCAGCCCAGCATTGAATCAGGAGTGTCATGTGTTTGATTTTATTGCCACTGAAAACCTTCAGGCCAACATTTGCTCACACAGAAAATCAACAGGAATTAATAAAGGAACTGTGAATGAATCGCATCAATAAACAGAATTGTTAATAGCGTTGGTATCAGTAAAATCTTACCAATTCCCATCCCTTCTCATATCTCTGTCTTTCCCATTCTTTCCATCCTCCTAAAATCAAGACATTTTGTGCTCATCCTACTTTCATTAAAACTATCTTTAAATGCAAAAAAACATACATTCATTGTCATTCTAAATTAAAGAAGTGCGATTAAAAAAAATCTTAACAATTATTATGAATGTCTTTCTTAGTTAAGTTCAATGGTTTTTCTCTCTCCACAGAGGCCATGCCACCAAAAGTGGACAACAAGGACCTCTGATGGCGGCCCGTCCTTAGAAGACAAAACCCCCAAAGTTAATTACTTCCATACCCAGAGTACTCACAGTCAACAAAGCAAGGATGGCCTCAATGCAGAAGCAACACACAAACACAGCCTTATAACTGGCCCCAATAACATGTTTCACAAAGGTCAAGATAACAAAAAGAAAAATAATCATCACTTTAACAAGCAACATGATCAAAAAAAGAAGACAGAGTGGCAGAATAATCATCATCAGAAGAAGAACAGAGGAAAAAGAAGATCCAGAAAAGGGGGACAAGACTGGAAAAATAAGAAGCAGGTGAGGAAAACATTTGCCCCTCTCTGAATGCTGATTAGATGCATGACCTTAGTAGTATGAGGTTGTCCGTTTACATCAACAAAATGCTCTATTTATGTCCACTATAGTCCTTGAACACAAAATGTTGTCTGTTTTCTCTTACCTTTAAGTGTAAGTATCTTTTGTTTGTGATTTTCAGTGTTTAAGTAACAAATTTATGATCATAATTCCACCAGAGTGCATTATTAAAATTGGCTTTGCTGTCATAGAACTGTGTGACCCAGCAACAGCTGTTTTGAGAAGGGGCTGATTGGTTGGTCTGTGAATCAATCAGGGGCCAACAAAAGGTCAATTTGTCTATATTCATATCTACCCTGATGATGAAGTGATATTATCAAAGTCATAACTTGCCCATTTTTTCTGACACCCACCCTTAATTTCTGCATTTGTAGTTGTATAAGCCTAAAGGCTCAATTGATTTCAGCATGGTTTATGATGATAAAGAGAGACTGTATTCGTCGCCTTCATTTGTGCATTCACATCAATGATTTTCATTCTCTGCCCCCATCTGACTTTTGCAGGTCACTAGTTTCACATGACTGAATGCATCCTATTAATCAAATGCTGGCACGAAGGGGGCATGCCTCCTGGAACTGTTTTAATAAATGAAAAATATGTTTGTGAATGTGTTTGTTTGTTTTTTTTATTTTTTTTTATTTTTTACAATTCAGGCCACTGAGGTAAAACGTCCACGATGCATGACCCAGGAGTTCAAGGACCACAATGCCTTGGAAGTGAATGGTCGCCTGATTTGTAAACATTTTCTTTATGGAAGGTGCATTAAGGCAAGTCTGTTTTTTTTATGAATACAACAATTAAAAACTTTTTTTGGTGACATTAAATGAAAGTGTGATTTTCAACGTGAGTAATAGGCAAGCAGTATCCTTAAATATTTGTCTTTCTGCTTCTGTCTGCAGAGTGAAGACTGTCAGCTGGAACATGTTCAAGGCTACAATGATCTTGTTAAAGAAGTTTGCAAGTTTTACATCGCAGGAGCCTGTTATAAAGGAGCCAGCTGCCCCTTCATGCACAATATCCTTTCACTTAAAGCAACATTCTGGCTACTAGTTTTTTACTTCAAATGGACAAAGCCGGGGTGGTTTAGGCTGCTGCCTGGGCTCCTTTCTCCAGAGCTTTTTTCAGGCACAATCAACCAGAGATCCCAGCATGGACCCAAAGCTCACTGGGGGAATTATTTATCCCATCAAGCTAGGGGATGCCTCAGAATTCCCCAGTAGGAGCTGAAAACATTGCTGGGATGTCTGTGTTGCTTAGCCTGCTTCTACAACCAACCTCATGTATGGATGACAAAAATGTTCCTTAGATAGAGCTTAGCCTGATGGGTTTTCTCAGCTATGCACTGCACTGTTGACTACCTGATGTTTCCTTAATTAAACTGTACAGTCCATTCCTTGCAAGTTCTTTCACAAGAGAGGAAATTGTACTCAGGGTGAGGACTGCAGGTTTTCCCATGAGCCTCTGAATGATCTCACGAACAAACTTTTAGATGAGGTGTGTATTAAATGTGAAGTTATAATCATTTCCATAATTCATCTGTATGTGCAAAATCAATCTCACGTTCTTTGCTTCTTCTTTTCCAGGCACTAAAACGAGACCTTGAATTTACTGAACTTGCAAAAAAAGCTGAACAAAAGTCTGTGGAGCAGCCAGTGGACACAAATATGCCAGAAAATATGGACAACAGTGAACCTCCCGATATAGTCCTACAAGCACTGAGGTACAAACTGACAAATCAAACCTATCATCACAATTTTGTCAATGCATTGAGTGTATTACAACCCCATCTCTGGAAATTTGGGACATTGTGTTAAGTGAAAAAAAACAACAACATTTTTGCTCTGGAATACCACAAAGACAATATAACAGTACTGAAACTGGAAAATGTGTTATTATTATTATTATTATTATTATTATTATCATTATTATTATTATGTGCCCATTTTTAATTTAATCCTAGAACTTTGCAAAGAAGTTTGGACAGATGACACTAAAGATTGAGCGGTTTTGTCTCTGAAGTTGAAACAGTAGCCTCTCAGCAAGAATGTCAGAGGTCTGATCCCCTGCTTCTGCTGTGACATGTCAGTGTATCCTTTGACAAGACACTCAACCTCAGTTTGCTCCCACGGTTTCAGTGGTTGGTTAATTAGTATGACTGTGATTGGGTATCTTCTGCATAAGCGTGTAAATTGGGAGGTGGGATCTAGCTGTGTGACCACTGGACAAGTGCTATGCAAGCTTAAATCCATTACCATTCCTTGGAAAAGTTCTGAAATGCTGAAAAAACTGCTGGAATATTATAATATAAGTTAATATCATAAACTATCAGCAGGTTGGTAACTTTTGGGGTAAAAGAGTGTATCAGAAAGGCTTAGTTTGTCTGAGGGAAGAATGAGTAGAGTTTCATTACTCTGACTGCAGGCAAATGGCCCAACAATTTTACGATAATATTTTTCTCTTCTTTTGAATAAATTTGGAGAAAAAAAGGATTACATGAACACTATCATCTACAGTTCATAATACCATCATCGTCTGGAGAAATCTTGCTGTGACAGTGAGGGCCCTCAGATGGCCCTACATCAAGAACAGGCACAGTTCTGTGGTGCACATCACTGCATTGGTTCAGCAACGCTTTCTGAGGAACACAGTCTTGTCACTAAGTCCTTATCACTTCATGAAGACTGCTTTAACAACTCTCTTTAACAACTAACCAAATCTAGGAATACCTCTGCATTTTTAGGCCTGCAGTCATTTAAGATGGACCCAATTGTGTCAGAAAATGTGTCCATGGGTTTGTCAAGTCCAATTTTGAACTTCTGTCAGGAAATATGACCTTGAACTGGGCATTTGTTGAAAATATAATACAACTTTCTAATTTTTAACATGTGATATGCTGTCCAAATCACATTCTGTTTTTTTTATGTAACAACACAGGGCTCGACAATATGGACCAAAAATAATATTTGGATAAACACTCCTGGAGTTAGGAGTAATACTGCAATAGTTTTTCATTCTGCAATATTTATTGTGACTTTAAAAATTACTTTCAGAATAAATGTCTTTTTATGTGAAACAGTTTAAATCAGACTTCAACCCTTATTCTATAAACCCACTGATTCTTCAGTTAGGCAATACAGTCCCCTGACAGCAAATTAATGTACATGTTTCTTCATAGACTTTACAAATACACTTAAGGCTTGAGAATCTGTTATCTGATGTGCACGTTATTTACCAATTCTGACCAGGGCTGGTTATGACCAGCTAGCTTATGATTCGATACATAATACATGGTGCACGCTGTTAAGAATAACACAATATAGCCATACCTATTGTGTGTAAAGACAAACTCTCCAAGCACTATGGTCCAATCTCTGGATGAGATGAAATTTTGATCTTAACTCCAAGATACCATATGTTTCTGAATGATGAAATCTAAATTACTTAAACAGTTGGTGTCAAAAAAGTGCATAAATGAAAATTTTTCCAAGTCCTAGTCCCAACTGTTTCAGAGTTGGGGTTATACTTTTACATAGTTAATTCTAATTTGTGACAACTTTTTTCTGGTTTCAGGCCAAACTTCTATCAAAGTGTGAATACAAATGAAAAGAATTACTCTTCTTTACCTCAAGCTGAAGAAACTCCTGAAAACATGGATGATGTTAAACCATCTGATACTGTCCAACCCCCATCAAACCAGCTTGATCCTAAGGAGCCAGTTTGTTATTCTGTTGAAGCAGTTCTTGGACCTCAACTATCAAGACCTTTCCCTAGTTTTACATCTCCAAGTGGTCAAAGATCAGCTCCTCTCCAACCTACTAAAGGTACTCCTACCCTCAGTCCATCTCCCTATTCTGCCAAAGGTGCTGTCAGATCTCCTCATTCAGATGTACCACCTACTCCTCCTTCTACACAAACATCGTCTTATACACCCAAAGCAGTCTGTAAGGAGAGCACAGACACATGTCTAAGCATTGAAATGCAGAACAAAAATAGTTGGACTTCAGTTTGTACAAGGAGTGAGGGAAACAATCCCCAGGTAAAGATGTATAGAAGCCTTGCATCTCTCCAGACACACACAAGCCAGCATTCAGCAGCTGATTATACTGTGGCCTCTGAAGATCACAAAGGACTAGCTCAAATCAAGCAAGAATCCCTGAAGACTGATGTTGAAGAAGATGAAAATGCTAAAGAAAACATGCATCTGTCTTCAGAAATCAAACATCCAGATAACAGTCAAAGTGCTGTTCAGGAAGCACCTGCTACACTCAAAACGGTTTTTCCAAGTTCTTCTAGTCATACACCTTCTTCTAAAAATCCAGCACATTTGAGGGTAGATCCTTCAGCTCTCACACCAGATCGACGAGCTTCTTTTCATTCCTTCTGTACCTCTCCAGGCTCAGGAAATTTCAAAGGTAAACCCGCTGTTCCTTCTCAGTCTACCACAAATAAGCCAAGCATTTCTTCAGACTTGGTCAGCTATCTTCCTGCAGCCAAACAACCCACAGAGAGCAACCTGTATCTGCCAAAAAACACAGCTGACAGCAGTGGCAAAACAGCAGAACATGACGGCCCTGGAGTTCAATCTAAAAAGACCCAAAAAACACTGTTATGCAACCTCTTTGCAAGTCCAATTTCTGATTCTTTTCAGCCTAAAGAAGATTACAGGACAGCTTCTTCTGGTCGAAAAATGTTAATTCAGTCTGCTAAAACTGAAGTTGAACCTGTTGAAGCTGTTGGTACAAATTCTCTAACTGAAAATGACAGCAGGTTAACTGTGTGTAAAAGACAGAAAGTAGATCCCACCAACAACCTCATATCTGTTTCAGTCAACGAAGAGTTTACCTGTTCAACCCCCTGTGATATCAGTAAAACTAGAAGCCATGCTCACCTTGAAGCAAATTTTGACAGCCTCACAAGTGAAAGTGAGAAGAAATCAACATCCTTTCACAACCTTTTTGCAAGCCCGATTACTGACCTTTTTCATCCTAAAGGTGATTCTTTGACAGCCTCATCTTGTCCTGAAAGGTTAATCCATTCTCGAAGTCCTTCAAAATCAGCAGTTGAAACAAGTGATCATCTTAAGACTGCAGTTGAACGTGTTGATGCCCCTGTTAGGTCCTTTGCCAGCCTTTTTGCAGCCCCTCTCATCACAGCCTCTCCACCAAGCGTTCAATCTGAGCCAAATTCTTCAAAAACTTCCTCCAGTTCACAAAGCTCTGTGCAGCCTTTTGAAGCTGCTTCACATGTCATGGATTCTAAACATCAGGTCAAAACTAATGTGAAAGAAACCCCTCGCATCTCCTCTAATCTAAAAAAAAATGAAGGCAGTTTAACTGAGTGTATAAATCAGAATATAAATCCTCCACGCTGCTTTTCATCTGCCTCCGTCAATGAGAGGTCCACATGTCCAACTCCTCATGGTCAAACAAGAAGCCTCTCTGATCGTCCATCACCTGAAACGTCACCCTGTAAAGGTAAGAAGACTGCAAACAAAAGTCTTATGTGAGATGCTGGAATGAGCTAAGGGTGTTTTCAATGCCGTTTTCATTTTGTTTATTCAGTAGATGGTCCTAAAGGTTCAGTTCTGAGGACTCTGTTTCTGCACCTGAGTCCATTTCAGGATGAAGAGCAGCAATACACTGAACAGATGAGCGTCCCTCCAGGTGAGCAGTGCAAGGTTTGGGCAAGTTGTCTAGTTTTTAAGAGATGCACGGATATGTTCAGGAGGGTAAGAAAATGTTTTCTGTAGGAAAATACTTTAAGTAAATGTTAATTAAAGAAAGAAGAAGAAGAAGAAATGTAAGCCACTGGGTGTTTCAGGTCTTTAATCAGCATACACCCTCAACCAGACAACCCAGCCAGGGTTGATCAACAGATCACTGCCCAAAAACAGTCACAGCTGTTAGTGATCCTGATACAATCAGGATTTCCAAAAAGCAGAATTATTTGTCCAAATGCATAAAAAGTACATAGAGTTACCCATATTTCTGTAGATTTTTACCCTGTCAGTAGTGTAAGGGGGAGGATTCTCAAATATCACAGTATGTTAACTTACATAAAGTAACGTCATGTAAGAGGGTGCTGTTTTTATGGGATATAAAGTCGTTTAAATTAAATGGTCTCTGTTTTATGTCTTTTATTCTCCTAATTTGGTTTTCATTTTAACATTCTGATTTTAACATTATTGCTTTTTGTTTATTTTTATATTATTTCATCTTTATTGCGTTTCTTCTTGGTATTAAAGGGGACATATCATGCTGTTTTCCTTGTCATTATGCCAATCTGGGATGCATTTGGGGTACTTCTGTATGATTTGCAGGTCATAAAGCTCCTTCTTCGCCTCAAAATCGCGTTTACAAAAGCCTCTCTCTAGCCGCTTTTCAGGCTCCCCCTCCAAACGCTCTGATTCAGACAGAGTACATGTGAGAACCGAGACCACGTGTGCTCTGTCCTCTGATTGGCCAGTTCTGTGAGGGCGGAGCCGGAGACGGAGCGGAGGGGGTGCTGAGGCCGAACGAAGGCGTGACATACGGAAGTGCATTGTTTACTAGCCCCGGCTGTCCGCGGATCGTTGTATAGACTTTGCAGTTAACATTAAATGTTTGTTTGGCCTTTATTACATGATTAAAATGGCTACCTATGAGATTCGCCGATCGATCATGCACATCTCCATGAATACAGAGGAGTTTTTAAGTAGAAAAAAGCCCACATTAGTTATGTGATTACACACAACAGTGAGTCAAACTGCTAACAAAAGCTTCCCATTACTTTCAGCAGCTGAGGGGGGTGTGCAGACCTTTTCAAAGACATGTTCATCATAATAATTAAAAGATACATACTTAAGTAACAAAGGATGAAGCGCCGTTTGTGAGTTCTGCTTTTCGAGCAACTGTGTGGTTGTAAAAGAGCCCCACAGGTCTGAATTCACACAACACAGCTGACGCTAACGCTAACGAGCTTAGCATTGGCTCAACATTACATCATATATTTATTTACAAGTTTAAGTAGCAAAGGATGAAGCACCGTTTGTGAGTTCTGCTTTTCGAGCAACTGTGTGGTTGTAAAAGAGCCCCACAGGTCTGAATTTACACAACACAGCTGACGCTGACGCTAACGCTAACAAGCTTAGCATTGGCTCAACATTACATCATATATTTATTTACAAGTTTAAGTAGCAAAGGATGAAGCACCGTTTGTGAGTTCTGCTTTTCGAGCAACTGTGTGGTCGTAAAAGAGCCCCACAGGTCTGAATTTACACAACACAGCCGACGCTAATGCTAACGCTAACGCTAACAAACTTAGCATTGGCTCAACATTATATCATATATTTATTTACGAGTTTAAGTAACAGAGGATGAAGCACCGTTTGTGAGTTTTGCTGTTTTAGCTACCGTGTGGTCGCAAAAGAGCTCTACAAGTCTGAATTTACACAACACAGCTGACGCTAACGCTAACTAGCTTAGCATTAGCTCAACGTTACATCCTGGCTTTATTTACATTACTTCCTCTGATAACATTACTTACCGCTTGTGGTTCTGGGTCTCTGTGGACAGTCTTTATGGAGGGAACTGCTCCTTGTGTGGGCAGCAGTTGAGATGCAAATCCTGCATCAAACTGCCCTCTGGGGTAAAATGATGAGCACACAGAAACAGCTTAGACAGCGGCTGATCCTGTCCACTGCATTCTGGTGTCTTCATTCTTTGGAAATGAAGATAGTTGTGATTTTGATCCACAACCAAAAAAACACAGATGAAGACCCTTCCCAGACATGTCTTCTCTCAAGTATATAGCTCAGGGAAACAACAGAAAACAAACACTGAAACTGCTCCTGACATTGCCGGTCCTGGAGAGAATATAAATGGCTGAGCTTGGTGGGTGTGTCCTAGCTGCAGCTCGGCGCTTCAGGCATTACCAGGGAGGAGCTGCTTTCTCAGGCTCGTCCAGTGAGAAGAGACTGAAAATACCTGACGTCAGGTTGCGGAAAATCTCGCAAAGATCTCACTATGAGACATTTTCAGGGGCGGAAATCTCGCTCCCGGATATCGGGGACAGGAGCAGATCTCATGTTGTATTTTCTGGAGGTGTAGAGTTGGCAATTCAATAAACAACATTATTTGTAGGTATTAAATCTTGTTTCTGCATGATACGACCCCTTTAACTGTGCAGCACTTTCGGAAATTTTATTGTTTTTGAAAATAAGCTATATATATAAGTGGATTGGATATCCTAGAAGCTATCTAATAGCCCAAGGGCATAAAACAGTAGTTTACATCTATGTTAACTGATGCCTTTTTTGTTTTCCAGCCCTCCGCACTTTTCACATGACTGAAAGGTATAAATTGATTGCAGAGCAAACTATTTGACAGGTTATGTTCAAACAGCAAATTCTTATTTTAACTATTTTTTTTTAAGGAGCATTCTTCCTCAAGTCAAAATCAAATGATATCTGTACCTGTTTGAAATAATGGCAACAAAAAAAAAATTCTAACAAGAGTGATTTCTATGATTAAGACAGTGTACGAGGCTGGCCTGCTGTTTTTCACATTCAGAATGAAATACTGCCCGATGTCAGGTGTCTTTCCATACTTATCACGTCAGTTATATTATCTGTGCTCCGTCTTTTTTCCTCACTCTAACCTGAAGTTATTTCTCACCTGTCATGTTAAGGACTTTCCAAGGTCTCCATAACTGCACAGAGGATTGAGGACTGAGCCAATGAGAGAGAGGATACAACAGACAGGATTCATAGAAGTCAGTTTACAGGCAGACATGCCCTCTAACTGAGTAAAACACTCACTGACTGGACAGTTCAGCTCGATGGACTTCACCAAAACTACGCAATGGCTGGGATTAAAAATGGGATACAAACTGACCTCAAAATAAACATTATAACTTACAGAACAGACATTTAAATTGATAATAACCTCAAAAGATCAATAGATTTATAGAGATTTTATGTGATGAGGAGTTATAGAACAAGTTGGCAGAAATGTTAAGAATGAAATTATAAACTTAAATTAAATAAAAGCAGTATAATAGAATGTATCAGAGGTTAATATCTGATTTTTTCCTTCACTTTCCAGCTAAAAAGTGTTTAAACAACTTCAAAATGAAAAAATGCAGTCATTTTAGTCTCTCCATATTTTTCTCTGGTCAGTCATTTCCACTGTTTGATTTTATTATTGATATTATTAAAGTCTGACAGTGGGGGTCAGTCTTTCAGTGAAAAGCATGTTTAATGTCTTTCAACATAAGTGTATACAAAGACGGATGTGAAAGACCCATGGACCCAGTTTAAATGACTTGGGATCCGGTATTCGACGTCTTTTGTTGCCTTGGTCTTTAACAGTTGTCCATATTGCTAGATTTCTACAAAAATCACATCAAAGTTTTTAATTCTGTTATTGTGACATCTGTTGTTATATCTTTACAGAAAACAGACAAAACCAGCACTGGGGTCCTCCAGAGGAAAAAAGATGAAGCTTGAGGTAAATGAGAAACTGGAGGGAAGAAGAGCATGTGAACTGAGAGAAGTGATCATGTTTTGCTTCTGTTTCTGCACTCAAAGTTTAGCTCCAGTGCTCTGAGATCAGCCAGGCAAATTATCTTGATCTGTATTTATCTGTGAGCTTTTTACATTCACCACACACAGCAACTATTTTAATCTAATCTCAGTCTTCTTGTCCTATCTCTAGTCTTAAATATCTCATATCAGTTAACATAAGCCATATTAACCTGATAACTCCAGATCCTGATTCTCTGCCAGGACAAAAGCCCCCCCAAAAATAAGGCCTGGTTAAGTTTAAAGAGTCTGTCAAAGTAACAAGCTCTTCTTTTATGCATCTAGTGTCTTCAAAAATCGCATTCATTTTAAGACACTCAAGAAAAAACTCCAATCAAAGAGAGTTGGCCTTGGAAGAATTTTGGTGAAAACAGAATACAGTGATTTGCAAAAAAATAAATTGATGATGGCACAAAGACAACATTAATGTTCAAACTGGAACATGATATAGTGTGCTGACTCATGCTGAGGTGCTCACCAGTTCAGGGTTTTAGTGCATTTTCTGCTACATAATGCACAATTGGAGCATGCAGACCAGCCACCTGCACTCTTTCACTGCAAAGCCATGCTATTGAAACTGGTGCAGAAAACATATTACTCAAAACCCTTCACGTACCTCTACTGCAAGTATTAATGTTGCCTTCACAGACAGCCATGGGCAGATATAAATGGACTTGAGCTGGACCAACACCTTTCCACCTTTCCAGTCTTTTGACAACTCAAAGCACTTTTACACTGCTGATCTCAAATACCCGTTCCCATGCATTCGCTCTTCTGCACACTCACTGATCGTTAAAGTTTCTATGTGAGTTATCCATCAGTATCAGCCAACATATCCCTGCTCTTTCATACACATTTACACACCGATGATGCAGCAGTGGGAGCACTTTGGGGTAAAGTGCCTTGCCCGAGGACTCATCAGCATGTCACAGCTGGAGCTGGGCTTGAACCCTCTGAATGATGTTGGAGTGAGTTTCCAGACTAAGCCAAAGATGCCTCTAAACAGATGCTGGATTTAGAATTTGATTTTAGAACAATCTTTGTGGTCCTCTTACATGTTAGCCTGGAGGATATGGTAGCCATTTTTCCCAAAAACAATTTGAAATGTGGACAGCACACTCTCCCCCCTTGGGTTTAGTCCATCTTAGATGAGCTCAGGCCCAGAAAAGTCAGTAGCACCTCTGGGTATTGTTTATATATGGCTTTTGCCGTTTGATCTTAGATATGTAGATGCAGTGATGCACTCTGTTAACTGACAGTGGTGGTCCTGAGCCCATGTTATATTATATTGATTATATTATATTGATCACAGAATGAGGCAAGTTTATAATGCAGGGCTGCCTGAGGGATTAAAAGATCACAGGCCTATAACAATATATTGTTCAGCCCTATTGTGCACCCCGAATAGATATCATGCGTTGCCACACAGCTTCAGAATTTTTAGGACTAGATATTTGGTTCTTGCCCAGGCAAATCACTGTATTCTGTTTTTATTTACTTTTACACAGTGTCTAAATCAGAGGGGCTGCAAGACAGAGAAACATAATGACAATGCTAAGGGCCCTTGACTGATAGAGGCCCTAAAAATATTGAAATATTAGTCATACGTTTCCCTTTAACTACTTACTTATGACCATATGGGAGGACCTCTTCCAGTCATTGTAAAACAATACCTGTTTATTTGGCTTTCCTTGTTTAAACTCTAAAAATGTAGGTAGCCTTGGTCCGAAGGCCAAAGAGGTAATTGTAATAAAACTTCAAGTCATATTTAAACTATATATCATATTTCATGTATCATATTTAAACTGCAAAAAAATAGATATATTTTTTAGGTATTTGGCATCTTCAAACAGAAATACTAGCTGTGATGTTTTGCTCACATGGGCGTAGATAAGCAGTGTACAAATAGGTATTTCAGCACATCATTGTGGCCAATTAGGCTTTTTTTGACCATTGGAGGTTCAGTTTAAGTAATTCTCAAAGGCTGCTTTTGACTGTGGTGGGGCTTCCCTTGGTATTATTTTCATTGGACCCAAATTTTTTAGCCACACCCCAGGTCCTGACTTTCTGGAAATGGCATTAAAAAAAATATAATCATCTGATGAATTTTGTAGTTCAAGAAAATATTGAACTCATGAAGACATTTTGATTTTTCTGTCATTGTTTATTTTGAATCTGCTCCCACAGAAGACGGAGGACACAGATCAGCAGCCCTCGTCAGGCGCCTCAGACTTTCACGTAGGAAGCCCAGGTGTCGACCCTCAACAGTCCAGGAGAGACTGAACCCCAGGTGAGAAACTCTGTGCCGCTAAACTTGCCATTAAGTACTTCAAAACATCAGAGAGGATGGACGCTGTGTGAACAGGAACATGACAGTGGCACCACTGAAGAACCTTTTAAGACTTTAGATGTCTTCCATTTTGGACCTTCAACTTTTTGACTGGAAACCTGATTTATGCTTCGTTTAAGGAAGTCTCTGTGACACAGAAATGTGAAAACATAATTTAGTTTGATCAAAATGTACAGGTTTAACTTTCCTCTGCTCTGCTTTTAAATGGATTTTATCAAGTGAACCTCTTTCTTGTAAATAATTTTTGAACATTAAAAAATTTAAGATGTGTTTCAGAGGTTTTTTTGTCCCTGGAGTAAACATGTTTGATAATACTGATTTCTCTGTCACTAGACAATGAACAACACATTTGCATGAATGAGAGAAGGTTTTTTTTTCACCATCCTCTTATTTGCTGGATCTCACTGTGTTATTAAAGGTGCTCCCCTTTTAGTTATCGCAGTTACTTAGCTACTTTATTTTCCAGATCATCAGGAAACTGCTCATAGCCAGAATACTCAAGCCCATGTAAACACTGTCATTGATGCAGTATCCTAACCGTGCACAGCCGCTGAATTGATTTAATGTCTGTAATCAGGCAGATCCATCTTGCCAAGCTCCAATCTACAACATTGTGAGCAGCCCAAAGCGGCACAGCCCAAATAGACTCCTTTAGAGCAGAAAGAGGAATTAGCTATGAGCGAGATGACAGCAGGAAGTGACTGCACGTACAGGGATTAGCACAGATGCTAAAAGCTTCAGTAGCAGTTTTATCAAATCTTGACTGCATTTCTTTATTAATGAAAAACAAATGCCACTGAAAACCTCTCTTTAGTAGGGATATTTTTGCTCCACTTGTGGTCTGTTTTGACCAGTTTGTTTCATTAAATGGCTCACGTTTTTTAGCACAGTAGCTTCTGCCTACTCCATCTCATTAATTTACTGTTAGAGAAAAAAAATTCTTGCAATAAACATGATGTTATTTAAAGGAGCGGTTTCTTTAAATTGTAATCACTGAATTTCTACCTTTGAAAACAATACATTCTCATTATTGTTTGAATCCAGTATTTGTATTTTTCTTTTTTTCCTTCTGTTTCTAAAATAGACTTTAACAATTAAATAAACAGGTTCACTCGAGAAATTGGTATCTGATAAAACAAATGTGTAAATATGGTCATACCTGATGCAGATAAAAATCAAATATTGTGCATCCCTATTTTGAAGATTGATTGTCAAATGTGATTATTTTATTCAGAGAAATTTCAGTTCCCAAGTCTGACTGAGCTGAGGCAGGGTACATCCTGAACTGCCCTGGAAGGGTCACAAAGAGGGATAGACAACCATTCACACAGTCACCCAAATTAGAGTCCCTGATTAACCTGACAACCATGTTTTTGGTCTGTAGGAGGGAGCCAGAGTGCCCAGAGAGAACCCGTGCATGTATGAACATGCAAACTCCACACAGAAAGGCCCAGACTGACATGGGATTTGAACTAACAACCTTCTTGCCGTGAGGCACACACATTACCAGGGTTCCCACGCGTCCTGGAAAACCTGGAAAATGATTGACCAATTTTCCAGTCATGGAAAACATATGGAAAATGAGGAAAAAACTAAAATGTCCTGGAAAAGCTTGAATTGTCCTGGAAAATTATTTATCTTCCTTCGACTTTGTTAATGAACAAAAATCAAACAAAGGAAATGAAGTTAAAATGTATTTGGTAACTAATGCACACTTAGCTATAAAATATGAGTAGATAAAATAATGAAAGTTAAGGAATAAAATATAAAAACTCAAAACAATGGCGATGAAAAGAAATAATAAAAAATGGCAAAATTAAATTTAGGCTACTTAAACAGTAAATCAGCATAATCTTTATAAAAAAGCAGAGTAAATAACGTTAAAAATAAGTATAAACTATACATTTGTAATAGTAAGACACTACATAAAAGCCAGACTAAAAAAGATAGCCAGCAGACAATGTTCATGCCCGAGAGTTAGAAATAAATAATCTCCTGGAAAAGTTCTGGAAAACTCCTGGAAAATGATTTCTAGAAAAGAGTGGGAACCCTGATTACATGTTGCGTCACTGTGCTGCCCTACCTCCACCAGCTCTACCCAATTTTCAATACTGCACATTTCTGAAATAGTAAAGAAGTTTTATTTTTTTTAAATTTCTTTAAACACACATTTTACAGCCTCAATGTACGATCACTGGCCACTTAATTAGGTACACTTTGCTAGTCCCGGGTTGGACCCCCTTTTGCCTTCAGAGCTGCCTTGATTATTTGTGTTATAGATTCAAAAAGATGCTGGAAACCATGCTCAGAGGTTTTGGTCCATATTGACTTGACAGCTTCAGTTGCTGCGGATTTGTCGGCTGCACATCCATGATGTGAGTCTCTCATCAGACACACCCAAAAGTGCCCTGTTGGATTGAGATCCAGTGTCTGTGGAGGCCACTGGACTACAGTGAAGTCATTGTCATGCTAAAAACAACAGTTTGAGAAGCTTCGAGCTCTGTGACACGATGCTTTATCCTGCAGGAGGGAGCCTTGAGAAGATGGACACACTGTGGTCATCAAGGGATGGACATGGTCATCAACAATACTCAGGTTGGCTGTGGAGTTTAAACACTGCTCAGTTTGAGCTAAGGGGCTCAAAGCGTGCCAAGATAATATCCCCCACACCATCACACCACCACCTGTCTGAACCGATGATACAAGGCAGGATGGATCCGTGCTTTCATGTTGGTTATGCCAAATGCCAACCTTACCATCTGACTGCTGCAGCAGAAATCGAGAATCATCAGACCAGGCAACACTTTGCAAATAGCTATAGTACAGTTTTAATGAGCCTGTTGTCAATTCCGTGTGCTCAGCTGAGAGGAGCATCTGGTGTGGTCCTCTGCTGCTGTAGCCCGTCTGCTTTAAGAACTGACGTGCTGTGGGCTCAGAAATGGTCTTTTGCCCACATTTGCTTTTGTGCATCAATCAATCAATCAATTAATCAAACTTTATTTATAAAGCACTTTTCATACATTAAAAATGCAGCACAAAGTGCATCATCACAAAACCACTCTGGCCATTCTCCTCGAGCATCAATAAGTTCTTTCTTCCTAAAGAACTATGTCTCACTGTGAATTCCTCTTTTTTAACCATTCTCTGTTGGTCTGGGACATGGTTGTGCACTAAAGCACAAAAAACACTGCCATGTTCCAAGTCACTTAAATCACCACTCTTTACCATCCTGATACTCTGTTTGAACTTCAACAGGTCAGCTGGACCATGCCAACATGCCTAGGTACATGCAGCTAGCTGATATGCAATTTTTTTAACAAACAGTTGAAATGGTGTACCTAATGAAGTGGCTAATGTGTAAAGACCTGTTGCCAATTTTTTGTACAATGTAGACAGTGTGCAGATCTTTGTACAACAGTTTTGACTGTTCAGGACAGAAATTCATAAACGTGGTGTCTACATCTTCTTATTTTCTTGCTTTGGTATCAAACAGAAATCAATATAATATCCAAGTTCAGAATTCTGGTAATGGTATTGTTAGAAGGCAAGCTGTGTTCGAAATATAATGAAACAGGAAGGACAATGACAAGTTAATTAAGTTTGGACATAGGCAGAAACGAGTCCATTTATTTAATAAATCAGATCACAAATAAAGTTACTCAAATGAGGTCTCTCTCCAGGCCATCCACCTCATGCCGAGAGAAAGAGCCCCGAATTACAGTTGCAGAGATCCTTTTAAGGATCCTGGGCGGAGACATCGTGCTATACAATAATTTGTACCGCAAGCTGGTCTTCTGATTCTTGACTTTGCCTAGTTCTGACTCCCTGGTGACTGCATACTCATATCAGCAGTCAGCCACAAAGGCAGACATTCAGCCCAGCATTTTACCCTGAAACACAAACAGCAGACTCAAATACAAGAGGAATACCAACTGCTCACTGAGTAAACATATGACTTAAAGATCCCAGTAATGTGAAAAACTAATCAAAGGTTACAGTATATTACAGTGCAAATATTTATCTACAGTATTTAAAACACTAATGAGTACAAAACAAGAACAGTAAAGAGGACATGATCTATTTCCTTACAACAGATTAACCAGGTGGGTTTAGAAGATGGCCAACATACCAAAAACCCCTCATATTCACCAGTGTATTTTTCTTCAACCTAATCAAAAATATGTCGGTACGCCAAATTCACATAAAGCTGAAATGGGCACCTAATTTCAGAACTGGTTAATGCAGAATCGTAACTGAAATGAGACAGTAATCAGAAAATACCAGCCATGAAAGCCAGAAAATTTGCTTGTTTGTGTCTTATGATCAGATGTTTAAATTAGATAATGAATCCAGTTTCATTATACTGAAGTAAACGTTTGTAATCCACAGTAACAATAATAATATTAATAATAATAATAATAATAATAATGGCTTTTTTTTAAAGAGCATCTTTTGAAACAGATGTTTGCAAAGTGCTTTGACAATTAATGGCAGAGTAAAACAGAATAACCATTAACAATAAGGTCAAAAAAACAAAATGGACACGAGCAAAATTTAAACAAAGTGATTCAACAAGAATGGAGATTAAAGAAGGCAAAGGGAATGAAGGTGAATGCTGGCATATAACCAGAGATAGTCAGAAAATTATATGAAAAGCAACTATATGATAAGGACTTAAAATACATCACATCAAGAGAATATAGTCATTTAGGAATGAAAGGAATAAATAAGACAAAATATAAGAGAATGTGATGTATAAAAAAACAGAAGACAACATCACATCAGTATAGATTAACAAGGCTAAGAAAAACTTAAATGGAAAAGGAATGGAAATATAAATGAGGGGATGAATAAAATTATAATAAAAGGATGTCTGATGAAGGAAATACAGATAAGAAATGAACAAAAAGAGTAAAAGCACCTTAGAATATGCAAAAAACTCTGTTTGATTTCTGTCAAACTTTGTTCAAATGTTGTCTCTGACCTGAGGATAAGGTCTTTGATTTTCATCTGGACCGTTGTTTATGAGGTTTTATAAATCATCCCACCAAAAAAAAAGGACCCCAGCCCTTCCTCCTGACTCACTGCTGTACTAACACTAACTGGCACTTGTGAGGCACAATAATTCCAGTTAGTAGTTGTAGTAATTTATAACAGGTAACTCAATCATTTTGTCAAAAAGATGAATATCTGAACTTTCTTGTTAATGTAGTTTAATAGTTGTTCTTCTATTGTAGTTTTGAGACCTTAACAGGGTCTTCATGAAGTAATCTATCATACATATCTAATAAATATGCTAAAAGGGGAAAATTTATCATCTTGCTGCTCCTGGTTATAAGGTTAAGTAAGTTTAAGATTAAGTTTGGCTTTCCTCTGTATTGTACTGGACTGAAAATTGCTACCAGGTGATTAAATGAAAATCTTAAAGAGAATTTAAAAAAAGAAAGAAAAAGAAAGAAATAATGGACTTGTGGATCATCAAAAATAATTTCATCTAACTTCTAATTATTGACTTCTGTATGTTATTGACAGACAACTGTCTCAAAATCTTGTTATTGGTATTGGCATTAATCAAAGTTTATTTCTGATATTTAGTTTTTAAAGGGCAGCTTGAGCTTTATGTTACTGTTATTGTTAAAAGTTCATTTTATATTTAATGTATGAGTAATCCTAAAACTTTTTTTTAGTTGTTTCCACATATCGCTATTGATATTTATAAGGGATAAAATAAGCTTTTAATATCAACATATGAGATGTTGACCAATAAAGATCCAGTATCGCACATTCCTACTTGCAATCTATGGATGTGAATTAGGAGTCAAAAGATGCAGGGAAACTGTTAAAAAAAAAAACTTGCCTTGGTAAAACATAATACCTAAAAAATGAATGGTACTTGACATTTTGACATGTTTTTAACAACTAAACAAATACAAAATGTCTTCTCAAATGAAAAAAGGCTCTTGGTTGGTGGATTTCTTTAGCTTTTGTAGCTTTTCAATCCACAATCTAATCCAGTGATATCTGTGTCTGGCATTCTTCATAACTCGGACACAATGTGTTTGTGTTCCCATCAGTTCTTTTCTTTTTTCTCTCTAATCATGGTGAGCATTGCCAGGTCTGAAATGAAACACAATTTTCAATCATCAGGAAGGTCTTCCTCCTTTGGGTTTTGGTCCGTTTTGGCATCAGACTCAGATTCAGCAGGGAGGGGGTTGCTGATCGGAACTGGAGCGTAACCCTGGTTAACATTTTCAGGTCTGAAATAATACACAAACCCATCCTGGGGAGCAAGGTCCACATCAGTGCTTTTCTCTTCATCAGCCTGCAAAAAATGACCATTCTCCTCGTTATCATCAAGAAGCTTTTCCTCCTTTGGCTTTTGGTCCGTTTCGGCATCAGACTCGTATTCAGCAGGGATGGGGTTGTGAAACTGACCTGGAGTGTTATCTTGGTCATCCTCCAACTTTTTCCTCTTGAAGCAACCCAGCTATACATGGACACAAGGAAGATCAAGAAACATCATTATAAATAATACCATTGACAAAAGCAACATCACTTTGTCTTGATTCAGAGAGGAAAAGTTAAGCAACAGCTCTCAGTATAAAAACTGTATTTGTTTTGTTTCTTCAAGGCTTATTTCCATTAGAGTTGGGGCATGTTTAACATTGTTTTACATCACATTTCTTCTGACAACACTGTGAGCTTTTGGGGACTGAAATTACAAACTGTTGAAGTTTTAAAAGTGCATTTCTCTGCCATTTTTGCTTGATGTTCATTGCTTGACCATGTGGGGTGTCTGTTGTTGTGTTAAGCGCTTCAAAATATGCCATATATTCCAGTAGCAGACAGGTCTGGACCCCATACAGGTCCGTTTTCTGCACTCTCTCACTGTGTAGCCATGATGTTGTTACTTGTGCAGAATGTTGCTTGGTATTGTCTTTAGCTGAAATAAGATGTGACATCCCTGAAAAAGAGGTTGTCTGGATAGAAGCAGGCTTGGCTCAGAACACCTGTTCCTCTCAGAAATACTGGTGCTTTCACAAATGAGCATGTTACCCATGCCATGGGCAGAAATACACCCCACACCATCACAGATGGTGGCTTATGAAATTTGACTTGATAATTATCTGGATGGCACGTTTTCCTCTATATTCCCATGGACTAGATGAACAGTATTTCCAAACTTAATGTGGACTCGTCAAACCGCAGCACACTTTTGACTTCAGGTTAGTCCTTTTCAGATGAGCTCGGGCACAGACAAGCTGGCGTTTTCTGGGTGTTGTTGATAAATGGCTTTTACTTAAAACGGAAGTGTTTGTCTACTATCTGTAGATGAAGCGACACACAGTGTTAAATTTCTATAATATTTATCACAGAATGATGCTGACTTTTAATCATTTGCCTTGAGAGGTGTCAGAGGTCACATGCAATTAGTACTGGTTTTCCTCCTTGCCTCCTACATAGAGATTTCTATCTTGAACTGAGGATAATGAAATCTCTAAATTTTTCACCATTGCATATTAGGCTGACTGTTGACTGTTGACAAGAACACCTTGGCTTTGCTTACTTGGGGACCAATTAGTTCTTGTAAACAGATTTCCTAAGGCAATACTTTGGATAACCACTGCAGACTTTTTCAATGCATCAAGGATTGTACTAAAGACAGGAAAAACACAAGCCCAATCAATTATAAGGACTGGATTGAGCACATGACTCTTACCGCTTCATACACAGTCACTTGTTACCAATCAACTTTCTCACCTGTTGAAAGCTCTAGGTGTTATGAAGTACTCAGAAAGTTGCAGGCATCACACCAGATTGTGTGTACATACCCCCCAACATCTAATGGTTATCAGATTAAACATTAAACATCTTGTCTATGTGCTGCATTGATTGAGTGATTGATAAGTTTATTTTAAACATATTCAAAGTCAAATATTGGTTAAATGACTTTGAGATCATGATGTTCTGTTTAAATTCACTCTTAACACAGTGTCCTAACTTTCTTTGACTGATGTTAGTATATGTTATTGGAATATTTCACTGTTATTATTAAAACAATTAAATTACCTTGACCATGATGATGGTGATTATGATCAGAAGCAACAGGCCCAGTCCAGCTCCTGTTAAAATGATCTGGAGTTGATTCGGGGGGAAAATGAGCTCAACACGAACTTCAGTCTGTTGGCAGAAAAAAAAAGTCATTAAATGGAACTTGAGATTTTTGTAAATGTTTAAAGATCTAAAATTTCTCATAGATTAGAAAATGTTGTCATTATTGGTGAACGCACCCATTTAGTGGTAAGATCTTTGTCCTTCCACAGTGCCGTTTGATTGGACTTCTTCTGTTAAAAAAAACATCATAGTTTAGTTTTCAATAAATGTGAGCCATGACATTTGAAGACTGGAAAATAGCAACTATTTTTTTTAGTTTAATAGAGACGTAAAATATAGCACATTTATTTTTTCTGCAAAAAAATAAATGTTTGTCACAATACCTGAATGATAGACTTTGATGTGATTTTGGTAAAAATCAGTTAATATTGAAACCTTTTGATACCACAGACAATTTTTTTCCATCATCAGGCAAATGTTAGTTTGTAATGATGAAAGAATCAGCGAAACTCCTGTTCACTGTGTAAACGTTAAGTGGGAATGACTTTTAATCCTCCTGACATGTCAGCCAGTGCTGGCTTATTTTTGCCTCATTTCTATCAAAGCTGATCTTGCCATGCAGATTGATCAGCCTGATTCAATGTCTGTAATCTGGCAGATCCATCTTGCCAAACTCCAGTCTCCAACAATTTTGAGCTGCCCAAAGCGGCCAATCAGCGTCCTCTATAGCAGGAAGAGGTGGGAGCCAGACCACAGCTGGAAGTGACTACTCAGGCAGGGACTAGCATGGATGCTAACAGCTTCAGTAGCAATTTTAAAAGATCTGGACCACATTTCTTTTTTAAATGAAAAACAAATAATACAAAATTCTCTTTTGAAAGGATATTTTTCGCTTCACTTCTGACATGTTTTGGCGACAGTTTGTTTTATAAAGTGGCTCAAATTCTGTCCTTTACACCAGGGCAGTCGAACCCGCCTGCTACATTATCTGACTGGCCTGTAATGAATGTGGCTGACAGAACCATCATCCAATCACCTGTCGGATATGCTTTGAAAGGTTCTGCCATTTCTGCTGGTGTGTCAGGTTAAACCAAATCAGATAAGATAGAAAGGGTGTCTCTTAGTGTGTGAGATCATTTTTGTTCTCCAGGACCAAACCTTGCAAAATACATCCAGTGGAAACACTTGGAGGCCTCATCAGTGATACTTTCTGGGGTCATTGGGTGTTTCAGGGCCCTCATTTATAAAGCTTTCTTACGCCCAAAGCAGGGCTTGAAAGTGGTGTTTCCCACTTCCCACGCAAAGGTTGTGATTTATAAAAATTAACTTGGTGGGAGAATATGTGCACCGGTGCGTAAACTTTGATCCTGGCGCACAAACATTTTGGAGACAGGGGAAACTGCACCCAGAGCAGATGGTGAGGTGGTGAATGAAAGCCAGATTCATTTCATATATTTAATGTCATCACACATCAGACTTATAGGCCTGCGTAATCATAAACACCCGAGTCTGCAGTGTTATAGACGTGTTCCTTTAGTGAGCTATTAGGTCTACTACTGTATGCAATGTTCATGTATCATACTTCCATCTTTAAATGATATAGAGTGGTGGATAGCACCGATTGATTAATTTTAGTTGTGACAAGGTGTATAGCAATCAGTGTAATTGCTGAGAAAGCATATAAATAGTACAGTGACACTTGTGCGTAATGCTGCAAAATGGATGCGCTGGCACTGCTGAAGATCACGTAAATGGTAGGATCAGGATGGAGAGTCTTTTGGGACCATGAAGATTTATTTCCTGGCCCATAATGATGACTGGCTAATAAGCCCATTTAGATTTCACAGAGCAGTGCTCTTGGATCTATGTGCTGAACTGGGCCTAGCATTAGACAAAACCACCAGCCGGAACCGCACCATCCCAGCGCTCCAACCGGCCTGTTCCACTGGGAAGTAGCCGACAGGTATTTGTTTGATATTATTAACAATATATAATGTTACATTTTCTGTCTAAAGCTCATTTTGGATATAACATAATACGGTTAAATTCTGTCCTTAGGTCTGGGATATCGCAGTCATCCCTCAGCACAATAATGCAGCTGTTTTGGATGGAATTATAAACATGGACAGTCGATGCATCAGGGTTCCTTACAGCGTGGGTGAACAGGAAAACATTAAAAGGCAATTTGCAGTAATGTCAGGTTTCCCAAAAGTTATCTATGCAGTTGACTGCACTCACAATGCTATAAGAGCTCAGAGTGAAAATGAATTTGTCTGTGTGAACTGGAAAAAATGTGCATACGATCAAATTACAAATTATTTGTACCTCGTACATGGTTTTGACAAATTTAGAGGCACGATGGCCTGGGTCAACACATGACTCATTCATCTTGACGCACAGCAGTGTCAGGAACAGACTGCAGGCAGGCGATGCAAAAACATTCATAAGGTACTTTGCATTGACCATTCATGGTGAAATGTGGATGTGTAGAGGATGGGATGTAGGTGAATCCACCTGCGCAACCTTCCAGGTGGCAGGGATTTATAAAGGGAAAAGTACTTGCAGGTGTGTGCATGTACGGTTTTATAAATCATATTATTTTTTGTCACACGCCATGTTCAGCTTTTGGGCTCACGTACACTTCAAGTATGGATCCTATGCAATGTTTTATAAATGAAGCCCCAGATCTTTTTGGTCATTAGACTTCCTCTCCCAAGTGACTTAGTCTGGGTTGATCAATCCCCAGCTTGCATGCTGGCAGCAGTTGACCACAGGCCCACCTCTTTAACCAGAGCCACCTTGTCACTTTTTCTGTGGCTTCCGTAACAGATTTGATGACTTTCCTCTTAGCCTACCCTACAATACCCAGTTTGATGAAAAACCTGCAGAGCGACCAGCCCACACAGTCCTACCACCCCACCCTGACAGGCTTGCAAAGGGTCTTTCAGCTGTGCCATCTACACTGCTCCAACAGCTCCTTGTCTTTGGCTGTTGGGCTTCATCGGTCCTTCCAGGGTACAGTCAGCTCTGCCATGATTTGTTTGGTGGAATCAGAAAAAGTGATTCTGTCAGAACAGGGGGATATTGAAACAATGTTTTTTTTTTTTTAAACTGTAGCCAATTGCCAAGACAAACTCTGTGTTGCCAGCTGGCTGCTGAAGTGAGAAGACAAAGGCTTAACAGTACTTTCTCTTCAGCTTTAACAAAGGTGGTTGTTATGGCTTAAACAACTGATTCTGCAACTGCTCTCAGCACTTGATTGTGCCACCAGTGGTAGAGGCCTTCTTCTAACACCTTGGAGCTGCTATTGAAGGTGTGTTTTAGGGATCTTCATCTGGAGTGCAGAGCACAAGCTGGTAAATTGCTCTTGACCCAGAAGTGAATGTTTGCTGGGCTAGTTGGGAGGCAGTCGTACACAGCCTGGGTAAGAAATCGGACAAAACCTGAATTAACCTGGTGAAACATCCACTGATCCACAAATTCCCCCTTGTCCAGCCCTGCATGTGTGTACTAAAAGCAGTAAAATGTCTTTTTAGTTTTCTACATACCTCTTGATTAAAAGACTGCAGCACATAGCGGTCCTTATTGTAGTCGACATGCAAAAAACTTCTGAATTTTACTACTGCACCATCTCCAGTGTATCGCTTCAAAAAGTCCACATTCTGCAAAACAAGAGTGGGACAATGAAAAGAAATCTTGATCACGTTTAATTGTGTGTGGCTCTTTTCTTCAGATGTGGGTTTGTCATTGTGTTTCTACATACCGCCGCAAGCTGTTTGAGATCTCTGAATTGTACGTCTCCTGTTAAAACAAACTCCACTGCAGAATATTTCTCGAGGATGAAAGTGTCACACTTTACAGCTTTGCATTGTTTCTCTGAGGAGCAGTCCTGCAACATAACAACAATCTAAGTTCAATGCATTAATGACAGGTTTGGTTTCTGAAGTGATTCAAAATGTTTGAACTTACTTGAGTTTTCTTGTCTTCGGTCTTGGCACACACAGTTTTGTTCTTTAAAAAAGTATTTCAGGATTATCAGTTGTGATTCCACACAGAGCAGTATTATGTAAAGTGAATAACAATCTGATAGTTACCTCTTGGACAAAGACTTGATAGTTGGTCATTTCAAAGTCATGCTCAAGTTTGGTTGGAAAGAACAAGGTGACATTGATGGGAAAAGCCTTAAAACCAAGATTATCTATCTGCAAACAATAAAAGAAAGTTGGTCCATTTTAATGGAATGACTGGGGCAATAATACCAGTTGTTTTCTTACCAAAATTTTATGATATGAATCAAATCAAGTTTGGCAGCATAAATATTTGAAAAATTCTCCAATGGACCCATTTTTTTCAAATCCAAATAAATAACTGGTGCAATTTAGATGGTTTATTCAGGTGCAAAAGATCAACGTTTTGGTCTGCTCAGGTTTAACTCTGAGGACAACACAGGGTGCATCAAAACTCTCAGATTTTGGCCTATTAGCTAATGTCATGGCCATGTCAAAAAAGGAACAAATCAGCTTCTCCATCTATTTATTATCTGAACCACCTCCTGCTTGGGGTCATAGAGAGCTGGAGCTGATCTCAGCTGTCATTAGGTGAAAATGGATACAGTCTTGGCTGGTCACTGGTCAATTAAAGGGCTGAAAACAGCATGACACACTTATTCCTATGAACAAGGAATGTTCTCCCCAACTATGTGAGAAAACCCACACATGCACAGGGAGAACATGCAAACCCCACACAGAAAGCCTGGCTGAGGCTCAACCCTGCCACTTACCTACTGTGAGGCAACAGCGCTACCCACTGGTGGCTCCCAACAAGCTCTAAATAATGTCAATAAGCAGCCACTATGCTACTTATTACTTTACTAAAGAGCAGCACGTAACCAGTGAGAATTTTGGCCTTGAGACTAGGTGTAACTGATGTTTGTGTGCGTGTTTGTGTATAATCATACCTCACCTTGTATCGTGTTAACAGTTTTTTTGGTGCAGTGTCGTCTGTTGTGAAGTTCAGGTAGGTGATGGAGTCTTCCTGCCTAAAATAAACACAAGATGATTGGAATTGTTGTGTGATCTTAGTTGATTGTAGTATAAAACCAGGACTATGCTTATTACATGAAAAGGCATTATTTATTAAAAAGACCCACTCACTCAGTCACTGCCATTTTCACCTCGAATTGTACTGGGATGCTTTTGGTCTGAGAGTTGTTCCCTGTCAAGCCTGTGTTATCACTGAGGAAAGAAGAGCACTGACTGTAAATGTTAAACATGCAAAAATGTATACATATATATTAACAAGAATGGGAAATAAATCAATTTTATCATATTTACTGTTGACCACAACAGTTAATTTGCAACATCTAGTTTGAATGGCTAATCGTCATTCTATTAATATAATTCATTCGAAGGACCACTCTTATTATACATCAAAATAACTTTTTTTGCAGTGTTTTTTGGTCTTCTGTACACAAGCACGTGGTACTTTAGGTCACTGACAAAGCAAATCTTAGATAATCTTGCTGAGGTAGTCAAGATAGTCAAAATCTTTGACTTTGACAGAGTGCATTTGTAGTCAGATGTTTTGGCCTTTAAGTGTCACACTGTGAATGGTTTCCTGTCAGTTTGTTGTCACATCATCAAGTTAATTTTGGTTTCTCTATTTTTCTAGCTCCTGTTCTTGTCTCTGGTTTTTGTCTTGTAGACTCTTGATTGTTGGTGTGGACCTACACAGCTTGAACAACTACAATTGATTATACAGTATTTGGCCTTTTCTGTTTCCCCATTTTATTATAATTACAGTTCCTAATATTAACTTCAGATTGATCACTCGATGAAAGGACACAGTAGCTCCTGCAAAATATATTTCTATATTTATACTCTCCAAAAGAAGTGTAGAAATGTCATTTCAGTCAACTATTTCTCCCCTTTAATAACAATAATAGGTATTGCACCTAATGTCCTTGGAAAACCTGATTAGTCACCTTCACAACAAGGTTCAGCTTGTCAGAATCATGCATTAGTGGAATGAGCAACACAGGTAAACGTGTGGATAGCTCCCCAAAAAATGCCAAAATAGCCTCTTCTTCTGGAAGAAAGCCTACAGTTGTGGTGAGAAACCAGTTTTCTTGGGGTGTGGTCTTCTGCAGTCAGTCTGTCCTTGGCTTCACCAGTCTTATGGAATTTGGTCCTAAGTTTGGAAATGGTACCCATACGTTTGGTTGTGTGGCTCAACCCAGGAGTAAATGATCCTTACAAGCTGTACCTCATGGCAAAGGTGACTAATCAGGCTTTCCAACAATATAAAATACAAAACCAATTGTATTATTAGTCATGATTACCAACATAGACAACCTGCTGCTGTGGACCCACCTTGCTTTAGCTCCTTTATCTTATATTAACCAACACCAGAAACAACCTAACTGATGTAAATTTTCATTTTCAAAACAGTTCAACCTCATTTAATTAACTTAATACTGCAATATCAACCTATATTAATACTCTCCACTTCATTAGAGCTTTAAATGATAATTTTTAAAGATTTTCTCGGTGCGTGGTTGTTATTTCTGATAACACCATTATTACCTTATGCCACTATAACCTCTACAACCACATAGAGAGGGCTCTCTTGAAAATGAGATGCCACATTTCAGGGGTTAAACTCTTATCGGTTTCATGAATTCTTATTTTAGTCCTGTTGTCCCTGCTTATCTTTCTCCCAACACAGCTTTCTATAGATGGCTGTTCAAGAGGCGTCTGGTTCTACCAAAGACTTCCTGCCTGCTGAACAGAAGTTTTTTTCTTGCCACTGTAACTGTCGCCAGATGTTGAATGATGCTGATTCATGATGGGTCCAGACTGATGTCATAAGATTTAACAAAAAAAATGATGACACTGACCTCTTTTTGTAAAGGGTCTTGAGAAAACATTTGATATGATATACACAAATAAAGATTGATTGATTGATTGATTGACTGTCCTCTGTTTACATATATGCTGTGATGGTTGTTGCAAAACTTTTGATGTGTCTGTGTTGATAACTGGACTTTATACATCCCTAGACCAGTGTTTCTCATACCCTATGGCGGGGCACACTGGTGTGCCTTGGGACAGGTCTAGATGTTGGAATTTGTGCAACCATAAGTTATTATTACAACATCATCTCACCAGTGAGTTTTCAATTTACTCTGCTGTTACATAAGGTGCATTTTTCCATATAAAACAGAAATTTCTGTAACTTTTTTAATGGGTAGAGGGAGTTATTACCGTTGGGTCCCTCTCATTTATTGTCTTGCCTGATCTAAATAATTTTGACCTATTAAGTGTATATGTGTGCTGCTGAACATATGGAATATACATTTCATATGAAGTCTTTGATGATTAGGAAAAAAACAGTAAGTATTATAGCTGACTGACAAAAGTAGTCCGGTTTCTTATTTGGCATTTGCAAATAAAGATGAGAATTTATGGGCTGTTAAAATAGTGTGTTAGCGAGGCTATTTCTCATTCATATGAATGTGGGGTGCCTTGGGATTTGGCCATTTGTCGGTGGCGCTCAGGCAAAAAATAGTATGAAAACCCCTGAACTTGATACATACAGTTTCTTACAGACTGTGGTGCTGCTTTAAAGACTGCAACAATAAAACCCAGCATAATATTTGTACCAGACCAAATGTTGCAGTTTAAGAAGTGACTTTGTGAACTGAGCTGCTAATGTCTGTGGCTGCCAACAGATGTTGAAATCAAGAGTTCTAACGAATGCATTTTTATTTATTCAATGCAGCGTCAAACATGTCTAATCAGCGGTCTGTGACTGAAAACTGATCAAAAACACATTTGCACAAAACACCTGCAAACTCCAATTAACATGGTTACAAGTGAAACTGTGACAGCAGCCACACTTAAAATTGGTGGAATAAGTCCTAAAATGAAATTTAAAGAGAAACTGTGATCAAGCCCTGAGTGTCAGGACTATTGTTACATGAGAGTCAATTTAAGAGTTAATGTGTTTTCATGTGGATGAAGCTGTATTAGAAAACTTAGCATGATTTAGATTATTTTCAAAAAGCACCCTCTAAAGAGTAGGCCTACTGAAATTTTTTAACAATCTAAAGATATACAAATGTTACAATTTAGACAGTGTGTAGGGATTTTTCAGCCACTTTGAATGAATAGAAAAAATTGCTCAATACTGTCTGTCTAAAACTTCAGATATTGCTGTTTTGGTATCAGTCAGGTAAATATTTTTTTATTATTACTAGAATCATACCAGAGTTGATAGTTATGGTATTGTGATGGCCACCTAATTCCTTTACAGCAGAAAATCATGATGTGCATCATATATACAACTAACAAGAATGAATTTATGGTCCATGTCATCAGCCTTGTATAAATTATGAATATAATCTTAATAAAGCAGAGAATATACGTGCTTTGCTCTGTGTGCTGTATGAAAAGGCCTTTTACCTGCCTCCAATAACAGTCATTGTAATGGTGTCGTTCCACTGGTAGTTTGTCATGATGAGGAAGGATGATTGAAATGTCACCTTCACAGAAAACAGAACAATAGTTTAGATTTGACTCAAAGAGAAAGAGAAAAAAATACACAGGAAAGGCCCCATGTGTTGAGGATGTGAAAGATAGGGGCATATCGTGCTTATGAAACTTGTGTTCAGTTAGTAAGGGAGGCAGTCCGGGTGCCGTATGACTCACTGATGTTCGACTGCGATACACGGGGAGGCTGATGCTGCAGATTGTTTTGTCAAGTACGTCCAGATCATGGCAGCTGTGAAGTGTCTGCCTCGTCCACTGTTTTCAGGGACAAAGGAAGATGTAACATAATTTAGTGTAAAAGCCTGTGAATATGAAAGTAAAAATGAACTCATATTACAAAACACCTTCAGTTACACAACAGAGTTAAAACTAGTGCATGGTGGTTGCTTGCCTCAGTAAGGTTTACAATTATTGGTCAGTGAAAGTATAGTGCTCATTAGATGCTTAAAGTAAAGTACAAACAACATAAGATTTGCTTCATGCATGAAAAGCAAACAAAATGTGGGAATTTTTTGATTCAAATGTTTTTATGTTGGACATTTTAAAACCCTCAGTGGCTCAAATTCAAGACTAAATTTTCCATTAATATTAAACGGATATTAAAAGATCTTTTTAGACATTGGCCAATTTAATCTTTAAAAATGTTAAAGGTAAAATAAGCGATAGAGTTAGCTGATAATAACAAGTGGTTTACTCAAATAAACCTTTGAGTAAAAATATATACTTATATAACTTACTGAAGAAAAACTGTTTATTTATTCTTCAAAATACCAACAGTAAGTTGTGCAAATGCTTTCCAGTGCATCAGATTTATCGTCATAATGCATTATGGATGTTTTACAATTTCTTATAGCTCAATGCACAGTATATCTCACTACAAGTGTGTTTATAACTCATTTTATACAATCACATTAGGGTTGCTACTGTAAAAGCATTTTTAAAGATCAGGAGTGATTATGACTATGATTCTGCAGCATTAGAAGTGCATTATGTTACCTTATAAATGTGCCTAAACAGTATGTTTTTAGTGCAAAAAAAAAAGAAAAAATCATCGACCATGACTGTTGTGTAACATAACTGTAGCATTACAGACAATGAAGATGCCAAGGTGAAGATGAAGTTTGTTTTTTTAGAGGTGAATCACAGGAAGTCCTTTGAAAACCTCTTTAAACTTTGATGTGCAATAGTCCTTTGTTCAGAGATATTCTAGTCTGAATGTACCTCTGTATTGTTCTTGCATATTCCAAAGACTCTCTGCTCAGCAGGTACCTCCACCAAATGTACAAATATTTATATCATATAGATAAACATATATTCTAAGTCTCAGACAACATCATGATATAGAACTGAAAGAATAAAGATCATTAGATGCTGAGCAGAAGGCAAAAATATTAAGGGCTTGGGGTAGTTAAAGTTTGTAAATCCAAGTAAAGGTCACAAATTATGCACAATAAAACAAATAATACAAAGATATGTGTTTATGGCTTGTCTAACCCCCTTACAACAATAAATAAATTAAAAAAACATATTACTCACCTTTGTTGGAGTCATCCGAGAGAAGGACAGACCTGGAGGATAGAGCATGGTCAGGCTGGTGTTGTACGAGTCGTCCCCTTTATTTGAAAGTTCAATTGTCACATTAAAATAGTTATCCTCTTTCACCAGTAATTTTGGTGCCCTAAGAGAAAGAAAGAACTTATTATACATGCTCATGTAATAGCTGTAAAACTGCAGCTGTGTTGTTTTTGATAGATATACATACGTGAAGTTGAAGTCTACTTCAAGCTCAGCAATACAGGTGTCATTTCCTCTGCACTGCCTCTCAAAGGGAATCTGAAATAAAGTCATTCAAGTGAATTTCACACCTGAAACCCTGTCATACTTCTCATAGTTAGCAAATGCTTTTACACAACATTTCATTGGTTATTTTAGTGCCAAATAGGGCAGCTTTTTTAAATTTGTAACTATACGCAAAAATGACTTTTAGTCATGTTTAAGTAATTTCTCCCAGATCAAGTTTTAGTCTAGTTTAGTCAACAGAAGTTTAATACATTTATGTTGAAGTGGTTATATTTTAATCAACACTTGCAGTCAAAAAGCCTTGTCTCTTTAGACCAATCCAATTAGACAATTGGCCAGTTGAATGCAATTGTATTTCACATATATACACAATCAACACAAGACAGTTAAAAAAAAAAAGATATACCAATTAATACTGTATTTTGCAGTGCAATGCTGCACTGATATTTTATAACCCAATATTGATATTCTGCTCGTTAATCATTTATAGAAATTACAGGACATTTTTTGTGTTGTAGTTCAGCGTCTGGCAGCTTGACAGCTGACATTTCACCATTTGACTCTTTGTCTCTCTTTTAGATTTATTTTCATTATGACCTCCACCAAGGAGGTTATGTTTTTTGCAGACATCTGTTAGTTTGTTAACAGGAAAACTAAAAAAGCTATAAACCGATTTTGATGACATTTTCAGGGAATGTAAATCAATGCACAATAAAAGATTTCTGGGGTAATTTGAATTTGAATGAAGATCCAGGATTTTTTTTCAAGGATTTCTTAACATTGCGAGATAGAGGAAACTGTCAGAAACGCCTTGGTGGAGGTTTGTGCTCTCTGAACACTTATAGTTTCTATTTGGAAAAGACAACAGTTTTTTCATGTTGCAGGGACCATGCTTTATGAGTAACACTGATTAGAAACCGAGGCTGGAAATCACAGGAACCCCAATAAAATATGATACATAACACATAGTACCCAAGATTTATAGCATCAATTTGGGCCTGGTGAATTAATAATTGTATTGCAAATGCCAGGGTGACAATAAGTAAGGATATTGATATTTTGTCCCACTCTTATTAAAATAAGTATTTTTATGCATATTACATTATGGGTTCTTAAAACTATAGTATCATGTTATAGTGTAATATATTATATCATCCATGTATCTCCATATATACCGTATCTCTAGATTTATGCTAATCAACCTAATCAGTCCCTGACTGAAGATAAACTGCTATAATACGGGCAGACTTGAATGAAAGCTTTTACTTACAACTGACTGATTTCTCAGAAAGTTAGTTATTATTGATCTTTTTACCATTATTGAAACTCCTTTACAAATAACTCTTCACTGATGCCATTGTGGTATTGGGATTGAAACATGCAAGCCAGATGTTGGGCTGATTGTTGATTCCTTACTCCTGTCTTTCCTCCTGTGTCACCTGTGTCTGATCACTTCGTGTGTGTATTTATACCCCACTTCCCCTCTGGTTTTCTGACAGATTGTCGTTGTACCTTGTGTCATTGCAACTCCTCCTTGTGTGTCCCTCCGTGTTTCTGATCTCACTTAAGTAGATTTTTGCCTGCCGATTCACATGCCTCTGCCTGTTGTTTGACTTCTATTTTTGTGTACTGAACCTCTGATTGATTAAAAGCTTCTGAGATCTTGGACTAGTTGAGTTGTGCTTTTGGGTCCTATCGGTTCAGCGTTGTGACAGTCATATTTCCTGTCAGCTAAATTAACACTAGTGCCAAGAGGCATGCAAAACTTAAGCCCTTTCCTTTGTGTAAGTACATGTGTTTTAGGAAATTAGATGAAGAAAAAAACATAAAGAAAGTCAAATTAACTGAGTGTGCTTACCTCCACCACAGCCTGCCTTCTGCTGTCCACATTCAGGACAGCACTTGCACTTTTACTGCCGTCTTGGGAAAAATGTAATTTGACGCAAAGGGGCGACAAAGTGTCCATCACACATTTCTGCAAGAACAAGAATGAGTCATCTGCATACTCTTCAAGCAAGCATTAAACAAAAAATACTTTCCATTTTAGAAGTTTTAGTTTGAGATGGTATTTAATGACTCTGTGACAAGCTGGAGTAAAAAGATTATTATTAGTTGGTTTGTAGGTGTTACTGTGATAAACTTGAAGGTCAAACAGGATTGTGACTTTTAAAACTATCTGGTTGATAACTGGGTGTTGGAAAGGTTGGTAAAAGTTAAATTAAAGTAATATGGTTTTTCAATTTATCATTATGCCACAGGTTTACACTCAAGATTGACAGTTCCATATATCTACAGGATATTTTTCACTAATTTATCTGGGTAGCAGCATATGGAGCCTATTTGGGAAGGACACCACTAAGCCAGTGGGCTTGAATCATGATATGATTTTTTGGAGCCGGGCAAAAGAGTCAGCTATTTCAGCCAATTACTGGCGCTGTTTACAGATAGAGATGGAGACGTTCTAATGCAGCGGACTTCGATGTATCTATAGAATAGATACACTGAAGGTTGTAGCTGCTCATATGCAGACCTTATATGGGATGGTGAATAATTTAAAATGTTCATACTGTCATGTAGATCAAGTGGCTGAAGCAGACGTCATCATGCAGCTCGTGGCTTAAGGTATGATTTCTGACTTTTCTGTCAGTTGAGCTGAAGAAACCTCGAGATGATTGTCTCATTGGGTCAACATCCAGTGTGTATGAGATGTTCAATCCAGAGCTCATTTCTGCTGCGAAGATATACAGGAGGGTTGGAAAACACTAATGGATAGTGTGTGCATAGGGTTAAATGGCATTTTAATGTTCACTCACCTGTTTTGCTCTTTGTTGTCTCTACTTTTTTAAAACAGAGCTTTAGCTCTGCCACTTCCAGGATGTCATCCTTGTTATGCACACAGTCCATTTGCTCAGTGCTGATCTCCGCAGGATGAAAAGTCAGACGTGCTATGACATTGAAGACTGGCCTGGAGCTGAAAGACATGAAATTTTTTATTGATTTTAATTAATTTATTAAAAAGAACATCTTAACTTTTAACTATGGTATTTGCTCCTATTTATCAGTAGCGACCGAACCAAATTCTTGTTAAATTAATGCTGGCCCTGCCCCTCTCTGGGTGGAAACATTTCACCTAAATAAATGGTGATTAATATATTTTAAAAAATGGGCTCCTCAGCCAATATACAGATTAAAATAAGAAAACTATACAGTTTTACAGCTGTTGCTAGTCAAAATTTAATGGCCATTAAATTAACAGAAGGAGGGAGGCTTTGCTGAAAAAGGATCAGCATCATATCATTATGAAATAAAGTTAGAGGTAGATAGTAGTGTCTTTTCTGCCCCTCAGAGTAAAATTGGTGGTGTCTTAAAGGCCTTGTTTAAATAGTGCATAAATACAGCCTATTGTAAATTTTGGGCATTTGACTGGATAATAATACCTAACCCTTAACGCTGGTTGTAAAACCTCTCAGTGTGGACTGAAAAAGGTATGATATCCAATACCAGTTACCTCAAAATGGATCAAGTAAAATATTGTAGAAAAAGAGGATTAAAAAAACATGGTTAAAAATATAATTTTATTTACTGATAAAACAATTAATAAAACTCTGTGCTGTTTTAGTAGTGTGTTGTAATCATTGTTTTTGCTTCCTAACACTAACACACTTAAAGAGCTTGTCACCCAAACTGGGTGAAGCAGTCACTGCGAAGGACCAACATAATAATTTACCTCATAACAACGGCCATGCCCTGTGACCCCACCACAATGTCTGGGAGCCCATCATCTCCGAGGTCGATGTCACCATCAATGGCCTGTCCGAAAAACCTTAATCCAGGGTTTATTTCCTGTCCCATGATTCTCTGCAATAAAACAGATTTAAAAAAATTGCAGGATAAGATGAATTTTTTAAATCATCAGTAAGTTACTTAAGCAAAACTATTTAGAGCAACTTTTCACCATGTCCCCATGTCCCAACATTAAGGGGGCAATAAATTTTACCCCTTGCTGCAGCTAGTATGGAAGCAGAGAAAGCTAATGATACTCTGATTTCACTCCAAGGCACCTGTTGCTCTAGCAGTTATCTTTATTATTAGTTTCTTGGGGTGGGGAACTCTGGGACACTGACTCAGAGAGGGGTGGCACATTTAAATGTAAAATCAAAATTAAATTTAAGCCCATATCCATGCAAATGAAAAAAAAAACCTTTCTTTTTTATAATTTTTTAATTAGAAAGTCATGCTGAAATTTATATTCAAGGAGAGAGGCACAACCACACACACAGTGAAGTTTTTTTACTCTTTCTTAAATTATTTATTCAGTCATGAATCTGCGCCATTACTTTTTTTTCATGATCTTAAGCCCTCCTGGACCCAAACACTCACCTACTTAGATCAGGCACCATTTGAGTCTGTGAGGGCTCAGTGCAAAGGTTTTGGGATGGAGACTGGCACTGGGCAATAACTGTCCACTAACAGACAGATTTTGGTGCATATTTAGGTCCATTGCTATATAAATGTAACAGAATCAAGGCTAATGCTAATACTACTAACGCTGTCTTTCCCCATTTTGACTGCTGACCCAATGGCATTTTGCATTGTGGGTAACAATAAGTGAGATAGACTGGTCAGATACATACTGCTAATTATTCCCAAAGTAGTATGACATCCGGTTATTTTTGGCAAACTGCAGATTTTGCAAATGGTCACATACTCTAACTACATTTTGGCAAAGTCAGCATGTACTGCTGGTATAGTATGCAGTGTTGAAAACGGCCCAATACTTGGAAGTAAGTTAGCATTATCACTTATGGTCAAAGTCAATGGAAGTTTTGAAAAGGCTTCAAACAAGTTAAACGCCCGAGATGAGGTCCATGGTAAAGATCATGGGTCAAAGGTTGTCAGCTATCATGATCCTTGTCAGAGGTATTCTCTCTCTCTTTTTTTTTTGCACAAATATACACTTTGAGGCCAAAGCAAAAAATTGCATCACAGAGAACATGCAGATCTGTGGATACTTGCAATGCAGGACTGGGAAGCATTCCAACAACCCACTACAACAAACTAAAGGGCAAGGAAAGGCAGTACCGGGTCCAACACGAAGTAAGGGCTGGGCTCGAGGAGCAGCATGCAAGCCAGATAGCGGGATTGAAGCAACAGGGCACATAGACCAGATGGGAGGAAGCCATGGAAAGTAAGATTTCATGGCTAGAGCTTTGGAGGGCTAAACCCTACTGCATCAAATTCCCGATTAAGTCTGTCTATGATGTCCTGCCCAGCCCATCAAACCTCTTCTGTCAGGGCAAGGTCAAAACTCCAGCATGTACCTTGTGCCAAGGAAGAGGAACTCTGGAGCACATCAGCAGCAGCTGTCCGACAGCACTTGAAAATGGCCACTATCGCTGGCACCATGACCAAGTGCTGAAGGCGGTTGCTGGGCCCATCCCCACTAGCAGACCAGAACAAGCATTTACAACTATCAAGGTGCAAAATCTCAGGAGAATATCTCCTGCCCCCAACCAAAAGCCCAGACAGGCCTCCTAGGAACAGCAAATGATTGGAAGCTGAGGGTTGACCTTGGGAAGCAACTGAGATTCCCTGAAAACATTGTGGAGATAAGCCTTGGACCAGACATCGTACTGCTCTCAGAAACATCCAAGCAGGCTGTCTTGTTGGAGCTAACAGTGTCTTGGGAGGAGAGGATGGAGGAAGCCAGGGAGAGGAAGAGGGGGAAATAGGCTGAGCTGGTGGAGGAGTGCCTGCCCATTGAAGTCAGGGGAAGGGGCTTTACAGGAAAGTCACTCTGCAGGACCTAAAGCCTCCTGGGCATTACAGAAGCACGCAAGAGAATAGCCATCAGTACAGCTTTCGAGGTTGCAGAGAGAGCCTCACGATGGCTGTGGATCAAGAGGGACAAGCAGTAGGAGAACGCTTCTTGGACAACAGACCGGGAACTGATCACTCTCGGTTGGGTTGCATGGGTGAAGGAGTCTGAAGTTGAATGACCTGGAGCCCCCTGTGACCCCAGGTACTACCACTCATGATGGTCCAAGAAATTGCATCACAAGATGTATGTAACAACCATGAAGGATGAATCAAACAAAGAAAACCCACGTAATGTGAGGACCCCTTTACACAATCATGTCAAAGGCAATAGAGAGATCAACACCTTGGTCATGTATAAAGACACACATTTGTCTACACTCGCTCTTTCTCACCTGGCTGGGTGTACTGCGTATCCCTCTGTGTTGGTCACCCAGGTAGATATACACAACCCCTCTATTATCATCCTCCAGAGGGGCTCCTATGGCCACGTCACGCAGTCCATCTCCATTAAGATCCGCAAGACTGGATATGGTGGTTCCAAATCTCCTTGTGGAGGGTTCTGTCACATCCAGCTGCTTGTTCAGTTGCATCTGAAATGGGAGTGTATTGATCATTTCCTATCCTGTTTCATGGGAATCGTGAACATATACTTGATTGTGGTCTTTCTTGGGATTGATTACAAGCGAGGGTCGGCTGTATGGTTTCCGCAAGTCCTGAGAGTTATTTACAGTTCTCATTTACAGCATGCTTGGTGATCTGATGACAAGTGGACAATACTGAAGGCTACACTTTACATTGAATAATTGAGAGCAGAATTCACAAGCTTGTCTCATTTGTGAATAACAACCTGTACATTTGAAAATTCAGATTTACATCATTATTCTTTCATTTGTTGCAAAAGATAGCTTTCCTCTCCCAGTTTAGGTTGGGGTGACCCAATTATGGCAAGAATCATAATCACATTTTTTACTGATTCTGAGATCATGATTATTTAACAAGATTATTCATTATTACATCTGCTACAAGACAAAACTGTTCATTTTATCAGTCTTTATCAGAAAATCTTTGTCTATGACTTAGTATGCTTAAATTTTCCTCTGACCAAGGAAGTGTCACTCAGAGAGCCTGAAAATAATGTAAATATCTAGTCTTCATAGTAACAGCAGCTGTATACCTGGATACTTTATTTAAAAGACATATGAAAGCAACAAGTAACTTGAAGTGCAAGTGTTCTGTGAGGAGACCCCTAAGTTATAACAGGTTATAACTTTTCTTTTGATAAAGCATGAAAAAACCAAATCTGGCACCTGTTCTAACATAGTAATGATGGTCTGAGCTGCCAGATCTCATTCTAGCCCAGTGATGCTTTGTGATGCAGTCACACCTGATATCAAGGCAAACCAACAGTAATCAGATCAGTAATGATTTAAGAACAAGGTGTAAACATCCCTAAATTTTCTAACTCAGAGTGTGTTCCCACCTTATCAGTCAGTGAGTAGACGTAGACCTGTCCCTCTCTCTTCTCTGGAGGCTGGTAAAACAGTGGGGCGCCAACAAGGAGGAAATCCATGTTCCCATCTGAGTTGATATCTACTGAGCACAGTTCTGCACCGAAGTAAGACCCAAACTAAAAAACAAAATAATTTCAAATTATATATCCTCATAAGTTAAAATGGTAAATGCATTAACCACTGTAGAAAAAAAACATGGAACCTAATAAAGCCTTACAATTTTTGTTGCAGCTTTTAAGATTTACTTACTCAGCACTTTGCCCTGTGGCTGTTGTATATGTTTTGTGTTTGTGTCTTGTGTTGTTATTTCAGTTGTCTGTACAAACACACTGGTAAATTACCTTAACATGAAAATGCATATGTGCAGACAGTCTGACTCTATACAAGGACAATCAGCTTTACTGACAATAGTTGTTATATGCATACAAAACACAAACATAAAAAGATCTTTTCTTGAATCTAAAGTAAAAACAATGAAAATCTTTCACCTCTGATTTTTCTTTTGAATACCTGCTCTTTATGTGTGCTTGTGGTGACCTACATTGTGTCTGTGGTAACGAAAGGAAACCAAGGAGCTTCCTCTCACTGACGGAATTGCAGATTCTCAACAATTTTATTACTTAATTTGGTGGATTCATAATTTAAAGATATATATATATATATATATATATATATATATATATATATATATATATATATATATATACTATATACTTTATACACACTTTCAAAATTTCCCAAAAATCAGTGGCAATATTTTGGTGGTTGTTGTGTGTAAACATTTGTGTTGGGAAATTTACCTAAATTTACCTAAAATTACTCCAATAAAAGTAATAATATTACTTAATATATCACTTAATATCAAAACTCTCAGAATTCTTTACTTATGGGTTACATATTGGGGTTTCTCTTGTTATTCACCACTGCACTCTGCGCAGTTAATCGCTCCAATGGCTTCTCCTACCACGACTATGCTGACAACACTCAGCTCTTCCTATCTTTCCCACCTGGTGACGGCTGTCTCAGCTCAGATTTCATCATGCCTTGCTTATATCACCACATGAATAAAGGAACGCCACCTCCAACTAAGTCTGCCCAAGAATGACCTTTTTGTCGTTCCAGCCAGTCCTTCCATTCAACCAGATCAATATACAGCTTTGATTCAGAAATCTCATGCCTACAAACTCTGCCAGAAATCTGGGTGTCATGATTAATGACGAGTAGACCTTTAAGGTTCATGTGATCTCATTTGCTTGGTCTTTTCAATATGTTCACTATAACATCAGGAGGATCAGACCCTACTTGACAGAACGGGCAACACAGCTTCTGGTACAGGCTTTAGTAATTTTTCGACTACTGCAACTCCCTACTAGCAGGCCTTGATGCATGCAATTTAAACCTCTGCAGATGATCCAGAAAGCAGCAGCACATCTGGCCTTTAACCAGCCCAGAACAGCTTGTCACGCCACTGTTAATCTCATTTCATTGGCTTCCAGTTGCAGCTTGAATTGAATTCAAGGCTCTACTTCTGGCATACAAACAGTTAAAAGAACGGCTCCTGCCTACCTGGAATCTAGCTCTAGCTCTCTCACCCGCTACGCTCTGCCAGTGAAAGTCATCCTGGTGCTCCAATCTCAACATGGCTCAACATCACTAGCTAGACTCTTCTCCTCTGTTATTTCCAAGTGGTAGAATGAATAACCCAACTCCATTTGACCTGTAGAGTCCTGATCTACTTTTAGGAGAAAGTTGAGGACTCAGCTGTTAAGGAAACACTAATAAACTTAGTCAGACTCTTCTCCTTGGAAGTCCTCAGTGGTAGGACAAGTTAGAGGGTTTAAGATCCAGCCTTGAGTATGATGATGAAGTTGGTAATGATGATGACGATATTGAGGTGATTTTGCAAGGTTTTCTGTCGATTGCTTGGTTTGAAAAAACAAAAGGCACTTTCTTAGCACTACCTGGCAGCACCTGTGTCGAAGCACTTTGTTGTACTAATGTTGTTTCCTCCAGTTCAGATTCTTGCATGTGTTGTACCTGCTCTCAGATCTACGACACTTTGGACAAAAGCATCAGCTAAATGACAATGTAACAAATTTCTCTTCCCTCTTCCATGAATGGACCTACAACAGGTTTAAAACAAAGTTTAAAACTGAGGATGAAGTTTCAACATGTTTCATGGACACAAATTAAAAAATGATACCACTTAAAGTATTTAAAAGCATTGCTTATTCTTTCAGTCTCCCCCTCCACGCTGTGTTGAACTTAAAAGCTATTCACAGTGTGTAAATGTAACTGTTATGGCAGCCCACCAAGGACATTGCAGTTACTAATTAGCTAATCATTACAATGATAAATCATTGTAAAATTAATACTTTTAAGAATATGTAATCCCTTACTTGAAATATTATTACAGGGATATTTTACAGTTACTGTTCAGCACTGACAAACATGAGTGCTTGCAGTGTCTCATTGACTTACTCTATTACAGCACACTTGAATTATTAAACATAAGTACTTTTGTCAACATCTATCAATAAATCAGAGACTGTACTGTATCTAACACTGGGGGAGAAAAACAAAAATATCAAAGAATGGAACATTTCTAATTGTTCTTATATTTTATCAATCAAAATGTCTAAATAATAAGCATGCTTTGTTTTAAAAAACCCTCGTAGCAACAATTAAATAACTTAGTAGAACATTCCAGATATAGCAAGAAACTTCCTCAGAAAATGTACCAACCTTGTCTCCTTTAATCCTTGTTTCTGGTGCCCACTTTGTTCCCTTCTGTTTGAAAAGTATGACCTGTCCTGTGTGCCTGAATCTGGGTGCACCCGTGAAGTAAAGGGGAACATTATCCCTCTCTCCAACAGCAACAGAGTAACCTGTAACAGTGTGAGACAAAAAACAAAGAGATTATCATGCAGTCACTGCACTCTCATAAACATGTCCATTTTAAAGAAAGCCTATTCTGTTCATTACAAAACTAAAACACATTATGTACTTGAGCACAAACTTTACTCAGTAAAAAAAACCCAATAATGCTTCAGTTGTCTGAAAATGAAGAATCAACTTGATGTTCAGTACCCATGTAGGAGTCATATTCTATCTCCGGATCTTCGATTTGTGTAAGACTTTGTCCTTGGAGCTCCTGAAGCGAACCAGTCCAGCTGTTTGATCCAACTGAACCAAGAATCAGTGAATCCTGTGTGCAGATATATGCAAGTTCATTCATAGTATTGGTAGAAAAGGCGCAAGCAACATCAGCTTACTCAGAAGATAAGAGGGAGATAAAAATGGACCTGTTAGTCGGCCTAAACTACTATATGTCGAATGGTAGCAAAAAAAATTGGTTCTGAACTTTTTAATGTTTTTTTCTCTTTTTTTGCACCCTATTGTAAAAGTGTGTTGTATTTGAACAACCTGGTTGTAGAACTGTATTTTTTTGTGCTGCACATGAGAAAAGATCAAATCTAAACACGGTAATGTAAATTTAAGTTTAAATTCAACCCTTCACATATCAAAGGTAACTTATTACTCAGTATTCAAAACACTGAGCAACCTTTAAAGCAGAGATCACCAGCTTCATCTGTACAAGGGCCAGTTTTTTTTTTTTTTTTTCTTGACTTACTCTCCAGCAGCCGGATTTTATAATAAGTGGAAACAAAAAAATATTTTGGTGAAACTGACATATTTTCAGTTAGATGTTTAAATTTTCCCAATTGAATGTTACTTAGCCTTTACAAGTGAGATCAGTCCTGATCACATTTACAGCTGTAAGTCAGATGAAACTAATTGGGATAACTTGGTATCTTGATTTTTGCGGCTGTCATGTTTTGAATAGATTTTGGGGCTGTCTGGCTTCAAAATACTCATAGTCTTAGTAGAATATTGGCTGATACTGGCTGATGAGGATTTCTTGAAACAATCAAACATGAGGTCATTCCTGATATAACAGTTGCAATTGTTGTTGGGGGTTATGTAAACACACCCAGTTCGCCTGTTGATGATCACTGCTTATAAAGAAGAACTTTTTTCTGCTATTTTTAGAAAGGGGCGAATCCATAAATTTTGATTGGCCTTCATAAATATATATATATACATATATATATATATATATATATGTATATATATATATATATATGTCAGAATGTTTGGAAAACAAAATAGAATAAAATCTTGACTTGGCCCTAAGAGTTGACCTTGGAGGTATGACAATACGAAAAATAAATCTGAAAAAAAAAGGAGAACTTAAGTTAATTTGAAAGAAAACTGCCCCTCTATCCTCTGTTTTGCCTTCCCTCACCTTGTGGAAAACAGCACTGAATCCACTCTGTGACATTTCATTGGTCATGTCTCCAGCCCGGGCCACTTTCGAGCCTAAGAAAAAACATTTCAAGGTCATGTTAATATTGTAGAGACACACAGTCAAGAAGAAATGTGTGAAATGCATGTGATTTTGTGTTTACAGAGACTGATATATTACCTTCCAACTTAAAAACTTTTTTTTGAAAGTTCTCCAGTATTCCAGTAAGTTTGTCGTAGTTTTCAATTTTGAAGGCATTTTTGGCTTTTGGTTCTGAAGCGATGGCTCTGAATTTTTCAATGTTGGCAGCTTTGACCTGAAAATAGGATTCAGGGTTAGATGATAGTCTCAAAAATGCATGTTCATGTTTGCAACAGCATATTAGATTTAAATTAAGAAGTTAAATTTTTAGATTTTTTGCAGATTACAGATTGTTTCCTTAAGGTTTTACCCAAAGACATTCAAGATATCCCTGCTGGATAATGAAGACTTTTGTGTTTCTTTGCTTCTTCTTGAAAGCTTGGATATTAAATAAAAATGAAAAAGGAACAGAATGTGATGACTTGCATATACTGAGACCTCATATTATACAGGGTTTCTGTTTCAGGCAACTGCTCAGTTCTGCATATCTTAAAGTTTAGTTTAGTTCAGCCCACTGTCCATGATTAAAAATTATTGTGGCCTTCATGGTAGCCAAAATTGCTCATCCCTTTCTTAAAACAGTGTTGTTTAGGGTTTACATGGTGTAAATATTAACAAGGAGCAACCTCCAGTGTTAAAAACTCAGCTCAATGCAGAAGTGCCAAAGTCTGCCGATCCTGGAGCATCTGCTTGAGGCTGGCTGAAGAAAAATTGGAGTCATCCGACTGTGTGGGGGATGGACGATTTCAACAGCCAAAAAGTCATATTTACAGCCTGATCCAACAAACTGCTCCAGTCTAAATATTAAATAGATTTTAGGTCCAGCACTAGAGAGAGAAATGAATTCTCACAAGACCAAAAAACCTTTTGCATTCACATGAAAAACTAGAAGTGCTCAGAGAGCACAAACTCTCATCAAGGGATTTCTGACATTCTTACCAAAGTTAAAGGAAAAAATGTGGAAATCTACTCTATCACACAGTGTTAACAAATCCTCTAAAAAAAAAAATCCAGGATCTGCATGCATACTTGGATCCCCAACACCTTCTTCCTTGTTGCAATGACCAACATTCCCTCTTATTAAAATTTATTTAGAAATGTTTTAGTCATCTTGCACAAAGATGGACAGAAAAACAAATGGACTAAGACAGGCAAAAACATAACCCTCTTTGGTGGGGGTTATAAAAATTTGTTCTTTTCAGTTTTTTTTAATCAATGAGATAATTGTCTCAAAATTACAACTCATGTGTTTTTGACCAATAAAAGCTCTGTTGTCATCTAACCTGAAGAAACACTGCAAAATCTAATAGTTTATAATGACTTGTTACTAATGAGCTGTCTGAACAGCTTTGGTTCATCCAGAAAGGCATACAAGAAACATATCACCTTTGTTACTTAAAAATTATCTCCGAATGTTTCAACCCCAAACATGAATAAAAATAAATCAAATGAAGCAGTCAGGCAGGTTTGCTTCCTTGAGCTACCATGAGCATTTCAATTAGATTTTAAGTTGATTATTAACTCATAGACACAGAAATTTTTTTTTTCTTCAAAAACTTCAGCTGTAATTCTGAGATGATTTTCTCGTGAATTCAGAAAAACACGTTTTTATTTTTCAATGTGATACACTTCTGTGCTTCACAGTGCGAGGGGTTTTTTAAAAACTATTTTGCCTGTTTTGATTCTAACAGGGATTTCTAGTTTTGAAGTGTTGCTATTGGTCAGACATCATTAAGTCCCGCTCCAGCTCTCTCTGTTCATCATAGGCTCATCCAAAGTAAGGTTGAGAAGGTGTTCACAGTATGGTCCACAGATTGGCTTTAGAAGTGTTTCGAAGACTTCCTTGATAATCAAATAGCTGAAGCTGCTCTGGCCTTGTCCAACTCTCCCCAAAGTCAATGACATTAACTTGTTCCTGTAAAATTCTAGTCTAGATCGCCTGTCCACACAAACCAAAATAAGTTAAATGCTGTTGCTAAATCATTTGAAAGACAAGCACTTCCATGGTCCTCCTTGAAAAGTGACACTTTGATGTTGATTCACAAACTGTACAGTTCCTAATACTGAATGATACAAGCCTAAACACTAATCAAAATATTTTTTGATTAATTCTTTGATATATAGACCTGCAGATGACCATACCAGAGAGCTTTTACCCGAAAAGCTTTAAAGGACCAGGAAAAACTTTCTTGCCCATCAGCACATTTGTTTGGTGGAATCAAAAATTTTCCTGCCACATTTTTTTCAGCCTCTAAATTTAAACCAGCAACCCATGATGTATAACATTACAGTTTAGCATGAAAAGCATAATCATTTCCTCTGAACAAAAATGCTGCAGATACCAGAAAAAATACTTTTGTCTTGCTTGAAAAATTATCATAATTATAATAGTTATTTAAGTTTATTATTTTGACTTCATGAGCCTCATAAAGACACTTGGTAATACTATTAAACCCAATATCTACATGTTGCAACCTGTATTTGATTTACTCCTCGCCAAGGGGGTTATGTTTTAGCCTTTGTCTGTCCGTTTGTTTGTTTGTTTGTCTGTCTGTCTGTTTTCCTTTGAACAAGATCATTCAACAAGTTAGTGAAGGATTTTGATGAGAAATGTTCAGGGAATGTTAATCATGGCCCAGGAAGAAGTGATTAAATTAATGGTGATGTGGATCCATGTCTTTTATGGATTTGTTAACATTGTGTGATATAGGCAGTTTCCCTCATTTTTGAGAATGACTTGGCTACCAATGTCAGAAATACCTTTTTGGAGGTTTGTACTCTCTTGTGTTGCTTTCTGAAAGCCTGTAAAGTAACTTTTACATAGTCATACTCATTTTACATACTCAACCACATACTGTGGCTGATAGGCAAAAGAAAACCTCCAGCCACTGCACAACACCCACATTCAGCTTGTGACCAGTGCTATACCAACACTGGTGAAAACCCTAAACAGTGAATATGTGTTTTTAACAACTGGAACTTGGTCTTGGACAGGACACTCCTGTAAATGAGATGCATAATAACAATGAGGTTTTCCTGGATTTAGATCTAGTTTAAAATAAATGAATGAATAGATAAAACCCGACTATACTTCCTCCTGCACAACGCACTGCTCAGCTCTGAACACTTCTGTTGTGTACTTGCTCTTTTATATAGAGGGGTGTTTTCAGACTAAAAGCACACTATGTAGGGTAAATTAACTGATCAGTAAACACAAGGTAGTGTTAAATGGATGAGTTTCACATAATGAGGGAGAAAAGCTGATTGAAAATGACGACCCCTTCCAAATTCATGCTGCAAGCCACTCACAAAGTGTCCTGGAAGTGCTCTCAGTGCGGGGTGGGAGGCGTCCCCCAGCAGGACCCCATAATGACAAAGGGTTAAAATAATGATACAAACTAATGAGACACTTGATTTAATTTTATTTCTTACCCCAATGACAAATCGAATAACGTTTTTCTCATCATATTTTCCTATAATATTGTAATTGTCCCTGTCACTGGGGTCTCCGTCGGTGATGAGAATTAGAACTTTGGTTGCATCAGTCGAGGCTCCCGAGGCTGGGTTTTCCAAGATTTGATCCCTGAAACAAAGTTGAAGATGTCTTTCAATGCCTAGAATATATGTAATCTCAAAAATAAATACACACAAGTCAAAATTAACAATGCTCACCATATTACCATTGTCCTTCAGTTCCTCTAAGATATTTTTTACAGTTGTTATAAAGCATGAGAACATTTTCTGTGATAAAACTATACTTACATCACATATTTAAGCGCTTTGTGTGTGTTGGTGAGAGAATCGAGATGTTGCTCATCTCTCAGTTTTTGGAGAGCGGTGCCTGCTGCGTAGTCATTGAAGTCAAAGACTTTTCTATAATTCGAGGAGAACTGAACTGCCGCAAACTAAGAAGAAAGTTTTGAAAGGAAAGAATGAGGGATCATTAATAAAATAGTGTGAACAAGAGCTGAGCAATATGACAAGTTTTAATTATATAAATATTTATGTGTGTGTGTGTGTGTGTGTGTGTGCAAAACCCAAAACCAGTGAAGTAAATAAAAACAGAATACAATGATTTGCAAATCCCTTTCAACCTATATTCAATTGAATACACAGCAAAGACAAGATACTTAACGTTCGAACTGGTAAACTGTGTTATTTTTTGCAAATATTAGCTCATTTTGAATTTGATGCCTGCAACATGTTTCAAAAAAGCTGGCACAAGTGGCAAAAAAGACTGAGAAAGTTGAGGAATGCTCATCAAACACTTATTTGGAACATCCCACAGGTGAACAGGCTAATTGAGAACAGGTGGGTGCCATGATTGGGTATAAAAGCAGCTTCCCTGAAATGGTCAGTCATTCACAAACAAGGATGGGTCGAGGGTCACCACTTTGTGAACAAATGCGTGAGCAAATTGTCGAGCAGTTTAAGAACAACATTTCTCAACGAGCTCTTGCAAGGCATTTAGGGATTTCATCATCTACGGTCCGTAATATCATCAAAAGGTTCAGAGAATCTGGAGAAATTACTGCACGTAAGCGGCAAGGCCGAAAACCAACATTGAATGCCCGTGACCTTCGATCCCTCAGGCGGTACTGCATCAAAAACCGGCATCACTGTGTAAAGGATATCACCACATGGGCTCAGGAACACTTCAGAAAACCACTGTCAGTAACTACAGTTCGTCGCTACATCTGTAAGTGCAAGTTAAAACTCTACTATGCAAAGCGAAAGCCATTTATCAACAACACCCAGAAACGCCGCCGGCTTCGCTGGGCCCGAGCTCATCTAAGATGGACTGATGCAAAGTGGAAAAGTGTTCTGTGGTCTGACGAGTCCACATTTCAAATTGTTTTTGGAAAGTGTGGTCGTCGTGTCCTCCGGACCAAAGAGGAAAAGAACCAGCCGGACTGTTATAGGCGCAAAGTTCAAAAGCCAGCATCTGTGATGGTATGGGGGTGTATTAGTGCCCAAGGCATGGGTAACTTACACATCTGTGAAGGCACCATTAATGCTGAAAGGTACATACAGGTTTTGGAGCAACATATGTTGCCATCCAAGCAACGTCTTTTTCATGGACGCCCCTGCTTATTTCAGCAAGACAATGCCAAGCCACATTCTGCACGTGTTACAACAGCGTGGCTTCGTAGTAAAAGAGTGCGGGTACTAGACTGGCCTGCCTGTAGTCCAGACCTGTCCCCCATTGAAAATGTGTGGCGCATTATGAAGCGTGAAATACAACAACGGAGACCCCGGACTGTTGAAGAACTTAAGCTGTACATCAAGCAAGAATGGGAAAAATTCCACCCGAAAAGCTTCAAAAATTGGTCTCCTCAGTTCCCAAACGTTTACTGAGTGTTGTTAAAAGGAAAGGCGATGTAACACAGTGGTAAAAATGCCCCTGTGCCAACTTTTTTGCAATGTGTTGCTGCCATTAAATTCTAAGTTGATCATTATTTGCAAAAGAAAATAAAGTTTCTCAGTTTGAACATTAAATATCTTGTCTTTGCAGTGTATTCAATTGAATATAAGTTGAAAAGGATTTGCAAATCATTGTATTCTGTTTTTATTTACGATTTACACAACATGCCAACTTCACTGGTTTTGGGTTTGTATATATGTTTGTACATATATATATATATATATATATATATATATATATATATATATATATATACACACACACATATATATACATATATATATATATATATATATATATATATATATGTGTGAATACACAAACCCCAACTCCAGTGAAGTTGGAACATTGAGTAAAACATAACGTAAAAAAAGAAATACAAAGACTTAAAAATCTTTTCCAACTCTATATTCAATTGAACACTCATTTTCAATTCTATGCCTGCAATATGTTCCATAAAATGCTGGGACAGGGGCAACAAAAGACCGGGAGAGTAGAGGAGTGCTTAAAACCACATGTTTGTAACATTCCACTGGTGAACAAGTTAACTGGAAACAGATGAGTGTCAGGATTAGGTATTAAAGGAGCATCCTTTAAAGGCTCAGTCATTCATAAGCAAGGATGGGATGTGGCTAACCTCTTTGGGAACTGTATGAGCAAATAATCCATCAGTTTAAGAACGATTCTTAATGTAAAGTTAGAAGGAATTAAGGGATTACGTCATCTACAGTCCATAATAGTAGCAAAACATGGTTAATCCGAAAAAAATTCTGTACATGAAAAACAAGACCAAAAAAACAACAATAAATGACTGTGACCTTCGATCCCTCAGGAGGCATTGCATTGAAGTATGTCATTCTGGGAAAGATATGACCATATGGGCTCAGAAGCTTTTCAGAAAACAATTATCGTCAGATAACACAGCTCAATTCTGCATCTACATGTGAAAGTTAAAACTCAATCATGCGAAGAAAAAGCCATATATCAACAACACCCAGAAATGCCACCAGCTTCTCTGGAGCTGAGCTTATCTGAGATGGACTGACACAAAGTATCCTAACATCTTTTTCAGGGACGTCCCTGCTTATTTCAGCAAGACAATGCCAAGTCACATTCTGCATTTGTTACAACAGCGAGGCTTAGCAGTAAAAGAGAGCAGGTACTAGACTGGCCTGCCTGTAGTCCAGACCTGTCTCCCATTGAACATGTGTGGCAGATTATGAAGTGCAAAATATGACAATGGAGACCCTGGACTATTGAGCACATCAAGCAAGAATGGGAAACAATTCCACCTACAAAGCTTCAACAATTAACGTCCTCAGTTCACAAACTCTTATTGGATGTTGTTAAAAGGAAAGGTGATGTTACACAGTGGTAAACATGCCCCTGTCCCAGCTGTTGCGAAAAATGCTGCAGCCATCAAATTAAAAATGAGTAATTATTTGCAAAAAAAATACAATCAAGTTAAACAGTTTGAACATCAAATATCTTGTCTTTGTAGTGCATTTATTTGAACATATAAAAATATTTGCAAATCATTGTATTTTATTTTGATTTACATTTTACACAACGTCCCTACTTCATTAGAATCTGGGTTTGTACAGTACAGATCTATATATGACTTTTGGTCCAAATTTCCCAGCCCTAGTGCCCTAATGTGCATCACATAATAAATATATTTTAGAATAAATGCTATAAATGAGGATAGTTACCTTGATGGATGTGCTCATAAGGCTTTCCATTATGTCCTCTATAAAATCTTTGTTTTTGTTGAACTCATCTATGGTCATACTCGCAGATCCATCAAAAAGGAAAACAAGGTCCACTGTTTTTTCTGTGCACTCTAATCAAATAAAGGTTAAACACAGACATACAATTCTGTCAAGACAACATGTTATATCATCAGTTTGAAACACCCAACAATGTCATAACAAACAACAAACATAAAACAGATCTGCAGCTTTGCAATACAGTTACTGCACAACTAATACAAATGTACCAGCAGGATGCTGCTTTGACGGGTTTTGACCTGCTCTATCCATATCCAGAAAAATTACTTCTGAGCTAATAGGGCTCTCAGATAATTGTGTCTTTCAATCAAAAGAAATTCTCTAAATTTCTAGCATATTTTCAATTTTAGTATTTTGAATGAAAAAATATGTCGTTTTGACAGTTTCAGTATGTCCTATCAATTTATTGTGAATGAATGAAGTGTATGCAAATAGATTTATTTCATGGTCTCTGTTTTACAATGATGACTCAAAATGGCACTGCACTGACTTGGAGGTAAGAGACAGCTCGGAAGGTCTTTTTCTGTGAGATACACTTTGTCATATGTTTATTTGACAGGATATGCACCTGTCAGAAGATCCAGTTTAGTTGTTTTCTAAGAATTATTGACTGTGTTAAGATTACTTTACTTCCTGTTTAAATACAAACTGTGTTTGATTTCAAAGAAAATAAAGAACATGTGATAGAGTAGGCCACCACCACGGAAAAAAGATGCTGCAACAGATTAAAAATAAAGTAAAAGGCACAGCAAGAATTAGAGTAAAAGGTTTGCTATAACAAAGAATAGATTACCTCTGCCTTGTTCTTTGAGCTGTCTGTGAGTTGTTACCAACCAATCAGGTGCAGACTTTTTTTAAGGATTTGTTAACATTGTGAGATAGGGCAGTTTTTGATGACATGACAGGGAATGTTACAAGGGACAAGAGATATTTTGTTGGTAAATCCAGGACTTTTTTCAAGTATTGTTAACATTGCAAGAGGGGGAAGTTTTCCACATTTTTGACAATAACTTGCCTGACAATGTTGGAAAATTCTTTGGGAGGTTTGTGCTCTTCTAGTTACAACAAGGATTTTGACGGGGCTACAGTCTCTAGTCTTCATCGCTGGGAGAACATGAAAATGTTTCAGCAAGTAGTAGCCAATTACTAACCATAACAGTAGCTTAGCCACAATACATCTAAAAGGACTAAATAGACCGTGACTATTGCCAGAGAAGAAATGTAATCCCTTACACTGACACCTAAATTACATCACGATTATAAACACATCAACCCTGGCAGCCTTTGAGCTATAGGGCCTTCCACAAGAGCCAGATGCCAGAGAAATCGCTGCTTGTTCATTGACAGCTGGCAACTTTTTCTTTAGTTAATCCCCTGAATATGCATGAATGTATATGTATATCTGCAAATTGATAAATTGTTGTTTTCATTCAAAGCCGAACTGAGAAAACACATTTGAATGATTAATTAAATGACATTTGTGATCAATTTACAGTATCTCCCTGTTAAGGTTATTGAATTCTACATTCTCATCCATTTTTTTCGTAATAACTTTAAAAACATATTATGAATGAATAATTGGCTTTTTTAATATAGTTTTTTTATTCAAGGTCAAAAAGTCATACAAAAATGCAAAAAAATGCATGAACTATTACAAAAATATGGAATAAAAATGTCTTATCAGCAATTAAGAAACAAAAAGATCTTCATGTTTTTGGCTGCTTGAACCTTGGACCGCCTACTTTTTCTGATTGGCTCACTACGCCATATGTCAGGGGATACATTTTTGTATGGCATTTGTTTCAGACATCTGCTAAATTGTGAGTGAAAAATGTATAGTATTGGTGGGATAATTACATTAAAAGCTGTATTATTTTACTTGTGCCTGACTACATTTGTGGTTTCTTCTTTCATTGGCCAAGGGAGTTTAAAATGAAAACATCCTTACTTTGAAAATTAGGTGTGAAGCTGGAGATGCTCTGAAGTTGGTTGGTCATCTTGTAGCACTGACTGTTCAGATAGGAGTTCTCATAACACTCATGGGCGATACTTGGACTGCAAACCTGGAACACAGGAATAAATTACTTTTACAAAATAGTACAGAAAGCTCATATTTGATTTTTGTTGATTATTTTATAGAACAATATCTTACTGTGAAATGTGAGCTTGTCGGATCCTCAGCTATCGACAGACCAAAGTGCTTGACTGGTACTGTTCCATTAGGCAGAGAGATTTCTACAAACAAGATTATTTCATTACAAAAGAAAAGTTATAATGGCACCAGAATTCAATTATTGAATGTTGTTAAAAAGGAAGGTGGTAAACATGGGCCTGTCCCAGCTGTTTTCCTGTTGCAGGAATAAAATTCAAAATGAGTGAATACTTGCAAAAAGACTAAAAACAGTTTTCACTTAGAACATTAGATATCTTAAGTATCTCAATTATTGAACACAGGTTGAAAGGATTTAAAAATCCTTGTATTCTTTAATATCTGCTTTGATATCACTGCAACAAAAAAGGAAGTGCTGGCCATTCAATAAAAAGTAACTTGTTCTAAATTATCAAATACTGCAGGTACAGGGCTTGTCCCATTTATAGGACTGCAGCCTTATAAGGTTTCTTAAATCAGACAGGAAATGTTTCCTCTGTCTGTTGTTTAACAAATAATTGGCCAAGTGCATCCCTCATGACCCAACATGTACCGAGATGCAGGATTCATTCCACTCTTCTTTTTCTTTTTTAACAAAAGTCTGACACTACAGTTGCAAATTGGTACTTAGCACATATTTACAAATATGTGCTATAAGAGTCACTAAATTATCAAAAAAAAACAAACAAACATAAAATGAAGGTATAAAAATTCAAAAGAATTCACAAGTCTAATCCTGTGCATCTTGTGCATCACAAAAGCTTATTAACAGTCATGCATCTCAGTGTTTTGTTGACGTTTTTTGCTCATTCATGGTGAGCAAATGCTGTGGCCTGGTCTTCATAAATCTGTAGCAGTGGATTAATTTGTTAGGTGATATTTATTGAGCTATTTGTACATCAGCTACAACCAGTGCAGTTGTTGAGTTTGCTACCTGTTGATAACAGAGATGACAATTTTGTAGCCTTCAAATAGAAATCATCAAGGTGAGAAGTTAAATAAAAAAGTCAAGTTTATGGATTTAGGATGTATACAAAACCATAGACTGCAACAGCAGTTCTATTTTTGCTCAAATGTAGTATGTAATACATAGTGTTGTACTCAGTATGCAAACTTTTGCAAGCTCTGCAGTATTTCAACAACACCCGGATAACATAAATAACTAATTCTAAAAACATCATTAATTTGTATCGGGTCAGTCTACCTCATGTCCTGTGCCCCACATGGCAAGTTAACAAAAGGGTCAAAGGTTAACATGGCAGAGAGCACCAGTGTACAGCCAAAGAATAGCACCAGAATTACTGGCATAAGCATTAATTAGCAGTAAAACTCATTTTACACCAGGTTACTTTTAGTGTTGTATTGAAAGTCTCTCATGTAGTGAAATATTTCTTGATCGTGAAGTCAGTGGTTTGAGAGGACCGAACGCTTCGGAGGAAGTTTGTTTTACTGTCATAATTTCTTCAAGAGTTGAGCCCTACCATGTCAGCTCATAAAATCTCCAGTTTAGTAGTCGTACTACATTCTGCTTCCAAACGCAGTATGTAGTAAGTGGTATGAGGTATATATTGCTTCTATAATAGTATATAATAGGACATTTTAAAAAAGGCCATTGGTGTTAAAGCGGCTATTCAAAGAGAACAGTCTTGCTGCAACATGAACACCAAGGGATCACTCGTTTCTCTGTGCTGAACATGAGTTAGGGCAACAAGGTGATGATTTAGATTAATATAGTCTACAGCTCTTTCTTGCTCCCTGCATCACTATAAACCTGCTTAATAAACACGATGGGCTCTGCCATCGCTGAAAATATCAGGAAAAAGATCACAACTCATGAATTTTAAGCTCCCAGAAATTTCCAACACATGATGTTGTGAATGCCACAAGAGGGAGATGCTCTTCTTGTAAACACAGTGAACACAACCCCATGAGAGAGCTTCACTAAAAAAATTAAAAAAAAAAAAAAAAAAAAGCAGGAGGGTAGAGATGGGGTGTGCTTTCAGTGCAAATAGAAATCTTCCAAAGGCCAAGCAGCCTCATTTCAGTTCAGACTGATTGGTCTTTGCAGATTCTTTGGGATGTTGACAGCTTTATGTCACACTCCTAAACTCTTGCAAAAAGTCTACTGCAAATATACTCTGTCAGTGTTTCAGTAACAGAACGTTGTCAGTGTACTTGGGAAATTTGGACAGTGTACTGAAGCTTGTTTGTAGTTTCTAATTGATTCACTCTTCCCCAAACAAACTTTTTACTGAAGTGCAAGAAGTTTTTTTAAAACGCCAAAAGGCATCCATTTTTTTGATTTTTTTTATTAAGGCCTACATGACCATGGTGCTAAAATAAAGTCATTTAAATAATATGAAGAAAGTGCCTTGGAGTCTTTTCTTTTTGCTTCAATGACCTTGTGGATATGCATAGTTTTGTTTAGTTTCACACTTAGTTAGGGTTTTCCTTCTGTCTCTGCACTGAAATGACTGGACACATCCCAAAAAAAAACTCTTTAAAAACCCTCTTAAAATGTTTTCAAAGGAGAAAGACTGCATCAGCAAGCTCACCCAAAATGACAACTGACAAGCCTGAGACTATAAAGATAGGCCATGTGTCACTCAGTACACATGTGTCACAGGCGACAAAAGGAGCTTTTGCCTGTTATTTTAATTGCTTAAAACATTTATTTACCTTTTGGGTTGAAGCAACGAGGGACTTTGCGTGAATCAGGTCTGCATATTCCACCAGTTCCATTCAGTTGTAGAGGAGCAGTAACTATGATCCTGTGGATAATGTCAGAGCACATATAAGATTACATTTTACTGACACAATGATGAAGAGGAAACTCTTTGGTTGCATGCAGGCTGTAAACGGGATCTTCATGTTATGACACAGGAAGATAAGGCACAGGAAGTAACTGAGGTGATAAAACCACATGGAAATAACTGTTAGTCGTCAAAAACACAACATTTATTAACATTTATTTACCACCCCTTCATTCAAACCAAGTCATCGTGCATTACAAGATAAAAAGAGAACATGTGAAAGAGTTAGACAAATTTGTAAATGACTGCAAAAAACAATGTGCAAGCTGTTAAACTCACCCTTTATCCGCGCCCGACCTGAACTGAAGCACTTTGTATCCAAAGAAATCATCTTGCTCTCCAGTGTAGACTTCAGCATCTTTCACATTGATGTTGAAAGTCAGGGAGGTGGGGGTAGCTGCAGAAATAAAAGAGGTCTGAGGCTTTGTTGTGCTCATTACAATAAAATTCAACTGAATCCATTCTGTCCTTCAAACCTTGCAGTGCAGCTGGATCCACTTGATTCACTGTCTGTAATCAGACAGGGTGATATATTCTAACCTGTTTGGTGCGTCAGGTTACTGTCCTTTCGCTTATTTAATGACTTAAATTTATCCTTCCAAAACAAGAGTAAACAAGAGGCCCCTGATCAGTCAGGCCCCTCTCAAAGCATCTGTTGCTGTTGTTGCTAGGGTACTTAGGGCTTTAGACAAACTTTCGACCACACCAAGTGCTGTCACCACAGAGCAGTAAAATTTTGGCCTTACTTTTGTTACTTCAGCATGTTGAAAGTTGTGTTTTGGGTGTCTGCAGAAGCACCTCAAGATATTCACGTTGTGATCGGAGAGGGTTTATATCTCCTTGAATACTTTGTTAGGATAAAGACCACTGGCAGTTCAATAGTAAAGGACACGTGACTTAACTTAAGTGTTATGAAATGACACTTTTCACTAATTTTCAAGTACTTAAATTACTTGGAAGTAGCAGATTACTTTACTTTGAAATACTTATTACCTTTTACTCTTCAAAAAACTGTTCTGTCACAATTGTTTAGCAGTTATTAGTAAGGTTGTTGTATATTACATTTATGATATTGCTTTTTTAAGAACCTAGTTTTTAAAAGAAGATAATATAAAAGGTTACTTAAAAGTAAGGTATTTAATTCCTTTTTTGAGAGAAATGACTGATGAGTAATACTTTTTTGAGTAACTTGCCGAACACGCTACCTACAATTAAACAAAGTTAACAATGACAACAATGTTATTTGCATCTTTCACAACACAAACTTAAAATACAATTCAAAGTTTTAGTATTTTTAGGAGCAGCTCACTCTTCTCCTCTCCTGTCCTACTATCCACCATAATATATTAAACATTTTAGAACAGGAATGGACATTTAGTGGCCCAGGGGCCACAAGCAGCCCTCCTACTCTCTTAATGTAACCGACAGTCAGTTTCCAATATAAAAAAATATATCTTCATGAAGAAAACCTGTTTGATGATTTTTTTATAATTGCATTTTGTGACCTGCTCTCTTTAGTCTAAATTGTTTTTATTTTGTTTTGATTAGTCTGTTCCCTGAGTCTCTGCCTCCGTTAAAGTGCTTGGTAAACATTTGTTTAAAAATTTGTTGAATAAATAAATATATTATAAAATGACCATGACATCATTTAAAGAAAATTTGGCAGTAAGTGTTTCTGCTAAATTCTTTTTTATGAACTTGTTGATGCAGAAATACAAATCTAAGCAAAATACGGTTCAAGAACCAGTAAATGATCTGTCACTTGCACCATAAAAGCAGCTTGAATGGCTTGAATTCCTTGTTCAGCTCATTAGAAGAAATGTTGCTCATTGCATTTGAACATAACTACGTATAAATGTTGATCAAGTAACCTTTTATGTCAGCTTTTGTATATATATTCTTTTTAATTATTTTGGGGCATTTTTGTGCCTTTGTTGATAGGAGAGACATCGGCTTGTGAAGGCGGGGAGAGGGTCGGGGAGAACACTCTGCAGATTGGCCACAGGCCGGATTCAAACCCGGGCCAGCAGAAGCAGATAGATATGGGACGTTCCTGGTTGCTTCCCACTCTGCCAAACCAGCACCCTATATTCTTCCTTTAATGAACTCTTCAATTTGTGAAAATTTGGCCCTCTGGCAATGCAGATCATGTTCTTGTGGCCCTCTTGGTGATCAAAGTTGCTCATCCCTGTTTTACACTGCACAAGCACATAATCAGTATAGCACTAAAGTTACCCAGCAACTAACCATTACTTTGATTATTAACTGTAATTTCACAACTTGCTTATAAATTGTAATCCCTTACGCTTCTAGTTACTCAGAAAAATAGTATCATTACAGTGATATGTGACAAGTAACTGGTTAGATTACTGTACGGCACTGCAGATCAATCCATCAGAAATTAATCCTTTCTCAAACCCGACCCTCCTCGGTAACTGTTTGACTAGCAATCTTGTTGCTGTCCTCTTTCCCAGTAGACTGATAAAGCGAGAAATCAACACAGACTTTTCAGCTACAGTAGGGCATATGAAGATAACCACAAACATTTTGAAACCTGTTAAATTAATGTTGTATGTAACAGATCTTTGATCTCAGTGGTGTTACCTGTCAACATCAAAAATAAGGCTTATTTAAGTTATACTAAGTATAACTAACATCAAATATCATTTGTATTAATGTGTTTTCTCTAATCATTGAGTGAGTTTTCTGTGTGATTGTCAGATTTGTAACAATAACAGGGAATAATTTCCCCACGATGGATTGAAATTCTCAAAGACAAAAGTTTGTCTGACCAGAGTGGCCCAGCAGCAGATGCTATGAGAGGGGGCTTGCTGATAGTCAACAAAGGGTTTGATACGGTCAAGGACGAAAATGTTTTTAAGATAACAAACCTGTTGCTGGCTCTCTGATTGGTCTAATGACTTACAAATTGAAGAACCCCCTCTCTCATAGCAGCTGTTGCTGGGCTTCTGTTGGTTAGACAAACTTTCAAATAGACCAAGTCTTTTCAAAGTGTAGCTGAGAAATTGTGACCTTAATGTTGGTGCTTAAGCATGGTGACAAGGTGATACAAGAGCATCTCCAATGATCTGTATGTGTTTTTCTGAAGGTTGATTATAACTAATGCATTTTAACTAATTTCTCCTTTTAAAGTATTGAAACTGCTTTAAGTATCAAAATTAACTAAATGCTTTGAAATACTTGCTATTTTTTGCACAAAATGACCCATAGCAGGTCTATAACAGACAACAATGTTCCTCACACCTTCATATCTCTAAAACTCCAACAAAGGAAACATTTTAAGCTGTTAGAAGAAGCTATAAAGTTGTGCAGGGAAGACATATTTTTGTAGGCCAATGCAGACATTAGCATTGCACTGGTTCACTCAACTGCAAGTCCACTAAAAGCTTATGAAATATTTCACTATTTTGGATCATTACTGTTAATAAACTCTGTAGCAAACAGACAATTATGAAAACTTAAATGTTCCATCCTTTACAATTGAACCTACTTTTTATATTTTTTTTAAAGCTTGAATGTAATCTGTGAGAGCAAAAAGCTTGCAGTAACCACGACATAGTTGTTCTGTGAGAAGCAGTCACAATATTTCCAATGTTTAATGTCTTGTCGTAACCTTTTGTTTCAGAATTTACTCTCATCCGAACAGCCTTGTGTCAAGTTGGTCCTCATGGCTGTCTTAATAGTATATGAGTTATCCATTATTAAAAATGATCAGAAATGCTTGTAGTTGGGTTTTTGTAGTTCTTGTTTGCATTTCCTGAGCAGCCGTTGTTTTAATACACAGCAACAGCTTCATTTTATTATTTTCCATTAAACATTAAAATCACATGTGCGTGTGTTCACCATGAACCTTAATTCAGGTATTTATCTGAAACCAGTATTCTTAATCCCATATGGTTTTGGGCTTTGGAACCAGGAAGCGCTAAATACTTGCTCACTTTTGTATTTTTCTGACTTGTTCCTGCGCCACTCTAGCTCTTTCCTTCTCATCCACCAGACTGTGTTGGACTTTTTAGGTAGTCACAAAAACTTATTGCTAGTTGCAAAAACACATTATGATGAAAGCAGCATAACTGTAACATCATTACTGTTTTAGGAATGGTTCAATCAAAAGTCAAGAAGTCAGTGCAGCACTGCAGTCCAACCCATGGACAAAAGAATGTTACATATGAACACACGTAAAGGAAAACACAGTGTAGTGTGGTGTTAAGTAGTTTTGGCAGTACTATAATTTACTGATGCTATATTGCTACTGGAGAGGTTAGCATCAGGTTAGCCAATCATTGTGATTCTGTAACTTTAGCTAACTAGCATTTACATCAACTTACAACTTTATCATTAATGAAGGTTTAGAGGCATGTCAGCAGGAGTTACACACGCCATTCATCTCGTTTACAAAACAAGCACTTTATTTATGTGCTATAAGGCAGACAGCTAAGGTTAGCTGATGGTGTTAAGAATTGGGGAGTATGCCACCCATAACTGTCCCTCTGGACGTACACCTGGATCTATGTAACCAAAATCTGAGATATAAACACAATAACATCTGAAATAAATCTGTTGTGCAGAGAAATAAGTTTTGGTTTATAGGAAAGCAGAGCAATGACTTTAAATAATTAACATCAGGTTTCCTTTTAAAACTGTAAAAAATACTTCAACATTGCTATTATAACTTTATGTTTTTTTATAACTTTAGCTTTTTCTATTATTCACGTCTTAAAGGCCAGTGCATCAGAATGTTTGTAGTGTCAGGTAAGGAAATAAAGTAATACTGTTCATTTTTAAGGTGTAATGAGTTGTAAGTAATTTTTAAAAAAATTTTGATCAACTTGTCCAACACTGTCTAGTTAATGTTTAAAACAAAATTAACAACAGACAATACAAATACAGTTTTTAGGATTTCAAAGTACAGCTGACTCTTTCTCTTCCATCCACCATGAAAGTTTTAAATAGTCGCACAAACACTTGATCATGTAAGTAGACAAAAGGTGACCCAGTTACTGGAGTATTACCTTGACTAGTAAATTATTTCACAACTGGTTTGGAAATTGTAAACCCTTTACACTGCAGTTTCTCAGAAATTATTATTATTACTATTATTATATAATATGTTACAGGTGACTACTTAGCCCACTGCACAACACCACAGCTCAACTCTACAGGAACTGATCCTTTCTCACGCTCCACCCGCAGTAACTATTACCCCTGGCCACCCATTTGGACATCAGGATTTATGTATGCAAAGATATAAAGTACCACAACAAAATATAAGGTACAGCTGAAGTGCAGAGATAGAAGTTTTAGCTTAAACAGAAACCAAAGCAATGAATTTTACAAAATAAACTTAAGGTTTCTTCTGGTCCATCTAAATAACTTCTGCTTTTCCCATTACTCATGTCCAAAAGACAAATGAACAGAAATATATGGTGGCAGATTAAAACACAATCAAAACACATACATCATGAATGATAAATTCATAACTGTCAAGGACAATTGTGAGGATACACAAACCACTACCACCTACGTCACTCATTCTTATAACATCTTTAACTGCAATTGGGCAAGATAAAAATCTGATTTAAAATGAAAGATTAATCATTTTATCCACCACATTAGCCGCAATTTACAACACTGGAGTTACAGCATCACCAAAAATACAACTTGAGCGCAGCAGGTCATGTAAGCAAGCAGTGAGGCAGATTGTTAAAGCAAGGTTTCAGGTTAGTCCTTTTTTAAAATGTGAAAACATCAGTCAAATGTTGACTTTAATGTCTTCACATGAGAGGACTGGTTGCACATTGCACAAATTCTGCTACAGCTTCACAAGGTCTTACATATTTGTTCTAGTAAATCCCCCATATACTCCTTGATATTCAGAAAACATTGTGATAAATAATACAGGGCTTCCTCTGTGAGTGCAAGGCAAAGACAAACAAAAAAAATTACATAATAGTCAAATCAATATTGAGCTGGGCCTTGGTTGCCCTGGTTACAAGGAGACCTGCCCCTGGTCAGGAAGTGAGTAACATTTTGCTGCAGAGAGGAGAGAAACTGACAACTTTTTTCCATATTTAGACACAAAACAAGAGCAAACATCATGATACTGCATAACTTTACAGGACTCTCAGTGCTTGTTGATGATAAGCCTTGTGTGCTTGGACACTGTAGTAGAGCAAATAAGTGTGATACTGTTTCTGCTGCCTTTTAACTTCTGAATATATTTGTCTTTATTCAGCAGTAAATAGACTTGAGCTTGTTTTAGCACCTCTCTAGTCTGTCTGTCTGCTCAAAGCACTTTCACACCACAGGACACACCTGCCTATTTACACCCAGTCACACTCACATTTACTCGCTGTTGGCTGACTGCAACTGAATCGTCTGTCAGTATTAACTAACAATATTCAGGCTCTCACATACACATTTAAATGTCACTGATGCAGCAGTGGGAGCAACTTGGGAGTCAGTGTCTTGCCCAAGGACGCATCTTCATTTGAGAGTAGTATTGGGCCTTTAAGAACCCTCAACCTTCAAACTGGAGGAGGAGCAACTCTCCACGCTGAATCAATAATGCCTCAGAGCAAATTTCACAGTTTAATGTAAGCTGTATTTCATTCAATTCAACTCAATTCAGTTTACAGAGCTTTATTAGCATGCATGTTTTGGGCAACATAATGATTTAAATTATGAGTCTGGTTCCACTCTAAGATTTCGTACTGCTTAACAAAGCTTTTTCTTGCCACTGTAACTGTATGTTGGGTTTGGATTTATGTATATGTATATGTGTATATAAACATACATCTATATCTATAAAATGATTATGGCTTTAGCCTGTTCTACTGTAAAGTGTTTTGAGATACCATTTGTTATGATTTGGTGCTACACAAGTAAAGATTGATTGATTAATTGAAATTAGTATGATGATAGTAAAGGTTAAAAAATAAAGTTAAAAAAGGGTTATTGTTAAATATACATGGAAAAAACAGATAATATAAAATCTAGTGAGGTAAATGAAAAATGTCTCCAACAAATGGTACTCAATTGAAGTACATACAGGTAGTAAAAACTTTTACTCAAGTCTCCACTTTGTTAACCAAAAACATGACAAAAATGATCAGTGACTAACTTTTTTCCATGGCAAAAATAGTTGATGTGTCAGCTAGAATGAAATTCCAGTAATATTACACAGATCAGATATCTGCTGCGTATTTGGTTTTCTTCGCATCAGGCATTTTATAAAGTCTGGCCTTATTATTCAAACTGACCAACAGCTGTGAAAGTCATGCATGTAAAACCTTTCACTTAAGCCAAACAGAAATACGGTATTAGCACCACAATATGGGTCAGCAATGAATACAATGTCCATTGCTGCCTGTTTTACAAAATATTAAATGGATTATGTTACCCTAATCATTGAATATTCTGATTAAATAAATAATGCTGTGATATAAAGGCTATTTTGCTACATTTTTCTGTTACATTTTTACAAAAAAGTCTCACATTAAGGACTATATTTCTTTATGTTCTGCAAAGGGATAAATATGAAATGTTAACCACTTTCAGATAACTTTAAGTAAAATTGTCTTTAGGAACTGAGCACCTTTAAAGACCTGATTATAATGACCAAAAACATGACAAAAATGTTCAGTGACTAACTTTTTTCTATGGCAAAAAGAGTTAATGTGTCAGCTAGAATAAATTTCCTGTAATATAACACAGATCAGATATCTGCTGCGTATTTGGTTTTCTTCACATCAGGCATTTTATAAAGTCTGTCCTTATTATTCAAAATGACCAACCACTGCTGAGTTCAACTGAGAGCTTTTTTACTCAATTTTAATCTAAATTCTCTAAAAACAAGGAAGTTCCTTCTTAACGATAAGCTGCTCTCTGTTAAATGTGCTAATGTTGACTGAATTAGGGAATTATAGGAAAAGGATTTGAAGATTGAACAAATTATTAATTATTCCTTCTAGATGTCCATACAGAGCACATCCCTTTATCAACTGCACAGTTTATATTAAGGAGTAAATTACTGCTCCTACCAAGACGGTGTATTCTGTTTCAGTGGACTTCGGAGAAGCCTCCCTCAGTCACGTAATGGTACAGAGAAATATTTAATGTTAATGTTAATGTTAATAATGTTTGGAAACCCTTTGAGATTATCTTCAAAGTGATCTTGTTGGCTTTTTGCACGCAAAAACTCAAATCTAAGGAAATTTAATCATCCAGTTTCAATTCTAAAAATCTCACAACACTTATTGTAAGCCAAAATTGCCTGACATGTCCAGTTATTATTTCAGTATTAAGAAACAAAAATAAACCCTGGATTGCTTGTAATGAGTTAAAATATCTCCCTATGTGGCAAGACAATTTTTTTACTTGTACAATGTCTTGGAAGTAAGATGTGCTATCTAGTTTGCATACCTGATTTTAAGACCCTCAACAAGTAAAATTTTGTTTGTTTCAATGGCAGATATTTTCTGATAATTAGAAGTTGTGCAGTGCTTTATTTTGTTTTTTTATTCCTTGTAATAAGATATCCATCTGAACTTGTCAAATGAAAATGAAATTTTAGTAAGTACTGTGAATGTTTTTGACTACAAATTAGACAAATAAACCTGCTAAGATCTGAGTTTTTCAGTGTGCAAAACGGGCACCCACACTTTGTCTTCACAAATATGTTTCAGTTCTTTTGCTCAGTTTATCTTGTACTTAATTTAGACAAGACTGTACCTGAAACTATCCATTTCCTTATTGCTGTGACCCATGCACGCCTCGTTTTCTTCTGTTCTGTAAACCTGACTATTATGTATCTAGAGAAACACAGACTCCATATATGTTTAATCAATTATGTAAGAGAACACTGACCCAAGAAGCAGAAGTATTTTGAGCTGAAACACTCAAAAGCTTGTTTCCTCAAAAATACATGTTCTGGCATCTCTGAATTAACTAACTAAAGACCTTTCACTTTCTACTATACAGATACTTCTCTGAAATACACCACAATTAAATCTGCCAAAGTTGCATAAATCTTAAGCCTGTGTTAAGGCACAAGCCTTTGCCCTCAGAGATGATCTAGCATGTCTGTTCTACATTTAACTTCAGAGCTTGCAAGATAAACCATTAGGATCAGTTTTAAGAAGTGCTGAAGCTCTCCAAATTTAACTTCAGATACCCTAAAATAAAAGAAACATGACATGCTTGTTTGAAACCAAAGTTTTCAAATGTCTCAATATAAATTTTGAGAAAACAGCAAAACACTTAAAAAGCAAATTCGCAACGCAGAGATAAAAAAACATTTCCCTTGCTTCGTAAGGGGAGAAAACCATGCGGTATCCCACTTAGCTGAAGAAGTCATGTATATAAAACCTTTCACTTTAACCAAACAGAAATAAGGTATTAGCACCACAATATGGGTCAGCAATGAATACAATGTCCTTTGCTGCCTGTATTACAAAATATTAAATGGATTATGTTACCCTAATCATTGAATATTCTGATTAAATAAATAATGCTGTGATATAAATGCTGTTTTGCCACATTTTTCTGTGATATTTTTACAAAAAAAGTCTCACATTAAAGACTATATTTCTTTATTTTCTGCAAAGAGATAAATATGAAATGTTAACCACTTGCAGAGAACTTTAAGTAACATTGTCTTTGGGAGCTGAGCACCTTTAAAGACCTGATTATAATTTTGCCCCTCGTTCATTAAGATTGATTAAAAAAAAGATACATTTTCTAAGCAAAACTTCAGATTTTTTTTCTAACTTCATGTTTTCCTTTTACCTCTTTGAATATATAATCTTTCTCATTCCCTGTCATAACTACACAAAATACAAACAACAGATTAACAAAACAGACAAAAAATCTCTACAGTGTTTTATCCAAGGGTTCAGTCTGCAACAAAACAGCAAAGTTTGGAAACTTACCAGCAAACAGTAGACAGAAGAGAAAGAGGATGCTCCCCTGCCCATGCATCTTTCACATCACCTTCTCTCTGCTGACAGATCTTCTTCTGCTGCTGTTTCAGACGTTTTGGTGCGAACGTCCTTTTCCTGTGTTCCTTTTTATATCTGGGCGTTTCCGCAACAGGTGGTTGAGACACTTCTGCTCTTTCAGCAGTTGTCTCACAGGAAAAAAAAATACATTTTTTTACTGCAGCTCCTCCTCAAGTTTTTCTGTTCCTTAACCCTTTGTTTTCAACAGACTGAAGACATTTCTGAAACTACTGTTAAGGTTTTATGATGAAGCAAATTTCTGCTCTGGGGTTATAGGCTAATGTTATTATATTTCCACTATCACCGGCCACTTTATTAGGTACACTTTGCCTTCAGAACTGCCTTAATCCTTTGTGAGAAAAATTCAATAAGGTACTGAAAAATTACTTCGAGATTTTGTCCATATTGACGTGATAGCATCATACATTTGCTACAGATTAATCAGATGTGAATCTCCCATACCATCCCACAAAGGTGTTCTGCTGCATTGAGATCTAGTAAGAAACCAGTTTCAGGTGGTGCGAGCGTAGTGACATGGCACATTATCCTAATGTAAGGAGACAGAAGGCAACAATGCTCATGCAGGCTGTGGCTTTAAAACAATGTTAAAATGCTAAAAAGAGAAATAAAGAACAAAGAACAGAACCAAAACATTTCTCTATTGAAAAGATGTTTTTTTCCCTCTCCTGACTTTTGGCTGGAGTTTAACTTGCAAAATGTTTTATGTTAATTACTTTATTTCCAAAAATGGCAAAGCCCCCCACCTACTTCATTACTGAAAGGCCCGTAATGAGTGTTATTAACAGAACCATCATCTAACCATCTTCCTGATATGTTTTTGAAAGGTCTTGCCTCCCCCTAACACTTACATAGATAGACCAGTGAGATATATACTGTAGACATGGAGTGGTGCAGGGATGACTTGTTTTTATTGGGCAACCTGAAAGTTTGCATTGTGCTGGCTCATGATTAACTTCTTGTTATACAGTATTTCCTCTTCGTGTGACCTGCTCAAGCCAGTGCTGAGGACCATGGCAATCCATTATGTACATAATTTATTAAAGATGCTTAAGGTCCCCAGATATTTTTGTAGTCCTTTGTTGTAGTTATTTTTTAGCAACCATCCTTTTAAAGACACAATAACATTTTAAATTTCACAAGTGAAGTAGTTCCAGATGCATTTTATGATGCACCAAAACATTAAAATCTTTTATGCTTGTGTTTGGCACAGACCTTGTTTTTAGGTATTTATCTGAAAAAAAATATTTAAAAAATCCAACGAACTGAGAAAAACCGGAAGCACTAAAATATTACGTCTGTACCAATAAATTAGTGAAGCACTGGTTAAGTTATCTGAAGTTATGTTAGCCAGAGTTAAAGGAAATGTTGCTATTGTTAAAAAAAACTTTTTGATGTGTCTAGCATTAGCCTAAAATCGAGTTGCTTTTCATTTGATACAGAGTGTTAATGACTTGATAAAGATTCCAAATTTAATGTTTAAGACATAGGACTTGCTTTGGGATTTGCCTGACTTTATGCCGGACATAGCACAGAAAACTTGTGACTTGTAAAACAATGACTTTGGCCTTCTCTGGTTCTAAAGGTATTTAAATGTTAAAATGTGCCTCCTTATTTAAATGGTGCTTTGTTTTTGAAATATTATTTTGCACACTCAAATCAAAGTCTAAAATATCTTGAATCAGTGATCATAAAGGCGCCATGTTAAGTCCCCTACAGTCTTATTAGTAAAATATGATCAAATTCAGAAAATGTACAGAGAAAAATTATGTTATGATTCTAAGTTCTTTTGTTAAATCCCTACAAAGTCACACACACACAAAAAAAACTGCAGCTGAAACATTTTTCTGGGATGACTTTATGTTTCAAATTTCTAACAGTAGTTCACCTGTCAGCCAACATTAGCCAAAATTTAACCAGAAAAACAAATACATCGGAGTTAAACTCAGTAATGGTAAGCCAGCCACAGAAAGAAGTGTCCAAACTATTGCCCCATATAAAGCTGGCAGCAGTATAGGTGATAGAGACTGATCTCACTTTTAAAGGCTAAGAAATACATACAATTCTGAAAAAACTATGTAACTAATTATGTTTTTTTGACATACAATGTTTGCAGTTTCAAATTATTTTTTATACAAGGCCCCCATAAATGCATGTCAAGGAAAAAACTAGCCATTGGGCAAATCTAATGCGCCTGCTAAGAAGTGGATGTGGGTTTGGCTTTCCAGTGCTGTGCTTTAATGTTTACTGTGGCCACACTAAATGAACACCTTATTTGGGCAGTGGAAGGAGAGTAGGAAATGTACTTTGCATGATATGGGGCCTTTAGAGCCGTTTGGAATTTCTGAGATGAAGAACATGAAGAAGAGGATCATCAATACAATGAAGCAAATTTTTGTCAGCTGTATTATGTTTACTTTTCTAATCATTTTATATCATAAATACAAAGACATATTTCTTTTTCCAAGGTCTCAAACAATCTTATATAATTTTTGAAGATGAGAAGATGAGTGAGAAAACACAGAGGAGGGTGTTGCTGTGAAAGTGTGAAACTCATGAGGAACCTCCGAAAAAAAACTTCCAGAAAGAGTTTCCTTCCTATATTTGAGGGGTTTCTTTTTATATTATGAAAGGGAAGTCTTTTATATTCTAGAAATAAACTTGCATAAATTTCATAAATTACCCACTATTTTTTAAAATAATCTATCAAAAATGTATCTTTTGTGCTGTGACTTCTGGATTTTAAGTTGTGGCGTGTCCATCAACTTCAAACAATTGTCACTTATGAAGTAGTTGCTCTTTTTAGTTTTATAAATAAACCTTCCAGCATGGTAAAGTTTTTCTCAGACTTATTTTTGCCTGTTAACTGACAAAGTGAGCCCATTGCACCAGCTATGCAGGTTTTATCTTAACTTAAGGTATGAAGACCACACTAAACCCTATGTTGAAAGTAGTTAGGCTGTAACTCAAGTGGTGTCTTTGTTTTAGGGCCGTTGCAAAGCATAGACTGTGTTGGCTGTTGCTTACGCGCCATGTTCTGTAAGGGGGTGTAGGTGTCAGCCTCAAACATTTTAAATGAAGCCCCAAACCAGCTCCAAGGTTGTCAACTATCCTGCTCCTCTTCCTGCTACACTTTTTAGAGTGGTGCAGGGATAATGTATTTCTGTACGCCAGCCAGGATGTTAGCACCATGCTGGTTTTATTTACTAAAGGCCTATGGGATTCTTTGCTGTGTTTTTGAAACTAGTTAGGCTGTAACTCAAGCCTAACTAGTTTAGGCTTGACCACTGCTGATAATGAGGCCTGTGGCAAACAAATATTCATGATTATCATCATAAACAAACTAAACTTTCATAAGTTTTTAGGTTTAATTGGCGAAATAGAAAGCTACTATTAAGCTATTATGGCATTACAACTTTGTGGTTTGTTTTGGAAGCAGCTGCCATGATTCAAACGTAAAACACCACATTGTTAGTGCTTGATTGAGATTTTCATTTAAATTAAATGACCCGATCAAGTTGGTATGGGTGTTCGGGTTATAGCTTTTTAAAAAACTATCAAAAATAATTGCATTAGGGTCCCAAGCCATTTCATTAGTGATTGTTAGCAGGATGTTAGCAACCATGCTTTTACAAAACACAGCAATGCTTCAAAATTCAATAGCAGAGCAATATCAGATGCATTTTTGATGAATTACAACAATGGCTTTTCTGCTGATACTTCTGTTATTTAATCATGCATAAATGTATGTTGATATCTACTACATGTATGAACACTTGCATTAACTTCATTTATTAGTGTAAGCATCCCATCCAATGAGTGCAGTTTACTACAATTTAGTTGCAGTCATAATTTCAGTATTTTTTTTATATGTGCAGTGTTTACATGGTTACATGGTTTATAAGTCCGATAGGCTGTACAGTTTGTGTGTTTTAAAAACTGTTTTTATCTCTCCACTTGTGAAGATTTACAAAATGTAAATATTCATTATGTTATGACTGTTCATTGGTGATTTTTCAATGTGGTATTTATTGTGGGATAACAATGAGAGTAATTTTCAAAATCTTCATAATTTTAGAAAGTACATGTTCAGCATTTAGGAGCTTGAACTGGTGGAGCCTTTTGAAGCACTCCCTTTACCCACTAAGGTTTATTAAGATAACAGGGTGGAATCCCTTAAACCAAGTTATTCAGTGCTGTTTCAGACAACATGCAAATGTAAGTTAACTGTACACAGAAAATACAATAGTTTAACAGACATATGTATAACAGGTTTTAGTTGAAAAAAAGTGGTATACCTCTGTCAAAATGAATCCTAACATGGTGTATTAATGAGCTATAGAAACAGCTATAGGGTATAAAACTTCTTGTAAAGGTACAGTGGAGAGAGATGGCCCTTTCCTTGCTCTTCTTACTGGAATTTCTAACAAAGTGATGTCTTTTCTTGCTTGTGGATTCATGGAAAATGTTTTTTGTTGTTGTTTTGTTTGTTTGTTTTTTTCCAAAACCTAAACTTGTGCCATGATGCTTGTACATACAGAGGCCTGGCGAATGTGAGGTATCAAAATGTCTTCAAAGACCTTTCTTTAAACGTTGACCACAATTTGTACTACATTAAAAAAAAAAAAACAGATTCAGTATGGGGGGTAATAGGTCAAAGGTCAAGGTCATGTTGTCTTGACGTCATCCTAAGACCGCTTTAAGGGATTTCCATCAAACTCTGCATTAATGTCAGTTCTGACAAAATGATAAAAGCTATCTCCTATCTGCTTATTTCCTTTCCAGGAAATAAGCAGATACAAATCCCTGTACTTGCATTTTTAGTACTCTAAAACCATATTAATTGGACTAGAAGAAATATGTTGGACATATTTCAATAACCGGTAAACACTCTGTTTATTGTGTTTGAAAGAAGCTCAAATTGGCTTTAATTTTGTGTTTGCTCATTAGATCGAGCATCACTGTTTGTATTTACCAAGGTAAATGCTGATATGACCTTCTGTTATGACATATAATTGAACAAACAGAGCTGATATAAGGAGTCTACATGTTAACCCTCCTTTTTGTGAACGTCTGTGACATGTCTGACTTTCATGCTTTACAAATTGCTTCCTTTAGGAATCACATGATGGTGTCTTTTGGCCTACATGGTGCTAAAAGAAAAACAAGCACAGTCTAGTTTCTATTCTCCTTTGATTATTATCATATTCAGTGACACAGGGTGTAAAAAGGGCATGACATATTTCACAATATTTCACAAGTAGTAGAGAGCTGTAATCAGAGCTGCTCTGATGAACAAGTTAAAAAAAAAGCTGCAGCTTTCCTCTCTTTTAGTGATTATTTTTACAATATCTTAAAATTTCTCATTCAGTAAGTGTAGAAAACATGATGTTGTGGTGCTGATCATTCTTTGTGAGAACTGGGCTTTGTAACTTTGAGAGAAAAGTCCACCACTGGACATCCTTGTGTTATACAACCCAGTGAGATGATGTCCACATGTGGAGAGAAATAAGAGGCTAAGTTCTCTGGAGTTACTCCTCCACTGGCTTCAATCAGTAAAGATGGAAAGTCCTGCTTCAGACCTCGAGCTGCAGCATGAAGCTCCTGTGAGTGAGAAAGTGAGTGGAAGATACTCAGAAAGATTGAACCTTGATGAACTGACATAAAATAAACATCAAGCTATTTTTTGCTTTAAAAAAAAAAAGATAAACAAGAACAGGTTCAAATAGGTGAAGACTTGAAACTTAGCTCATTATGGTGATGCATCTCAAGGGGGTTTTTTCTAATAAAGAATTTCAACACAATTTTATCACTACACTTAGGGTGCTTTCACACTTCAAGTCCACTTCTTGGTCCAGACTGAAAGGTGTTAAATTTTTGCAGAATAAGCTTAGGTCTGGCCTGTGTTGACCAGTGTTAATTTTGTTGTCTAATTATTTTTTCATAGTTTTCGTCAACATTTCTTTCCCTGACGAAAATTTGACAAAAACCAGTGCACATGGACAAAAACTAAAACTAAATTAACTGACATTTTTGTCAAAAAATAAAAACTAGACTAAAATGTTTGACAGAGATTTAATCCAATCAGTCTGGGGTTCTGTCTCCCTGTCCCACAGTTATGTGTCCTAGGGCATGATCCCAATTTGCTGTATCAGTGATTTCTAATGTGTGCAAATGTAATCAACAAAAGCTGACTGGCACACAAAATTGTGACTTCCACCATCTGTAGCCAGGGCTCTCCACAGACATTGCTGGACCCCTGCTATGATTTGTCCTAGCATGTCTACACACATAGTCATGACTGGCCCAAAAGTTTTAACCAAAGTCCTTTTTCATTACCTGAAGGGGTCAAATGAAGGTGAAGTGCAAATGAGCATCTAGAAAAGGCTAAAACTACTTTTTATTATTATTATTATTATTACGCTTACAATTTCAAACAAACTACTGTAAAAAAAAACAAAAAAAGAAAGAAAGAAATTTGTTACTTTAAAAGAAATGCTAAGTATTAAGGCTTCAAAATACATGAAGTTATTGCTTGGATTTCAGATGAAACATTTCTTTGCTTTCTCTTTGTGGGCCCCTCCATGACTCCAAGTCCCAGAAAGCTTGACCCTTTATTGCCTTGTCTGTAGCCCTATTCATGCTGTCATTTCAAGACCTAAAGTTTATGACTCTGAGTTGTTTTACCTCCGCTGTGAACATTTCAAAGACCAAAAGGGAAGGGGAGTTGGAAATTAACCTTCCATCTGCCCTGTCTCCAGAAGTACTGTAGCATGATAGGCATGATATTGGTGAGGAGGGAGCATTTGGACTCAGCGGGGGTAATGGGGGGCTGTGAGTATGTGTGACCCGCTGTGCCGGGCTCCCTTGCACTCCCCCTAAAGCAGTATTGTACTTTAAATTGGCACACATATCATGTCTATGTGGAATTTTATGAATTTCTGAAGGTGTACTGAATGGAACCGAGCTTTAGGCACTCAAAGCCAAACAACCACCTGCTGACAAACTCCAAAAACTGACTGAAGTCAGACCAAGGTGGTGGGTATTCACTGGAGACAGGCTATACTGCCATTGATGCAACATGTATGGGTTATAAATCAAGTTTAGAAGGGGTGAATACTGGATCTTTTGGGGTCCCCTCGGTTTCTCTGGGCACACCTGCAGCCTGGTGAAATGTTATTTGTTAGTCCTATTCATACATATATACATGCCACACATGTCTTGTTCAAGGACATGTTTGTAACTGCACAAGCTGGGACTGAACACTTGATCAGTTGAAAGACAGCCAACTCTGCCCCTGATCCACTGTTGCCCCATTCAGACACTGACAGTCTAAAAGTGTTAAACACTGTTGGTGCTCAAGATGCCGTACCTGAGGTTTGAAATTGTCCAGCATGACAATATCGACTCCTGCTCGGGCCGCCTCCCTGCCCTCCTCTTCAGAGCGACACTCCACCTCCACCTTACTGCTGAAGCCGCACACTGACCGTGCAGCCTTCACAGCCTGAAAATAAAGGTATTTGTTGTTTTTGTTTAGAGCTGATTGGCGTCTTATCTATAAAGGCATTTCCAAGGCAGTAACTAAAGCTCCTCCTCTGTGGTTTGCCATTGTGTAGCACACACAGGGAACTACAAACATTTTAAATTGTAATGTAAATAAAGGCGATTGAAGGGGAACTGCACGAGTGCTCAGTTTTAAAGAAATTGTAACTTAAAACCTTAAAAACTTCAATCTTCCCACCAGATCACTTATTTCACTAAACAGATTTCTTTAATTCATGTGATATTATTTCTTTCAAGAAATAAAGTAAAATATGCTAATATCAATTTTATTCCACAGCATATGGTTCTCTAGAGACTTTTGGATTAAACAAGCTGTAAGGGAGAAACAAGGATGCACTTTTGCCATAATGAAAGAGTATGTCTGATATGAAATATCACTGTAAGGTATACAAAAAGACTGAAAATTCTAATGACATCTTAACAGTTCCTGTCAATTTCAATCTCTCTGAACTCTCCCATAACTTTTAATTCAGGGTTTACAAGATACAACTTAAGATGCCTCAGTTCATCTACAATGGTTTAAAATGGCAAATGAGAAAAATAATACATATGATTATCCATAAATAAATAATTTTTTTACCACCTGGCAGCCTTTTTTTTTTTTTTAGCTCCTGCACAGTGAAAGAATACTTAAGAAAAAAAATGGCAAAACAATACATACAATGCTGGTAAATGGTTACTTGGCTTTTTTTTTGTTTGTTTACTTTAACTCTGTTAGCAAAGAAGGGTTACTACAATTTTATTTTGAAATAAACTTCAACTTGTCTGGCTTCAGGAACTACCACTACCTCTTCTTTGAAAAATCTTGATCTTAATTTCATTCAGACAAATATCAACCATTCAAATGTATTTTATGAAAAAATGTTGCTGTTTGGACAAAGCAATCATATTTAAAAGGAACAACGTTACAGAAGCTCTAGGATGAAATACATAAAATCCTTTATTTTACTGACAGTGGTGCATCAGGTGTTGCTCATGCCAACCGCAAAAGGTCACTGGTTTGACTGCTCAGATCTTAACAGGAAGTCAGCCATGCTACATTGAATTTCAGGATAACTGATTTTAAATGATTTCATATAACACCCATTATACTTCATGCTGTCTTTCTTTGTTTTGTCATGCAAGACATCTGTCTGAGCTTGACCACACCTTCAGAATAATACATATCATTATAGTGCCCCCCACTGGCTTCAGAGTAGGAAGAGGCATTAATGACTTAAAAAATCTTGTTTTCTCACTATTTTACCTAAAGTTAATAACCCCCAGCCCCTAGTAATGACTGCTAGCACCACATCAAACACAATGTGTTAAATTTACTCATGATTTAAAGTGTTGAATGACGGCCTTTTGCAGGCTGCAGAATCACACATCACATCATCACCTCAGCTGGTTGTGGCTGCACATACTGTGGCTGCAACGCACCCTGACATGCACAGGGGGAGGGTCCTTCAATGCCACTTCCGTCTTTAATTTTGAGTTTTGTTTTGTTTTTTTGTCACTTTTAAAACTCAGAAAAACAGAAAGCCTGATAATTTAATATTAAATGAGCATGCACTGCGTGTCCCCATTTTCTCTGACAACGATGATTCCTGTTTACACAGAGACAACAACAAGTTTTGTTTTCAAAACTTTTCACTCTGGACTCTGGTTTCAAAGTTTGCAGATACAGGTACTCCGGGCACTGTTCACGTGTAATGGAAGGAGCAAATGCAATGAAAACTCTTTATTTTCAGCCGTTTTCGTTGTTGTGTAAATGGACCCTAAACCCTGAATAAGAGACATCATTTCCTGACCCATTTTACAAAACCTACTGTTCCCAAACTCCAACCTCAATTATCTCTTTGAGCATTATCATAACCTTTTCTTCTATTGTTCAATGGATCACAAGAAATTAACACACTCTTATGTAAAAAATCTATATTTAACTAAAAATATGTCAGGATCCTTGAAAAATCTTGGTATCACAGTGAAACAGAGTCAAATATAATGTGTGGATTCATGTCTGCTGAGAAGTTGTACTCATCATAGACGTTTTTCCACATTTTTTTCTACATTTGCAATCCACTATAAACAGTAGGCCTACTGCAACCCATTGTACTGTCCTATCCCACCACCACTTAGCTAAAGGACATGGAAGCTATTTTAACAGGATGTGTCACAGCGTCCCACCTGTGTAATGCTCCCTGAAGCCCAAACATGGTTGTCCTTCAGCATCACCATCCCACTCAGGTCCTGTCTGTGCATGGACACACCACCAACCAGCATGGCATACTTTTCCACCAGGCGGAAGCCTGGGGTGGTCTTACGTGTGCCAGCCACCTCTCCATGCCAGCCTAATTCTGTTGCTATTGCTTGCAGCTGAGCGCAGCGAGTGGCGATGCCTGAGGCCCGGGCCAGGCAGTTCAGAGCAGGCCTTTCTCCCAGGAGGAGACACCTCGCTGGGCCTCTCACCACAGCTGTGAGGGTGATGGCATCTGGACCTGTGGAGGGGAGGAAAGTAAAACAGGCTGACATTAACAATAATAATAATAATAATAATAATAATAATAATAATAATAATAATAATAATAATAATAATAATACACTTGTTGGTACCTTTGGCAGTGTGGGCAGGTGCCTTGTAAGGTGACTCAAGGTCACCTTGTAAGGTGACTCAAGGTCACCTTACAAGACAGAGTGAAAAGAAAAACAAAAAATTAAAATAAGAAGAGAAACCACCAAGAAAACCACCAGTGATTTCTGTCAAACCTTGCAAATTTGTCTACTCCCACTAAAAGGTTACCTTTTCGATTATTGGAGGTCATGGGTCAAAGGTTATCTGGGCTCATGTTTCTCACTTGCTTGTAAACATAACATCTCAAAAACACTTTCCAGGATTTTCTACATTTTTTGCACAAATGTTTACTTTGACCTCAAGTGGATTTCTGTCAGACTTTGGCCTCTGTCACTTGATGATGAATTCAGGAAATTTGGAAGTTACAAGGGGAGACGCCAAGTTCCCCACTACTTAAACCCTCCCAGCTCCATGGGATCGTTCGCACCCCCTGGGTTAACGCTCACTTTGTTAACTTACATCTTTGAAACCACAAAACAGATCTTTATGGGGATAGCTATGTTTAGAAGCTCACACATTTGTCAGTCTAAAGAGGGCTTCAGGTTAAATATGTCCCTCACAGATGCTTTTAAATCCAGCTGTAATGTTAAGACCTCAGCTTGAACCCATAGAGAGTGTGAAAACTTCCTGTTTTTCTTTTGACCAAATAAATTTCATCCAATGTCTTCTTAGCTCATAGGCTTGAGTAATGTGATGTGGCACATTGCAACATTTGAGACAAAAATGTTTTCCGAGTGTAGCAAAAATGACTAAATGGAGCAAAGAGAGTCTAGAGGAAAAAGTGAAAAATTATATGGTTTGTGCTTTAAACCAGCACTATGTAGTTTATCCACTTTAATATAATATTTCTAGAGTCATTGTGATGGTACATCACCTTACAGCAGGTTGAATGACACCTCTGTCGTGGTCTGAGGGGGTCTGTATCGCCTTCACTGGCACTATGTAACTTTAAGGTGGGCTTCCACTCTTTGCATATAGTTCTGTTTTTTTTAAATAGCCAGAACTACACAGTACCAAATTCAAATGTGAAAATGCTTGGTCATAATTGCTCTAAGTGTGATTTGCATAAAGTTTGTTTTCAGTTTTTGTTTTTGTCTTTTTGTGATTCAACTTTTATTACATCAATCCTACAGCATAAACGTCCTGACTGCCAACAATTTTCCTGAAAAAATTACGTCTTTAACATGATTCTGCTTAATAGAGCTAAAGTTCTAAGTGCAGTTTCTTTTCACTGGTATTGAAAGAAACTCCAGCACCACAACCTGTTATCTGCCAAGAGTTGCTGGCTATATTGGCAGTTAGATGAAGATAAGATTTGAAATGCTGCAGACAAAAGTTTGACAGAAACTAAAAACTTTGACATTCAAGACAACACAAAGATTATATGACATACCTTAAACCTTGTTTATTTTAAGCCTGTGATTTTAAAAAGCTGTACAAGATTGTTTCCCTGAATAAATTTAAAGAAATGTTTAAGATGAGACAAAACTATAAAAACAAGGTTATTTAAGAGTTTGATATTTTATTATTAATATTATTTAAAAATATGAACCAGTTATTAGTTTATTCATTTTTGAAACACTATGTTTTTTTTGTTTTTTGTTTTTTTTTGGGGGGGGGGGTGTGTGTGTGTGTGTGTGTGTGTGTGTGTGTGTGTTGGAGGGGGCAACAGAAGAGGGGGCAACAGGGGAGGTTCACTCTTTCACTGGCTTAAATGACCCTGGCTACACAGAGCTGCAGCATGTCTGTCATCTGTTTGTTTGACTGATCACTGCATGTTTTAATATTGGTCACTGTTCTCTGAAGTCAAAGTAGCCTTTCCCCTAAATCTGTCTTGACTGTTGGTATTGTGAAAGTAATCGTGCAGTGCCTACCAATCTCAGCTCCCTCCTGATGAATCCACTCCACGGTGCAGCCGACCTCAGTGAACACTGCTGTGAAGAAGGGGCCCCCTGCCAAGATGCTGTGTGGTGTTTTACACAACAGCCTGGCCTCCACTTCCTGGGACCCCACACACACTCCTGCTGGGTCAAAGTTCGGTGTATCCTCTGCCAGCCACTCTCGCACCAGCCGGGTAAGAGTGTGAGGTGGGATTGAGTGTGCTGCTGAGTGTGAGGGTGGAGACATTCTGTGATGGCTGTGAAAAATAAAGTGAATTGTTCTTTTTTGTTGTTGTTGTTGTTGTTGTTGTTTCAGTTGAAATTTGATAAATGAGGACTCAAAACGCTCTCTGTTATGAGAATGCTTATGGGGAGGGACTCACATAAAAATAAGATGTTGTGCTGTTTTTGACTCATAACCCTAGCTAGCTTCACCTGGCATCATTCAGGTGAGTCACAGCAGTGGAAAAGCTATTCCCTCACCATGCGCAAAAAGACATGAGATTCCAAGCGCAACCTTCAGGGTGGAAAAAGGAAGCCGATGCAGAAGTGCCAAAAACTGCAGCTCCTTGAGTTCCTCTGCTTAAGGCTGTATGCAGGAAACCCAGAAGTTATATGACTGTGTGTTGGGAACAGTCAGTTTTTACTACCTAAATACACAACTTACAGCTTTACTATAACTTACTATGACTTTCTGGTCTCTCCTACACTTAATGGCTCACCTACTTTTAAAAACTGCAGCCAGTCAAATTGAAATTTGTGTTGATAAATTCAAAAAATTTATAGTTTCTTATAATTTATTCTAATTTATATCTGTTTGTCCATCTGAGAGCAAGATAATTCATTATTATTATCATTCCTTGAAAGATGTTGGGTACAAAAAAAGTGATTAGACTTTGGTGGTGATCTGAAGACGTATGTGGATTCAGGATTTTTTTTTAAGGATTTGTTAACATTAGGGCAGTTTTCCTGATTCTGCTGATAATTTAAAAAGTGCTCAACAGATTTTGATGCAAATTTCAGGAAATGTTGGTTGTGGCACAAGGAAGAGGTGATTATATTTTGGTGGTATCCAAGTCCAGTAATTTCTAAAATGGTTTGTCAAAATTGAGAGCCAATAGGTCAAAAGTCAATTCAAGGAGCCCTTTTTTCATCCAGTACTTGTGAATGCGATATCTCAAGAATGCCCTGAGGGTTCTTCTTCAAACTTTATACAAATCTTCACTCCAGCTAAGGGTTTAATGATAAGATTTTGAGGGCCATAAGTAAAGATTATTGGGCCTCATGTTCATCTGTTATTTTCAAACATAATATTGCAAGAATGCTTTCAAGGATTTTCCTCAAACTTTGCACAAATGCCTACTTTTATTTGAAAAAAAAAAAAAAAAAGAAAAAAAACGGACTGGTTTAATTTTGTACCTTAAAGATCATGGTGTTTAAGCCTCATGTCCACAAATACCAATAAAACAAACTTCACCCCAGGCCTTCTTCCTGACCTACCCCTGTACTTTTGCTCTGGATGTAATTCACTTAAGGTTTGGTATAGCTGTCTCAAAATATGGAAATATAGGTTGTTTCTTAGTCCAACGTACTTGTCATTGACACTAATGTTGATCTACTAATGTCAGCAAGTCTTGACATAAACAATTTAGAGCTAATATTTTTGTCTTTTTATATCTTGAAATAGAAAAGTTAACTTGAATTTTCAAGTGAGTGTGACCAAAATGAAGAGTAATGAGATTTTTGTATAAAAACTAGTTAAACTAGCTAAGATTTGAGTTTATTCAATGTCCATTGACCACACTTGGTGAGGCAAAACATCAACTACACTTACTGCTCTTTTGTTCTTGGATTGGTTGTCTGCTTTATTCTGTCTTAATCAAGTCTGTTTTACTTCAGGCATTCCTTTAGCTGCACAAAAACTTGCACAAATTGTTAAAACACTAAAATTACAGCCACTGGATATTCAGTGTACATTGAAAGCCTCTATTAGTTGTTAGACTAAAGCAGCAAATATTAATGCAGGAAAAGTAGATTTTCCTTACCTACAACAATGTTCTTCTGCTGGTCTTCCCCCAGGGTTGTAGTTGTGAGCTCACAGAACCATGGGATAAACGTGACGTGGAATTTGACCCCATGTCCATGCTGGAATGTTTACAAGCTATCCAAGAGTTAGCATTTTCAGCTTAATATTGATTGTTTCACCAAGGCTCACACAAGCCTCAATGCTTCTGTGGGAAAATACATATAGAAAAGAAAGAAAGATTCCAGTAAATACAACTGTGGAAATAACTTACTTAAGATTTTCAACAGCCGAGGTGTTAAAAATAACAGTGCTTAGAGGGAAAAACTGTATGGATGCCCCCCTGACAGATATACAGCATTTTTTTTACTCATTACTTCTATAATAAAAAGAAAACTGTGTTTCTTTTCTTTAAGGACTTCTTTTTATGTATATCAGTATCCTTAGATAGCAACACTGGTTATCCCAAAATGAAGAATTATTTTCTAATCTGGTGAAAGGGACTAATGTGATGTTAGGGCTGGACAGTATGGGACAAAAATCATGTCTTCACATATTTTAGCTAAATGGTAATACACAAGATATATTTCAATTTTTGTAATGCCATTTAAGGGTCTAGAGTCATGCAGGGGCCCACAAAGAGTGAGCAAAGAAATTAGAAATTCTGAATCCAACAATAATTACATTAAGAAAAAACACTAAACTTTACTTGACAAAGCAACAAATTGATTATTTTTTCCAATGCCTGACTGAAAACTTGAGCCTCATTTTTTCTAAAATTAATGTTACAAGCCTTTGTTTTTGTAAAATTATTGTTGTCAGGGAGCCCAGGGTATCAGAATCAGATAATTTGCTTATTCCACAGGGAAAGCAGTCGACCAAACCATGTATACATTCAGTAAAATATGATAAATGGGGGTATATTAAACAGTATAAAAATGGTATATGCTGACATAGAAGTTTAATGGAACTGGCACCCTGGCGTGGCCCCGAGAGGTAAGAAAAACTCACAAAAACCTGGAAAATACAACATAGCCATTTAGAAAGTAACTTTTGGCCATGTGCACAGATGTGCTAGAGCCAATCCGGGCCCTATCTATGGGGCTTTTCAGGGGCCCAGTCATGTCTGTGGGTGGTCCTGGAGATAAATGCCAATCCCATAAAAAGACAAACACTCGGCAGACAACTTCTACAAACTGTCTAAACTATACAAGAACATTGACAACTTTTCTGTACATTGAGCACATAAAAATGTACACTCCAAATATCATGTGTTTCAAAATTATAAGCTTATCATTAGTTAAATGATCAGTTCAAGAAATACAGAAACTTGACAATCATTGGTCATATTTTTAACCAAGGCAGAGACAGTTCTGTTAATAAATCCCAAGGATACTCAAAGCACTTTTTACACAGGAATAAACTACATGAATTTTGGAGTATTCAGTTCAAGGGTCAAGGTATCAAAGTACCTTGGTCACCCTCTGCTTATGAATACATTATCTCCCAAATACTTAAAATGATTTTCTTCATCGTGTTAACTGTGACACAAGGTTAAACTGATTAGATCATGTTTAGTGTCAAAGGTCACAGAGACTTTGAGTTAGAGAAGTGAATCCTTCTGTAGGTTCCTATGTAAGTAGATTCTGATTTTGGGAGTCCCGATTCAATTTAAGATAAATTTTAGATTCAAATCCATTCATGATTTTCAATACAGTCTGTATTTGTCATAACAGGTATTTATTTCAGGATCTGATTCTGCCTGACATGCATTAAGAGGTTTGATAATTTGATTTAATTTTTGTAAAAACACAACAAAAAGTGCTGAAGACATGTCTTTTAAGTGTTTATATAAGCCAGTGTTTCTCAAATAGCGGGGTGCAACTTGCTTAGGCAGAGCCATGGCTTCATTGCTCTTGTAATTTAGCTTCTGTTATTCTAGCTCCTTTCTCTGTTGTTGGCTTTTTATATTTTCTTCTTACATATCAATGTCGTTATTTACTTTAAATTCTAATTTTATTTAATTTACGTTGAATTGCTTTACTTTCTGTCTATGCATTGTTATGGTCATCTTATGTTAAACTTTTAATCTTTTTATAGGTTCTTTTAAGGCTTATTCATTGTGTTACCTCCTATTTATGTTGGACTTGTATTTTTTTAATTCATGTCTGTTCTTTCTTTTTGATGCTTTGTTATTTTACTGCTTTTGTTGCTTATTGTCTTTTCTCTTTTTACTTGTGCTTCTGCTTCTACCTTTCTTACACCTCTTATTTCAGTCCTCGTGGTCTCCTTTTACGTTACTTTGAGTATGTTTGTAAATGTTCTTGGATTTAAATCAAGCTTTTGTCGGGTATCTCCTTTTGTGCTTAAACTTGTTGGCTTTTCATTTATATTTTCCTGTCTGTTTGTCTTGCTTTAAAAGTGTTATATGAAAAAAAGTTATCGTTCTTTTAAAAATAAATTTTCATTGTTCAAAACTCATCAAGTGTCACGTTTATCCTCTGATTATGATTGTAGTATCTCAAGAAAGCTTTGAGTGTCTTTTTTTTTCCCCTCAAATGTCCACTGGGACTGAAGGATCAACTAATGAGATTTTGAAGGACAAAGTTAAAAGTCTCTGGGTCTTATAATCACCCTTTGCTAATGAGCTCTTTCGTCAACAACTCATGATTGATCTCTGTCAAACAGCAGTTTCCCCTCTGACATGATGAAAACATTTCATTTTGAAGATACCAGGTCATAGGTTAAATTAACTGGATCTCATGTTCATCCCTTTTCTGTCTAATTTTTATGAAATGCTGTTCCTCAAAGACCCTGGTCCTTTTTCCTTAACCCATCAGTGTACTTTCACTGTCTGGAGATTATATACATGAAATGGGTTTACAACCACCAAAGCAGTGGTTCTAGTTTTTCTTGTAACATGCTTGTGATATTTTTGGTCATTTCTTTCTCTCACTTTGTGTCCTTCTTATGGGCGTGGTGGCCAGCAGCACATTAATGCTCCTTCACTGCAGAGGGAAGTTATTGCAGCATAAACCACAGTGCAAAACAGCACAACCCTCAACCCATGAGATTATCATCAGTATCACAAACTTTTTAAACACCTGTGCTGACTTGATCAGAGGTGGTTTTCTCAGCCTCGGGCGAGAAGCCATTGTAAGGCAGCCAGCTCATCAGGATGAGCAGTGCGGGATGGAGCTGAGCCCAGAGTGGTTAGACTTGCTCCATACTTACAGCCTTGAGGCCAAAATAAGCATATTTCCTCTTTAAAGGAGATTATGAAAAGTACTGAAAGCAAAGTGTCCTCTCTGCCTGGCCCTGCTGTTCTCCATGTGTGGACTAGGAAGTTTGCAAATATATACTGGCTCTGGATGATTTGAGGGTTTGATACATATTGTATTCTTATTTCATTTTAACACTGCTTCACCCTGGCTACTACTAATTTTACTCCATCAATGGATGAAGGACAGCATCAAACTTCTCCCTTTCTTTACATTTTATATCAATGTATTTTGCATTTTGGTATTGTAGTTTTCCCTTATGTCATGCCTGAAATGCACTTTATGTACTCAAATTGTAAACTCTTTGAAACATTTTCTTTCCCCTGCCAAGGAGGTTATGTTTTTTCTGTCATTTGTAAATTTGTTGGTTTGTTGGTCTGTGAGTAAGATACAGTAACTTAACAAGTTCTCAGTGGTTTTTGATGAAATTTTCTGTGAATGTTTGTCATCACACAATAAAGAAGTGATTAGATCTTAGTGATGATCTGAATACAGATGTGGATTGATGTTTTGGTTTTTTTTTAAAGGATTTGTTAAGGGCAGTTGCAGCAGGACAGTTTTTGATAGTAATATTGTTGGGCATTTGAGAACATACAGTGCCCTGGGAGGTTTGTGCTCTTAGAGCACTTCCATTTTTATGAGTAACTCGTTCTTTGTAAATGAACCTGTCTTACCTATTAGAAAGTCAGCCTATTAATGATTTGGTGGTACTTTGTAATAGGGTTTTAACTTGTAGACTAATTAATTCTGTGTTAAGGGCATTGTTAATATGTTATTTGCTGCTTTACAAATCAACCTGCTGCCATTAACAAGCAGAAAGTTTTAGTCCCTATTTTTGAACAATCCCATTGGCCATTCATTGCCCTGCAGCAGAACAGCTGCTGTTCCTACATTAAAATTAATGTATAAAAGCAGGCACGAGATACTGTTAATGTGTGTGCATTTGATTTGAGAACTCTCAAGTAATACACTGTTACATAAACCCTTTAGTCATGTAACTGTAAACAATAGGTAATCGGACCAATCTAGTATGACACATTTACATGCACTTCAGAAAATTATTATTCAAAAAGACTAGCTTACATGATTCTGTTAACACTCTGGTGTCTTTCCTTTGGTACATGATGTCAAGCAGCAAAACGCTTCCGGCTTTATTCTTCCTGTTTTACTCAATGCTGTTTTTTCTCTTGGTTTTGTAGAAATAGTTTAAGTGATTAGAAATATTGTCAATAGCTGATCATTTAGCTTAAAAACATTTTAAGCCTTTCTTTGAAACCCTTCTTACCAACGCTCTTGCTGCTGCCAAACATGTTTGTTGTTTATTCTGCTTCTTCTACTACAGGTGTATTTTGCATATGTGTTAGAGATCTAAAGAAATTAGATCATGCAATATAAATGCGTGAATAGTCTCGATATTAGGCAAAATTCAAAGTGTGTTAATCTGTTAATGGCCGTCATCTCATTGTGGTTATCAGAATATGCTGTTTTAATGACGACATGAGTAATCAGGCTCCTCTGAAGTCTGGATGTATGGATGCATGTCCATATACATGGGTTGGCAAATGGCAGCCCGCAAGCCAGAAACATGAAGTGACCAGGATGAAATCAGACAGAAAAGATTTCAGTCTGAGTTTTTGTAAAAACATCTTGTCACTCTGTGGTTGGATCTTGAAATTTAAAATAATAATGATCATATATCATCATTTCAAAAGTTTTAATAATATTTGGCAAAAATAATTTGAGAAAACCGCAGAGAAGCAATTTGTTCTGATATACAAAACCCAAAACCAGTGAAGTTCGCACGTTGTGTAAATCGTAAATAAAAACAGAATACAATGATTTGCAAATCCTTTTCAACTTATATTCAATTGAATACACTACAAAGACAAGATATTTAATGTTCGAACTGAGAAACTTTATTTTCTTTTGCAAATAATCATCAACTAAGAATTGAATGGCAGCAACACATTGCAAAAAAGTTGGCACAGGGGCATTTTTACCACTGTGTTACATCGCCTTTCCTTTTAACAACACTCAGTAAACGTTTGGGAACTGAGGAGACCAATTTTTGAAGCTTTTCGGGTGGAATTTTTCCCATTCTTGCTTGATGTACAGCTTAAGTTCTTCAACAGTCCGAGGTCTCCGTTGTTGTATTTCACGCTTCATAATGCGCCACACATTTTCAATGGGGGACAGGTCTGGACTACAGGCAGGCCAGTCTAGTACCTGCACTCTTTTACTACGAAGCCACGCTGTTGTAACACGTGCAGAATGTGGCTTGGCATTGTCTTGCTGAAATAAGCAGGGGCGTCCATGAAAAAGATGTTGCTTGGATGGCAACATATGTTGTTCCAAAACCTGTATGTACCTTTCAGCATTAATGGTGCCTTTACAGATGTGTAAGTTACCCATGCCTTGGGCACTAATACACCCCCATACCATCACAGATGCTGGCTTTTGAACTTTGTGCCTATAACAGTCCGGCTGGTTCTTTTCCTCTTTGGTCCGGAGGACACGACGACCACACTTTCCAAAAACAATTTGAAATGTGGACTCGTCAGACCACAGAACACTTTTCCACTTTGCATCAGTCCATCTTAGATGAGCTCGGGCCCAGCGAAGCCGGCGGTGTTTCTGGGTGTTGTTGATAAATGGCTTTCGCTTTGCATAGTAGAGTTTTAACTTGCACTTACAGATGTAGCGACGAACTGTAGTTACTGACAGTGGTTTTCTGAAGTGTTCCTGAGCCCATGTGGTGATATCCTTTACACAGTGATGCCGGTTTTTGATGCAGTACCGCCTGAGGGATCGAAGGTCACGGGCATTCAATGTTGGTTTTCGGCCTTGCTGCTTACGTGCAGTAATTTCTCCAGATTCTCTGAACCTTTTGATGATATTACGGACCGTAGATGATGAAATCCCTAAATGCCTTGCAAGAGCTCGTTGAGAAATGTTGTTCTTAAACTGCTCGACAATTTGCTCACGCATTTGTTCACAAAGTGGTGACCCTCGCCCCATCCTTGTTTGTGAATGACTGACCATTTCAGGGAAGCTGCTTTTATACCCAATCATGGCACCCACCTGTTCTCAATTAGCCTGTTCACCTGTGGGATGTTCCAAATAAGTGTTTGATGAGCATTCCTCAACTTTCTCAGTCTTTTTTGCCACTTGTGCCAGCTTTTTTTGAAACATGTTGCAGGCATCAAATTCAAAATGAGCTAATATTTGCAAAAAATAACACAGTTTACCAGTTCGAATGTTAAGTATCTTGTCTTTGCTGTGTATTCAATTGAATATAGGTTGAAAGGGATTTGCAAATCACTGTATTCTGTTTTTATTTACGATTTACACAACGTGCCAACTTCACTGGTTTTGGGTTTTGTACAAAAAAAAAAGATATTCAAGATTTTGGTGTAATATATGTTCTACTCTCTTTCTTATAGATTTGCATATGTATACTGTTTATGACCAAATTACAAATGCGCATCATTTTCTTTGATAAATATTAAATCACTTATAATTAATAGTAAACATACTTTTTACACCCAATACCGATAAATTGTTAATTTCATAGTATAATTAACCCTTGAGGACATCATGTTTCTGATTAATTATGTATCAAGGAACGAATCAGAATGATTTACTTTTAAGTGTTGTTTTAGTAGTGGTAACCCTGATAATAGATATATAATATAAAAGATTGGTTAAGCTTTTGACTTTATTTCTTCACTCAGTACTTAAATGCTATGAGAATATAACTAAGTACAATACATCCTAAAAACTTACTTATTTAAAAGTGAAAAACTACAAAAAACAAACAAGTACACAAAACTGATTTTTGATTACAATATTTTTGTGAATACAATTATGTACTTTTCCCCCCTGATGATGACATCATTTAGGTACCTTACAACGTATTAGAGGTAAAAAATTTTAAGTGGGGTAGGCATGGGTGGTACCTTTTAGTGTTTTCTGTTTAACATAGAGCCGACCTGTGTCACAGAAATACAATAACAGGAAGTGTAGTGGTTGCAATCTGTGAACAATCCTAAGGCCTCCACTTCTGCATTTACCTTCTCTTTTTACATAAACCTTTCTGAAATGTTCACAATGCAGTATTAAATTGACAATAAAATTGTATAAAGTTTGGTCTTTGGTTCTTTTATTTTGCTTGTGTCATAATGTTTTTTTTTTCCAGTTAATGTCAGAAAATGAGAGCTCTTGAAAAGGGATTTTCAATTTTTTTGAGTTGATGACTCCCAATTTACCAGTGCAATAGATGAGGGACCCCCATGGTTCCATTAATGGGAAACTCTACTTTTTCATTTTTTCTCACACATTATTTTCATTTCTGCCTAAATCTTATCTCTTGATACGTTGTTTTGTTTAAATTTGAGCTCATTTATGCTCATCTTTTTATGAAAAAGGGTAGCTATACAGTTTGAATTAACATATTTTTTCCCTCTGCCATGGAGGTTATGTATTTTTCCAGTGTTTGTTTGTGGGATAACAGGATAACTCAAAAGGTTATGAATAGATTTTGATGAAGTTTTCACACAATGTTGGTGTTGTCACAAGAAAGAATTGATTTAAGTTTGGTGATGATCCAATTATAGATGCAGATTCCACATTTTTGCTAAGAATAATAATAATAAAATCTTTCATTCCAAATGCAATAACCATCATTAACACCCTGAAATAGCCACTGTACTTTGTGACACTCACTTTAATCAGCTGCTGTTTTAACTGCCCCCCTGGGGTACCTGCCATGTATGGTTTAATTTTCTCTAAAGGTGGTTTAATTTGTGTTTTATTGAATGTGTCTGAATGGCATGTGAGCCCAGTCAAAGAAGAATTCTTGTCACCATCTGGGACAGACATTAAAGACTATTTATCTATCTATCTATCTACCTATCTATCTATCTATCTATCTATCTATCTATCTTCGTGACTTCCAAGTGGATTTTGATGACTTTTAAGGGATGTTGGTCATGACACAAGGACAACTGATTAGATTGTGGTGGTGATCAGAATCCGGATACTATCAAGGATTTTTTTTTCAAGGATTACTTAATTGACAGCACAAGATAGAGCAATTTTTAACACTAATGACAATAACTTAACCGACAATGTTGGAAAGCCTCGAGGTTCGTGTTTTTAGAGCACTTCTACTTTTTTGTTTTGTTTTGTTTCCTTGCGGGAAATTGTGACCGTCTTGACAGTGTCTCGTGACCCCCAAAGATTCCCATCCCCCACTTTGGAAACCACAGGTCTAAATAGTAATTTTGATTTATTTATTTAATTTTTTTAAGGTGAGCTGATAATGTCACATGTGTCTATATTACATTTGTACTTTACATATCTCTACCCGTAAAAGAGTGCTCTGGCTTCATGGTTTTATAACAGCGTCCTCCCTCTGGGCTCCACTGATGAACAGCGTGATGACGTCACACAGACATGCCTGAGCAGCTTTGCGCGCGCTCCCGACGCCGTCGAGCAGGCAGCGTCGAAGCTTCCTACACATCCCGAGCAGCAGCAAGAACCAGGAAGTGAAAGTGTACACATGGAGGGTGTGTCTTCCCCCGCCAGCGAAATGTTTTATTTTTAAAAAACCCCGTCCTCCTTGGTCTAATCATGGGGGACTCGGCCAGGACCAAGCGGCGGGAGCAGCTGAAACGCTGGGCCGACTCCTGCACCAACAAAGCGTCGGCCGTGCCCCGGCGGAGGTGGAGGGGCGATGCCGAGAACGGAGCGGGGGATTCAGAGGACGCCGAGCTCACTGACCCGCCCAGGGACCAGCCAGTATCCGCGGGCAAAGATGAGAGAAGCCCCCTCCTCACACGACGGTGAGAAACGGTGTCCTGTCAGTTTTACTGTTACAGACTGTTTACTGCTGTTAGCTTAGCATAAACCTCTGAGGATGTGCTTCAGCGGAGATGTTTGTGCGTAGGTGGACGGAAGATGGACAGTAGAACAATACATTACATGACAAACCCTACATCTGTTCAGCAGTGTTCAGCGTTAAATAAAGCTCCTGAAGTCCAGCGTTTTCAAAGTGTCACCTCAAACATATTCTTGATGCTTTAATTTGTATTTCAGTGTTTTTCTGTGAGACCAACCTATCTTTTAAAGCTGTAGGGCTTTTTCCTGAACATCATCATCTGTCTTCGTGTTGTGCTGTCTGGGGCTAACATAGGGTTATTATCATGATACATGATATTAAACTTTGATATATTACCGTGAAAAGAACAAATAATATCGTCAGATGCTTCATTACCCAGCAGTTTAAACATAGCATCTCTAAGTAACAGTCATATGGATTGTTTGCAGTAACAATAATCAGTAATATCCTGAACTCTTTACATCCTCAAAACCATGTTTAATGTTGTCAGCATGTCTGTGCAGTCAGTACAGGTGCTATGATCACTTAAATGGTTATTTATTGTAACAACCACTAATAGTAGCATGCATGTTGACCACAGGCTTTCTGACGTTAAGCTTGGATGGTGAATTACTGTTTTGTTTATCTTATTTAAATTTATTTAGGGATTCACGATATTATCTGTGTCTTTTTGGTATTAGCAGATAGTTGCCTAAAACTGTGATAATCAGTATCAACAGATGTGAAAATTTTAGATGATGTTTACAATCAATATTCTAACTAACAGATTGGCCATATCTATCCCATATTGGTTGAATGTTGAAATGTCCCATAATGGTTTACATCACTAATATTACCGGTCCCCTTTTTTAAACAAATGGTTCATTTGTCAAAAAATAAAATGTTTTTCTTTCGCCACATCTGTTTCTAACACAAATACACTGTAACCATAAAAGAAACACGTCAGTTTTTGTTAAGTAGAGGCTTTGTGCTATTGACAGTAAATATCTGTTTTGATATCAGTGTTGACGATTTTGAGTTTAGATATAACAGATATCAGAGAAAATCCAATATCGCGTATCCTTTATTTAATTTATTAATGTATTGAAGTTTTAACTGGTAGTAGGGGTGTAAGAGAGGAATATATTGATCAAAATATCCAGATATTTTACAATGCAGTATTGTGTTGATATTTCATAGTGCAGTATTGATATTTCATAAGTTCGATGGCAGCAGGCATTCTGTGATTTTACTCTGTTACATTCAGCACTATTATTTCTGTCAGTGGAACTGACAATAAAATCAAACCATAATGCAGGGACCTTGATACATATAGTACTTTTTAGGACTTTGTTATTTTCCAAATGATATTATGGATTTTTATTTCTATGAAAAGTCAAACTCCATTCAACCCAAGAGTCCATTTCTACTTTGAAGAGAAAGTTGAAGACTCAACTGTTTAGGAATCACTTGTGCTCTTAGTTTGACTTTCCTCCTCTGTAGTCCTCAGAGCGAGTTAGAGGGTTTAAGACCCAGCTCCTTTGGACAACTCAGCGCTGAGTATGTTGATGCTTTATATGATGTGATTGACATGAGGACATGATGATGATGATATTGAGATGACCTGACAAGGTTTTCTGTCAGTTGCTTGGTGAGGAAAAAATAAAATAAAATAGGCACTGCTTTGAGCACTACATGGCAGCACCTGTGTCCATTTGGACTTGAAGCAGTTTGTTGCACTCACTAATGTTGTTCCCTTCATTTTAGATTCTTGCTTGTGTTGCACTTGCTGTGAGACGTACATCGCTTTGGACAAAAGTCTGCTGAATGAAATCCTAAAAAAAAAAAAAAAAGAAAAAGCTGATATACAGCTTTCATATACAGTATTACCACTTTCCAGGGTAATATAAAGCATTGACACCCCTGTTGCAATATGTATCAGAGCACCAAATCATTGTCAATACACAACCATAACTGATTTAAAATAAATATCAAACAGTACTAACATCAGGTTAATGCCGTAGCTTTAAAATCACAAATCCTTGACACCCAGTAATCAGCCTTCTCTTTTGTTGGTGTTAAGGTACAGGAAAATGTCTTTCTGGCATAGACATGCAACTTTTGAAAACTTAACCTTTTCAAGAAAAACTGCACAAAAATAACCTTGCAGTGCTTCTGGATCTGCCTGATTCAATGTCTGTAAGCAAACAGATCCATCCAAGCTCCAATCTACAATGATTGTGCTCATGCCAAAGCAGCATGGATGGCCCAAATCTGTGTCTTTGGGGCAGGAAGAGGTGGGAGCTACAATGAGACGACAGCAAGAAGGGACTGAACCTGATTAGCATAGATGCTAGCAGCATCAGTAGCAGTTTAATAAGATATTGACCACATTTCTTTATTAAATGTAGAAAAATAACAACATTGAAAGCATTTCTTGATAGAAAGTATATTTTCACTCATCTTCCGACATGTTTTGGAGAGTTTGTTTTACAAAGTGGGCCTCACTTTGCTCTTTACACTGCTGCAGTAGCACCCGCGTACTACATGATCTGATTGGTCTGAAACGAAAATGATTGATGGAACCATCATCCAATCACCTGTTGGATATGCTTCTGAAAGGTTCTGTCCATTCCCAAATACTTTCTATGGGCTCCTTCCCAGATGAACTAGTGAAATATATTTAGTGGCTCATCTTGTGTGTCAGGTTAGCGTAAAAAGCAGCACAAAAAAATCAAGTATTGGGAAATAAATGTTTCTTTAAAACATGACCGCTAAGCAAAATCCTCCACACTGTATTAATTGCACAAATGTGTTTAACAATTGGCAACATATCTGTTGAACCCAATCAGTCAATTTGCTTGGCATGAAGATTAAAAGTCAAAATCATATTGACAACCAATTTCCTGTTTGACATGTTTTGTTTTAATGGAGGACCAGAATCATATTTATTTTATCTTATTTTTATGGAAGGAGCCTTTAACTGATGGGAAATATCAAACAGTACTGATACCTGTTTGGCAACAAACATACAACTCCTGCAAACAGTAACAAAATTGATCAACATAAATGTTGATCAGTTTTGTTTACATAACATTGCTTTTTGAACAGGTGATATATTCAGTGTTAAGACTGTTTACAGAAAAAACTAGGAGCAGATGCATTTGCTTAGAATCAGTATTTGCCCCTCTTACAAACATCGATCAAGAAATGTTGGATGAATGGATGTCAGTTGCAGGTGTTTTATCTGTTGAGTCATCCTAGTTTAGATCTGGTGTCAAGCACAGCTAAATGCTGATTTAGAGGAGAGGTTTCCTACCAGGCAGAAGAAACTACCTGTTGGACAAACTCTGATATGTTTTAATGATCAAACAAGAGAGAAAATATCAGCATTGTGGGAAAATTAGACCCAAAGAAATAATATGAACACAGTGGCATCAGCATTGGTATCACCTACGTTATAATTTTTTGACACCTGACGTACATCATTGGAGCATTACTAGTAATGACCACTGACAGTAATATTCTTATTGACCACAACAAATCTATTTGTTTATGTATATACACATGTATGTGCTCTTCCACTTTCCCTCTCTTATAGAGGAGCAATACAACCTGAAGTCCAGTCAGCCAATCAGTATTAAGCCCGCTGGCTAATAATGTTAGTAAAATATCAACCTCATTTGAATGTATCAGCTTATTAGAATATCATAAAAAAAAAAATCAATATATCACACTTGTGATGACTGCCATTTGTTCTTCAGTGGAAAAAAATGGTACAAATTCAGATAAGGTCTAATTGGATTTGACTGTCAAAGTGTGCGGGGGTCCTGTTTTGTGTGGTACCAGCTCATCACAAATGTGAACAAATAGAATAATCTAAGTCAGTTAAATAATTTATACAGCATCAACAAATAGATACACAGTAGTATTGGTTTAGTATTGATATGTGGGGTTTTAAAGCATTTAAAGTTGATTATCGGTAAGATATGAACATTTCCGCTGATTCTTTTGTCTGCTCACTTTGACACTTACGTTTCAAACTGCTTCATCACACAAGCTGAAGCATCAAGTCAGTGGAGTTGTACCTTATAGCAAGTACTGACCAGGTATTCACGGCCTCATGTTGCCAGTGTATTCCATACATTTCTAAAAAACTTTGAGAAAAATCATTGCCTCACACTGAGCTTCTGTGGAGGATGTGTTCCCACAGCAACATGAACACTGTGTTTTATTTTAAGCTGTTCCCACACACTCCGTCCTGCTGCCCTAATAATAACTGGTTTGCTCAATGCGATGTAACACTTATCGAAGCACATTTCTTCTCTGTAGACCAGCAAACCTCTGAAGTTTTTTTTTTGCTACTGTCTTTAGGAAAAGGGTGAGATTCGACAGTGCTGCAGAGTTTCTGGCTGCCTGTGCCAGTGGGGACACGGAGGAGGCCCAGGCGATGCTGAAAGAGGCCAAAGACACCAAAGTGAACGGGGAGGACGTGGTGAAGGAAATTATCAACTGTTCAAACGCAGATGGGATTACTGCTCTCCACCAGGTGAGGCAGCCTCTTCATCTGAAGTTTAATGTGAATTATTTGGTGATCCTAGCTGAATACAAATTAATCACATTAAAAGCCTCATCAGAAACAGTATCATGTAGCCGTCAATGAAAGATTCTGATCTGGTCTGACCATCTTTTAGAGGAATTTTGTTCCTGAACACAGTGAGTTTGTTGATTATTTTCCCTTTCAGTGTCTAATCTGACTCCTGTGCCAATTAGGGTTGAATGATATGACCTAAAAATAAAATATTTTTTTCTACACCAAACCTGATTCATAATTTTCATACAGTTTCTTTCTTACCAAAAAGGGAAAAAAAAAAAGACATAAAAAAGTTTATTCTTTTGTATTATCAATAGCATTTACTATAATTTCTCAATTATAACACACGAAACACTCCGTACTTGAATATAACACGCATCCAAGTTTTGCCCACACCTTACTCTCTCAGACAACTCAAAAAATTACCTTTTGCTCAGTCATAGTGTACCGGCCAATCAGAGAGCAGCTATCAACATGCCGGTATCTTTGACCAATCATAGCGCAGCTTTTTTGCGTCCCCTTGCTCACAAGATGGCAGCGCCCTGTGTTTGCCTGTGTTTTCGCAGAGAAAGAGAATATTTCAGCCTTTTGCATCAGATGTGTTGCAATCATGATGTTGGCAAGATGAAATATGGTAAGTATTTTGCTTGTACTCATGTATAATAAGCATCTGAAAAATTAGAGCTTATTTAAAAGCAAAAAAGTGCGTGTTATAATTGAGAAATTACGGTAGCTGTAACTTGACTTTAGAGGTGTACTCTATAGTTTCAGTTAGGGCTGGGCAATATATCGATTAAATGAATTAATTCAAATTATTTTCTGCAGAAGATTTAAAAACGAAGGGTCAAGATTTTTTTTTATCTACTTACTCCAATCATTAGTTGTTGCAATGTTTGAAAATATACAGGCCTTGTCAGTTTTTACACAAGCACATGTTTAGGCTTATACTTTTAAATTAAATTAAATACTGCCCAGAGAGTAACATGCTAATATACTGTGATAATAACTAACCTTTCAGTGTTTATGTAGACAAGCCTGCCCAAGTTCGAAATACATAATAAATATTTTATGACAAAATTATTGCATGCATTTTAGCTGTAAGATGGAAAGTCTCTTTAGTTTTGGAACATAGCTTGATAACACAAAGGCAGAACTTGATTAATGTAATTTTTGTGTCACTTGGAGGGTTTTATTTTTTTTTTGAGAGGAGTAAAATCGATTTGAATTGTAAATCGAGTTTTGTGGAAAAAAACCTGGGAGTTTATTTTTGGGTAATATCGCCCTAGTTTCAGTAGAGAGAGAGAGTTTCAACGTAAATGTCTGAATGTTTTAATCTGCCTAAGTAACAGACCAACTTGAATGCTGATGTCTCTATGTGACGCAAACACAACCATCAGAAGAATATTGATCATTACTATATTTCAATTTAACCACTGGTTATTTCACCCACTGGATCAGTGTCAGATTTTTTAGGGCCTTTATGTCAAAAGTGCTCTTAATTTTAATTTTGATGGAAAAGACTCACAGTGAGTAAAATGAATAAAAGTCAGCAGAAGGTTTTCCCTCCACTTTGAGAACTCTGGTCAAACACAAGCTGTGTGAAAATCAAACATTTATTACTTTGTTTAAAGAGGTCACTAACACTAACGCTGATGTCAGGGCCACACAGTTTTTGCACGACCCTACAGTTGAGGGTTCAGAACCGGTCAGACACAAAGAGCAGTCGTTTTATCACAGTGACTGACAATAAAGATCCTGTCTGGGATGCCTCACAATAGTCATACAGAAATTCTTGCTTGTTTGATTTTGGTCCTGCTTCCTACAATTTGTTCAGTCAGTACAGAGATTAGGGCCGTCACGATATTCAATTTTCACCCCATGATAATTGTGGACAAAAAAATATGACAGCAATACTCCAATACTAACTGCATGAAAAAGTACTAGAAATCCATAATAGTAACTAAATACTAATAAAGCCAACCAAATGATAGTGTGGAGCAATATGACCTAAATGTATTACATAGGGCGTTTTCATTCATTCAGTTATTCTTTTATTTTTATTTTTCTCAGTGCATGAATGCTATCATTTTAAAGCAAAAAGAGGTTCTGTGTTTTAAAATGCATTTTCAAGATCACCAACTCCTTCTTACCCCCAAGATCAAGTCCATGATTTCACAAAGAACTTGTGCCTGTGTAAAAAAATCACACTGAGATATTTCCCTCAGTCTCTGATCTCAGTTATAATCTGTTGTATCTGTGGCTGATCAAGTGGTTCATTTATCTCTAGGGTTAAATTAAAATATTGTCTGAAAACACACAATTTCCTGTTTTGGTTTTTCTCATGTCTCAGAGTTTTATGTGACGACTTTTACTGTTAAAAATGGTTCCAGACGTCTCTGTTATCATTGACGGAACGTTGCTATCCTAAAGTTTTGCGACAAGTTTGTGGACTTGTAGTGTTTTTAGAAGCTACTTTGGATTATTTCGGACTTAAACAACAGAGACATCGATTTAAACTTGCATCTAGCTGTATATATAGCAGTTATAACTGTGGCTGAAGCCCTGGATCAGGGCACGGGGGATCTGTGTTGTTACACTCCTGATTAAATTTTAAGACCAGTTGAAAAATTGCAAGAATTTCCATTTTGCACTGTTGGATCTAAAGAAGGCTCTAAGTAGAGCTTAAAAATGTAAGAAGAAGAAATGTGAGTGAGACAAAAAATTGAGTAAGCAATTTATTGGAAACAACCATTAAACTGAAATAGGCTGCTCATCAGCTGATCAAAAGTTTAAGTCTTAAAATTTTGATCAAGAGTGTATATTCTAGCACATAGACTGTGTCAAAACTTGAAGATGCATGACGATGCTCTGCAGCGTGAGCTGAAAGCAAAATGTTGTTCACAGGCATCAAACTTCCAGTGGAGGGAACACACTGTAAACACAAACACACTTAACAGAGGTGGATGCTGGGTTGATCTGTGTGTTTGTGTTTCTGCAGAGAAATCCCTCCACCATGCTGCTTGTTTTTGCCGGTCAGCGTGGCTATAAGGATAAACAGTCTCCGGTTATGAAGCAAAGAGTCACACAGTATTACTTTATGCTTGTTTTTAGCCCAATATGACAATTTTATTTAAAAAAAAAAAAAAGATGGTAATTGTCCATACCTGTTCATTGATGCAGCCCCATCATAGATATTGACCAATGAGTGCTAAGAGCGCTCTGCATGTACGACAGCCGCAGATGTAAAAAATTTAAGTTGTTTCCTTGAGATGGAGGCTTCAACAACAGTTTGAAAAAAGAGGATTGTTGAAGAGTAATAGCAGAGGCACTTCTGCACCTCAGTGGGCAACTGCTAGCATATAGCATCAGGTTATCACAGCATTTATCATAATGTTCAGGGAGATAATCAAAATTCTAGTGTTAGAAGTAAAGTATGTTTCTTTACTGTTCTCGGCTTCATCTCTCCTTCAACATTTTTAGTAGGTCATAATGTTTAGTGGCTTACAACTATGCAGTCTGTCATGCTTGTCAGCAGGGCTGAGTGTTTTGTGAAAAAAAAAATACTATAGCAACAATTTTTTCCTCCTGTGCTATATTTTTATGGGAGTATTTCAGAGAAATGATGTATCTCTATTTAGGAAGGATTTGTATCAACATGTTTCTTCATTAATGTTATGCCCCATCCAAGGGTGCTTAAAGCGCAACGTGGAAAGCCCAAATCCACCAAATGCAAAGCAGCATCTCCAGACAATGTAGCTTTTAAACCAGAGAACTGGAATGATTTAATGATAATAAAGGTATTTACAACAACAGAAAAATATATTGAGAGTTACCTCAGGGCGACTGTGTCATACCTGCCTTACCGTTAATACAGAAAGAAATGATTAAACCTGATAACACGAGCTGCTGAGGCAGACCTGATGTGGCTGGTTGGGAATCGACAGAGTTTGAGGAATCCCTCCTGTGGTCTCGTGACATCACGCAGCCGTTTAAATGGGGTTTTGCCCTCCTTCGCAGCCTATCATCCGTTGGAGGATGAAGTTGTCAATACAGGGTGGGCACACCTAATCAAACAGACACACCTTTAAGCACACACACACATTCACATTTGGAGCACACAAGAGAACCCTCCAACGTAGGCAAACATATACAAAAAATAGATAACACAAAATACATTACGACCAGGGTCGTAACAATAGACTTTACAAATAAACCCATGGCTTGCAGTTGAAGAAAACACACAAACTGTATGCACCATAGCCTTTGAGTAAGCCCAATGATGATGATGATATCTGACTGACTTTTACTGTAGATGGTAAAGGAAAAGAGGAAAGTGGCAGTTTTGGTTTTCATCCAACACACAAATGGTGGCAGAACATACTTTAAGTCATGTTTCTGACATTACACATCCAGTGATGTGACTATTGCACATGCCCACATTGCAGTTGCAATGTAAAAACAATATATGTTTCAGCCCTAAAGGTCAGCCAAGTCACAGCACGATTTATGACTCTATTATCTAATCTGATGTAATGACTATTGTCATGAAATATCATGATGCCTGACCTCGACACAGAGCCCCTGTTCACAGTGCAATGTATGCAAATGAGCTGAAGTAAAGCCCCTTTGTCCTCAGACCTTTTATATCAACATGATTACTTGCGGATGTGATGTTTGTGTCAATTTACAGTGTAATACAGCTTTAGAGGAGCACTACAGAGAGTGGCATCACTCTGCCACCAACACTTCACCTCTGACGCTACTGTAGACTGAAAGGATGGGGGGTCGAGTAGTCCCCTCAGTACGTCTCCATCACCTTCAGAGTGGAGGCAAAAATTTACAGGAGCTTAAGTTTCAGGGCTTTAAAGGGCACAATGACTGAGGGTTTGATCAGTGTTTCATCTTGTATTAAAGTAGTTAAGTAAAAAAGCTTTTTTCTAAAGCTAATTCTGAAAAAGAAGAAAAAATGTTTTCAGTGTTTATGCACAAATATTTGAGTATCCAGAGTTTGTAGTACCAACCTTTAAGTTGTGAAATATCCAACTCAGTCCTTTGTTTTGATCCACTTCCTCCTGCAAACATGAATCTGACTGTTTGTTCAGAATCTGGGCTCATTATGACTTTACAATCAGTCATTAAAGTAATAACCACCTCTCTCCTGGCATCCTTATTGTGCAAGGTTAGTTGTCAAATACATTTCTTTTTCAGCCCTGTGATTTTAGTTCTGCACATGAGAACTCTCCTTTTATCCTAATCTGGATGTCTTATGGTTGGTGTATATTTACCGTGGAACAGGGAAATAGATTGTAGATGGGTGATCACATTGACTTTTCCGAGAGGGGAATTGCTGTGCTGTCTCAATGGGCTTGAATCACTGATGAGGGGAAAGATGGTTGGTTTTACATCCTTGTGGGTCTGTCTGACTTTTACTTTGGTGAAAGTTGAATCCCTGACCTTCTCATGAAGTCCCACTCTGTCTATCAACAGAGCCCTCTGTGCTGCTGCTTGCTGGTGTAACATGACGTGTTTGCTAATGTTTCATTTATAATGGCAGGAGCTGACTTTTTGAGTCGGGCACCCAATGAGAACCCTGACATGTGCAGGAGCAGCTTGGAGTTTGTGTGCACACACAAAGAATCAGAATGAATTTACACTACCTGTCAACACCATTAATGTCTTATGCTAACAATAAAGTATCTAAAATATGTCACGGAGCTCATGAAGGACCTTTGTCTCGCTCTCCCTTCTGCCCACTGACACCACAACACTACTGTGTTTTGTGTTGGGCTCTGTTTTTATAAGACTGTGAAAAAAATTCATTAAAAGTTATTCTGTCACACACCCTGCGTGTATACATCTGTCAGAGATCTTGATCCTGACCTTTCTAAAAGTTAGAAGCCCTGTGCTGACATTTAGATACCTGATGCATGTGCTCACATCATATTAAGATCAGTTTTTTCAGTGTGAAACAGCAAAGTTAGAATTGCAGACAGAGAAGCAGCACATGTGATATCTACTGTGATGCATCATTTCATTCTTTAATGTTCTGTCTTGTACACAGGCCTGTATAGATGGCAGCTTGGAGATGGTGACCTTTTTGTTGGAGCGTGCTGCCAATGTGAACCAGGTTGACAGCGAGGGATGGACGCCGTTGCATGTTGCTGCCTCCTGTGGTTACCCAGACATTGCAGAGTATGTGTTGCACATCTGTTGATGAAATACCACAGCATGGCAGCTTTGTAATACAGAACTTGTTGCTGCTTAGGGAATGTTAGGATGTAGTGTAAATGCCAGAGTGTTTAACAATGCTAACGCTGTTTAAGTGTTTTTGTGTTTGACAAGACAATAACTCAACTTTGGCATGAGTGGGCTTGCCAGGCACTCAAACTGTAAAAGCTGATAGGATTGAAGAATTTGAGGATCCTGTTTTTCACTCTGCAAAAACTCAAATTTAAACTGGTATATTGCCTAATTTCTTGTAAAATTTACCACCACTCCAAAATTCAAACCACAGCCAAGTCCAGATAGACATCATAGATAAAAAATGAGGCCTGCTTTGCTCATCATACATTTAAAATATCTGACAGTGGGGCCAGTACATCTTGATTGTTGAATGTCTTAAAAATTAGATATGTTTTCTTGATTTGAGTGTATCTGCTGTTAAGACTCTCATCAATTTTTCATGTACACTCTGTACTCTCAGAGTATTGTTTTTTTTCTCACAAGCAATGCAGATTTTTATTACCTGAAATAAGATTTGTGTCTAAGTTTTCATATTCTGTAGTCTCTGCAGTCCCCAAAACAGATATAGATGTGCTATCATAAGGTCTTCAGTAAGATATCTCTATTGTGATTTTGTAAACATTACTGCAGTTACTTTTTCTGATTTTCCTTTTTTGTCAGATTTCTTTTGCAGCAAGGAGCAATTCTTACTGCAGTGAACTGTGACGGTGATGTTCCTCTGGACATTGCTCTGGATGAGACCACTGAGTCGCTTCTCCAGGATTACACTCTTAGACAGGGTGAGTGATGTTCTCAAACTTAGTAGACTGGATTTTCTCCCTGAGGTTGCGGCAACAGTCTGTTGATGAGGGCTATCAGCCTTCTAATTATTAAAGCATCTGTGTTTTCAACTGAGTCTCCACGATGTAACAGTAAAATATTAGATACCTTCTTATTGAAATCTCTAATGCTCAGTTTGAGAAGGGGTCAGCTAAGGCCTGGCTTGCTACCAGTTCTGAAATAGGTTGGCAAAAACTTAGCACACTCTTTTTTTAAAGGATTTTCATAACTTGTTTGGGCTTAATCTGAGGTGAAATGTGTTGGTGTTCATTTCACAGTTTTCTCTGTTTAATCTCAGGGCGTGTTTTGCATATAAAAACTGGGCTGCTCTGAAACATCTATTTGAGTCCAGTCTTTGATATTTTTAATTTGCTGTTCATAAACTGAAAGACCAGATTGTTTGTTTCAGGGTCCGACCTGGTGAAAGATCTGGTTGTTCACAAGACCAAGTGTTTTTCTCGACTGTCATTTTCAAAGACCTGACCTATAAAACATTAAAGGAGACACATATTACTTTAACTACACAACCTTTTTCAGAAAGGCACATATATTTTTTGTGTAATTTGCATCAGGTGACAAAAGTACTGTCAGAAATTAAAGGGTGAAAAGAGTGTTACAGCCTGACATGAAGGTGAGGTCTACTGAACATAACTAGGAATCATTTTCCAAAATATCCAGCTGAGCTCCCTTTGTGAACAGAAACAGCTGGTTTTCAACACCTGAATTTGTCCAGAATTTTCTCTGCCTGCCCTGCCAGTAAAATTTCTATGAAGCTGGGGGTAGCAGATGTTTGAACACGGAGGGAATATTCAGTACTATACACTTTGGATGAACAGATGGGATGAAGACTTTACTCCATGCAACTAAGACTATAGTGCAGTGCAGTCATGATGCAGTCTGATGCCTTTTACCTCCATTTTTTTATCTTTACCACGTTTGTTGATACAACCATAGAAGAGCCTGCTGGTACAGCGAGTAGTATAGATGCTAACCAAAACACTACAAACTTCTCTATAGACAAGACATTTTCACTCCACTTCCAACATGTTTTGCTGAGGGTTTGTTTTACTGAGTGGTTCATGTTCTTTCCTTTAACACCTGCACACTACATTATCTGATTGGCCTGTAATGAATGTGATTGACTGAAAGATAACCCAGTCACCTGCCAGATATGCTATTGAAAGGGTCTGCCCATTCCCAAACACTTTCTATGTGCTGTTGCCCAGATGGATTGGTGAATTACAACGAACGGTCCATCTGGTGGGTCAGGTTAAGATACCGCTTCTCCCAGGATTTTCATGTCCTGGCAGTGGCTCCACTGAAAATAGACTCTACATTTATCTCCTGCAGAGCAGTGAGGAGTTGCGCAAATCTTCATAGGACATGAAAATCCAAAGATTTAATCTTTCTTTTTAAACACATTTTAGAGTCAAGGAACATTTATACAACCTCATCAGCCCTGTTGTTGATTTGTGCCGTTTACTGTAGACATGGGCCAATTAAGGAAAGTGTGAATAACTTAATTTTTGGTGTTTAGGTGTGGACTTGGAGGCAGCAAAGCGGCTAGAGGAGGAACAGATCATGTCAGATGCCCGGACTTGGCTCAATGATGGTCCGCCTTCTGACGTAAGGCATCCTAAGACCGGAGCCACGCCGCTGCATGTAGCTGCTGCCAAAGGATACTTAGAAGCCCTCAAGTAAGCATCTCCTTATCTTTTTCACTTAATATTTACCATATCATTGTAAGGATGTCAGTCTGTTTGTCCATGCATTTCTCCTGTTCTCACCTTGCCATTGTGTTGTTTAGGATACTGTGCCAGTGTGGCCTGGACGTGTCGGCTGTGGACTTCGACGGCTGGACGCCTCTCCATGCAGCAGCACACTGGGGACAAGGGGAGGCTTGTCGTGTTCTGGCTGAACAGCTGTGCAACATGGAGGCCCGCAGCAACGCAGTAAATACAAACAGATTATCATATCTCTTACCTTCCCTTTTTAGTTTGTTCCGTGACATTTACTGAATTTCTTTATTAGCCTGACTACACACCATTGTACATAAAGCCTGATATGAAACTTGCTGCCCTAGATTATTTGTCTAGATTATAATCAAGATTGTGGTGTTAGACAATAATTGCCAATCACAAATATCATACATGATTAATATATTTGCAATAACTAATAATCGATGCAAGCAACCAGACCAAGAAACATCACCGGCTTGTTATTTTAAATTTTTACTCCTCAGAAGCATAAACAGCACTGTATTGTGTTTTCGGTCAGGTTCTCACTTACATCCCCCTTTTGTGATTTTTGCTCTAAAACAGGACACATGGCAGGTCAGCACGTTGTCTTCTTCTGAGTCATGCTTGAGCTCACAAGTTTCCATGAGATCTTGTGTATCAGGAATCACAGTTGTGAAATCATTACTGCAGTACCACATGCCTCAAATGACACAATATCCCTCATTTCCCTCTTCAGTAGTTCTAAATAAAGTTATGAGAGAAAAATAATTAATATTTTGAATCCCACTTAAAACCAAGGCAAGTGGAAAAAGCAAGAGAGAAAACGAGAGAGTGAGACCAAGCAGAGCAGGGTCAGGGTATAAATAGAGGGAGCATGTGATGGTAGGTTAAATGAAGGGGTGATACTGTTTGTTTCAAAGTGGTTGTGCTCTAAAACGCTCAGGTGACCTTCACACAGATATACAGGGTTTAGTTTATTTGATGCTGAAGTGGCGCTCCAAGCTGCACTTTGCATCTGTGTCAACCTGCTCTATTTAGCATCACGACCTCTACCCTGCTACAGCTATGGGTTGGACTGTGGTCCCTCAGCCTGACTAAAATGTCCACTGTGTATGGTCAGAGGATAATAACTTATCAAACTGGTTGAAACTGCCTTAACATCTGTGGTCTCCGTGGTTTCCTAAATAATCAGGATTTGAACATTTTTGAACCGTGAAGCCAGCCATTCTGAACAAAAAGGAAATATGTATTTGTTATATTTATTATAAGTCCTCTTTTTCAGAACACAGGACAGATATAGCATTACATGAATTTTAATTGTGTGGATATTTTCTAAATTAACTAATTTAGTTAAATTTTCCTTTCATTTTGTCATACTTCCCTCCTCATCAATTAACTTTGCAGGGTCAGACACCTTTTGACGTAGCTGATGAAAGCGTTGAAGACCTCTTGGAGGATTTATCTCAGAAGCAAGCCAATGTAAGAAACTGACTTTTTGATATAATTATATGAATTCACTAATAGTGATGTCAAGCTAACTGGCAGCTCTATTATCTTTCTCTCAGTGGCGTAATGAACAGTCCATATCTGAGAAGCAAAACCCACCAGGCTCCAACACTGCAAATCCACAGAACAAAAGGCGGAGGTAGGTATTTATATGTAACTTATGATAAATACAGTCATCTCAGATGAGAATACTTTGGTTGCTCCCTTTCATGAGTAACACCGACAGTTTACCCAAAAGCAAATTTAAGAAGCTATGTTTTTTTTTTTGTTTTTTTTTTACCAAGAAATATGCACTGGTGCTTTTCTTATTTACAGTACTGGAAATTTTGCTGTGTTAAAATCACTTTTAATACAGAATTTGTCCATCCAAAAAGATGTGTCCTATGTGCCCTACATGCTCATATGGTCAGTATACCAATATAAAGTGCTGAGTTTTTTCATGACCTCAAGTGAGACTCCACTATCCCAGACTGCACACAGCTGAACGCTGTTTCGCCATTCATTGTGAGGCTGATTGCAGGCAGCTCATTCACTGCCTTAAAGGTTCAGGAAAACACAATTGATACAGACAAAGCTAGCAGGGCTTAGTGTCACCTACAGATTTCCTTTCTTTTTAGGAAATAATCCTGTATATAAAAAACACAGGTATACCTTAAAGTTAATTCACTGTTTGCAGTGCAGATTTCTTTGATAAGACCAGAGGAGTTGAGCAGCATGATGTGAGCAGCATGACCCCCAGTATATGAAGTAAGAGAAAAAAACTATATATTTTTTTTCTCTTACTTTATATATTGGGATTTTTAAACAAGTCTTTCAAGATGAATGTTGTTTTCCTAAGTGCAATAATTTAAATCAGATTTTTACCCCCACTCATCCTTACATTGTGCACTACAGCCGTCTGAAAGGAGCTTTATTTACGTTTCTTCAAAGTCTTAACAAATAAAGTCAAGGCTTGCAACTGCGTGACTTACATCACACGTCATTACCAACCATTTCTGACCATGTGTAAGATAAAAGCCTCCATACACAGACATGCTGCATTGTGACTGTTGCACATGCACACATTTAAATTGCAATGTTATGTCATTTAATAGTTCAGTCCTGTCTCACAAACATTTGATCTGCAGTTCACAACATTTACAGCAGGCTGAAAGCTCAGCTCTATACCTAGCAGAGGTGCAATCTCCTCAGAGCAGAGCAGATGGTATTAAAGAAGACGTCATGCTCCTATTCCACCTTTTTACACAATAGTAGTCTCAATAAAATATCTGCTTTGGTCTAAATATAATCTGCAGAAACCACCAGAAGATGTTTTTTACTCTCTACAAAGCAGCAGGTAGAAAACTCCAAGGTCTACAAACCCTGTATGATTTTTATCTGGGAGACTTCTGTGAGCAGACTGGCTTATATTCAAGTGCAACCGATATTCCAGATTTTACATCAAGTCCTTCATGCACTACCAAATAAACAAAACTAGTGATTGAGCTTGTCAACTAAAAAAAACAAATCTCAACATCAACCTGACCACAGGTGAGAGCATTTTTAAACAAGACCAAACAAACTACCTTTCTACTTACTTATCTCTCAGTGTAAAAATGAAGATTTTATCAAAATTCAAGCAAACAACAATGCTCAAACAAGTTAAAAAGTATCACCAACAATACTAATCTTATTCTTGTGTTCTCCATAAATGGAATAGGATTCAGTACATCATGTAAAATCCACCATCTTCTTCATCAAAAACAATGATATACCAACGTAAGATGCTACCTGCCATTACCACAAGTGCAGCTGCCATCTTTACAAACAGCACTTTGGTGGTGCTTTAGTAACTGCATCACAAGCAGCTGCTTCACACCTCAAAGTGTGCCAGGGTACATAGCAAAGCAGATCAGGCTGGCAGTGCCACTTTTTTACCACATTTACTAATCTAACTAGGTCATAAAAAGCACTGAAAGAACGCAGTAGCATACTGTCTTCCCTTGATGATTCATCAGTGGAAGACAGCAAGTGACCTGTGGGTCGCCTGTGGGTGGGGGTCATTGGGAGGAAGGATGAATATCTGCTGCTATCCCACACAGATGTTGGAAACTGTACAAGCATTCTGGAAATGTATTTCTCCATCTCATGAACGGGACAGTGGTAAGAGTAAAATATGCTGGTGTTCTGCTGAAAGACAACAAGCCCACAGAAATGTTGTGATCTCCGTTAAAACATTTTTGAAGCCTTTCTTTTGGAGTGGTGGTAGGTTGTGTTTGGGCGGTGGGCCACTACCTCAAATGAATAATAGGGGGAACACTTTAGTCCTTAACATGGTGAAGACACTCAGAACTTGGAGTGTTAAAATAATCCTTCAATCGATGCATCATGGTGCGGCTGTAGATGATTCTTCATTGATGCAGAGACAGCATGAAATTGATTTATCTAGCTGAGGCTGTTGCTACCCTACAGTATAGGCTTTGTTCTGAGGCAGAAAAAAGGGTAGGTGGACTAGACCCATAAAATTGATTTATTTTGGTTATAAATGAATATATTTACTTTTATTTACTTTTGTTGAAATTGCTTTCAAAAGCACATGATTTATAAAAAAAGGAGTTCCTATTTGACTATTTGTATTAATTAACTAATAATGGACTGGTAATACAGGAAATCAAAGATGCTACCCATTGTCAGCATAGTGATGCTCATATGGATCAGTGTGATTTAATGTCTGTAATCAGACAGATCCATCATGCCAAGCTCCAATCTACAGCCATTGTCAGTGGACCAATCATGGTCCTTTAGAGCAGGGAGAAGTGGGTGCTATGAGAGAGGCAACAGCAGGAACTGACTGCTTATACAGAGATAAGCATAAATGCTAACAGCTTCAGTTGCAGTTTAACTGGATCTGGACCACATTTCTTTATTAAATGAGAAACAAATGGCAACACTGAAACACTTCTTGATAGAAAGGATATTTTCACTTCACTTCTGACATGTTTTGCATGGAGTTTGTTTTTTGAAGTGGTTCACGTCCTGTCCTTTACAACGCTGTAGTAGCGCCAGCCTACTACATTATCTGATTGGTCCATAATGATTGTGATTAACGGAACAATCATCCAATAACCTGCTGGATTTGTTGTTTAAAGTTTCTTCCCATTCGTAAACACTTTCTATGGACTTTTTCCCGGATAGACTAGTGAAATATATTGAATGGTCCATCTGGTGTGTTTTGTAATCTCAGTGCATAGTGATATCAAATCTTACTGAGTCCCCAACTAAATAATTGGAGTTGAATTGAAACGTAAGCCTAGTAGAGATGCACAGCCCTACTTAAAACATTTACAGCAACTTCTTTTATTGTATACAAATAAAACTGACAATCCAGAATTAATAGTGTAGCAAACTGTACTAAATCATCAAACAAAACCATGTGTATAGCTCCAACAATCAGATAGTGATAAACCAACTTGTGTTTAGAAATAGTATGAAATTAAAGATGCCTGAAAAGTTTTCCAGGGAGTTGTCCTTCTCTGCGCACTCTAGACTAGATATTTGTTTCAATTCACAGTGCAATATAGGTTTGGCGCCACTTTAGAAAGTGTGACATTGCACGTGCTTCACATACACACAAAGGTAGACAAACACTTGCAGCTCTACCATCCCCCGCTGAGTCTGTGTGCTCCCCTTTCATCAGTGTTATGCCTCTGATGCTATCTCTAGAGATAGGGGAAATGGTGGGTTAACTTGTTTCTTCCATTCCATGTCTGTGATGTTCACATTGTAGGAGTAACATCTTAGGGGCATTGTTATTACGGCTTGAAATGGCAGCGTGAATGGGGCTACTGACAGTTTCCGCCCCCCTCTATGTCCTCCAGGAGCTCCGTGTGCAGGATGAGCAGTAAAGAAAAGATGAACGTGCAGGACCAGTCTAAAGAGAGGGGAATTTCAGGAGGCCTGGAGCTCAATGAGGAGAAAGAAAGCAGTCCAGGTAAATCAGCTGCAGACCTGACATTTTTACAGTAAGCAGTGCATACTTTAAATGTTTGTGGTGGATCTGATTCCAAAGTGCTGTTCATGCTTTCACAGAAAGCTCCACCGTGTCCAGTCCAGACACTGAGAGTGTGACCACATCCACAGTCAGCCCTGCTGACAAGGTACAAATCAAACAACATCATCACATATGGCACACAAACCAATACAAAGCAGCACATAGAAATGTATTTTTGATTATTTTGGATTGTAGAGGAGTCAAAAGAGAGAAGCAGTGGATAAATAACAATATCAAAAAACCTTAATTTTAAACATCTAATCAGTTTGAGCACTTTAATTACCATTATTATGACTGCATTTTAGGCAAGATTAGTCTGCACTGTTGTTAAAAGGAAGAGTTGCAGGATACGTTGGCTTTTACATTCAGTACTAATACATTTTGTGAATGGAGCAAAAATTGGAAGTGGCTGACTAAAATTGAGGGTAACAATGGTACACAAGCTTTTATCTGGTGCTAAACATTGCTTATGTCTTGACTTCAAGTACAGTTTATTTCATGTTGTATTATAACCAAAGTTGTCTCAGTACCAAAACTTAGAGCTTTGCTTTGATTAAAAATATTTAAAAAGTCCAACACCTGCATTGATACCAGTGGAGCAAAACTGAAGTTCTTGAGTCCTGACTTTTTTTTAAATTAACCATAAGTGCTAGCAAACTTCTACACACTGGCTAAACTGCACAAATACTTAACATCACCATTTTATGTTTGCAGTTTATTCAGTATGCATGAGTAACAATATTGTACTCAAAGAAAAGTACAATTACTTTGATAAGAACTTACTTGTTTTGAAAAATGTTTTTGACCTAATGAATGTGGACTGACATAAATATAAATACAATTTTCAATTGCCCTGATTGTTTACAATATCACAAATACTTAACTGAAAAATGCAGTTATTGCACCATAATTACACTTTCAATTTGTAAACACAAACAACCCTTTTGAACATCCTCTTTCTGGTCCATCAGGTATCAAATGTGGAATCAGTTGTTTAAGCTGTTGCTTTGGCATAAGTGTAAAGTATTGTCATTCTTAATATGGTATCAGTACTTTAGTCAGAATTTTGGTATTTAGTGACATCTCTAACTGATGGAAAAAACTTTGAATGGATAGTTTTTTTTATTATTTCTCTTCGTCCTTAGACGCGTCACAGATGTTGCTAATTACAATACATTCCAAGAAATATACTAAAGTAAAAGTAAAAAGACTGGTAATAAAACTGCTCAAATAAGTGCTCAAAAAAGTTACCCGGTTTCAGTTACTTGAGTAAAGTTAACAAGTTACTTTCACCACTGATTAAATTTTATATTCATTCCAAAACAAAACAACTATTTATAAAGCCTTAGTAGTTAGTATTAAACTGCAAATAAACACAGCATAAGCTGCTGTTAAAAAATGAGATAAATTGTTTCATTTTTATTTTTATGATTCTACAAAAATCATTTTTTCCTCACAGTTATGCTTAAATTGAGTTACTTTTTACCTGTGCCTTGCATTTAATTAAGTTTCAGTTTCACACACTGCAGTTTGTGCGGCTAGAGATGGGGATCTAAAAGTGATTCTAACGAGTTTGAGGCATAGACATCTTTTGTTGTTATGCTCAGTAATTCCCTGGTTAATAGGAAAGTAAGTCTCATACTGTTGTTAATCTCAAAATGCATTTAGCTAAAAATTGAAAAAGAAGCAGCCAGTGGTTAACAGATACTGCAGGTAAAGCAACCTCACTCATGGAGCCACTGTGGTTTCAGGAAGTTGGACAAAGAAAATCCTAAATGAGCAGAATTTGTTGTACAGTTTTGTTGCTATTAAAGGCAACACAAGAAATGAAAATTATTTGAAATGTATGCACAGAGTAGTTTATTTTGTAACAGTAATCTCAGTTTGATAAAAAAAAAAATGTTATCTGGATTTTTGCTCACATCAAGCACTGGCAGCAACACCACCACTGAAAAACAGCACAGAAAACAATAATGTAACTGTTGTTTGACGTGTGTGCAAGTTCAAACAACTGCCATATCAACTTTTCCTTTTTAATGAGGAAGTATCTCTGTTGAAATATGTTTCTGAGTAGGTGTTTTCATTTAAAGTTCAGCTCACTCTGGTTCTCTTTTGGTCTTTTTTAAAGAATGTCAACAGAAGAGACTAATTTAAAAAACATGCTGCAATCATGTCACGTCTCCTGTTGGGAGATGAATTGCCACAGTTGAATACTGTCACATTTTTGGTTTTCTTATTGTGGCATGTGTGGTTCAGACGCCAGAGGAGAAGGATGAGGAGGAGAAGGAGCAGGACAAAGCGAACCGCACTGCCAGAGTCCAACCCACTCCACAGACCAGGGATGCTGCAGCTGATAGCCCAAATACCCCGAACACTGACAGGCGCAAGTAAGAAACAACTCAGTGTTTGGAACAGCAACTTAATAAATCTAACAAAAATAATAATCATTTTTGTGCCATTTTTTTTCCTGTAGATTTGTACAGATGTATGACTGAGATGTCATTTGTGGATGTTTTTGTGTTAAGGTTCCAGGCTCCAGTCAGAGACGAAGAGTCCGAGTCTCAGAGAAAAGCCCGCTCACGAATGATGCGTCAGTCTCGACGCTCCACTCAGGTACTGCAAACTGGAATGAGTAGTGTTTGGATTTGATTAAGCTATTTCTCCTGGAAAAACAACACTTTTTCAAAGGTTTTATAACAATGCAAAAACAGTTTTACTCCATTACAGCTGCCCTGATACCAGAAATTTAAACTCTGTTATAATTTAAGTAAAAATTAAATTAATATATTATTCAACTTATTATTCCACATCATTCAAAACAAAAAATGTGAAAGGTATCCAATACAAAGGAATTACTGAATAAGGTTGATGTAATTACCATAGTATTGGTGCAGTTTGGACAGTGTGTCCCCTCCATTAAATAATTGAGATATTTTGTTTAAATACATGCTACAGAAAAAGTATCAAAGTGTTGAAAATCATTATCCAGACTGCATGTTATTGCCTGTTTATAGCAATTATATTTTTGATTATCGTGCACATTTTGGCTTGACCACACAGGCTATAAATTAAACAAAAGCACTGATTTCTGTTAGTTTATATACATTGCACAGTTACAATAAGATAAACACTTTTCAGGACCACATATCCTCCTCCTTGGTTTCTTAAGCGCAACTGAAGTTGATTGTCATATTCTTCCATTTGCCTCAGGGTTGTTTTTGTTTTTGTTTTTTGCTCACAGGGTGTGACCCTCACTGACCTGAAAGAAGCAGAGAAGACTGTCTCTAAAGTTTCAGATCAAACACCTCGCAACATCCAGCCTGTCAGCCCCATTGTTACTGTGACACCTGCTGAGAGAGGTAAGTGGATAAAAAGCTCTCAGTGCACCTCTGCTGTTCTACAGGCTGTGTTGAATTTTGGAGTAAAATATGTGAACATATTTGCCTTGTTCAACTCCAGAGTGGTGATATGCGCTGTCCCCTCTTAAGTGGAGTACACACTACAAGGAAATCACTCAAGTTTCAGCATAGATCCCTGCTTCCAACTAAAGTCAGCAAAGGCCCAATTATTTGGTGGTCCGAAAGATTGTCTTACCTGATTATCCTGTGGTGTGAGCTGTGTAAAATCATTTTGCCCACTCGGATGAGGGTTGGGATGCTCCTGTTTGAAACAGTCTCTCACCCAATGACAGCTTGCACCAGCTTCTGCCTGAGTAGAAAATGTGTAAATAGATCCTTAAATATCTACAAAAATCTCTGCACCAGTCTGCAAATGCATGGCTGGTGGCTAATTCTCCCCCTTTCGTTTTTTACAAGCAGCTGTGCCTCTTCCATCAGCTTTCCCCCTCATTTCATCATACACACGTATCTAAAGGAAACATAAAAAATAGTGTTTGATAAACAGCTCTTGTGAGTTACTGGTTAGAGTGAAATAACCTTTTTTTTCCAAACAAGTAACCAGTAAGATATGACTAACAAAAAAACAGCAAAGTTGCGATCAGACATGTTTTTAGCATGATTAAACCCTGATCATAACAGCATAATCTTCTGTCTCAAAAATTCTTTGTTTCATCACATGCAGAGTGTCAAACTGAACAGCTTACAGTACATGTTGGTGGATTTCTTCATGCAGGTCTGTGAACAGATCTGTATTTGTATTTGCAGATCAGTTATTAAGCTGTAAAACAATAAAGGCTCAGTCATGCTCCTTTGGCAGGGATGCAGAGACTAAAAAGTCGTTAAACCTGTTTGTGTGTGGATATTTAAGCCAGAATGAATGAATTTGGTTAATCCAAAAGGCTGGCTCAGTAATCCTAAATAGAGCAGAAATATTCATTTCAAAGGAGATATTGTACAGAGATACAAAATTAACAATAACATAACAATAAACAATCTTTGCACTTTTTTATCCTGATGTTGTGTTTGATCTCAATTTTTTTTCCAAGAAGTCTTGACGTACGTGTCTTGAAAAGTTATGACATTTTGAATTGACAGTCACTGCAAGAAACATCAATAACAGGACGTGATGTTATCTTTTCAAAGTAAAGCAATTTTTTTACTGAATTCATTAATTAGTTTTCCTCTTTAGCCAAAATGTCTGTCTCAGCACATATTTTACTCACAGTTTTTGTCTCCTTATTTGATATTGAAATCTAATAGTCAAGTGTAAAAGGTGTAGTTTCATTGGTCACCTTAGTCTTGCCCAAGTTTACTGAAATACAAGTGTGCTTGATGAAAAACACGATGTAGCTTTTGGGTGGAGTGCTCTCTAAAACAGCGTGTGAAAAAGAGAGGAGGTTTTCACACGTAGACTCTGATGGTTAGTGCAGTACAGAGTAGAATATTAGGTGTGGTTGCTCTGACATTGAGGCTTCAGTTTGCTTATAACGCTGCTGGGGGCATTTTGAGAGTGCACAACATCCATCGTCCAAACCCTGAGTGTTTCTTTTACATCTGATATATATGAATTGACATCATCTAACAAGACATCAGCTTATCAGTACTAATAATGAGTAGAAAAGGTGCCAAAATGTAAATAGTAAAAGTAGAAGAGGAAAAAATGAAGTAAATGAAAAATGATGTTATGAATTATTACACAATAATTAATTTGGTTTCAATATGATGATTATTTTGATTTTATGATAAAATGTATGTATCCTTTAAAATGTCTTTCAACCATGTTATCATTAACAACAAACATTTTCATTATCCTGACGAATATGTAAATTCCTGATTTATATTGTAGTGTCTTTAATGTCTGCAGAGTGGTTGGGTTTCAAATGCAATACTTGAACGTGCTTTAAATTATGTTTCTGTCTGATAATAAAAAGCTATCTGGATTAACAGTTTGGTTATTAAACAAACAAACACAGATGTTAAATGATATTTTATTGTAATAATGACACCACTACAATAATGGAGGAGCTAAACACAAAACCTCTTGAGATATCAGGACATTAGTGCAAAATGTAAGAAAACCCTTTGAAACATTTTTGAGATGTTGCTTTAACAAACAGTAGCTGAACATGAAGCCCAATAACCTTTGACCTCCAAAATCGAATCAGTTCATCTTTCTGTCAGACACGTGCAAACTTTGACAGAAATGCTTTGAAGGTGTTTTTTTTTAAATATTCACACTCAAGGGATAATGAGGTCACTTCATGACCTTTGACCAATGACCTACAGAATCAAATCAGATCATCCTTGTGTTATGGTAGACTTAAAGCACTGTGAGATTTTGAATTCACAAGATTGTGCTTACAAGCAAAGGGAGATCATGAAACCCCCCCAACATTTACCACGACCTTGAAAAATGTATCCATCATCGCTAAAAGAGGTTTTACATCAGCACAAACAAGTTTGATGAAAATTAGTTTAAGGAGATATTGAGATGTTGCATTGTAAAGCAAAAGATGGCTTTAGAGCTGCTCTACCTTGATCATTGACCTCCAAAATTGAATCAGTGCATCCTTGAATTCAATCACACATTTGTTCAAAGTTTAAAAAAATCCTGATGAAGTATTTGCAAGAACCTTAATGTCTGCACAGTCTGTCATCTTTAGACAGGCTTTTTGCCTTTTTTTTCTTGATAAGAAGTGCAGAAAGACAGTGGATAGAGTCAGAAAGGGGGTGGGAGAGGAGGGAGGAAGATGTGATAAACTGACTACAGCTGGGATTGAACCAGCCACACGAGGTGAGCGCCTCAACATTCATGGCTCCATGCACAAACTTAACCACCAGGCTATTTGCACACCATGTGTTTAGTTTTAGATACAAGCCCTCTTTAGATGAAACAAGAAAACTATTTTTCTTAATTCTAAGTTTGTTGTCATGAAAATATTATTTAGACTTATTTTTAGTACCCCTTGTTCATAAAACACGTTATACTGAAGTTTGATCATTGTGATTACTGTGATTATTGTGATCCTTGCTTTGAAGCAAAGCAAAATGACTATTCAGGCAGAAAGATGTTGATGCAAAGGCCTGCCTCCAATCAGAAGCCTCCCTCATATAAAGACCTGATAGTCTCTGCAGTTTTGGTCCAGGTCCTTGAGGGTTTACAGTTTATCTTATTGTATTCTTCCTTGTCCCTCTGCAGTGGTAATGGTACATGGTTAGTTTTTTGTCTCAACCTAAGTCCCTTAGAAGTGTTTTTCTGACAACCCTCATTTGTTTCAGATACAGATCCGGTGAAGCCAGCAGAGCCGGAGGGAGAGAAGCGCCTGGGAGTGAAGGACAGAAGGAGAGGGAGGAGGGAGAGGCGCTCCACAGGCATCATTCAGCTGGGTGAAGAGGTCAGAGACTTTACATCATCACAAACAAGGCAGAAAGTTCACCACAAATTAGGTAGAAGAGTTTTGCTGAACAGACGAAAGCAGAGGATTTCTCCACAAAAGTCGTCTTTCCTTTTATCTGCTGTCCATGAGTAATGAAAGCAGAGTAAAGGACAGCTGGGCCACTTCCTCTTTATCATAATGTTACTCAGTATTTGGTGAAGAAAGTGCCCTGTTGTTTTGTTTTAAGATGAAGTTTTGGTGAATCACATGTTAAATACTGACTTGGTAAAATGTCTGCTTCAGTAAATCAGACATTTTAAGCTTTAATGTCAGTGTTATCTTTGGCTAAAACATCATGTTTTTCCTACAGTAGGACATATTAAGTGGGCCACCCTGGTATTCATGGCCTCTGAAGTACTAAAAGCATGATGCACAGATTAGGATTATTTTTACTGGCATATATCCACTTAAATACATGATGGGCTTAATTAAATGAATGTCTGTAGTCTGTGATACAATCACCTAAGGTTAACACCCCATGCAGCCCCCCTAAGTTGCATAATAAAAGTGTCAACTCGTCTGCTGATGTCATCCACTTAAAAATCTGCAGTAGAGTCACCACAATGTTGTTTTCAGTGGTGTTGGTGAGAAAATATTTTCAAAGGTGAAACCTTCACTGAAAGCTGATCTGAGACTGTCAGAGTGAAAGCATGTGAGCTACAATAATTAAACAAGTGGACAGCAACACCTTGTGATGCATTTGAGGTACAGATTGTAACATTAAGATGAATTCATTGGGAGATGATTTTTTTAAGCTTTAAAAAATGACTGCTTCAGTTGTGTAGTGTTACGGAGTTCATGTGCTGAGACTCTTGCCTAATATTTTTAAGATTATTTGTACAATTTATTGTACTGGATGGGCCAAATGTAATTTATGTCTCTGCTGAGTGATATCGGGAAAAATCAGCATTGCCATATTTTTTTTTCCTCCTGCAATACAAAATGTTATTTTTTACAAACATTTCTGATAAATGCGGTGTCTTTAAGCAACATCTTTTTTCACAAGTGTAACTGTAGATTCTTGTGCTTGAAGCCCACATTATTAACCACTTATGACAACGTTCACAGAAAGTCTTTCATGAACAGTGCAGTGTATTTAACTTTTTGAAAGCTCACTGTGTTTGGTCCTTGCAATTAAGGCCTTTTTTTTTTAAGATGGGACTTGCCTCATCTTGGTTTCCATTAAACAGCATGAAATGCCTTTAGGCACCAAAACTGAGATTACATGTTCAGTGATGGGGCTATTGCACATAATGATTGTGATGTAAAAATAATATATTGTAAGATCTATTTCTTTCTTTTGAAGGGATATTTTTGTATTTTTACAAAATTTACAAATTTTTAAAGTTGGGTTGTATCAGGTATTTGTCAGTGGAGTGTCTGAAAGGGCTCCCAGCAGTGCTGCAACTCTAAGAAGAACGAGCTGAGACTACCGGTCAGGTACGCCGCTGTTGGCAGGTCCAGTTATTTTACTGACTTGTGTGAGTTTTATGTAAAAACTAACCATGAAACTACATTGGGTCAAATGTGCGATTGGTGGAAAATTTTCGAGTGCTTTATTTTTCCTCTAGGAAGCCTCTGTGTTTGGCAGTTTGTAGCAAATTGGCTGTGCGTTCTTCCACCTGTGTGCATGGATTCCTCATGCTGAATCGCGTTCTGAAGAATTTCCTCTTCTGTATATCCCGGTTCTTAAAGGTAACACCGTGGATTCAAAGTAACAAGAACATCATTGTCACTTGAGTCAAAATCACTCTCATTGGTTCAGTGTTTGTTTCCTCTGCCCTTGTTGTTTCCCTCAGAGTCCAAAGAGCCAAACAGCAGATCGGTGGGGTCAATGCACACAGGGAGAGGACCACAGCCATTTACTGCTTTGTAAAAACATGCCAAACACAGAGACTTTAAGAAGAAATACAGCACTCTGAGTTTTTTTTACCCAATAGTACTTTCAGCCAAACATAGCTTTGTGGCTCATTTTTACGTAAAACACACACAATTAGGCAAAATAACTTCTCCAACAACAGCTCGTTCTCCTTAAAGGCACAGTGCTGTGGGGAACCCTTTCAGCCAGTTAACCAGCAATTGTCAAGTACTTATTCTGTCTCTCTATGTCGCCCTGTGATCGGCTGGTGACCAGTTCAGGGTGTACCCCGTCTCTCGCCAAATGTCAGCTGCAATAGACTCCAGCCCCCTGCAACCCTGAAAGGGATCAGTGGTATAGGTAATGAATGGATGGACGGACATATATATTTATACCAGTTGCCTTAACACTTTACTGGTTGTTCTAACAAAACTCAAAACATGAGCAGTTTTGGTTTTGGCTGATCTCACTCATATGGGTTCACACTTGGCAGTAACAAAAACCTGATCAGGGCATTAGCAGCAATAATTTGGATCAATGCAGAAGACAGTTTTAAGCTCTGATGTATTTGTTAACGTCTAAGGGAGACAAATCGACTGATCTTCAGTCCTGAAAAATATGTCTGAATCTGTTCTGATCTGATTCAAGCTCAAGAAAATATGTAGTTATGCCTACAAGCAACACAAACCACTTTCAGTTCACTGTGCCACACACACACACACACACAGAGTGCTGAAAGTCTCTCTTTTCCTCTCCCTTCAGTAAGCACTGTCTTTTGAGACCTCTCCTTTTTAATGTCAATGTAGTCCTTAGTTTAGCACGTCAACAGAAGGTAATGTGGTTATATTAGCACTCTTTATCAGATCCCTTTGAATGAGTTTGTCTGTATAATAATGTCATAGAGACGGGTGATCTAAAAGACGATCTGATCTGAACTGATTATGTTTTTCAGAATGAAGATGAGGATGCTGAGTCAGAGGACACAAACAGTTTCAGTGCTGCCAAGTAAGTGTCCTTGGTTCAGCTTTTTCATCACAGCTTTAGATGTGTGTGTGCTCTACCTTATTTAAAAAAAAAAAGAGAGAAACTCCACTTTAGGATTGTTATCTTGTCAGGACTTGTGTTAACTCTAAAATCTTCTATGAGGGCTGCAGGGGCAGATTCCTAGTAAGCATGTGCTCCTGCAGGTTTGTCATAAAGTAGCCAACCAAAATTTGTGTTATTACTGTTGTGGGCATAAAAGGGCACTTTTTTGAAGATTCTGCTGTTTCTCTGCAGTGAGGATGAAGCAGAAGACTCATCAGAAGTCTACAGAACGGTACGTGTCCATCCCCGCTCTTGCAGAAGAAAGCTGCACACCCACACATTTTAAAAAACACATCTCGGGGGCTAAAGCTGAGATCAGGACAGGAATGATGCACAACAAGCTCTGGAAAAATGAGCAGAAACTGGCGGGCTGATTAGTAGCATCAGATTTGTTATTTCTGTCCATGTGCATATAAAGTTGTTTTCCTCTTAAGGCTTGAGCTGAGTGCTTGTTTCTTTCCAGCTTTACTTCAAGATGCTGCAGGAGAACATCTCCCTGAAGGACAAGCTGCAGGAAATGGAGCTGCTGTTGAGTCAAAACAAAGTGGAGCTGGAGCGACTACGACAGGTTGGGCAGGTTTGGTGCTGCATTTGACCTTTAAGTGTTTGTGTGCGTGACATAATCAGCAGAGGGTTACAGTATAGATGCTGAATAAGGGCAGTGTTGGGATTTTTAAGGCAAAACAAATAACCCCCAGTGAGCACTTTACTTGTGTTTTCACTTTGGGTTTTATTGGTAGCTTTTCTTTTAAAACTATTTGATGTCTACTTTAAATTTTATTATCTGTTAGTCTCTACAATGACATGGATGAAGTTTAAGAAAAAATTTCTGTCTGTTGCAGAGTCAAGAAAGCAGCTCAGAGAGACCGGCCCTGCTGGAACTGGAAAGATTTGTAAGTGTCTACAGATAAATCCCAGTCACGTTTGCAAAACAACCCTGAAATTATCAGGACTTTATCTGGGTGAGCTGCATGTTCCCCCTGACTTTTCACAGGAATTTCCTTGCATCCTCCTAGTATTTTTCCATGTAAAGTCAGGGTGAGCCGAAGAGTGACCGCAGCAACAAATATTTAGGAAACCAATAAGAGTGAGTTGGGAGGTTGATGACGTTCATCAGGTGCGAAACAGGAAAAGGGAGACTTGACAGGATGGATAAAAAACAACTGTTGTTGCAGGAGAAGTTTATTCGACTGCAAGGAGTCTCACAAACTCAAATGTGTGTCTGGACATTCAAAAGTGTTGTTTCTACTGCACATCATCAAAGCTCTGTCGTACATCTGCTCAGAACTGATCACAACCTTGTTTCTCATGCTGCTGTTGGATACAGAGCTAAAACAATGCGGTTTATTTCTCTGGTTTGTGTACGTAGTGACACTGCTTCATATTCACCTTTACAAGAGGAGAGAAGCTATTTTGTTCCTCCCAACTCTTTTGTCGATGCCGTTGATTCACCTTTTAACGTGTATCACCGAAGTAAGGATATAAATTGTGATCATAGCGTGAAACTCTGCTGCTTTGCAGGCTATAATATAAACACTGACTAACGCTGCATATCTTTGCCGTTGTGTCCTGCCCCCTTCTTCCTGTACTGCAGGGTTTACTCCCTGCCGAGAGAAGCAAGTGTGAACAAACAAACCCGGGCAGACTGCCTGGACATTATCCTGAAAATATGTGGGTGGCGTGTGTGAAAAAGGCTTTTGGAACTGAAACAGTAAAAATACAGACAAGGCAATTTATTGAGTTTTTACTATATTGATATATTTTTAAATGCAGTTAGGGGTATTTTTTTTTATATATTAAACATAAAATGGTATTGAGACCCATCTGATTTCACAGCAACAAAAAAAGATGGTAATTTATTGTTTAAGTCACCAAAAATTGCAGGCACACTGCTGCACAGTTGAGAACTGCGCAGCTTTTCACAAGGGGGCTCAAACAATTACTCTAGATGGCAAGAAGAGACCACAGACTGAGGATACGGTTGGATAAATAGATAATAGAAGTGTACTTCTTTGTTTTTACTGACAGCTATTAGAAAATGATAGATATTAGTCTCCACGTCAGAAGAAGATTAAGAAATACATACACAAGCTAACCCTAACCTGAAGTGTGAAGGAATGGAAGTAAATGGAGCTGAGAAAGGAGAAACTTGTTCTCATGTCTGGAAACAAAGAAGGTGGTAAAGCGTGGTCTGCTGGGCATCCGGTGAGTGTAGCTCTGGTCAGCCTTACAGTCAGTAGTGAGCCTAGTCATCTTTTATCAGTTCCTTTTTATTGTGTTGGGATTTAAAAGGAAATCAAAGAGTGGTTTTATTCTGAGTGGTTAAGTCCAGAAGTATCTGCAAGTTCACGTCTCGGCTTCTTCACAGCTGTAGCCTCCTGATTTTCTAGTATGTATTTTTATGGAGATGAAATATCCGCTACGTGCACACATCAGAAATGATCCATTTAAGTGCATCAGACAATCCAGTTATGTCCTCACACAGCTTATACCCACACATTATTTCCTACATGTAAACAGTATGAAGTAAATTAGAAAACAGGAACGACGAACCAAATAAACAAGAAGAACCTTAACCTTTCCTGTCATTTCATAAACAAAGCATCCTAGGATCACTCTTTTCTAATTTTGAAACACATGATGTTAATTGTATCATAATATTTTACTCTCAATATATATTAATGTTGCTGGTTAGAGGTATTTTAATGGCTCAGGAGAGAGACATGTCTGCTGATAATCTGTAAAAATACATGATCGGTACATGTACATTGATTAATCAGAATTATTTCATTTGTCACTGATTTGTAACCCGACACACCAGATAGACTGTTCAATATCTTTCACTAGTCCATCTGCGGAAGAGCCTATAGGAAGTGTCTGGGGAGGGCAGAACCATTTAGAAACATATCCGGCAGGTGACTGGATGATCATTCCATCAATCACATTAATTATGGGCCAATCAGATAATGGAGTAGGCAGGCGCTACTGCGTTACAGAAGGTGAGCCGCTTCGTAAAGCAAACTCTCCACAAAATGTATCCTAACTGGAGCAAACGTGTCCTTACTACAGAGAAGCTTGTAGTGTTGATATTTGTTTTTCATTTAATAAAAAAATATGGCTCAAATTGATGCTTATACAAGATTTATAAAACTAAACAAGAATTCAGCCACACCTGTAATTTCTCAGGAATTACTAAACATGTTTCAGTTACCCAAAATTGTAATGGAAATACTTTTCATATTTTCATTGCAGATATTGTCTTTGTTTTCTCCATGTTTACTAATCATTGATATTTGAATTGATCCTGTGTGCCACAACAGGTGATCGGGAGGGTTTCATATGGCCTCCACACCTCATTTTGCTCATCCCTGCTCTAAATACTCTTGATCAATGATAACATGAATCCCTTTTTACTGTGTTTTTTTTAAGATCTTTGCTAGCTGAGCTGATGTTTGAGACGTGGCTGATAAAAATCTTTGTGAGGTTCAGTGCTGTGCTATGATTTCTAGCTTTCTGTGTAGATTTTAGCAACAAAAACTCAAAGTGAGAACTGACTTCTCATCTCAGTGTCAAAGTGTGCCTCCATTTCCTGTTCTTAAGTTCAACCACTAGACGCTGTGTGGGTTGATGTGCTTACTTTTTTTTGTAAGAAATGATCGAGTGTGACCTGAAAATGACTGCACGCTCACACCTTCAAAGTTCAGCAGAGCGTGCAAAAGATGTGTCAGAAATATCAGCCGAGCTCGCTCACTGGTAAATGTGGGTTGGGGAAGCGTTTGATTTCACAGCCAGTTTGTGATGGTATGTTTTTGTTCACAGGAGAAGTTGACCCTCCAGAGGAAAGCTGTGGAACTGGAGGATGAGCTGAAGGTACAGATACACATTTAAAATTATTCTTATTTAATCATGCCCACACGTAATGATGAAAAAACCCAAAAATATCTGTGCTTTGTCACCCTGTTGAACATTTCTTTAACTCATTGTACCACATAGAAATTTGGTACTGCAGTAAGGAGTTTGTACTTTAGCAGGAAAAAAATATGTATAAAATAGTGCAAAATCTTAACGATCTTATTTAAGACAGATAGATTTCACAGGACATCATTTAAAACCTGAAAATGTGACACTGAGATACAATTAGTGTTTCTCAAAGCAAACTTTCCTCTCATGTTGAAACTGTGTGGATATTGTAAAGCACTCCTCTGAAGCTTTATTGAACACAGCGACCTCTAGTGGTAAAGCTTTCAGTACCATTTTGTTGAATAACTAAAACCTACCTGATGAATAGGATTAAACAGCCATTAGCAGTTTTAGTCGTGTAAATAAATGTACAAGAAATCAGGTGATTTTTTTTTGTATTTACTGTAGAGAAATCACGATGAGCGGAAATAGAACATAAATATAATCCTCAATAAGGAGTGCATGTACTTCGATAAGACTTTGCTCCAGTTTAAATCAAAGCAGAACTGAAAATGGGCTGAAAGCACTGAGTTACACAAAAAGGACGACAGCTGCAGTGTGATGACTCTTCTGGTTCTGTGTGATTATATAAAAGTGGAGGTCGGTGGTTTTTCTAGGTGTGATGCAGGCCTTCCAGAGAAGTGAGGGGAATTCAGGCGAGGCGTGGGATGAGACAGCAAATCAGTAAAAATGTTCTGCTCAGCCAAATACTGCTATTTAGGGAGCAAATTGAATATTTTTGTGTGGAAACAGTTTCTGGAGTAACTTGAGAAAACTGCTATTAATATTAACAGTGTTGTTCAAAGTTGGATTTTTTTGTGATTTGGTTTAAAAAAAAAAACTCCAGAGCTGGAGGGTAATTTTCTAACAGTTGCTGACTATTTTGGCAAATAGTTCATTTTTAAAGGCATAAAGGAAAATAATGTGTGATGGTCATTTTTAGGCTTTTTTTTTTTTTAAGTTTCTTGTTTATTTTTAATGATGCAGACAAAGGTGCTGACAGAAATCTTGAATATTAAGACGATGTTATTTTTTTTTAGAATTAGAAATAAACAGAATTAAATAAGAGTATTTTTTTGTTTTGAATCAAAGAAATTAAATAATAAAGACAAGACATGCTTAAACAATATTTGGAGGGGTTACACACTTTATAAAACCTGTGGTACAGTTTTTAGTTATATATTTACCCAAATAATGTAACAGAACCACTAAGAAGCATTTTTCACTTCATATACAGTACTTTAAAAACTCTTAGGCTGGGGTTAAAAATGCTATAAAATAAGAATGTTTTTCTAAGTTAGAAATCTTTTTTTTTTTATCAATTTACAAGTTGAATTGAATTGAACTGTAAACTTAACCATAATCAAATCTTGAGACTAGTTAAGATGCACAGCTCTAGCACAGTCGTTAAAAAAGCTCTCTGATAAATATTGAATTTTTAAAACATAAGTTTTTACATTTTTGCACAATGTTTTTAAAAAGAATTTCATTTTAAAAAAATCCATCCAACCCTCTGTGAACCTGCTGCTTTTGATATATCAGGCATCCAGCGCTGTTTTATTTTAGAGTCTTGTTGAGTATTTAGTGAAGCGGTTCTTAGCTTGGTGTTGCCCAAAGTTAAGGTTTTGGTATCTTGACAGCTCTACCCTCAGTAGAAAGGGTTTAGCTTTTCATTTTGTTTTTTTAACTAAGTGCTGAAGTGGTATGTTACATGACGTGATGCACAATAATCTCCTCGTAGATTACTCAAGTAAAAGTAAAAGCACTTTACTTGGTCTTTTCTCATAGTCGAGTCTTGGCTAATGACAGCTAACAGGTAGATTTCTATCAAACACATCAAACGTTAAGTTATTCCTGTTAAAACTGTTTCAATCACGATGGTTTTGTGGGCAGCAATAACAGCTGTAGGTATTTAAGGACAACACATTCCTAATGTGCACATTTTCTGAGTTTGATGATACTCAGGAAGCAGGTGGAGAGCACTTGGGGGCCTGATGTAGGCCCCCGGGCCGTCAGTTGAACACCGGTACAAAGTTTATAATTATGGCTAAAAACAGATGTTTGATGATGTTTCTGCAGGTCCTGGGGGACCTGAAAGCAGACAACCAGAGGCTCAAAGATGAGAATGCTGCCCTCATCAGGGTCATCAGTAAACTCTCCAGATGAACCGTGGACGACAAAACATACCGACGTGGAGACAAAAGTATTACCTTCTTTTTTTAGTCTGACTCAGAGCACAGAGCAGGACAGGAGACGTCGAACACAGCACATTCAACTGTAATATAACTGGAACAGTGTAAAGATTTCAGGGGTATCCGCCTGTGTTTGGGCCTTTATGTTTTGGCAGATCTACTGTAAAACAAGCTGAACTGCACCTCCTGTGGACTGACAGGACGCTCCTGTTCACATCCACTTTTTTATTCTGTTTTTATTGTCGTATTTTTTTAAACTGGAATATTTTGATGTGCTTCGCTCCTATGATGCTTTGTATTGAGAGTCTTAAAGCCATGCACAGCGCCAGATAACAGTACCATTATTGTTCTCAATGACTAAATGCCAGTTTGTTGATTAGGGATAAAAAAGGATGAAATGTGCCAAAAAAAAAAAACTCCCCTTGTTTTGCATGTCCCTCTGGAGAAGCTTAGCTGTCGGTGTGGCTTCTCCTCCAGATGAGTGACGGGTGGATGCTTTCTGCTCTGGCTGACGGCTGTAACAGTGGACCAAACTCTGCATGCTCACTTCTCCCTGCTTCTCTGAATGTCTATTTATGATGTATATTGATGTACAGGGGGACGTCTGTTCTGACACTCATGTAAAGGTGTAGTCTTGGCTTCTGTTGTGAAAAAAAAATGATCGTGATTTTTCGGGTGCTAATCACAGATGTCAGGACAGAGACGGAGGGATTTTACATAAAATGTTACAAACATCAGATCTGTCTTCAGATTCAGGAGAACAATCTGTGTATTTATTCTTTCAGTATTCAGTTAAGACTCAAAAAGACTGAAAATTGTAAAAAAAATAAAAAAGATTTTGCTCAAATCAAAATGATGTGACAGTTCACCAGTTGCTTTTTAATTCAGGTCTGGGATGAGACCTACATGAGACTGATATCAAATATGCTAATATTTCCAAACTCATTTTTAGCAGATATCAAAACCCACGCATGAGACTTTTTTTTATTGGAAAACCACACAGCTCGCCCTGAAGTAGAATTGAGCCATTACTCTTTTTTTGTGGCTATTTGTAAAAGAGAGAGACAAAAATCAAGACATATTTTTGAACAATAAGTGTCAGAGTTTATCTTCAAATACAGACTTTTATCTCTCTCTCTTTTTCAAGTATTTTATTTCTTTTGTCGTAGCATAACATCTGAAAGGAACAAATTTTTTAGATTGGTGCCAAAACAAGAAGTGAATTTATTATCAGATTTTGATTCTTTGTTGAATAATGAAAGAGTGATACAGGGATTGAGAATGCATGCTCTATCCTTTAGTCCTGTAAGTCAGTAGTTATTCCACTTTGCCACTGGACACTCGGGAAGGCAGAGACCCCTAAGCTAAGTATTCACCCTGTGACAGACAGACTGTTGTTGACAGACAGACCAGAGGGGTCAGCTCTTGAATGTTTACTCCAGTTTTACAGAGAAAAACACCCTGCATGTCAAACTGTCTTTTGATGCTGTGCCTTTCAATATACATTTCTATGTCATATTTCTATTTTGCTTCAGTAAACAAACACTGTAAAATATTAAATTCAATACAGGCGTAAATTATTAAGCATTTGTTTGTGACTTTTTTCTTTCTAAAGATGAACTTTTGAGGGCTTTGTACTTTTACTAGAGAGGACGATGGATAACAAGCAAAACTGTGAAAATGGAGGAGCCGCAGACAGTCAGATCTGGGCTGCATCTTCTTGAGGCACAACACAACTACGAGACCGCCTGCACCCTCCTCTGTGACTCTTAGAAGTTTATGACTTTTGTCTTAAAATGGCTGCTGGTGACTGAAAGCAACACTATCCAGACAATAGGATCATTTAATTTGCCAAAAAGGTAAAAAAGTTTGATACTTGGACATTTTTGAAATAACATGTTAGAAAAGTCATTTATCTTACGGTAATAACAATACTATCTTTAACCTGGCACACCAGATGGACCATTCAACATATTTCACTTGTCCATCTGGGAAAGAGTCCATAGAAAGTGTTAAGAGAGGGCAGAACCTTTTCAATAGCATATCATTTCTACGTACCACAGCATGTAAATAAAATAAAAGAATTGTGTCTGTAAAAGCGGTACAAGGAAGATGAGTGAATCCATCAAAAATAGAAAACAGACTGCACTGTCAAAAAATAGTATGAAGTTCTAAATTGATAATAAAACTGATTCTTGAGGCACAAGGCAAAATGTGGCATACAAAGTTTTTGGACTAAAATGTTCAAAACAGTGTTTTAAACCAAAATCTTAAACAAGACAAAGGTAGCACAAGAAAGTTTGTTTTAATGTAGTCTTACATTTTGTTTTTATTCTAAATGATATGATATGAGACCAGGGCTGAAAGAGACCCATGTCCAGAAGCAGGTCTCGTCTACCCCCAATACCTTAAAATGTCCAAAAAGTAATATAAAATCAAGCTTTATCATTATTAGGAGAAAAGATTAGTAATTATTTCTGAATAAATAAAGAAAATCCACTTTCAAATGTTTTTAATACACTTTTTGCTCATTTGAAAATGTGTCCAGTGTTTTCATCAACACCATGAGACTTTAGACTAAAATTTGGAACGAAATCAGGCATAATTTAGGGCAACTATGACTGAAAGGAGCCCTTTCCCTCTCTCTTGGTCTCCCTGATGCCATGTGAACATTTCAGCTTTGGTAAGTTTTTAATAATTCTTAGTATTTCCCATCTATCTACCACCATTCACATGCCACAGCCACAGTGTGTCAACACTTACGTGACTAAACGTCAACATCTGAGGACAATTTTCTGTAATGTAGCCTTAATTTATATAGATTAGCTGGTTCATGATCAACAGATGATAAACAAGATGGCTCCTGTGAATGTGTGCTACCAGAAGAAATGTGCTATTTTGTCATCACCATCAGAATTTGTGTCTGACAGTGTTGACTCTTTCTCTGACAGTGTTGGCTAATGCTACTTTATTGTTCAATTTAAGCATTTTAATGAAGTTTATACTTAATATCAGTTCCTACGCATTTTAATACTGTTAAAGTTCCATGTGTCCACTTCAAACTCATGGTGATGTTTTAGCGTGCTTGAATATGTTCAATATATATGTGATACTCCTGCAATATTCAGTTGTATCAGGCCATTGCACGCTGTTAATAGAACAAGGAGTGGGAACTTTTGGTACAACATAACGCTAGTAGTGCGCCCGATAGCTTAAAATATCACTCTAATTTAACTGATTATGCCCCACCCTGATATGTAATCAATTTTTTTTCTCCTGGCAACCGCCAAACCCAGACCTGTCCATCAGACTGTCAGAGAAGCATGGTTAGTCACTCCAGAGAACACATCTCCACTGCTCTAGAGTCCAGCAGCGTGCTTTACACCACTGCATCGACGCTTTGCATTGCACTTGGTGATGTATGGCTTGGATGCAGCTTCATGAAAACCCATTCCATGAAGCTCTCTACGCACTGTTCTTGAGCTCATCTGAAGGCCACATGAAGTTAGGAGGTTTGTAGCTGTTGACTCTGCAGAATGTTGGCGACTTCTGTGCACTATGACCCTCAGCATCCGCTGACCCCACTCTGTGATTTTTCATGGCTGAGCTGCTGTTCCCAAATCACTTCCACTTTGTTACAACACCACGAATAGTTGACTGTGGAACTTTTAGTAGTGAGGAAATTTCATGACTGGACTTATTGCTCAGGTGGCATCCTCTCATGGTACCACACTGAATTCACTGAGCTCCTGAGAGCGAGGCATTTTTCACAAATGTTTGTAGAATCAGTCTGCGTGCCGAGGTGCTTGATTTTATACACCTGTAGTCATGGAAGTACAGTTATGTTCATAATAATAGCAGTGTGTTTAAAAAGGTGAGTAAACTGCAAAATTCTTTAAATAAATTTTATTTTAATGCACACAAATGCATTGGGGACACTGCACATTCTATTTCAAAGCAAGAAAATTGGAAAAAGTAATTGAATTTGATAATATTTTACAGAAAGTCAAGAAATATAATGTTCAAAAAAATAGCAGTGTTGACATCTTTATTTACAAACTCAAAAATGTAGTGTTTAAACTAAGAATTGCTTGATGATTCAACTTTCCTGAGAATCATAAACTAATATTTAATTGCATAACCTCGGTTTCTGATAACTGCTCCACATCTGTGGTGCATGGAGCCTACCAACTTCTGGCACCGGTCAACAGATATTGAAGCCCAGGACAATTGTACTAGGCTCCACAATTGCTCTGCATTTCTTGGTTTTGCCTCATGAACAGCATTTTTTCTGTCAGCCCACAAGTTTTCTATGGGATTAAGGTCCGGGGATTGTGCTGGCCACTCCATTACTTGAATTTTGTTTGTCTGGAACCATGATTTTGCTCGCTTGCTGGTGTGTTTGGGGTCATTGTCTTGTTGAAGCACCCATTTCAAGGGCATTTCCTCTTCAGCAAACGGCAACATGACTTCTTCCAGTATTCTGATGTACTCAAACTGATCCATGATCCCTGGTATGCGATAAATAGGACCAACACCATAGTAGGAGAAACATCCCCATATCATGATGCTTGCACCACCATGCTTCACTGTCTTCACTGTGTACTGTGGCTTGAATTCAGTGTTTTCAGGTCGTCTGACAAACTGTCTGTGGCCCTTAGACTCAAAAAGAACAATCTTACTCTCATCAGTCCACAAAATATTGCGCCATTTCTTTTTAGGCCAGTCAATTTGTTCTTTGGCAAATTGTAACGGCTTCAGCACGTCTTATTTTTAACAATGGGACTTTGCGGGGGCTTCTTGCTGGTAGCTTGGCTTCACATAGACGTCGTCTGATTGTTACAGTACTCACAGGCAACCTTAGATCTTCTGAGATCCTCCTGGAGCTGATCATTGGCTGAGCCTTTGCCATTTTGGTTATTCTCCGATCCATTCGAATAGTCGTTTTTCTTTGTCTTCCTCGCCTTTCTGGTTTTGGCTGCCATTTTAAAGCATTTGATATCATTTTAGCAGAACAGCCTATCATTTCTGAACTTCTTTATAGGTTTTCCCCTCTTTTATTAACTTCTTATCAAAGAACGTTCTTCTTCTGAACAATGTCTTGAACGACCCATTTTACTCTGTTTTTCAAGGACAAATGCACAGCCAGCATATGCAGCGTCAGTTGTCTTGATCCTTAAATAAGGGCCAACTGTTTTAAACCTGTTTTTTTCACACAATCACTTACCTCACTAATTGAACTCAGCACTGCTATTTTTTTGAACACGGCCCTTTCAGTTAATGATTCAGTTTCACAGAATCAGCAGCCTGCACGTCATGCCTGTTGGGTCTGTTGGTTTTCTATACCTTTACTAAATCTTCTAGAAACTTACTTGCAGTGTAGAAGTTGAAATTCGAACAAAAACAGTGATTTATCTTGCTAGTGATGTGGGACTGCTATTATTTTGAACACAACTGTAACTGGAACACCTGAATTAAATGTTTCAGATGGGCGAGTGAATACTTTTTGAAACAGAGTGACACGTCTCCTGAGGTCATGGATGTCATTAAAGAAGAACTCCTTAATCACCTTTTACCTGGTGTTTAAACGCAAACTATGATGAGATGTTCACGATAACCAGATGCCACAAATTTGAATAACTCTGTCAGGAAGAATTGTTTTTTTAACTGATGATTTATTAATATAGTATCAGACTTTGTGAGAGTTCAGAAGAGATTTTGACATTTTTCCATTTTTTTCAGTTTCTTGTTCCTGAAAGTTTAATATGTCAACTCTGTCAGACTGTGTTTTTTGTAGTATTTTTTTTAAAAAAAGGAAATCTTTGATTCCTTGAATAAGATTTTTTCAAAGACTTTGCAATTCTTATGCTCATGTGCATTTTTTATGCTTAAAACTGCTACTATTAAATTTTAAGGTTAAAGATAAATATGATCTGTCCATATGATTTTAATTAACTCATTAAACGTGGAAAAATGAAATAATTTGATGTTATCTTATTGATTTCAAGACATGTGCACATAATTGGGAAATTGGGAAAACTCATGAGAGAAAATATTTGTTAAAATAATATTTGAACAAATTTACAACTATATTTATGTGTCTGATGGTGTTGACAAAATGTACGTGCTGATCTAGCAAACCTAAGTTCTATAAAAATGTTCACCTGGGAGGTTGAACCAAAACAGGGTTGGATGGCCAAACCATCATCTAACAAAGATGTAGTCCTAGATTTTGAAAATATTAATATTTTATTTTTTGAAAATGAAAACCTGTTTTTCCCTTATCCCAAGAATCCCTGAAAAATAAAAAAACTTTAATTGTTCAGCCCTGTTTTAGAAGTAGTGGTTTATTTCCTCCATGTAAGAAATAAAGATTAAGTGTATACATATATAGCAAAATAATAATACAAAACTTAACATACAAGGACCTCCTTAAAAAAAAACACTTAATGGTTTCATTTATATTCCCGAAAAGGAGTGGGAAGAAGTACAAACTTATCAAATTTCCTTCTCCATTAAGTACCAAAAGTAAATTGAATAATTAATTAAATGTCAACAAACACACTCCTCTCAGGAAGTGGGTGTGGCCCCATCTTTCAAGGGCTGCGCTCTAATGTTTACTGTGGCTGCACAGACATGTCATGACATGCTCTGACCACTAAAGCTGGCTATTGGCTGACGAACACCTGGCTCAAGAAGTATCTTATATTAGAGGCAGGCAGCATATCCCCTAATGACACTATAAGAGGATAAATATCAAACTAACTAAGAACACTTTCTGAATGATGAAGCAAGCAATGAATAGACGGTAATTTTTCTTCTGTTGAGGGGATTTGTAGACAGGCCATGGACACATTTTAGAATGAAATAACACTAAACAATAAAATGTGTTTTCTATATAATATATGACCTTCAGTAGCAGGTAAGGTGTAAACATTAATAGTGCGTAATAGATGAGCTATAAGTGTTAACTAATATTGTAGGATCTCTTAATACAAGTTGACTTGATTTTGACGGTGATCATAATATAGATGCAGATCCAGGAACTTTTTAAGGATCTGCTGATATTGCAAGACAGGACAGTTTTCACTCATTTTGGCTAATAACTGAAGTTTTTAACAGATTTTAAAGACATTTTCATGGTCATGGCACAAGAGAGAAGTGATTAGATTTTGGTGGCGATCCAGGAATTTCTAAAGGATTTGTTGTAGGGCAGTTTCCCACATTTTTGACAATAACTCACCCAACAATACTGGACAAAGTGTTACCAATTTTCTTTCTCCTATTTTGTTTTTCCAGTCTTTTCCTTTAATGAAAGTTGCAGTCTGATGCATTGACATGTTGTTCGTTGAAATTAAATCAACTTCTAAAAAATGTAGATCCTGCATTTAGAGCCAAAAGGCGGCAGAACCACTCATTTGTAACAGAGCAACAATGTCAAACGCCAAGTTGAGCAAAATCTTTATTGACTGAGAAGAGCAATGATCACAAATGATGATAGAATATACAACCCCACCAGCATGCCTGCATTTTCATAGAAACTGTACAATGTGAAGGAATGTATGGAGCAGGAAGTACATCATTATCAGAAGAAACAAAAACTAAAGTTACATCCATATGTTCTGGTACAGTACAAGTAGATTCCGTCCTATGTTACCATCAGTCACTTGAGTATTGAGTATGTGTTTCAGCCTGTAGTGTCTCCTAACATTTCCTTTACTGATTCTCTCTGTGAGGGTTAAAATGCTAACGGTCTGTCTGAGGGGGAGGACAGACACCGCCGAGGTCTCCAGCAGCAGACGGTGCCTGACGCAGCCTCCTCAACTAACGGTGAGGCGTTCGAAATGAACAATGTTGAGGGCATCCTGTGCAGGGAATGACTTACATTAAGGCAAAAAGGGACAAGAAATGATTAAAAAAAAAAGGCAGAATTAGAAATGTTTGATTTCCTCATAGTTGGTGCTAAGGCCTCATGGCTAAAAGGAACAAGCAAGCCGAGATTCATCAATGCTGTTCCGCTTGGTTTGGCATCTTTTGTCCAATTATTAACATTCAGTCCCCTTTTATTACAAGGTGTGTTTATTCTGGGGGCAGTGGGTGTGTGCAGAGCGATATCTGAGTGACCTGTACAAAAGTCTCTACTACAACAGGGCTACAGATGAGTTGGTAGCGAGAGTAAGCCCTTAGTATACAGGCAACCTGACAGCTAGCACTGCTCGTGCACACAAGGCATGATAAAGAAACATTTTAGACATTAATTCATGCGTAAGGCAGCTGAATTTTAAACATCCTCAGTATTACAGAGCACTTGGGACATGAGTAGGAAAAAATAGTAATAAAAGTTTCAGGTGAGCAAGAGAACTCCGTCATGTGCAGCATGTAACAGTTTGAAAAATTTTCTCCTGTACCAAAAAATAACACGTGAGCACACCAAGCTCTTGCACGCACTAAAAGATAAGATATTTCATGAGCATAAGAGACCTTCCTCTCAGTACACAAAACTTCTTTTAGGCATGTTTGTTACCTTGTGAGTACACAGCCTGAACATGCACACAACACATTTCTTGTTAGCATTTAAAACTTCATGGTGAGCAGACAAAACTTTGTCAAAAGGAAACCCTCTCATGGGCACAAATCTTGAACACTAGGAAGCACAAGTAATCCTTCCAATAAGCACCTAACCTCCTCTGGACTGTAACAAACTTATTTTCACAAAACTTCCTGATAAGAAGAGGAAAACTACTAATGAGCAAACAACTTTCTCATAACAACAGTAAACCCTGTCATGAACACAGAGAATTTAGCTGAAGCACAAAAGTCCAGCCAAAAAAAAAGGGCACCAAAAAAACCTTCTCATAACCATTTTAAATCATCATGATGACAATAATAATAGTTTTAATAAATATTAAAACTTTAGTGATCACAAAAAGAGCGTGTAAAACGTTCTCAGTTCCTTAAATACTTCTTTAAAGGATGTAAAACCTTGTAAGCACACAAAAACATCTCATTAGCACACAAAACTTTCTGCAAGGCTTCAAGATAGCACCCATCAACTGACTTTTCAAGCCCTGCCCTTTCCAGGAAGTGATCCTCTGTTAAGCCCCACCCTCCTTAGTTCCTGTTGCTAGGTAAGACAAAATCTGTTGTTGTTAGGCCCTCTCCTATTTGAAACAATTGAGAATGACTCACTTTTCAACCAGCTTTTATTCATATTTAATTCATTTGATTCTTTTTCAAATTTTGCCCGAGTGAAAGAATAAAGACTAAACTGCAGCAGAGTGTATCAAGAAAAATCAAAATCTTATAATTAGACTCTGCCCACACAGAAAGTGACATTTGCTGCTTCCATGCGTTGCTCGGGGGTTCTCTGATTCTGATTGGTTGGTTGGTTCACTAATCAGAAATCCAATGACCAATCAATTGTTGTGCATTTTATGCATAAATAAAGCATAATTTTGCTGCATTAATCCATGATGAAATATCAGAAATATCTATTTACAGGTAATAATCCTTAATTCATACTTAATTTAAGGCTTTTGCTCTGGTGTTTCAGCCATCAGAAATGAGGAGTTATTAATGATGTTCATGACATTTAACAGAATTAAAGACTGCTTTATCTCAGGATTCACAAACATGATTGTGATTATTCATGATATACAAACATCACAGCCCAAATTTCTACTTTTGGATCCACATGTATATCGATATACTTTCTGTTTACAGTTATTTAAAAAAAGCCAGACCAAATGCCCAGTAAAAAGATTATTTACTTGAGGAAACTGTACTTATAAGCTTACTCACTGACAATAATTCATTTGAATGCTCAGTTTCAGTCTGGCTGAATCATTTCATTTGCTTTACTTTTTAGAAATGAATTTTAATCTCATCTTTGTTTCGAACTGGGGGGTTTATCTTATCGACAATTTGATGTGCATATTTAAACTGTTGGCTGCCTCTAAATCAGCCCATGTGGATTTGACTCTTTGATTTTGATCTTTCCTCATCAGGATAAATATTTTGTGTGGACTTTTTGGCTGAAACTGATCGTTCCTGTTTGGCTGTTTTTTCTTTGTCACTCAAGCCTGTGTGCCTTGGGCTTTTTTTGGTGTGGTCACCTTTTTCCACTGTTAAAGGCAGATTTATAATTTGTGTTGAAGCTAAACTGTAATCTACCGTATGCAGTACTGCCTGGCCAGATACCATCACTGAGGGCTATGCTAGTCTGACGTGCACATCCCCAAAAATGAGACTGCACATCAAAACAGCACAAATCTCCAGTCCTGCTGCACAACACAAAGTGAGTGCCAGTCTCTGGGTGCGTCTTGGACATTCTGATCACTATATTGTGACAGAAAGGCTGCAGAAGTCAAATCATCTCATTAGATTTGCTTGCTGATATATCAGGGGTGTATTTCCTCATTCAAGTCCTCTGATTCAGCAGCTGTCTATTTTAGCTCCAGTATTTCAGCTCTTTACTCTATCATTAGCTACCGTAGGATGACATGGACACACTGACACAAACAGAAATGTTAAAGACAGCGTAGGGAACTACGGCATAGCTTCAGTGTTGCTGCAGCACAGGAGTATAAGGTGTCAGGTCTTCTTGAAAAAGAAATATCCATCTCAAGAAACTTTCCAACTGAGCAAATCAAAAATATCAGTTGGGGTCCATACTGCCCAGCTCGAAGAAGAAATGATTTTATCACGGGCACCAAACTGTCCTTTTTCATGAGCACATGAAACCTTTCTTGCAAAATAAAGATTTTTTGGCACACATGAAGTTCTGTTGCTCACCAGAAACGTCATTATCTACCTGCCCATGTCCCTTTAGATGCTCCGTATTTGACTCCCTCTTTCATTTTGGCCCCAGTCCCCGCTCAGAGGGGGGAGTGGGTGAATACATTTAGGGAGGGGAGGGAGGCGCTGTAGAGCAGATCTGAATGAAGTGTTAATCCAAGGCAGGTATCGGTAATCATACTATCAAAAGACAGAAGAGTGGAGGCAGGCAAGGGAATGCTGTAGCTCAAATATGAGTGTGTGTTTTATGTGTGTGTTTCTCGGGGTGCAGGTGGATGTGGTGGGGCCTGCGAAGGACACGACAGCTGATTAACATTGATGAATGTGAATACAGTCACGTTACACAACCATTGATACACTTATATAAAAAAGGCAAACAAAAGTTGATTGTACAGTTGCTTTTCCACATGTACTTCATACTGAGAGAGGAAGACACCGTTCTGGAGAGGTGGAAGGCGGGGTTAATCTCTTCAAGCAGCAAAAAATAAAAATACTGGGACAGAAGAGGAAGAGAGGGCAGGGCGTGAGGGAGTAAGGTGCTACATGAACAGCTTGGTGGGTAAAGTGAGTAAAAAGAGGTGCCTGGTGTGCAAACATGAAGATGATAGAGAGGGTGCGAAAAGGAATGGACGGACAGAGAGAGGGTTAGGGGGGGTTACTGCTGCTACTGCTGATGCTACTGCTGCTGACAGAGAGGTGAGGAGGACATAAGGGCGTTAAGACAGCGAGGTATGAGAGCATGAAATGCACCACAGAGAAGAAACAAAGAAGGCAGAGATGGCGATGGACACAGGACAGGGATGAGGGGACAGAGGAGGAATGCTTGGGGTTGGGGGGTATAATCTTGATTTCCTTGCCCCTTAAACAAAAAAGGCGAATTTTTTAGTCTTTCCAGTCTTTCTTGATGTTGAGGTTCCACTCCCAGGACAGGTGGTCATGCTTGTCGTCGTCAGTAAACTTGGATTTGATGATGTAGTTGCCGCGGGCGAGGACGCCTTTGGGTGCCTCCTCCACCGTGGTCATGAAGTCGTATTCAGTAGGCCGAGGCCCATAGCTGCCCACCATGTAATCCGATTTATCAACTGTTAAAAATAAGAGAAATGACATTTACATGTTGGATAAGGGAGTACAGAACAGTATGAAAATTTCATACCACAGTTATTGTGACCCATTCATCATTATTAGTATTATTATTATTATTATTATTATCGCTGTATTGTTGCAATGTGCTCAAAATGATCAAAAAGTACTTATACACACACTGAAATCATTCAACAAAGTTTGATTTAGTTAAAAAAAATAATGTGAAATAAGACCGATCTGCAGTGGTCAGAGCCTGACCCTCTTCACCCCTCTGGTTCCTTGCTGAGGTACAGTGTCCTTGTGGGCACTGGCCACCATACTTTTGCTTTCAGAGCCCAAACACTGCAAACTGTGCATGTGCGCCTGCGTCTGAGTGACCGCTGCTGCTTTGCCGAGGAGCAGAAACATAGTTCTGGCTTTTCCAGGCAATGGGCAGTATCACCATGAGTTATTGACAAACACAGTTTTAACAGTATTTAAAATAAGAAACAAAATTTTAGAAATTTTACCACAGTTTATCATTTTATCAGTAACCGTTACATCCTATGAGAGACATGTTGATTTTATCCTTATGTACACACTAGGGCTGTCTCCATATTGGATTTTCACCTGACAATTGTCTTGTTAGAAGAAATTCCCGATAACAATATCATTGCTAATTTATGGAAAACTTTGAAAGGGGTCAAATTAATCTAAAGCTTTATTCCTTAAATCTGCTTTGGCAAAATACTCTGACAAATTATGCACAGGGAACTGAAGAGACTGTCTGCAAACCTAACTGTATGAAAAAATGTACCAGAACATAATAATAACTGGAAGTGCTCCAAGAGCTCAAACCTCCGCAGCATGCCTTCAGGTACATCCCTGTTTACCAAACGGTAGATGTTGTGTTTGAGAATTAAAGACAGAAAGTGAGAAACTGTTACTGAGGAAACTGAGGAGACTACTTCATGGGCCGACAAGTCAGGACTACAGGCAGGCTGGTTAATGGCCAAAATACATCGTATTATTAAACTATTATTATTATCATGCTAATACAAGCTGAGTGTTGCTTGGCAGGATGCTGTGTTAATTTTGTCGACTAATTATTTTCGTCATAGTTTTCGTCAACAACCTTTTTTCCCCTGACGAAAACTAGACCATAAGTAAAAAAAACAGTGCACATGGACTAAAACTAAAACTAAATTAACTGACATTTTCGTCAACAAATAAAAACTAGACTAAACTTTATCACTTTATCCAATCACACCTAATTTCGTCATGAAGAAAGAAGGGACAAGTTAGGAATATATCCAATCACAGCTACTTTGGTTGTGTGGAAAGATTAAATGAGTTAAGAGGGACATCCAATCACAACTGCCTTAGCTTTGTGGTGGCGGGATCCAAGTGTAAAACATGACTTCAGAAATTCAACGAAACGTGAAAAAAATGCCTTACACTTTACACTTCATATTTTAGTCGACTAAATTTACAGTAGATTTTGTCGACTAAAATGTTGTGAAATTTCATCAACTAAAACTAGACTAAACTTAAAACAATTTAGATGACTAAGTTATGACTAAAACTAAAAGATATTTTAGGCAAAACACTATAACTAAAACTAAATTAAACAGTGCTGTCAACATGAACACTGGCAGGATGTCGTTGAAATAAGGAGGGCCCTTCCTGACAAAGACCTTTATCTGGCAGCACACTGCTGTGTAGGAAGTCCAGTGTCCTTCACAAATGGGCAGGCGAGCACCTCCATACCACCACTTTCAAAATCAACACTGATAACAAGCCTGATGGTCTCTCTCCTCTTCTAACCTGTTTCCACATGTGTGAAATGTTTCACCAGGTGTTTCTTTAGGCATTTCAGTATTTTCCCATCGTGTGTTGCCACTATTCCTGTTTTTCTCAATGTGTTTTTGACATTGACTAAATTATGATTAAGAATTAAACAGCCACACATTACAGGTAAGAAAAAAGAGGTACTTTTGTGAACTCTATCTCAAACTGATCAGTAGAAAATGTACTTACTCCTCATTCCTTTCCTGAAGGTCTGCTGTACATACTTCAGACCTGAAACAATTTCTCTGTTCACCTGCAGAGAGACAATCATCATTTGAGACATCACAAGCAAAAGATAAGAAACAATCATGGCATCACATTAGAAAGACTTCAGCAAAGTCCTAATGAAACCAGCAAAAATGACAAAAATGGGACAAGGAATGACTGAAAGACTGTCATGATATTTTGTATGTTTGCTGAGATTTTAGAAATAAATACGTTTAGAGTTGTGCTGATTTACACTTAAAATGAGCTAACTCAGAATTCAGTTCACACAAATTAAGATGACCTAGTTTACTGGTTCAGCCTCTCTTTCTTTAGTAAAGACTGTTTGCTTAGTCATCCTAAAGCTTACCCATGTGAAGGCCAGTGCTATATGAGGTACAAACTGTTGGACTGAAATGAACTTATTTGCTCATCATCAAGTAGCAAGTGAAATTCCCAAGTCAGTGACACACCAGGTGGGCTGTTCTATATATTTCTCTGGTCCGTCTGGGCAACAGCCCATAGAAAGTGTTTGTGGAGGGCAGAACTTTTCAAAAGCATATCCGGCAGGTGACTGGATGATTGTTCTGTCAGTCACATTCATTACAGGCCAATCAGATAATGCAGTAGGCAGGCACTACTGTTGCAGCGTAAAGTATAAAATGTGAGCCAAGTCATAGAGCAAACTCCCACCAAAACAATCAGAAGTGGAGCAAAAACTATCTTTTCTAACAAGAAAAGCTTTCAGTGTTATTTATTTTCCATTTAATGAAGAAATGGATTTCTGATCTGATAAAACTGCTACTGAAGCTGTTAGCATCTATACTAATCTCTGTACAACCATTCACTTCCTGCTGTCATCTCACTCGTAGCTCCCACCTCTTCCTGTTCTAAAGGACGCTGATTGGGCCGTGTTGCTTTGGGCTGCACACAATCGTAGGTTGGAGCTTGGTAAAATGGATCTATCTGATCACAGACAGGTTAAGTCAGCCTGCATTTCCATTAGACACAAATTTAAGGTTGAGAAATTAAGTTTCATAAAATCTGAATTCACAATGGCATGATAAAAACTCAAAATTAAATTACAGCCCTTTGAAAACTAAACCTTAACTTTCAGATATTTTATGTTTGTGTGTCCAGCATAGCAGGTCTCTCAGTGAACACGCACATCAGTGCACAGAGAGGTGGATGCATTTGGCAGCCATTTTAGTAAAAACTGTCCCCTTTGTAAGCACAACAGAATTAAAAGAGAGAGCTTTTGATTTCCAAATCCTGGTGCAGAAAAGCACAGTTAGAGTTAAACAGATGTTAGTAAGTTCACACAAAAACTACAAAGTGCTGTGGGTGACATTAATAAATTCAACCTGCCACAGTGGCAAGTGGGAGTCTTTGTGGTACCGGCCACCCACACTTAGCAGGGGTATCAATGTCAAGGACACGTTATAGAAATATACAACATTAAGATAAACCCTATGCAGAAAAGGGAGAGTGTTGGTGTTTTCACCTAAATTATATATATAATTTTTAATTTTAATTCCCCTTTTGATTTTATGCTTCTGTTCTGTTTGTATAAGTACATACACTCTGGAGTGTATCTAACCTGTACTTAAAGACTAAAGTAAACTGGCGTCATATTCCTTGTGTGTCTAACATACCTGGCCAATAAAGCTGATTCTGATATATGTCAATAAAATGCATATATTCAAGACCTTCTTCTTACAGGCTGTTGCTAAACCAGTGAGGAGGTGGTTTACATTTCCATTACAAACAAAACAAACACAATGGCATGCAGAGTAGAGGGGGTGTACTGATTACGATATCAACAAACATGACATCAGAGTTAATATTTCCTGGAATATGTTATTGTTGTGTGATAATGACACATAGAGCAGCTCTCACCTTAAAGCTGATCTTTATTTTATATTCCACTCCCTCCTTCAGGACAAAGGCTTGCTTGTTAAAGGCTTCCAGGTCTCCTGTGGTAAACAACAAGAGAAAAGCAAGGACATTAATATTTAGTTGATCATATGATGCTAACCATAGCAGGAACTAGAGCTGGAAATACATTAGGTTTTGAGGATGTATTGATGTATTTTCTAATAAGCTATAGATGAGGACAATATATATTATGTAGACTAAAAATAGATGTCTAATGCTCAGAAAAAGCATTTCCGACAGAAAGCATCACTAACTATAAAATCATAGACCACAAAGTAATATATTTGAAATATTTTGACTAAATTGAGCATTACTGTGTTTGTATGTGTTTATATTAATGGAGTAAAAAAAAAATCACACAATATTGACACCAGTTTGAAACCACCGCAACAAAAGTTGCAGTCCAATAACACCCAATAAGCTCTCAAATGCATGTCATATTTCTGCAGAGAAAGGTGATTTTGCCACTCATGCCAGCCTCAGTGATTAGTAAATTAAAAGTTAAGTAGTGTGCAGAGTAGTTTGTCTAAACAAAAAGTATCCTTTATTGTCAGAGTGAACATGGAATTTTGTGTGAGGAACTTTTTGGCAGGACCCTGTATGACTGCCAACTCTCTCAACAGATCATCTTGCCTTAAAGTTAAGTTTGCTTTAGATAAATTAGCCTTTAAGGACAAGTATGCTTGTGTGGAAATGACACAGAGAAAAATACAACGGAGAAGACGAAGCAAACTGAGTTAGTGGTTGGTGCTTTTTGAACCCACCAGCCAGTGTCTAGTCAGCCAAAAAGTTATATTCCCACCTTCATATTGGAAAAGTTATTGGCTAACAACTTTTTTTTTTTTTGAACATTTATTAAAACCAGTTCCTTGACATTCAAACTCATACAGACTTTCAAATATTTAAACAATGTTTTCAAGTAATTATGTGAATTTTTTCAACTAGAAAATATTTACAATGTGAATAAAAATAATACATCTAAAATAATATTAGCTCATGAAAGTATGCAGGACGGAGGGGAGAAGAGGAGGGGCCACACTGACCCTAGCCATCTCAACCCACTGAAATATGTATTTTCATTGAGTTAAATAGGTTATAACGGGCCTCCACTTCCGCATGTACACATCCAGACGTAATTGTAACTTTGCTGTTAAATTTTCCACACAGTTTACTTCCTTCAATCTTTGTTTCCATTGGTCCAAGTTCGGTGGGTGGGGCTTTAGCCAGTTCACTGTTATGTTTTTGTGAGCTATTAATAATAAAGCTCTTATTACAGCTTCTCTCTCTCGTCCAAACCCTTCCAGTGATGTATTTCCTAGAATCATCCATTGTGGCTCTAATGGTATACTCAGGTGCAGAATCTTGCCGATTTCCTTCTTTACGTTTTCCCAAAATGTCTGTATTTTGGGGCAGTCCAAGAAAATATGAGAAAAGTCCCCCACCAGTCCACATCCTCTCCAGCAGAGGGGGCTAGAATGTCTGTCATAAGTCGATATCACCAGTGGAGTTTTGAAATATCGTATCCTCAACTTCCAGGCAAATTCTCTCCAACTTGGGCTACTTAAACATTTGTGCCATAATATCCAGGATCTTTCCCAGTCATCATCTGATATTATGGTGTTGGCTTCAATCTCCCATTTACCTTTTACACCAAGAGTATTGTCAGATATATCCATACAAATTATTTTATATAATTTTGATACTATGCCTTTTACTCCTATTTGATTGGCCACCACCCCAACCCAGAACATTTCAAAACAAGAGGATGACTTTCTAATTATATCCCACTCCTTATGAGACATCAAATAGTGTCGAACTTGAAAATATCTGAACAAATCAGAGGATGCGAGTCCATATTGATTCTGAAGTTCAGTAAAAGTTTTAAGTACTGATCCACCGAGCAGCTGATTTACTGTGATTAGGCCTTTATCTGCCCATTTCTTAAAGCCTCCATCTAACTTAGCTGGTACGAAATCGCACATCGAGGCTATTTTTGTTACTCTTGAAAGAGACAGGGGTAAATTCAGCTCCTTTCTTACTTTTGCCCAAACTTTTAAGGTATGGTTAACCCATTCATTTTGTATCTTGGATTCCTTCCACATCTTAGCCTTTAGGAAGGGTATGTCCGAAAGTAGTATATTTGGTATGGAGCTCTGTTCTATGTGCACCCATTTTATATCTGAATCTTGTTTTATCCATAACATCAGCGCTCTTAGCTGCGAGGCTAACAACTTTTTAGACGGTTAGGATGGTCTTAGTCATGATGCCAAGGACACGTAGGTTGTGCGGTGTCTCAAATTAGTGCCTGACCAAAGCGGATTGGTAGTGGGAAATTAAGCAGATAAACTGTTTGTAGGGTGTGATGACCCCACGCTGTTTTTGTGGCTTGTTTTCTCCCACAATTCTTTTAATCATGCTAAATGTTTGGCACATGTACAGTAATGTATTGCATTAGCATCTGTCCTGAGATTTTTTGAACGGATAATGAACTGAGCTGTGACCCTCTGGCACACGTTCAGACTCAGGCCATGTACCTCACACAACCCCGCTTCAAAAAACCTGAACTATCCCTTTAAAGCTTGTTCAACCGTTAATCATCCACCCTCACCATTAAGGAACCTCACTTTTGCCAGGTAAAGCAATTTTCAAAATCAATAAATACTCTTATCCTGATAAATATTTAATGCAATCAATCTACCTGCGCAATAGGCATCAAGAAAATTCATCTGCATCAAACAGAGGGTGTACTTCGGCTGATTATGTAAAGTAGTGCATAACTGCTGCCTCACAAAGCCTTTGAATGTCCACTGTTTTTGGACAGAGCTGCCTGCTGTCCCACTTATTCTGTTTAGTAACACAGCTGAGTGACGAAAATCTGAACATTTGGTCCCAGATAAATACTCTGTGCTCCACTTAAGATAAATGCCATGAATCATCCAGCAGTAACATAACAAAAATAAAGCAGCAAGATAAGAACCTGCCATAAGTAACTGTATAACCTCAGTGACTTTGTTTTGATGATCATGGGAGGCTAAAACCATTACTGAAATTAAAACAGTTTTTTTCAGAGCACTAATAGTCTGAGCAAATGAATACAGTATAAATTCAAAAAGCTGAAATGACACAATAAGAATGAAAAAGATACATGTCAGATTGTCCCTATGGTGCTGACCACCTTTATGTTTGTAGGTCCCTAAAATCACACTCCTCTGTGTTGAGTCTGTATTTTACAGTCAGGCCTGAGTTTGAAGCAGCAACCCTGCAGTATCAGATAAATCCAGCACACAGAGCACTGCTTCTCTTACTGGTAGTGATCTTACTCACTGACTGAAGCTGCATGACTCATCCTCAGCAGGCTTTTACTGTAACTTCACAAACAAAAATTCAGCCATCTGATGACTTATAGGTCCCACATCCTGGTTTTGGACTGTTTACATCACATATTTGTTGTCTATTAATCAAGGGTTTGAGTTAAGTTCAATGAAAAAATGTAATATTCAATCTCTGTAGAGGCTCAGATGCAGCTCTTTTTTCCTCCCCTTTGGAAACGTTCGAGTGTGAGGGGGCAGGGAGGCTACGGGAGGCCATGATAATGAGCTCTGCACTGATTAGCAGCCCAAAAGATGTCTAATGGAAGGAGGGAGATGGGTTACAGTCCACAAACCAGACTTTAAAAACAGTCATGGTGTCTGCCTATGATGAGCACAAAGCACACATGTAGATGGAGGCTGTGTAGCTGTCACAAAATAAAACCCAAGACGTAAAAAACTGAGTAAAAAGTGTCCTTCTCTTCTGCTCTCCAAGCCCCTTTTAACAACATTAAAAGAAAAGAACGGGGTTCTCACTCTTTTCTAAAAATCCTTTTCCAGAACATTTTCACCCCGCCCCAAACACACACACAAACACACACACACACGATGAAGTGTCCTTTTCTACAGTTGTTCCTTACATTCTGTACATTTACCCAGACTGCTATGTTTATGTCTCTTTCTCCCCAAAGGTCTGATTTACAAGATGTGCAGTCTATGGCTTTAACAGATCTAAATTAATCTATGAATATCAGACAATCTCTGACATTCTTAGAAATTATGACAAATTTATCTTAGAATAGCACAAAGATACCCACAGATTCCAGTGTCACACAACCAACTGAAGTTACAATATTGGGGTGGGCAATTCTCAGGTTAATCTAAATTTCTAAAACACAAGATTGAAGGTTGATGATGAATATCTCAAGCTAGCTCCACTGAATCATGTTGAACTTAAAATGTATTTATTTATAACTCTCGGGCATGAACATTGTCTGCTAGCTATCTTTTTAGTCTGGCTTTTATGTAGTGTCTTACTATTATACATTTATGGTTTATACTTATTTATATCTTCTTTTTTTATCTTTATTTACTCTGCTTGTTTATAAATATATTTTGTTGATTTACTGTTTAAGTAGCCTAAATTTTATTTTGTCATTTTTGTTATTTCTTTTTGTCACCATTGTTTTGAGTTTGTATATTTTATTCCTTAACTTGCCTTATTTTAAGAGAGATGGTCGTAGATGAGCTGTTTCTGAAATACTCATACCAGGCATCTCCAACCACACCACTTTCAAGTCATTTCAGTCAGCTTTCTTCCCTGTTCTGATGCTCGGTTTGAACTTCAGTGGGTTTTTAGTCTACATGCATAAATGTATTGCTGCCATGCCATTGACTGATCATCTGAAAGATATCACCAAAAACTCTGTTAGCTGTATTTACAAAGTATCAGAAATTGTCCTGAATTCTGTGTTAAGCTCTTAAATTAAGTTTGCCTTTTTTGTTTTATCTGTACTAATAGATAAATCTTGATTTAATACCTCTGTTTTTGTTCCGACAAGGAGGATTAAGCTAACGTGGTCCTCTTTGTTACCTACGTCATTCAGCCCTGATTTCAATCCTTACATTTACTGGAGTAGGAGAAGAAGAATTATGTAGGGAGAGGCAAGACAGGACAGAATGTTCTGGATGGACTCAAATCTAGGCCAGCTGGGAGCGTGAGCAGCTACAAAAGCAGAAGTCTGAACCACCAGACGGCCCAAAGAACATTTTTACTCTTATGAGCCAAACGGGAAAAAAATGGGGTTCTGACATCCTCTTCGTCTGTATATCTTTACCTGAGAGGTCAATCAGTGGTTTTATGTTCGTTTACAGCCCGCTGAGCAAACTATAACAGACTGATCAGTTTGTACCCATAGCTTGAAAATAACTACATTTACGTTCATCTATTGAATTGGGAAAAATAAAAACAACTTTTTACACTAAATCAAATCAATCACATGTCATTTTGTTAATTCAGTTGCACCTTAGTTAAGCCACTTCAGTAAGGCAGCAGTTTAGGGGACATGGGCGTTTCTTTGAAAGTCTAATTTCATTTTAGAAATAATAACGTGGAGAGCCCACTGGAAATACACAGAAAACATGAGGATTATTGTTATACTTTCTAAGACTCACGTCGTACTTTTTTTCCACCACTGCATCATCAGTTTTTAGTAAATTACAAATAGGACAACTTTTATACTTATTATAGCATTCTTCAGCTTATGACTCTTAGTTTAAGGTAATTCCTGCTCATTGATGCAAAACTCAATTTTTTCAGCGATAACAAGCAAGAGAAAATAATTTATCAAACCACTGAAGGTTTATTTGAACAATAAAAAAGAAAAGTAGAATAATGTGGCATCTAACCACTCAACAGATCAATTGAAAAAAATAAACTCCAAACATAATCAATAAATCAAGCCTTTTGAAGATCTTGAACATTACTGTTGATACTTTTATATTATACAGAAAAGAGATGTTATGCCTTCAAAAACAGGAGGAAATTTGTTTTATATAATGTAGATGATAACCTCTTCTGGTCAAAGTAACAATAAAATGTAAGCCATGGTTTAAATACTTTTATAACTTTGCATTTACTGCTACCTAATATTTTTTTAAATATATATTTTGGGGGGCTTTTTGTCTTTTACTGACCATGGGAGGCTCTTGAGAGGGAAGAGAGAGCAGGGGGAAACACACAGCATATAGACCTCGGGTCAGACTCAAACCCTAATCACTCACACGAGGTGAGAGCTTCAGTTTAATGGAAATTGCTACCCACTCTGCCACACTGGCTAACCCCACATTAATCAACTTTTAGCACCTTTTGAGACACCCTAGACGGGTCAAATGTAATCTGCACCTTGTGATATCAAACTCATTCCCCTTTCACTTTTCTCTTCAGGCATTTCTTTTACTTTTCATTCTGTTGCATGTTCTCTTTTCCTTGCTTACGTATAACATTAACCAGAAATCAATGGACTTCAATGCTTGATTTTGTACATGCACCCCAGCACATTTCTAAATGTTCAACAGCATTAAACATCGTATTTCACAGCATGAGCACCACAAAGCTGTCTCCTACTTCCAAGTTAGCATAGTACTTATTCATTTTAAGCCTAATGTTGTGATCATAAAATAAACCTTTTTGCATTTGTTTACTTTAAATCAACACACAACTCAGAGTTGCTATACACTGACACAATCGACTTAAAGTATTTTAAGAAACAAAAAAGCAAACATTTTTAACATGTAGTTAAAACCACCATTAAGTGAGATCAGTTACCATCATTAAATAATAATTTGCAATTTAAGAAAAATCATTGTTTGACAGCTCTAATTTTGACTTTATAAACCAGATGAACAGTGACTCACCTTTCAGGTCCAGGATCAGGGGGTTCGGGGCTGTTTCACAAACCAGACTCATCTGGGTCACTTGGACATTTGGAACAGTGGGATCTGAAACAGGATCAAAATGTATTTATAATTTTTGTTAATAATAATTTTGTGATTTTAAGTGCACGTTCTCTTTTGTTTAACTTGCAATGTTGCAGGGCCCCATCACAATGGGAGTTTTGTCTAAATGGATCCCCCCTTCTAAAGTACAAAATAATGAAATAAAGAGTACACATTTTCAAAGAGCAAATAACAGGGGGGTGGGTTAGCTGTTCACAGGACACATACAGAGTTCTCATATGGACTAGTATCAGGTGGTGACAAAGGAACTGGAATCTCCAGGTTCAGTTTGTTTTTAGACTGGTATGAATCTTTAAAGCTTGTCCCCTCTGAGCACAGAAATAAGGGCTGAACGATATGGACAAAATTTCCTATCTCGATATTCATGCCAGATATCTCGATATCGATACGATTCGATATGACTACGGGTTCGGTGAAAACCAAGCATTTTTCAGAAAAATAAAAACATCATAATACTAAAGAATGTGGAAAGTGCTGTTTTAGCGCAGGGGAAATCTATATCGTTTATATTGTTGCTTTTCGATATTAATATCTTGAATGTTCGTATCTCGATATCGATACGATAACGATATATTGTTCAGCCCTAATAGAAATTCAATATTTACTTTGTGAAATAGCTTATTACACATTTCAGACAGATCAGATAAGTCTCTATTTTACTTAACCAGCACCTCCACACCTGCTGTGTTACTGCTTTCTTCACAGTGTTACAAAACCTGAGCACAGGCATCTCCTAATGTGTCAAGCAAATTTGTCTTTCAAATACAGAAGTAAAGTACAAGGATGTAGTAGTTTTAGATTTTTCCTTAGATTTTATTTTCTATTTTATTTTAACTTTTTTTTATCTTGAGTTTGGTTTTAATTAACGTTCAATGTTTGATAGTTAAGTTTAGGTAAGACCTACTTTTAGGGACAAAACCTAAAAGGGTTAGAAAATGTAAACCATATATTATTATAAAGAAAATGGTTATTTAAATTATAATTACCTTAACATGTCATTTATGTTTGATATCTTTATACAGTCCTATGGATTTAGACTAAAAAAAAATCGGGCAATATTTTACCAGCCTGATTTTGGATACCATTAAGTGGCAGAAAATCTTTCACTTCAGAGCTCAATGTCACATGTTTTTTGGACATATGCTGTAAATGCATGCAGTTTATCTATGAATGCAAACTTCTATCTCCCTACTTCATTGATTTTCATAGCCTATCAAAAAAAATCCCTGCTTCAGATTACTGTTAAAATGTAGCTCATATGTAATCTGTGATCGGAGTAAGGGAGATAGTCAGAGATAGTTTGGCATTGTCAAACCTAAAAATCAATAACGTTTCAGCTTATCAATACAACTATGGACCCTCATGGACCCTGTGACAGAACATCATTTTACTTAATCACTGAAGCTGAAACATCCATCCGGTTTAGCAGGGGGGAACATAAACTCCACACACATAAGCACAGTGCATTTAATTAAGCAGAACATGTCTTCCCTTTTCATCATGGCCTGGAATTAAAAACTCTGGTGACTCCACAACAGACGCATAATGTAAACATACTGGCCTTTGCAGCAAGAAAAAATATCCTAATCTGCGAAAAACAGCCATGAAAAGCTCACACAAACTTTGTTAAAAGTCCTGTTGATTGACAAATGTGATCTATTTTTAAATCCTTGCTGAGGCCGGTAAGAGGACCAGCAGGACTTAATGGACCTTAACTAGCGGATGGCAACAGGTATATTATGATGCATTCAAAGTCAACCCAGAAAAAATGAATATCAGACAAATAAGTAAAATATCTTCCTGAGATATTGAGATATTATAGCAAGAAAAAAGCCAGGAAATTATGTTTTGTCTAAAAACTAATAATTACAGTTGTTTGGAGGTCAAATTTGTTTGTTTCTCCAGATCTATAAAATAGATATGACAAAAGTTCCCATTGGAGCAACATAAAACAGGTTATTTTTGATGTTTTATTTTTTATTTTTCATTTTATATCATACATTGCATCACGGTTGTTTATGGAAATGTATTTTTTGTTTTAAAGGTGTAAAAGAGATCATTAGCAATGCGGAAAGCCTTATTCCTCAATAATTACTTGCTGTTCGTTCATGTTGTGGTGCTGTTAACTGTGGGAAAATTTGGAAACAGTTTAATTATTGTTGTTAAAAATTGGATACAACTGAATCCTACTATATCCACACTCCAAAAAACACAAACACACAAAAACGGTGTATTACCAGCCTCAGAGGCCCCAGAGCCGAGCAGGGCTTCTTTATATTTACGTAAACTCTCATCATCCTTGTCCAGCTCTTGGATTTCTTTCAGTGACTTCTGGGCCGGTGCCCTGTAGTTCACTTGCTCTGGCTCTTCGTTTTCTGCGGCAATGGCTGCTAGCTGCTCTTCAGTCACATCATCCTCAGCCATGTCTGGACAGAGAAGAAAAACAGGAAATAGGAGCTTTAGGAGGTTAAGAGGAAAAAAAAAAAGACAGATTATAAATCAACAGCATGAAAATAATTCCCTCTGTCTTCAAAGTGGACTTTTGCCTCTTTAAGCAGAAGTTTTCATTTGTGGCATAAAGAAAAAAAACGTATAACAAAGAGGAGTGACGAAGGAGGGGTCCAACCTGCTGTATTTTGTTGTGTCTGTGCTGGTTCTGCTGATACTGCTGTAGCTGCAGTGTTTCTCTTTACGCAGCTGATGACCTAACTGTGGCTGCTCTGTGATATCATCCGAATACATTTCTCTGAAATAACATCATCTCCACCAGGAGAGAGGTGAGGTGTAATATATCACATGATGGAGTCCCTCCTGCTGGAGAGACCCCTCACATGCTCAGACATCACGTAGGCCATGTGGGGAAAAGAACTGTGTTCTTTTGGCATGACAAAAATGAGCCTGCAGGCCTCTTTTCCTCAAAACTGACCCCATCAAACAGAGGGGTCTTTCTGCTTGTTTTTCCCCACAGTGGACTCACAACCATGCCACACATGCCAAGCCTTAGGCACTTAAAGTTCTCACAACAACAGAATTTGTAGATATCAAATAAAATGTAACATCATTAACACCTCTTTCATCATCACTGAAACAAAGCCTTACACCTGTGAACCAAAAACTGGTTCATCTAATTAATTTTGCCTTCCAACCAGAACATTCGACACTGGATATACCAACAAATGGCACACTGTTAATAGGGGTGGGTATTGAGAGCTAGAACCAATGTGATACCAGTACTTACACATCCAGTGCCAACCAACTGAATAACAGCACAGATTTTGGCACTTTATCTAAGGAATCACTTCCTAAATTTCAGAGCCAAAGATACTAAACTCTCTTTGCCTTCTCTGCTGAGTGTTCTTTCTGATGTTACTACCCAGGTAAAAAAAAAAGGACATGACAGGAGACCAAAGCATTATCACATGGGCCTTGAACATATTAACATGCTCAGTGCTCCTTATTTTTGAACAAGTTATCGATTTAGGAACCATTTGGGCAGTGGCACTGATTTAGATGCATTAATTTAGCACCAGTACCAGACAAACCTAGGCCTGTGCTAAAAATATTGATATACCAGCTCTTACTTCTTGCTGATACATGTATCAATACAGATTTGGATAATATTAAAAAAAAACTACATGATGCAGCACACATTCCAAATATCAAATAACTTCTACGATCTCTGAAGATCTAAAAGTCAAGTGTCTTAAGTTGCAGAATCCTCTAAACCTTGTTCTTGCAGTTTTTGTTCTTTTTATAAGAATTTACAAAAAACAAGAAAATCTGTCAAATTCTGTAAAAAGGGTAGTCACTGTCTAACATTTATGTGTGTTGTGTAACATATCGTATCGCTGGCTCTGTATTTAAATATGTATCATTTCGTTAGGTTGCCGGGAACACCCAGCCATGGAATTATCCAAACAATACCTAGACCTCTTTGTCAATGGTAATAAGAAGTAATTCTTTGCCAGTTAGCAAAAAAAAAAAGAAAATAGTTGAATATCGTAACAGCAGACATGAACATTTCTACATTTAGCAGAAACAGAATACTGGCTATACATATCGCCTTTATGTGCCATATATTAACAGCAATATCATCAAAATGTACTAATATACCATCACGCTTCACTTTGTTATCACTGGATATTAGCATTAAAAAAACATGTAGTGTCATTTATTTTGGTATCAAATATTGTTTTGCTCCTTTCACATCTGTGTTTAACACAAATAGACTGAAACTATGAGAGGAACTGGTCAGTTCTAGTTTAGTTAAGACTTTGTGTACTTGAAAAAAAATGTGTATTTTTCTTTTCAGGATTTACCTTGATCAATAACCATGGATATTGAAAGTATTTACAAAATCAAATGAATTACAAGCACAAATTTCTCTTGCTAACCCCCACCCGCACCCCCAAAATAAATCAATAAAATTAAAAACATGACATAATGTGAAATAAAAACAAACTTCCAATGTGGTATTGATACTCTCATAAAACTAATACCAAAGAATACCCTATTACAAGAGCTTGTGTAAATGGACCACAGATTCATACCATTATGTTACCTCATCAAGCATGAAAATATAATCAAACATTTATTTGATCAGACATTCTGGAGATGTGTCTGTATTCCTACATTTTCTTATCGCTGAGCAGTTTTTTGCCTGAGAGGTTAGTATTGGAAGCAACCCCTGAGCTGAAACTTAAAGAGAAACAAATGCAGGAAGAGCTTTGTTTATACTAGAGGAGTTCACATTCATGTTGAGGTCATCGAACCAAAAACACGGCACAGTCACAACAGGCCACATTCTCATGTAGCAAAGTCGAGCAAAGCAGTGTAGACATGTTTAAGTAGGACTGTTACTGTTCTTAAAGATTCTGAGCATCAGTTGTTGATCTGTAATCATGTAAATGGTGCAAACTTGAACAGTTTTAGGTTATAATAGTGACAGCCTGCACCAGATGAGCCCTAGGGGGTGTTTCTGTGTAAAAATCTAATTTGAAGCGATGTAGAAAACCAAAGTGAGGATGTAAACTCAGGTGAGGTGATTAATCCTTCATATGCAGTGTTGATGCTGCCTGAGCACACACAGCACCGTGGACCAGTGTAAATCCCACAGAGAGCTGATACTGTTCCAGTGCATATTACATTCAGATGCACATCCATGAATAAAATGATATGACAGAAAATATGAATGAATGAAAAATGATAGTCAAGCAAATGACTTCACATGTCTCTGTCCAATCTAATCCAATTCTTTTTGATGTCAATTTCTCAAACACACCTTTCTAATGATTTAAATGTAGTTTTTTAACCTTAAGATAGGAATTAATTCAATTCTATTGATACCAATGCCATTAACAAACTGCTTCTAAAGTTGATTCTTTAACGTTTCCCTTATTGATTCTTGTTGATTTTCGGTGTGGACAGTAGTTCCTACACAGGTTTTTACTGGCAAAATGCCAAACACATGGCATTCCTGATATTCTACCACGCTGCATCGACACTCTGCCTCTGATAAGTTGCTGAAGTTTCCACCCACTGAACAGAGAGCTCTATGCATCTTTTAGTCAAAAATTAAGCCACAATATTGACTTGACTTCTGCCCCCCTGTTGGCCATTATTCTATTTTTGACTTCTCTGTTATCGTTTCTGCTGACTGTCTGTGATGAGAGCATGACATGGGCAAAGCTTGCAGGACAAAGTGGAAGGGAACTGACAAGCCAAAAGACTAATTGATATCAATTATTTTAGGGAGTTCTTATCGATTCCCAACTAGAACTGGTTTTCGATTCCCATCCCTAACACCGCTTTCACACTAAAATTAGCGGGTCAACGCGGGTTTTTTCAACGCGGGTTAACCCGCTAACAGTCAGCAAGTGACTCCTTTCCCCCTGCTAGCAGACCCGGGTCTAATCGGCAGCAGACGAGCTGGAATTTGTTGCTGAGACGGCAAAGAGTCACATAAGTTACAGACGGAGGGGACGGGCGCGATGTTATGTTGTGGGCACGTTACGCCGGCGTCATCCGTAAATTAGTGGCCAGTCTGAAAGGGGTATCAGTCTGAGAGCCTTAAACATTGTGCAGCGGCAACCACTGAGGGATTTAATGTCTTAGTGTTAGGGGTTGTTGAAAAACATAAAAAAATAACTGGTTGCAAAACTAACTGTATATTCAAAATGTACAAATGAAAACAAGGTAGCCAACCCAGCCTTGACATTTTAGGGGGTTATAATAACCCTCACAATAATCCTGTCAACATCTGTACAGGATTTAGTGATTACCTCCACGCAGATTCCACCTTCTGGTATGAAGCGAAAAACTCAGAGCATACCTCTTCCTGGGTGCCTCCTCTGACCTGCCCAAACTAGCAGCTGCTGGAGGAATGTATGGACGCCGTAAGGAGCAAACTCCTCAGACCAGAGAGCTATAGTCTGTAGTTATAACCATGCCTAAGCAGAATCTAAAAGTGGTCAACATTTCACTGGTCTTCTTTATGATTCATATTTACCTGAGGTCAAGGTTATCAAATCACACATATTAATCAGCAAAATAACTCAAAGTTCAGCTTCCTGCACTAAAATCATCCCCTCTTTCTGTTATTTCAAGGTGAAAATCTTGACACCCTTAACATTGTTCAGGCATGTCTCGTGTTGCCTTGAGCTGTTTAAAAAGCAACTTTACATTCCCTCTACTCTTATGGAACAGACGGATGGAGCAGACGCAGCCAGAGGATGGGTAATAAAACCGGACTCTGCAGTAAAGGAGTGCTGACACTTTCTTTTATTGAACATTCCTGTGATCACAAACACCCCCACTGTTTTGAATGTCTACATTGTTTTCTTTGGGACATCAACTCCAGGACAAGGATGTTTTTTAAAACAGGAGTTGAAGTGGAAGGGGGGAGGGGGCTTCATGGTGAATGTATTATGTAACTGCTGGCATTAAACTCTGTCACTGTGGAGAAAAATCAAGAAGTTCCTTCTCCCCTTGGTTCAGGTGGAGAGACTTCCTGATGCATAAAAGCAGCAGGAAGAAGTTGTTCTTAGAGAGAGATGTTTACTCTGTGTAATCTGGCTGCTAAATACGTCACTCTATTACCCATCCTTAAAAGTCAAATGGGTTTAAAAGTTAAAAATCTCAAGATGTGGATGAAGACATGAAATATATAAAGCCTCACTTAATGAAGAGGGAGCTGGGCCAAGACAGGCAAAGCTTTCAACTTACCTGTCAATGGAGTTTATAGATACAAGTTAAGACAAAATTGTTTGTATCGATATTGTTGTTTATACTGCAAATGCCAAAACAGGTGGCAAAAAAGCTTGAGCATGATTCTTAAATTCCACGTGAGGCGTTGTGGGGCAGTCTGATGGTGTGCTTGGGTGGTTATTGTAAGTCACAGGTTCTAGCCACCACCACCACCACCAGCCTACACAATTCATACAAGGCTGGATAGTCTCATGCCTTCATGCTGTTAAACACCAAATTCTGACCCTACCATCTGAATGTCATGGCTGAAGTAGAGACTCATCAGACCATGGCTGTAGGGCTGTAATCAACCAAAGAATTTGTTGGTCGACTGACACACTGAAACTGTCGACCAAAAATCGACTAATTGGGGGGGGGGGACAGCTCGGCTCGGCGGAGTGCATCTTGGGGGGGGGGGGGGGGTTCTGACTCTGACAGGAAGCCCTCCTGCGCGGGGACGGCTCAGCTTGGCGGAGCGCGGCTCGGTGGAGCGCGTCTTGGCGGGGGGTAGAGGAGGATGCTCAAAATAAAAATAAATACTCAGCAAACCACCACACGTTGAATAGGCTAACGTAGACGCTCTTCAATCCTCCTGTCTCCAGCCAGGTCTCCAGATGGTGGGCGAATCCAAAGTGGTGAAAACAAGGGGGTGTTCTGAGACAGGCAAGTTACCTGTGAAACTGGGGTGGTCTGAAAACACCCCCATTAGCACTTAGTACGATTCTCCTGATGACTGTAAATCGCCACAGGAAAAAATAAATTGAAGCGGAAAAAAAAATACGATTGGTTGACCAATCAGAGGTCTGGTCGCCCCAGCACTTATCAACCAATGAGTCGACCAGTCAACTAACACATTACAGCCCTACATGGCTGGTTAGCGTCTGTTTCAACACCCACCTTTGGTCATGACCTTTTGGAAGCCCTGAAAAATACATTAATACTTTTCCTTTAAAGCAGGATGTGGTGGAGCGACAAGGAAGACAACAGCAAAGATTAGCATAGATGCTAACAGCTTCAATGGCAGTTTTATCAGGTCAGGACTGCTTTTCTTTATTAAATGAAAAACAATTAACAATTTTGGAAGCATGTCTCGATAGAAACGATATTTTTGCTCCATTTTGGACACGTTTTGATGAGAGTTTGTTCTACAAATTGGCTCACATTTTGTACTTTTCACCACTGCAGTAGCATCCGCACAGTACATTATGTGATTGGCCTGTGATGAATGTGTCCGACAGTACAACTGTCCAGTCCCCTGCTGGATATGCTTTTGAAAGGTTATGCACATGCCCAAGCACGTTCTATGAGCTGTTGCCCTGATGGACTAGTGAGATATACTGAATTTTTACAATAATAGACCTGAAATACCACAGCAGCAGATCGAAGGGTCAGTCTCATTATCTGGCCATTAGACCTTTAATAAATAGAACACACAGGGAAAGAAAATCCCATACAGACTGTGTATGCTTCTGTAAATTTCAATGCATTTCCATTGCTCGTGTTTCCTTTTCTCTCTCTTATTTAATGATCAGTCTGTTAAAAACTGAGCCAACTTTCAAGAGATTTTAACATGCTTGTACCCACATACAGAGTGGTCATGGTCGCCTTTAATCTTTAGACGTAATTCTGGTTTTATGACAGTCCTTTTGTAAAGAGGTCTGCCTGAGTCATGGCCCTGTTAAGTTCCCTCTTCCGGTTGGTTTATGCTTCTTTAGAGCAAGTACATTTCTGTACTGACGATCACACTGATGCAGAGCTACAGAAAAGCAAATCCAGTCTGTTAAAGTCAGTGCTTGCCTTAAAGAAAGACTTAATAATGTTAGGGGATACAAAAGTGTGTACAGAATGTTTCGACACTTTCTCCCACTGTGATTAAATGTCTACATCATGTTTTAAAAGCCTCTTTCTATTGTCAGGAAATGCTTTTAGAAAGTACTGGGAGTAAAAAATAAATGAGTTCTTCAGCAAAGCTGCCTGCTGTGTTGATGGGCAGAACTACAAGATTAAATGTGTAATATCCCTCAAAAAAGTGTAGAGTGAAGACTCCTATCAAGGTGCAAAAGGTGATTTAACACCAACAGGTAATGTCTGTCTTAACAGAGCTGGGCAATAGATCATGGTGTGTCAAGTCGGGATGCCTTGATCAGGCTTTCTTGGCCAATACCAATCAACTGTTTGTGAGATCCACTGATACTGGGGCTGGACAATGTGACCTAAAAATAAAATCCCTGATTTTTTTCCACGAAATTCCATTTACAATTTTAATCAATATTTTCCCTCTCAAGAAAAATAACACCCTCCAAGTGACACCAAAATTATATGAATCAAGTTTTGCCTTAATGTTGACAAAATATGTTCCAAAACTAAACATACTTTCCCTCTTACATGCATGCTGTAATTTTGTCAGAAAATGTTGACTATGCAGTTCGAACTAAAAATTGAAGGCTGAGCTATTTTCACAGTATATTAATATTGAACTATCTGATCAAAATATAATCTCATTTATAGAACAAATAAAAGCCTAAACATGTGCTTGTGCAAAACCTGAAAAGGCCTACCGCCATGAAAACTGTACATTTTCAGTATTTACATTTTCAAATATTGCAACAACTTATGATAAGAATAAAAGTTGAGAAAAAAAAATCTTGATTTTTCATTTATCAATCTTCTGCAGAAAATAATTTGAATTTCTCAACTTCATTGGTATGTTGCCCAGCCTTAACTGATACCTACCATATTTTGTGTTTTGTTCTACCAACTGGTTGAGTGTTTTCTCAAAAAAACAGTACAAAAAGATTAAGGAGCAACTCAGTAAAGTATCCCATGGTAAGGGCATCTGAATTACTAATTTGATAACAAAATTACTTTTATAACTTGTGTTTATTCATGTGAATCAACAAAGACATTGACAGACAGACTAAAACTATTAATGCAATCCAACAGGTAAAGCAGTTAACAGCTATACACTGAAAAATTATAACTTAGTTACATGATGTAACAGATGTAATTATTTCATGTTTCAAATAAAACAAATTTCACCCTCACTCACAACAATTATTCAAGGTTCAGCCAAAATCTAAATCTTTAGCTCTGTAAATCACATCTGAATGCATCATTTTCTTAGCTTCATCAAAAACTCATTTTACCGAGCCACCCTGAAAGCACCACATTGTTATCAACTGGACCTCAAAACACATCACTGTGTATAACGTGCATTAGCTGTGTATTGTATAGTTTTTACATAATGGCAAATAATAATTATATAAAATATATTTATATATTATATAATAATTATTATATTCTTAGAGTAGGGCATCTAATCAAGATTCAGTTACAATCACAATTCATGCCTTTACAAACAATGACAAATTAAAAAACGAGATTAAAAGATTACATGTGGCACAGTAATCTTTTAATCTCGTTTTTTATTTGTCTTCTTTTGTATTTTGTTTATTTACTTTCCTTTTTTGGTATTGGTATTATTTACATATATCTGTATACATTGCCTTGTCTTTCATGTTCAAAATGATCGTCTTAAGAGCATTTAAGGTCAATGATTACATATGATTCATGTTGTAAAATCAGAGAGTATTACTGATTTTTAATCATGATCTAACACTTTACCAAATATATGTGATCTTGGATTTTAATATATTTGAGTAACCCCACTCTACAATTAAAATTTCAAGATTAGGGATGCACGATATTGGATTTTTGACAAAATGCTGGTCTTTCCAAACTGATTATCGCCATACCAATACTGATACCAATGTTTTCAGTCAAAAGCATAAAGATTCCTCTTGACTTCGACTGACCTGCATCGTTCTCTGTGTCAGTCTACTTGTGTTAGAAACAGATGTGAAGCTACAAAAACAACATTTTATTTGTTAAAAAATTAATGTAATGATGAGGCATTCTGCCAAAATAACAGCCGGTATATGCAATGTAGAAGGCCATTATGTACTGCCAAATACCGCCTGTAAATACTTGCAAAGATCTTCACCACCCAATACCAATAGTAAATGTTTAAAGTAAACATCTGCCAACATTGATCCTATAATGCCATACATCCCTGATCAAGATTCATATATTGTATTACCATTCTGCTAAAAACTAAAAATAAGACATTTATTCCATGTTGTCAAGCCTTTATTATAGCGGGCATGGGTCAAAGAGTGACCGTGTTTTCTGGTAACTTCCACCAAAGGGCGAGTGGTTGTCGTGGTAACATCAAATGTTTAAGACGAAAAGAGTCAAAACAAGGGCATTTGTATTTCCTCCTAGTAAAGTGACATGAAAACTAACTCGAAACGGTATTGATGAAAATTAAACTAGGAGCACAAGCTTTGAAAATGTATCTCTTAATAGCCTATTAAACTACGACAACTGTGGAAGCTTTCGGCAGTCATCGTTTAACACGGTCACTCTTTGAGCCAAAACATCTGCTAACGGTACCACTTCATGCTGGCATCTTCACAGCCAGTCTGTAAACTTACCGCTTTTGACAACACAGTATATAAGCTGCTTCATGCTATCATAAAGTCAACTCGCCCGACGGATCATATCGCTTCCAGATCAGACAAAGGGGCCCAACTTTTCCCTGAGCCGACCCTCTCATAAAGGGTGGGACTGAGGAGAGAGACAAGTGGCTAGCAGGCAACAATTCAACAGAGCTAACACTAGCCTCACAAGTAGCATCACTTCACGGGGAACGGCAGAGAAATGTCACTTTGCGCCGGTTAAGATCACGCTGGAAATACGGTTATGTGAGCATTTGAACCCGGGGAGACTCACCTTTATGTGATGTGCAGGTCTGACTCCAGGAGCCTTATCAGTAAGTGCGTTAGTTGCTCTGCGCTCCAGTGCAAGTATGGCGAACAAGGGAACGGCGCCGCCCCGTGCGTCGCCCGCGCTGCACGGTTCTGGGAAGAGGTCCGCGCACGCTGCACGTACGTGACGTGCTGTGAGGTTCAACAGTGTCAGTGTGCAAAGACAGAAGCCCTGTTTTTAGCTCATAAATAAGGAAAATAATGGTAAATGAAACTATCTTTGGGTCATTCCAGTATTGGAAGTCATTTTAGTCATCAAGATGTCCTAAGTTGAACTTCTGTTTAACAATTTTCTGTTGCACAAGTCCATCACCCACTAGGATGTTTACATTGTTAATTTGTTTTGGAATATTTCATATTCATCACATCATTCAGTTTAAAACAAGTCAAATAGTAGATGTGAGGCAAGAGCCAAAAATCACTTTGCTTTAAAAAGTATAAAATGTTAAACTGCTCATAAGTCTTAAAAATTGTGTTGCAAGAATTATGACATTTGGACAAGTTTACTGTACTCAGTCTCCAGGTCTTAGACCTCACGGTACCAAGTGCACCTCTGGAACATACAGATGTGTAGTTTGTAGAGCTGTTTTTACTGTTCAACAGCATCATGCCTTCACAGCTGCACTTAGTAGTGTGTAAGAAATCTGTAAGAATAAATACCTTTATACACAACACACTTATTAGATATTAGATAAAACAAGGGTCCTTATGGATGAGCTAAGGGAGGTGAAACTCTATAATTTGAGTAAAAGTTACAGGGTTGCAAACTGGTGTTAATATTCAGTCTTTTTCTCACTGGTTAACAGTAGCTATGCAAGTAACTGGTGGCTTGAAAGAGACATTCATAGCTACATTATTAAAACTGAAATACTTGAAAGTTAATTTGCTCTATGAATAAATTGAGTAAAATGGTTGAGTTACAGTGATGCACTTAGGCAGGTTGCAGATGTCATGAGTATATGAAGAATAGCAAGAATAGCAAGCCAATCTTGTTGTAATATAAACAGATGACTTCAGTATTTAATGCAGAGCCATACTGTCTCCTGATCTTGCTCATTTTCTGAATATCTAAACTTCTTTTGTTAACTGGGTTGTGTGCATATTTTAGGATGCAACTTTGAGATTTAATACCTGTAATTCAAATATGTTTATCGTTAAATATGTTTTTCTCCAAAATACAAGAGACAGAATTTTACAAAAATGTGCAACAAAAATAAAATTGTAGCTTATTTTGAATATTCCATGTGGTAGTGGCCTGGTGAGATAGAGGATGGGACATGGGAAACAGTTATATTGTGTCTTAGAGGGTATTTGATATTTTACAATATTTTCAATTTGCCTCAGGATATCTTCATTAGAAGAATAGCTGTCTTTCAAGGTTTTTAAATGTACTATTTGAATGTTCATGGGTGGGGCAGAAAATGTCCTCATTCAGCATCTGTAGCCATATGGATTAATCTATCTGGCATAATCTTTATTTAAAATTAATTTCAGTCAAAGATAAAATTATTAGCCCTATGGTCACAAAGTTCTTGTGAACAGTTTCACCTTACAAACAAAATGATCCATTAATCAAGTACCTGAATCCTTCAAAGAGCTCCACTGGTGAAAAACTGTCAGCAGTGAGGAGGCTTTTAGATGTTTTAACATTTTTAACCCTCAGAACTCCAAGACATTTTGTGTTTCCTTTCTTGGTCCATCTGTATTTTGTTGTAGTAATGCATGTAAAACCTCAACCCTGTCATGCACAGTCAAGCTAAAGATTTCTCTCGTTTTCAGGATGACCTTGGCTATGAGAATATTTGTGCTGCATTGGTGTCAGGTTGATGAATTTCAAGTTGTGCAACCAAAGAGATGAATCAAAAATTCGAAATGGAATTTTAACCTCCCAGAATTTTATGCAAATCACAGACAGATGTATTATGAACAAGCCTTTTCACATCTGAATATGGTTTCCTCAAGCCTTGGCTATTATGGGAAACATTTTTAAGCGACTCATAGCAAAAAATATTCACATATTTACAATTATTCCAGCAGATTTTTTTTTTTTTGTCTCAGAGACATTACCACTCTGATGCAATTTCTGTCTTAAATGTTTCAAAGGGCCATATAACATTACTCACACTTTTTATTTCCTTTGGGAAGTGACAGGTAACTTTTTTTTCTTTTCTCTTCTGATTGGATGCTTTTGTCAAGAATACAAGCGAGGAAGAAAATGATTGGATCAGACTGATCCATAAGACTGGCAGGGAATTGTCACTTACACTAAGGGTCAAACAAGAGGTCACATTAGTGCAACATCTTTTTTAAAAAATGTTTTTAAAAATCACTTATTATAGATTTTTCACAGAGGATCCACTTACAAAAACTTTCTGAACTGAAATAAAACTGAATTAAAACCTTTTGTGTGGGATATATTTGACCTTTAACCCTGTTGGAATTGACAAAAGTGAGATCCTACAAACACAACTGTTCCAATAAAGTCAGTTTTGTTTCCAGATATTCAAGCAAACAACTGAAGTATTACCAGTTGGAGGCACTAGTGAACCCATGGAAAGTTAAGCAGAGATTATGGATGACCAATGAGGACAGAACACAAAATTAATTACAGCTGTGTTACAGTCTTGCTTTGGTAAAGAATTAGAATAACCCAATATTATTTTGAGAACATCTTATCAAACAAACCTGAAGACAAAGGAAACACTCAATGGGAGTAGACACTGGAGTCCTGCAGAACAGAATATTCTGATGGATCCAGTGTTAAGCAGAAATGGTTACTTAAAATACATCCCCATATTGATACTACTATTTTAAAGTAACTGGTACCATAAGGGAATAAAATCTTTAAAATTAAAATCATAACATGAAGTATTTTCAGTAACACCAGTTTACTGGAAGCTACTACACTGTATTGTAATTTTTCTGATCATTGTAAAAAGTTAGCCTTTACTAAGCAGAGTGACTAAGTTTTCAGTGGAAGAGAATTGATAAGATTTTACAATACCAGTGTCATTATTAATTCAGCTGATCAGATGTTTATTGATTCCCTTATCAATTCCTGGGAATTTTCTGTGTGACTTTCTGTCACCAGCGTCAAACACATGGCACGTTTATCGAATGCTGGTCTGCAAGGATGAATGCAATCTTTGAAACCACAGACACTAGACATTGTCCAAATGGCATCATACTATGTTAAATACCGATTCTGCCTACCATGATTGCTTCTTTGACATCCATGCTGTTGGTCACGCTGACTGTCACAGATAGGAGCATGACCTCATGATTAGCAAGGCCTCCACAACTTAGTTGAAGGAATTCCGCAAGCTATTTGTTATGGATTCTTAACTGGAATTGGTTGACTCCCACCCCTAAATGTAACTTGCAAGTACTGAATCACATCTGGGATGAACAAAGAGATTTGATCATGAAGACATGAAACCTTCATGGACTTTGTAGAGCGATGTGAATGGTAAATCCCTCTGAATATAGCTTATCCTGTACAGATGACTCTGATCATAGAGAAACTTTGGACCGCTATATCTATCAGCACGAGAATGTCTGTCTGCAAACCTCCAATCAAAAAGACAACTTTGACATCATTTATGTACAAAAGTCAAAATTTGTTCATTTGCCAAGTTTACAGTTCCATAAAGCGAAATTATATACAACATTTCACATTTTCAATCTACTGAATTATGTTCTCATAGTCTTAAAAAATAATCTTGTAGGTTGTGAGAAACTGTCCATTTTTAATCCTTTGTAATCTTAATGAAAGATCCAAATGATCATTCATTTATCAAAAAACTATTCAATAAAACACAGCTACAAAACTTTACAAAATACCTAAAGCACCAAAATAAAATGGTCTGCAAAATAACATGGCTTCAAAGCAAAAGTGTGGTCCAATCCATTGAAGAATAAAGTCTTTAAAACAAGAGAGGTGAGGAAGAAGTCGGAATGGGAGGCTGTCTCTCTGAGCACTTTAGCTGGTGTCCATCTGAAATAAAGTAAGACAAATATATCATATCTTAACAAGAGTTCAATGTTTAGTAATGATTTTAATTTGCAATCACTTAATTTTCAATGAATACGTACTTTGGCATTGTAAGCATCCAACTGTGCATCAAGCTCCTCAGCAGTAAGCCTCGGTCTGTTTCCTCTTCCTCCTCCTCTTCCTCCTCTGAAACCTCCGCTGCTGCCACCTTGCCTCCTCTCACCCCTGTCGCCTCTGTCCCGTCTGTCGCTCCTTTCACTCCTTTCAAACTTTGGCTGTCCAAGTCTACTTCGATCAAACCCTCTGCTTCAGTCATAAAGAAGGCACGAAAGCGAGAAAAGAAAAGAGAAACGCAATTTAAGAGATCGATAATTAGGTTCTAACCACATGTAGGCTGGACAATATGGATCAAAACATATCACAATAAACAACGTTTTTCCTAATAATTATTCCTAATACGGAATGTTGAATGGATGTCACAGCACCAGCATTATAAACTTTGACATAATTTTACTACAAATAAAGAATAATCCCAAACATAAGTGCTTTGAGGTCACAATTTTCTCCGTCTGAAAGGACATTTTTTAGGCTTAATTCAGGATTTTCAAAGCTCACTAAGCTGTTTGCATGAATTCCACTTTACTGCAAATGCCTGCTTTGCTTGTTCTCACTGACATGAAGTAAGTCTTAACATTTGTTTTAAGTGTGTTTCTTTGTTTGTGTTGTCCAGTCATTACCATTAAAGATTACTCATGGCAGTGCCTTTAAGCAGAGAACAGAATCTATTCAAAGCTAAAAAACTCAATCCTCAAACTTGGATTGAAACAAAGCCTACCGGTCAAGCATGAAACCAAATTGTGGAACTGGAAAATATGGACATTCACTCTCATTTTGTACATCTCTGCATTTGTCTTTATACATACTGCTGTCACTGAGCTTTCAAAATTTCTAAATTAAATAGAATTGCAGCAGTAGCAAGTAAATTACCGCTATTATGATAATTTATCACAAGCCGGGCATGTGATGAAGACAAGGAAACTGGAGCATATAGAGTGGTTACTGAGGAAGGATGCAACAGTGGGAATCCAAAATTTTTAGAGTACTGCAAAGCTGCCTCTGCAAACAATCACAAGTCTGAAGTCATCTCAACACAAATCTCTGGTCTTAACTGAGCTTTAGAGATTAAGGACAGCACACAAATGTTATTCTTCAAGGGTTCTTGTTAGCTTTATTAATGCTGACAATCAGGTTTCTTAAAGTTAAAAGATCAATGGGTAAGGCTTTGGCTGGGTATTTCCAGCAACCTCAAGATGCATTTATATCCCAATACTGAAGAAAGGTCACCTGTTATAATGGGACTGGGGATGGAAATGGGCCGCTTGGCTTTAATCCCATGCATTTACATGTAAATGTTCATTAATGCATGTTGTCTCATTTAAAAACAAATAAATAAATCCTAAATAAATCCTATTATGATACAGGTAAATTGTATACATTGGCTTTACTTTTAACAGAACGTCTGACTTATTTTTTGGAAGTACAAAAAGGGCACAATTTCAAGAAATTTCCAAACCAAAGCACTTCAATTTCAGGTCCTCAAAGATCTTAAAAGTAATTAAAAATTTTGAAAGTGTGCTGTACCATGTGGTTTAGTTTTCACTGCTGTCTTCTGACCTGCACCATTAATAACATTACCCAAGGTGTATTTATGACTGCTGTCACAGCATTTGGGGCAGAATTGATACTGTAAGAATCTATATACATACAACTATTGGCAAAGTGTGCGGTGACATTCCTCCTAAGATAGAATGTTTTTTCTCCTTAACTTTCATGTGACTGTTTTATAGAAAATGTCCTGGGACTGTAAACTGCACTCATTTGGTGGAATGGCTTAAGCAGAAGCCTACCTGAAATCAAGTGCACTCAGCTTGGTGTCTGATTGCCCAAAACAGATGTTAATACAAAGTATAAATGTACCCCAACTGTTCACACAGTGTGCACAATCTTACCTTGGTCCTGATTGTCTAGTCTCTGTGTCAGTCTCTGAGGAGACTTGCAGGATTTTCATGGGGCGGCCTGTCAAAAGACATTAAAGGTATTTAAGCATTTTGCTTCTGCAAAAGCAACCAAGTGCAGAATACCATCCCTACATAAAACCCGTATCCTTACCATCAAGAGGGATACCATTATAATGCTTCATAGCTTTGAGTGCATCGGCCTTATTTTCAAAGTGAACATCTGCAGTTCCTTTACTGCGGCCTGAGCGGTCGTAGTGTACTGATGCTTTCCTTAATTCCCCAAACTCTGCAAACAACTCCTGGAGACAGAAAAGGAAACATCCATGTTGAACAAATTATGCACATACAGTTAACATACAGTTAAGTTTCATGATGGTTACATTAGGACCACTGACATACCTTGATATCAGAGTCAGAGACACCAAAGTCCAGATTAGAGACAAGAAGCTTGCTGCTACTTTCTACTTCCCGTTCTGCTACAGTACGCTGTCCTCTGCGTCCACCATCGTGCTCCTCAAACATGTCATGCTGCCATTTGTCTGGCAACTCTCTGGGCTGCGGAGAGGGCAAAAAAAAGAAAAAATTCAGCATTCAGAGTCAACGTGGCCACAGAACTTTCAGAAATGACACCCAAATTATCAAGTGAATATTACTTGAAGGAAGACAGGAAAGACTGAGAGCAAGTCTAATGAAAACTTTTAATACTTACCGAAAAAAAACAAACCATCAGGAGGTCAAAAAGAATAATAATGCTGGCCACTTAGTGAGTTACTTCAAATGGAACGCAGGAATATTTAAAACAGTGCAGATCAGATTGTTTATGCCTATGCCACACTAAATATTAAGATAAAATCTGAAGCCACGCCATATTCACACATACACTTCACTGATCACAAATGTTAAAGGTAAGTAAAATTAAAGATGAAGATAGTATTTCAGATTATTTTACCATGTACATGAAAATAATGCACCTTATGATTTGACAGAAATTACAGAAAATGCATTCATGTAGCAAATGGTTGTATGGTTTAAATAATAAACCTCGTCTGTATCAATTTCAAGGCACAATTCAACTTTTCTTAAGGCAAATCATTGTGCCATGGCTCACCATTTGGAAACACACCCGGTCTACAATAAGTTAAAAGCTTCATATCAGGCAAGCCCGAGGCAGTACTCAAAACAGTCTCAAATTTCAGATTCAGTATTTGCGAGGCTGCAGTTTCTGTAAGTACACTAAAAAACTTGGTACTTGTCAAATATTAGGTGCTTGCAATCCAGGCTGTCAAACTCAAAGTGGCACCAGGTCCTTCTAAATATGAAAAAAGTGGGAACAAAGCAATGTGGCTTTGTTTGTAATATCTTACTGAAGCAAACAATATACTTAAAAAAGTGTTCATTTAATCAGGACATTTATATCAACATATTAATTAATATTTATATTATCAGTGTCCACATCCCAAAGGAGACTTCACTTGATTTCAACAAAGAAGTAAACTGTTGGCCCTGTCAACCAGTCTGTTTCAAAAACTCAAGATGCTTTTCAGAAGGGAGGTTAAACGTCTTCAAGGATTGCAGCCAAGAGCTTCTTCTTTTTGGATTGAGCATATATATATATATATATATATATATATATATATATATATATATAAATAAAAGAACTGTTAAAGACAAAGCACAATTATTGGGAATACTTTTTTTTATAAGCTTGAAAGAGTAGTGAGTTTGATTTAAAATAACAAGATATGTGCTTGATGAAATATTATTTTATATTTAGTTACCTTTCCTATGGAAAGTTTAATTATAATGACAGCATAAGAGAGACCTTGGTTCAGCCTTTTCTATTTCATGAGTGACAGCTTTTTGTGTTTTTGTTTTGTTTTACCTCCACATTGAATTTGTGTACATCTTTGTCATCTGTGTAGATGTGTTAAATTTGACTTATTAAGAGAATAAAGTACAACCAAATAAGTAACAATTCGGTTTTTTTTTTTCAGCGCAAACTGTTGAGGTTTCAATTAAAAAAAGACAATATCAGATACCCAGTGAAATAATATATTTAACTTGGTTCACTGTGGATACCACAGTGCTGCTGAATGGACAGGAAAGTACTAAGGTCGAGCCTGTTTGTTGTGTATATGAGCAGTGGATTAATGTTCATTGTTTACTTGTAGTTTTCTTTTAATACAAATATCAATATTATTATTAAAAGAATCTTACTATTTTAGGCCTTAAGAGGGAAAACATAGTTAAGGACCCTGGCCAGCCCTCACCTTACAAATCACGGGAGAGTCCTCTGGCTCAGAGCAGCCATCTTGAGGACATCTCCATCTGTGCACGTCTCACATGGGGACCTATTTTGTTCGACGCTTTCAGATAATTTGGTTATGTCGGCACTGTTTATCTTTGCGGAGATGTGGCTTAAATCTGCCTGGACCACAGAGTCTTTCAGGTGGACATGACATTTAGTTTCGGTTAAGTGAGGACGTCTTCCTTGTTCCACTGACTCTTGGGGGAGTCCTTTATAAGGTAGCACCTCTCACGACCGTGGAGTCATAAATACAGTTAAAAACATTTCACAGCGTTAATTTCACTGCATTTTCCTCCATTTCCATTGCTTCTCTTTCATACCCTGGTGTACGGCGTGGCTCTGTTGTTTCTCTCCCGGCTGAAGTTGCTCTGTCGACCCCGCGCCGGCCTCGACGATCCCCCGGTCCGTCCTGAGCTTCCTCCCGGCCTGTTCGCTGCTCCTCCGCCGCCGCCGCTCTTCCTGTTCATCTTGATGATGTCGTCCAGAGACATGCTCATTTTGTCGGCCATGGTGGCTGAGGAGTGTGGGGATAAAAGCTGGGTAAAATAACAAAGGGCTTCGGTGGTGAAATGAGGATGTTTGTGTGGCGCTGGCGCGGTGTTGAAATTGGCGGAAGTGCGTAGGTGGCAGAGGTTACTTGAACAAGTCCCGCCCATCTTTGTACAAAACTTTATTTAACAAGGCCTCGCTGACAATCAGCTGGACAAACTTCGGGTGCCATGAGTGATGGGGCTCCTAAAAATATTAAATTATCAGATGCATTTTGAGAGATTTCGTTACCCTTCACATGTTTTTCATCTTTTGCAATGTAGAAAAATCAACATAAGGCACATTTTCTTTTACTAAATTCCTTTAAATATACATTTTATTGAAAATAGGCCCCTTAGAAGATTTCTCAGAGGATAGCAGTTTTATTCAGGATTTTTTGTGTACAACAGCATGGCTAAATGGCATGTTAAAATATTTGGATTTTTTAAATAATCGGTTACAAGATAAACGTATGGCAAAAGTTCAAAACCTGTGACAGCGTTAAAAGATTCAAGATTTATGAGAACTGATTATATCCTAAAGAAAAAATATAAATGAAAAAACAGCTGAATGATTACAATGGGACAAATGTTAGAAAGATTTGTAAGGTGCAGGCAAGGTAGCCCCTAAGGTGGGATAAAGGGGAAAGAGTCATGTAGGGGCCCATGAGGGTAAATAAAGAAATATGGTTCAAACTGAATCTAGACTGTGCTTTTCTGTTATTTTAAGCAAAATTACTAACCATTTCTTATTACTGTAGAAAACATATATTTTATTTATCTTGCCTGTATCAAGTCTAAACCTTCTGCTGAAATGGTACAATCCTTATTTCTATGACATAAATGCTGTGGATGTATGACCTAACTATTAGCACAATAATGCTCGGTCAATCAGCCACAGTAAGCCCGGCAACAAGTTTTTTTTGTTTTTGTCGGCTCCAAAGTTACCCAGCACGTGAATGTTCTCAGCATTTTCAGTCAAAATATGCTTCCACTTTGCCATGTCATGCCAACAGGATAACTGGTTGTGATTGGTGTGTTGCTCCTGTACGTGTCTCTGGTTTTTGTCTTGTAGGCTGCTCTGGATCGTTGGTGTGGACAGCCTGCTGCTGTGGACCTACACAGCCACTACAATCGCAAATTCTGTGCCTTTCCTTAACCCCATCCCATCATTATTACAGTTTCAAATATTAACTTCAGAGTAAGCAGTCAATTAAAATACATGTTTGCTCCTGCAAATATCACACATATTACTATAACCATGACAACCAGCATCAGTCCTCTCCACTTCGTATCATCATAGGTGTCAATTTTAAATTTAGAATATTCTCTCTATCATTGGTTGTTGTTGTTGATTTTACCAGCATAATAACTACCTTTACAACTGAATAGAGAGGGGGACCCTCTTGGAAACGAGATGCCTCATCTCTAAATTACTATGTATGAAACATTGCCACAGATTACTTAGTTTAGTGATGGAAGCAGGATATAAACTGTTTATTTACCACTTTGGTCAAGGACTTGGAACTCAAAAAGAAAAAGCTCTGTACAGAAGGAAGACGCTGAGAGTAAATAAGCAAAGGGTGATGATCTTTATTTGAAATAGTGGTGGTTATTAGCTGTAACTGTCAGGTATTACAAGGACATGACCTTTGACCCACCAATCAATTGACTTTAACATTTAACTCTCTGGTTCCTGGTATTTCTGTCCTTGACCAACATCTTAATGACTTAAGCCTGGCCATTATGATGTGATCCATGTGAAAGTTTAAGAGTTTTCTTAAGAGCTGCACAGTGGTGCATCAGGGAGTGCTGTAGCCCAAAAGCAAGTAGATTGCCTGATTGGCTCCCTTGTTGAACAGGCCGCTCTGTGTGGAGTTTGCATCTTTTCCCTTTGTGCTTGGGCTTTCTCCTGGTACTCTGGATTCCTCCCACTTAAAGCTATATATTCATCTTTTTCTGTAACTTCCAGAGACTGCAGCAACACAAACATAAACGTCATTGAAGAATGTGTGGGTGTGGCACTTGTGTACTACGTTTCTAAAAAAAACAAAAAAAACTTGATGAAATGGACGCTCAAGGATAGGAAATGCCAAGGTGAGCTCAATATTGGTATGGTCTTGGTTTTAAAGGTCCCATGTCCTGCAAAGTCAATTGTCCTTGCTGTTAATGTTATTTAAGAGACTTGGGAAGCCAAAGAACATGACGTCTTTTTCCTAAACTCTCAGTTCACAGAGAAGCGTGCTATGCCTCTTTTAAGAAAATGTCCATTAAAATGGTCAGTCCTTTACTTCCTGGGATTTATGCTATAGCTACACAGCCTCCACCATGGCTGTTTTGAAAGTCTGCTCTATGGCTGTAACCCCTTCTCCCTCCCGCTGGACATCGTTTGGGCTGTCAGTCAGCACAGAGCTCATTATCATAGCTGCAGATCTGAATGTTTCCAAAGAGAAGGGGAAAAGAACTACATTTAATCACCAACAGAGATTTTTTTTTTTTTCATTTAACTCAAATCAAATCCTTGCTTTATTGTCACTTAAGATATTATGTCAACAGTCAAACACACCAGTAAACGGGACCTTCTAATGATTCAGGATGCTTACCTGGAGCTGCTGTAGAGTTCAACATTTAAGACCGCCCAGGGAGAAGGCTGATAATAGGGAGAGAGAGAGAGAGAGATAAATATATATATATATATATATAGATATGCCTGACCAGCTGAAGCATATGAGTAGTGCCTGGTTGCTTACCTCTGCACCAAACCAGCACTATAGATGCTTACTGTCTATACACAAATCATATGCACAGAACTTGGCCTGACCACACCTTATCTCAAACCTTAAACTAATTTTTCTGTGGACTTAAGAAATGCAACAACTTTAAATAACAAACGTAATACAGATAGTTGAGATAATTAGTTTGATAAAGTTACAAAACAGAAAACATTTTGGTTGTTTACTGAAAATCATATTTAAAACCATCAATTCTAAGTTTTTATTATTACTGTGTTGTATTCTGTTCTTTTTTTTTTTTTTTTTACATTTCACACAATGTCCCAACTTCACTGGAATTGGGGTTTGCACATTGAATAGATTTCATTGTACTTTCCAATTGTATCTTGTTTGGCCTCTGAGGGCAGACACAGGAGCTTTGCACTCAGAAGTTGTGCTCCTATTTTGATTTTTTTTTTTAATTACTGTATTAACTTTCGACTTTTCTGTAAAAAAAAAAAAAAAAATGCCGGTAAACATACCTTATTAAGTAGGCTATCTGTCCTAAAGCTCCAAGGGGTCGTGCATGCATTATATTTTTTTTCTGTTTTATAACTTTTGGTAATTTCCAAAGACTCATCCTGGTTTGTTATTTAAAGGAAAATGCATTAAAAAGGTATGATCTTAAAGACATAACCTGGAAGCCTGACTGTCAGGGAAATGAGAGAGAGTCTCATGGCGTCTACTCTAACAGAGATTTTTGACCCTTTTGTTCCACACGTACATCCGTGACATGCTGAAGACAGCCATGTGGCCCCCTTTCGGGTCTCGACCGACCAGTTGAGAATCACTGATATGGATGCATTAGTTTTGAGGAGCTCTGGTGGACCTTAAAGAAACGGGAACAGCACATCACTTATTTTTCAGTCTTGAGCTCTGGACTGACTGTAGGTGGCGGCGTGTGTGGCTCTGAGCTCACCGGCTGCAGGGATTTCATCAGCAGAAAGAGAAACAAACATTCCCGGGTTACTGGCCAGTAAACATTCATTTACCCCACGTCGTTTACCAATATCGTACCATATATAATGTCTTCTGTTTTGCAAAGCAGCTTGGGTCGTGTATGAGAACTGAGGGAGACGCTGTCAGGTAAGCCTGCTGATGTTCATGGTAAAGCTAACAGCAGCTAGCCACTGAAGCTATCTGTCAACATTAGCCCACATGCTAAAGTTAGCCCTTGAGATTCATGATCTCCTATTATATCTTTTTATAAACAAAGCAATTTACTAAAGGTGAAAACGTTACGGATATAGATGGTAGAGTAATAAAGGAATAAGGGTGGAATGACAGGACCTGCAAATATGCAAGGATTGAGTGGAAGTACATTTACTTAAATATCTGTACTCGAGTAAATCTTTCTTGTTCTTGTCATTTTATAAATGTTTCTTTAAACAGAACTTTTACTTGAATGTGTTTTGGGGATATTGTACTTAGTTGTACTTGTCATCTGAGAACTGAGTGAAAACAATGAAATTAAAAGCTGAACTGATCATAGTTTTCCATTTGCTGATGCTGCCAGGATGCCAAAATATTAACTTTAAATTCTTTGAAATAAAACTGGGATGATGCTGATCTGAAGCCTAATGGACATGTAAAAGAATGTCCTCAAGATTTGGTCTGATTTTGTAGTGAATAGCTTGTGTAATGCATTATACATCCCATGTCTTGCAAATTTTATTTTTTTTTGCTTTCAGATGTTGCTGAAGATAGCAGAAGAGCACCTCTCACTAAGCTCTCAGTTCACAGAGACATGTGCTCTGCCTCTGTAAAGAAAAAGCTTTTTAAAACACTGCCTTTCACTTCCTGGAGTTTATTATGTAATAGCCATACAGCCTCCACCTACATGTGGGTTTTCTGCTCTTGCAGACAGACACCATGACTTTTAAGAAAAGTCTGCTCCAATGCCTATAACCCCTTGCCAGACATTGTTTGGGCAGCCAATCAGCGCAGAGCTTATTATCATAGCCTCAGATCCAAGTGTTTCCAAAGGGGAGTAAAAAGGGCTGTGCCTGATCCTCTGTAGGACCCTTATTTAGTGGACATCCAAGACATTTTGTAATACTTAACAAGCAGGTCTTCAAGAAGGATACTGGGAACAACTGAGAGAAGTTAGATGCATGGTATAGTAGACACAATCAATAATAAATATCCATGAATAGAGATAGTCGCTTAAAAATTACAATCAGGCAGCAATGTTACAGATAATAGACAGAATTAAGGTTTCATGATTTTGAAAAAACATTGAATTGTCATTATTTTGATGAAGACCAGTGACCAACAGCTGATAATTCTCTTTAACTAGATGTATTTAAATGATTATTGAAATATTATCAGAATGATTGAGTAGTATGATCTTTTGCAAATTCTTTCCCTGTCAAAGATCATTTCTTTTTTTCATTTATGTATGGTACGTATTGTAGTGTACCCTGCCTCTCACCCAAAGTCAGCTGTGATAGGCTCCAGTCCCTGGAATAAGCAGAATAGGTAATGGATGGATGCTCAGCCATAAATACACTGTGTGAAAAAGCAGGAGTGATCTGAAGACACCAGTAATGCTGGTGATTGCTGTTGTGACTTGCACAGTCGTGAAAGTGTTTATTACCTGTGGTGTTGTTGTTGATCCTTCATATATGACCAATCCAAAAATGAATGTTCAGTGATTTCTAACTCTGAGGAACAAAACACACCTCGTATGATCCTCTGATCTTTCTTCAGACAGGAGGATGAAGGTTAAGATCCGGCAGTGGAATGGAGTTGCCTCTTGGCTTTGGGTGGCCAATGATGAAAACTGTGGGATCTGCAGGATGCCTTTTAACGGCTGCTGTCCAGACTGTGAGTAAACAGACTTCATGTGCCTTCAAGTCAAAATTCAAACTGACTGCTGCGTCATTCAGTTTGTTAATACAGCTACAGAGACCCTCAGAGGGGTGTCAACATTACGTGGACCAAGTATATATTTGGATGTGGATGTTGATTTTTGTTGCAGGATAAAAACAAGTTATGTTTAGAGTAAAAGGTATCATCATGTAATTAACTGACTAAGTTTTATATTATGTTACTCTGAACACTTTTAAAAGTGGTCTTTAAACTTCCTAGTCTATTACTTCAATATCTGTCGTTTTATATCTCTAGAATTTAATGTAGATTTATTTGTTTAAGGGCTGGGTAATATGTCAAGATTCTGAGTTACTGTTTATCAGTTTATTTTCACATCAATATAGGCCAATATATAGATACATACAGTTAATGCCAATTATTGGAAAACAAAAGGCTCTCAATAAACATATTGTTTATAATAAGAACAACCAACAGTATTATTTTTAATGGACTGTGCTTGAAAAATTGAAAATAACAAAAAGCATTTGTAATTTTACTGTGAAATAAATAAGCCAAGGAATTGATGAAGTGACTTTGATTCTTTTTATTCCCAATAAACAGGACACTGTAAAAGATCATGTTGCATTTGTACCGTGAACTATTGTTTCAGGAATGTTAAAATTTAGTGTATATTCACGGAGGGACGGACATATATGGTTCTGCTCAAATATGGTGTCAATAAAAAATCAATAGCACACTCAAGTTACTTACTTTTCAATGGTTTTCTATTTACAAAAAAATCATTTAATCGATTTAACACACAAAAAAAAAAAAAAACTAAACATATCCATGGCCTGTCCACCCTGTTATTTTTCAGGGACATCTGAGACCGGTGTAAACATTTTAAAGAAGAATATCTTTTATATTCAGAATGTACACTAAACTAAGACTTAAGAAAAATGTTGTTGACCAATTAAATTTCTCAGACAGTGTAACTTTTAGTGGTAAGGACACATGAATGAAAGTAAAATAATCCCTTGATGTCCTAAATAGGTCTGTAATGAATTATTGTTTGACCTATTTTCCAGGTAAAGTGCCGGGAGACGACTGCCCACTGGTCTGGGGTCAGTGCTCCCATTGTTTCCACATGCACTGCATCTTGAAGTGGCTGAACTCACAGCAGGTCCAGCAGCAGTGCCCCATGTGCAGACAGGAGTGGAAGTTCAAAGAATGACGCCGCTGATCATCTGCATAGTCCCCCGCCCCCCAGTTCTCTGGGTCATTTTTATACAGGCTGTAAATAAACATGTTTTTGTATTCACCTTCTTATGGCACACCAAGGACGTTTGGACCTGATTGTGTTCTGTTGACAGATTTAGTATTTGGCAATAAATTAGAAAAGATCACATGCACCTTCTGTATGCCTCCTGTTTTAGAGGCCCCGTGTGATTGGCATGTTGTTTCATCAGTGTGGTTGATTGCTCCAGAGGCCTCTGGCAGCAGGTAGGAATATGACCTGAATTTCAGTCTGCTGCTGACGAGTTATGACTCTAATCCTTCTTAGTAAGTTTAAACCAGATTTGTATGTTTCCAGTATTGAACCCCAATGCACCATCAATAAGCAGTTTGTACTAGTTTGAGCCTTTTTTTAAAAATTTTGGCTCTTATACCAAAAAAGTAAAACATAAACAAACTGTGGATTCACAGGCATTTGCTTTAACATAGAAGTTACCCTCAAAATTAAAAGGCATTGACAAAAATGTCAAGCCAGGTTGAACTGGCTATCATACTTAAAATCAGATGTATTTGTTTCCTATAGACTCAGACATTATTGTGAATTGTGATGTGTTTTCTTCACAGATTTTGACAGTGCATTACACAGAAGACATGACTGTAAAAGTCATAAAAATCTGTAGGTACTGAAGGTGTGAAAACTTTAGGTGATTGATCATGTTTAATTGTATTCATATGAAACAAATGTGTTTACTCAAGATTATTATTTCAGAACTTTATGTTTCAAATGAATTACAGACATTTTAAAAAGACAATAAAAAGTCCTGTTTAATGTAGGTAAACTGGAATTTTTACTTAAATATCTTGCAGATAAACAGCAAAATGCTTTTCAAGCTTTTACCAGCTGGTTTTATAAAGGTTCAAAAAAGAATTCCCTTAAAGCTATATATTTGTCTCTTGAAATCTCACTGCAAGATTTTTGGACTCTCTTTGAGTAGAAGCACTTTTAACTACTAAAAAAGAAAAAGGTGAGAGTGGAAGTGAAGGCTGAAAAAACAAACTAAAATATTGAGTCTGACGTTAAGATTGACCCAGTTCATAATATACACTGATATACACAGAAGTAATTTAATTGACATATGGAAGTTTTGAATAAAGATTTCTTCCTTTTTTCTATTTTAATATGTAAACAACAGAGAGAGATTTGTATTTAAATGGACACCATTTTACACACAAGCATACTTTGTGAATTGATCAAGGTTTTAAGCCATGGATAGGTGAAATGTGCTTAACTTAATCTGACATGGTGGACAAACCTTGTTATTACAGCTTTTGGGTTCATCACTCAATGGCCACAGTCCCAAGATTTGCACCAATAAACTCTTTTCTTTCCAGAGCCTTTATACTTGTTAACACTGTTTTTCAGGGGAATCATTTAAAAAAAAAAAAAAAGGGGGGGGGGGGGTGTGTGTGACTGTTTTGTAGCAAAATTTCTATGGCAGAGAAAACTTAAATCTGGACTAAATTACAAACCTTTTACCACTCTATCAGTGCATAATGATTTTTGAAAAATACAGTATCCACTATGTAGTATGCCAAAAATACAACAGCCTTCTGATAATAGAAAAATACCCCAAAAAACAGTCCATTGCTTGAGTAAAAATACTAGAGTAACCCACCTACTGCAGAATGAAAACAGCAACTGTATTCCCACGAAAGCAAAACATTTAATGTAAGCCATGCATGCAGAAAAAAACACTTGTTTACCTTCTCACCTCAACTTTCTTTCTGAGGTTGGATGGCGCATTTTGGTTGAGAAAAACCTCAAAAGCTTAAGATAAGGCCCTAGGTGCCCAGGTGGAGAATCTTCGTCCTCATCTGCTATAGCTATCATTACCACCGCTTGACGTAATCATACTGTGCCTGCGTAGGTGGCTTTGAAAACAATGTTGATGTCCAGATCAGCAGACAGAGCTCTGAAGACTGGATTACTCAGACACACAGTAACTGATGTGTGACAGTCCTAACAGTATGTCTGAAAATATAAAGTGGCATAATAACCCCCCTTGACTGTTGCTGGTAAAACTTCTCTGCATGGTCTGCCCATTATTACCCCATATAGAGGAGATCATGGAGGCATCAGACTGAGTAATCATTTTTCTTGTAGTATTAATGGTATTATAAATTGGTATAGGCACATTATAGTATACATAATTCATTATCAGTATCTGCTATACAAAAATAAGTGACATATTTTCAGCAGCTTACAAAGGCTTTTATTTAACACTGAAATGTTTTTGTTTTTCTGTCCATCCTTTATCTACACCACTTGATCCTTTCAGGGTCACAGAGGGCATTAGCCTATCACAGCAGACATTAGGCAGCCAATCACAGGGCTGTAGGAACAATACATTTCTTTGTATTTACTGAGAAAATCAAAGAGTAGGCCTACTTTACAGAAAATGACTAACTTACTGTATAAGCTTTTTACCCTTGCAGGGCTTCTTGAGGGAGCGTTGGATTTTGCCCATCCAGTCTACATGTGCTTTGTGGACTTTGAGAGGGCCTGTAACCATGTTCCTTGGGATATCCTGTGGTGGGTACTTCTATATAACCAGGTTGAGAGTTGTGACCACATCCTTGGCCAAAATAGGAGACGTTCCTGGTGGAAGAGTACTGTTTTCAATAGAGATTTCAGAATTTCATCTCTGCTTTATGAAGATGATGTTGCTTTGTTGGCTTCTTCAGCTGGGGACCTTCAGCAGGGCATTTTGTGGCTGAGTACCAATCGGCTTGGATGAGGGTCAGCACCTTCAAATCTGAGGCCATGGTTCTCTGCTGTAAAACAGTTGATTGCCCCTCAAGGTGGGCAGTTAGTCTTTGCCTCAAGTGAAGGAGTTTTAGTATCTTGGGGTCATGTTCACGAGTGAGAGCAAAATGGTCAGATATATTGATAAGTAGATTGGTTTGCAGTGTTGCAGATGTTTCAGTGGGCCATTGTGCAAAAGAGCGAGCTAAGCTGGAAGGCCAAGCTTTTAATTTATTGTTCCATCTTTGGTCATGAGCTCTCGGTAATGACTGAAAGGATGAGGTCCTTGACACAAGCAGTTGAAGTGAGGTTCCTCAGGAGAGTGGCTGGGTGAGGAGCTCAGACAATTGGAGGGATCTTGTAGTAGAACTGCTGCTCCTTGGCACCTAAAGGATTCAGTTGAAGTGGTTTGGGCATCTGGTTAGAGCAGCTCTTGGTCACCTCTCTGTGGAGGTGTTGCGGGCATGTCCAACCAGGAGGAGACCTTAAGGGAGACCCAGAACCTGATGAAGGATTATACTGTATATTCTTCTGGCCTGGCAAAGTCTTTGGATCCCCCTGGAGGAACTAGAACATGTTGCAGGGGAAAGGGACATCTTGGTTGAACTGCTTGGCTTGCTGCCTCCGTGACCCGGCCTGGATAAATGGAAGAAAACAAATGGATGGACTTACTGTATGCTAACAACCACAGGCTTTGTAACTGTACATTAGGCCTAATGACCATATTCAACAAAAAGTTTTTTTTTTATTCAAATATTACAAATTTTTGGATGAATTTAGCCTTAGAATAAGTGCATTTCAATAGATTTAAATGTCTGTAGATATATATTCATATTTAAAAAATGAGTGGTCAAAATGGCCACTGTGGTAGTTCTGATAAGTATTGAAATCTGGTAGTTTGGGTGTTAAGTTTTGTATAGTAGAGTTTCTTATATATACTGGTATCTGTTAAAATTAGTTTGGAAATATAGGATGTCTAGAAAATCCAGTATTGTGCAATTCAAGTTTTTATTCTTGCATGTAGGGAAATTCTTCAAGTTTCTGAGGCTGGGTTCTGCTGCTCACTCTGCATGATGGAAAAGGAAATGATACCACAGAGAAAAAAACATATTTTGATAAAGTTTATTTCAAAAAGTATAAAAAGCCAAAAACAAACATATACAGATGAGTAAACTTCAAAAAGGGAAGACCAGAGTAAAAAACACTTCATAACTCCTGATAAACCACAAGCACATTAGCTTTAAGGCCAGTTATCCCTAGGGTGTCGGCTTTTTTGTCTAATTTTAGCATCCAGGGAGGCTCTAATGAGCCAAGCGTCAACAACATTCTCAGGTTTCACAACAATCAGAAGCCCTCTCTAATCCCAGTGGCATGCCAAGTACAACCAGCAACTTCAAATACCAGGACTCGTTCATTTCACTATAGTATAAAAAAAAGATTTAACACTTTAAATCTGTACTGCAGGGGGTCAGAGGCCAGCCCCTTACCAGCCAAAGTCCACTCTGTTCAGGAGGCCATCTACGAGCTCTGACAGCCCCCCCTTCCACATCCACAGTCTTTGACCTCCAAAGCTGTGGAAGCTCACTAAATCAGGATACTGATTGTCCTTTTATTTCTGTCCATCCCTGCTGAACAGCCCGCAGACTGAGCAGTAGGATTCAGGCGAGTTCTTGGTTCTCAGAGTCTCAGGTTCTCAGTCATTGACGGCCAGCCCAAAGATCTCCAGCAGCTCCTTGTTGTCCGGCTCGATGAGGTCAGCTGGCTTCTCTCCGCACTCGTTCTCCAGGTCAGGGTCTGCACCCAGTGAAAGGAGGTAGCTGGAAGAGGAAAAGAACACAAAACAAGCCCGGTTACTTAAAGGGATCAAATTTAGCAAGTTTGCAAACTTTTGTGAATTCAACGCGAATTTCTGCCATTCTTCAGTGTCAGGAAGGTCAGAGTGGTGCAGGAGGGCAGTGGATCCTCCAGCTTCTCTTACCTCTGTGACGCAGGAGGGCTGGGGAACCTACTTGTGTGTGTGTGTGTTAGCTTGAACTTAAAAATATGCAAATGTCCTGAAAAAGTGCAGCGCGGGTTGTTTTACCATCAGGCAAAGGTTAGTAGTTGGCCAGAGGGCCTCAAAGGTATGAGGTATAAAGACAACATTTAATTCAGCGATGGTGAGTTATGATGTGTAAATAAAGTGATGCAGAGAATGGTATCAAAAATAGCTTGATTGTCTAAAAATTGTCCTAACAAAAGGCTGGACCCTCCCAGTGTTTCCCACACATGGATTATACCTGGGTGGGCCAGTTAGGTTTACTTACATGTTTATTTTCCAAACATTTTCCTGTTTTATTTATTTGAATCAGCTTAAAATCACCATCAGTGTGCAAGTGAGACACACTACAAGCTATGTTAGGAATACAGACTCTTATGCTGTTGCTTAAACTTTTTTTTAGCAGCTGCTTACTGCCAATATGATCTGGTACTCAAGCACTTTGTGACTTTTGTTGAGTTACATGGATTGTGGTGAATGAGCCTCTACTATTGTGGCTCAGCTGCTGTAGCATGAGGGCAAAGTGTAGGAAAACTCCCAGAGCTTTTTAAGCAAATGTTAAGGTTGCACGTGTTACAATGAATATTTCAATTTATATCAAGAAAATTGTATTTAGTTATTCCTATATATAATTAACAAATGAAAAATAGTGAATTACTGTGTAATAAAATGACATCACATATGTGTTTTGACCGACCTGCACTACTTGTAGTAGTGTTAAATTATTAATGTCATATTATTAAGAGGTGGAGACTTGTAGTTCTATTATATGGTTATAAATATGCAATAATACCTGATAAAAAAAGTACTGCTTCTGTTATCCTACAGGTCTGTGACTTTGTTAATTTTTAGAAACAGAGAGAAAGACAGAAATGGATCCAGATAGTTTTCCCTTGTTTTGTAAGCTTTTACAAAAAAGTAGAGAAAGGCCTTGTGCGCCCAGGAGAGAAAGGATTTTAAGAAAGACAGCGGCTTATGACAACTGAGGTCTCATTATTGGTAAAATGCGTCCAACTACAGCTTAATTTATTAAGGGGTTTGACTCTGACGTCTGACTTTGTTCTATAGCTAAAGAGATATTAGTTACTGATTTGTAAGCAAGATTTTGACTGATATTGTAATAAATTCTCCTCAGTGTTACTGTTGTCAGTTCAACATTTAGTTGACGAGTACTGCTTTGACTTATTGGTTTAAGTTTTACCTTGTGTTTGTTGCCATCTTATAGTTCTTAAAGATGATTACTAAGGCCAAAGTGTGGAGACAGGATTTGAGCCAGTGCAGTGGTAGAGGTTGTAGAACAGCTTTTATTTTAATATGGCTTGTTTGGCACATTGTATCCACAATTTTTTAAAAGTAAATATGATTCTAACTGGGATGCCAATTTGGGCAAACGTAAAACATCCATCCATTATCTATATCACTTATCCCTTTTGGAGTCTGGGTCTGGAGACTATCCCAGCTGACTGTCTTACAAAATATGTTTGTAACAAAATTATAAAATATGCATTTAAAGAGAGACTTTCTGTGAAAAATTATAATTGAAGGAACATTTTTAAATTAAATTGGTTGCAACTTTTCCATCACCTTAAGCCACAACAAATAGCATACCTCGAGCATCCTGTATTTCACCTATAACAACACAAACATCTTCAAAAAACAGAGTGCAGTACTGAGGAAGACTTAAAACCAACACTGAAGCACTCAAACTCTGCTGATAAAAAAAAATGATCAATTTGTTTTAAATTTGATTTGGCAGTTTTTCTGTCATAAATAGATTTTGGCATTTTCCTTGAAATTTTGACTTTTTTATTGTCTCATTATTTGTGGATAAAGATTATGATTTCCCCATGACAAGGTAATGAGCTGTTTCTCTTAGATCTGGGATAGTTTTTCCGTCGTGAGAAAAGCAGCATTGTTATCCTGAATTAATGGGATTAACAAACTGAGATTTTGAGAAAGCTATCAAGTGCGCTTGTTCTCACTTGAACCTTAAGTAAAATAAAAATGTTTGGTTGTAACTTTGTTCAGGGATCTTGTAAAATAAATAAATAAAATAAGGGGAAACTGGGTCACTCTCTCTTTGGTCCAGCTGGGTGGCTCCCTGCTGGTCTTCAGGAATAATATCATCCTTCAATTCATCATCTGTACTGGTGTGAATGAAACTCTGCATTGCTTTAGGACTGGGAGAGACATCATATTTAATACTGTCTCTGTGAGCATGTCTTAATATTTTGTTGATGGTTTACATTTTGTTTTCTGTTGTAACATCTACTGCGCTATCTACTGCCCCTTACTTTAAACTGAATCAGAAAGCTGTTTTGGGTAGTAAACTTATTTGATGTTTAACAACTACACCAAAAAAATAGTAGATATTTACCGTGCAATGTCTGGGAAGCCGTCGCTGCAGGCCATGTGCAGGGGAGTCCACTGCTCCTCGTCTCTCTGGTGGATGTCTGCTCCATGTTCCACCAGCAGCTTCACACAATCCAGGTTACCGGACAGGACGGCCTCATGGATGGCGGCCATGCCTACATGGAGAAAAAAAAAGGTCATTAATGTGGAACACAAATGTGAATTAAGATTACAAACGGTGAGGGTTCTCTTGGATCAAATTGATGTAATTATTAGTTTATTGATGTCTGGATTTAATATGTTTTTTTTTTTTCCTGCTGTTGGGGTTTTGCTGATGTTTTTTGGGTGAGTTAGGTGTCGTTTGGATTTTTTTTCTAATACCGGTGCTGTATTGATACTTTGAAAACTGTGCCTGAGTCCATGCAGTTCCTTAACTTACAATTTTATGAGAAAAAAGAGAATTAATCATTTTTACACTTATTTTTACTCTGAGCTGAAGGTCAGTATTAGTCGACTCACTTAGCAGAGAAAGCAGAGTTCAATATCTTTGACTCTGATGTTTAAAAATGACAGAGCAGAATGTGTGTTGTAATTCACTTCAGTAGATATAAGATGAGCTGTAGATTTCAGACCCATCTCTGTTTGCTGATTGGTTTTGGATTGTTTCTCTCGTTAGTGATTTTATGCTCTGTTATTTTGTCCTTCCAAAGTATGCCCGAGTACTTTGTGAACCCTGTTTTTGAAAGTATCATACAGGTGCTTTTTAAATTGTGGGCTGTGATCCCCTGGTGGGCACAAAGGTACGGCAGGTAGGTCACAAGAGGTCATCTACAATAAATAAGTTCTATGAGTATAATTTTTTAAATAAAAAGTGCTTTAAAATGTCATTAAATCTGGTCTTTGAGAGCACAGAGTAGATCAGGACTTAGGAGAGAGCACTTCGAACACCATAAAACTGCTTAATAGGTAGCATATTAATTCAGCCTGTGATGGAGGATACTGTTATTGCACAGAAATGCAGTCATCAAATACACATTTAGTTGCTTGTATCATTGAAATTGATTGGGTTTGTTGATCGAGTTCAGCAGTCTTTTTACATTTTTCTCTCTAGTTCATTTAAAAGCAAGACTTTTAATACGACTGTAACACCTTGTGTTTTAGGGTTTGCATTCTATTTAGTTATTAGGGCTGTGTCGTTTGTTTGCATTTCACAGGCAAAATGAAGCATTACCATTTAAAATCTCTTTTTATGTTTTGGTTGTATGGAGATTTTGGTGGGCTTCAGAAGATTTTCACACTTGCAGACATAGTAGGAGGCAGCATGCTTCACTTTGGTAAAGGCTGTGCTGTATGAATGAAGTTATTATTCTTACCAGAGTGGTAGATGGTGTCCAGGCTGACTCTTCTGGCTCTGATGAAGCGTCCGATCCTCTCTAGCTCTCCATGTCGCACATAGTCCTGGAACACAATGTCATTTGGGAAGTGCACATTACGCACTGGCTTGAGTGAGGCTGTGCTCTTGCAGCTGATGGGGAGTCCGCAGTCTTGGTTGTAAGCCTTGATTCCAATAGCCTGGGACACGGGGCACTGGTAGTACTTCATCCTGCTCTGAGATGGATTTGTCTTAGCTCTTGCAAAAATTAAGTGTCCAAACTTTAGATTTCTTTGGGTCTTGAAAAATCTGTGTAGCTGTCCTTAAAATTAATTGGTCTTCTTCAAAAAGATCAAGCAGTGTGTCTCAGTGAGTCTCTCTGTCCAGTGTCCTGTGTGGTTATCACCCATGTGGAGCTGTCTCTCTGAAGGCCAGCTCTGCCTGCGGGGATCTTTATACTCTCCCTGTCTGTCTATATTTGGAGCCGACACCTCACTCATAAAGGGGGGTGAGATTTAGAAGATGAGTACCCTCTTGGGTCAGGACCTGTCACACGCCACTCACGTCTTCAGACATGACAGCCAGTAACCTTGGGCTGTGTTGACACTCCTCCAGGCCAGGATGCTGCACACTTAAAGAAACTGGCCATAAACCAAAGAGCAGAGAGGGAGGGAGAGGAGGCCAGAGGCTTCTGGTAAACAGCAGGAGAGATAAAAGTGGTTTAGTGACGGGGGCATGGAGGGGTGAGGTGTCATGTGTGGGCTGTTGACAATCAACTGCAGTGACACAAACAGCCTAAAAAGCTGCTTCATGGTCATACTCTATCTTAACCTCCTGATCTGAGATACAGGAAGGGTGATGGGTCAGATGGCTCATTTCCAAATGACCGATGGTAAGAAAATGGTTTTAAAACATGACATGAAAAGACATTTCAAAGTCAGTGCCACAGATTTACTGGTCAGTTGTAACTTGAGGTGGACTTTGTTGATTTTTATCATTTTGTTTTTTAATAAGGAGAAGTCTGCTCATTAGGAAGTGTATTTTTAGGCCATGCTATTTCAAAGAAATTTACAAAAAGAGCAAATTTCTTACAAGTAATTGGCAAATGAAGTTCTGCCTTTGGTTTTGAAAATGTATTATAATTACAGAGCCTGAAGTCGAGACATGTTCAAGTTCAACAGTAATTTGTTTATTTTTCTGTCTCTGCGTTAACCTTACACACCAGCTGGACCATTCAGTATATTTCACTAGTCCATCTGGGCAGCAGCCCATAGACATGCAGGGATGACATATTTTTGAAGGCAAATGCAGATGTTACGGTTCCTTCGACTGCAAGCCCACTGAAAGCCTACGGGATTTTCACTGTTCTGGATCATTGCTGATAGTAAACTCTGTAGGGAACAGAGAATTATTAAACTTGCATGTTCTGTTCTTTGTGATAATCTTAAATAAGTTATTATTAATGGCATAATTTGGTAATTTTGAAGTGGGGTTGTGTGAGGTACATGGCATGAACTCAAAGATGAATAGTCTAAATTCTGGACGTCATAGGTCAAAAGCCAAAGTCAGAAAGCCTCAAGTTACTTTCTTGCTTTTAAACAAAGTATCAAAAAAAAAAGCAATTTGACTTAAAGTGCCCAACTGTGGTTCATATATTTATTTTTGATGACTTAAAGGCTATTCACAATCACTAACGCACAAAAAAACATTTACTTTTCATATTCTGGGTACTCCTGATAGAACTATTCTCTCTGTGTCTGAAGCCCAAGTGACTTTCCCTTCCGCAAAAGTGCTGCATAGAGGTTCGCTATTTTTACGCCAAGAGACATTCACATTAATTCCACAAGACTGCAATATCTGTGTTAATTCATGTTGCAATACGACTTGGATGCACACGACGTGGTGCTTGCCCTCACATACACACAAAGGCAGAGACGTTCACCTGCAGCGCTCCCATCTCTTGCTGCGTCAGTTACGCCTTCAAACAGCAGCATGAATTGGGCTTGAGATGCTCTTGTTAAAGCTCCTGCCCCTGTAAGCCCCCCTACTCAGGATTTCTGTCAAATATTGCACAAACATCCAATGTAGCACAACTACATTTTGAAGGTAGCCTGTCAAAGGTCAAGGTCATGGAGGTTCTTTGTCAATCATTGCTTGTGACTGAAAGCTTTTAGGGATGTCTTCTAAAACCTTCCACATTTGTCTTCTCTCACTGAAAGATAACCTGATCAGATTTAGGAGGTCAGGTTATCCTGCATCATGGTCACTACCTGCTTCTGAATGCAGTATCTCCAAAAAGTTTTTCAGGATTTTCTGTAAATTTGCACAAAAGTCCACTTTGACTGAAGGACAAACTGGTAAGATTATGGAGGGACAGCCAAATGACCTTCGGCCTCACGATCATGTCATGATGTCCTGAATTCTTCAAGGGATGTTTGTCAAATTTTGCACAGTAGTCCACGCTGACATGAGGATGAACTCATAAAATTTAGGAGGTGTAAGATCAGATGCAAAGCGACTCATCACTACATCAAACTCCCATGTAGTAGATAAGTTTATAAAAAAATATAAGTGCTGATGACATTAAATCGATGCCACAGAAAAGAGGTAGGCAAACTGCCTGTGTAAGGGCCACAAAGCCCGCCTCCATGCTAATTGTTGCCTCTAAACCAACTTTAAATATCAATAAATGGTAAGAATTAAAGAAACAAGGACAACATATGTCATGAAAACAGCAAGACTGTCACAAATTCTTTTAGGATTTGTATTTTAAAATTATTTGCATATGATCAGATACACAGTATAATTCACAGTCTCTGTGAAACCCAACTGTGTATTTGATTTATTTTTTTAAAGAAAGAAATGCTGGGGAAATATATTCAGATAAGTAGGCCTAGGTAATATATATTGATTTTTGTTTGTTTTAGGTATAGATAAAAAAAGACATTTTTTTCCATGACTGACATTTTGCTGCCCTGGGGCTCAAGTACAATATTTCATATTGTCAGTCTCTTCATGTGGTCCCGTGATTGGCTTGCGACTGGTCTAGGGTATCGCTTCCATGAAGGTTCTCTCTCAGCAAGGGCAGAGCTGATTGACATTACTGTGGCAAATGCAGTTATTGCTGATATATATCTTTATAGTCCAATAAATTCTCATACATCTAAATTCTACTGAACATACTGACGTCTTCCCTTCGTAGGTGCACGTGTTTATCAATCTGAAATTGCAGTTTGATTAAATACAAAAAAGAAAAACAAATAGAAGACAAGGTATTTTTGTATTTTTTTTGTTTATTGGCCACCATTTCACGTTTTTTTTGCACATCGAGTCAGATATGATGGAATGCTTTGTTAAACTCCCCTCACTGCTGTACAGCTCTCAAACCCGTCACCTCGCTCTACTCGACCCTCCCTGCTCCGACAAACACACGGCACATTCATTCTGCGGTTCATAATAACCTGAACGTAAACAAGTCACCCTTTTTTCTTTACACCAATTACACACAAACACACACACACACACACACACGCGCACACACACGGCATCAAGGGTGTTGGGTAGAGCGTGAGGGGATGAAGGAGGTACAGTTTGGGTGAGGGGTGGGGCTGTGCAACGGTTCCCTCCCCACTTCAAATCTATCAGACACTTCTCTCAGACCAACCCGACCAGTAAACTGTACCAATCTCTGTCCGCTTTAGTAACCCAAATAAATCTCTGAGTAGGAATAGATGCAGTGCAACCTACCAGAACTGGCTCCAGAAACTATCCCAGGTCTGAGAGTGTGTCCAAGGGCCAACTCTGCCCCCAGCAGGGCCCGCGGGCTTACGCTGGGCATAATGGTACAATGTTAAAAATGACAAGTACTAGGATAAAAAAAATAAACTCAAAGTGAAAGCAATTAAATAAAATAGGACTTTCCCCAAGAAAGGTTAATGTTTGTTCCTTTTAGAAAATAGTCAGTAGCCGTGCTAAAGAAGGAGACTTCAATGAAAATGATTTGGGAATGAAGAAATGAAAACAAAGCAGACTGTTCCCCCACCAAAAGAAAGAAAATAATTGGTCTCAGCTACAGACGGGGGGTCTTTGTGCTACACTGGACATGCTCTGTGGGGTTAATTCAGTGTTGACTTGCAAATAAACACATCTGTAGGATGGCCCCTTGTCCCCTGAGAGATCAGTCCTTAGAAAACTAGTCCTCTGGATTTCTATCAGAGGGAAAGAACATGCCCCCCTCCCTATTATACAGCACCCAAAAGACTTTTACCCACACCAACTACCTGCAAGGCTTTTACAGAGGAACATAGCGAACATTTTGAAGATGGGACCTCAATGCCATTTTTACATTTGGTTTCAAATATACAAGGCAAACAGCTGAAGTGGAGCTTTGTAGAAGGCATTGAGGTCTCCCATAGAGGTGTGGTGCTGTTCCCAGAGTCCCCCCGGGTGGGACAAGACCAGTCTGGCCAAAAGAAAAGTTGTGAGGTTGGAGATGTGGCTGGCAAAAGAAAAGGCCCCGCCACTGATAAAATAACCGAGTGGGCTGGCTAGCAGGCCATCTGACTGACTGAAAGGCAGTTTAAGGGGAAATATTAATGTTCACAGGACAGGGGAGGTCCACGAGGAAGTGAAGGTGGTGATGGTGACTGGTTGGAAAGGTTGGGGTGGGACTCGTCTCCTTTCTCTCTCCTTCCTGTCAGCTCTTACAACTCGTCATGTCCATCGTAATCCTCGCCATCAGAGTCCTCGTCCTGTCCATCGGTATCATCCAATTCCTGAAAATAAAAGAGGAAAGAGTTATCAATTAAGACAGGACTTTAATATCTGCAAGCGTCCAGAGGCATGTCCAGAGGCAACAAAGCAGACGCTGGACTTCACACCCTGTTAACCAGTGATGAAAAATCCACCACCTTACATAATAGAACAGAATAGAATAGAAAAGAATAAACCTTTATAGAATAGAATAAACCTTTATTCGTCCCACACGGGGAAATTTGCAATAATAAACTGGTTGGAGTGGAATTTTAAAACCTACAGGACCTGTTTTACTGATTTGCCTGTGGTTAAAGTTCCTCCAGCTCACGCTGAACCAAGTAAAACTGCATTTTTCCGTGTTGCCCTGAGCTTATGAAATACCCCTTTACAAACTCTGAAGACACAAGTTCCCAGTTCCATTGAAATGTACGGACTTTCATGCTAGCAGCGTTGTTTCTGATTGTTAAACACTTTAATTGATTTCTATTTGTAATGATTATTTTTCTCTATATATTTTTGGGCTTGTTATAATGTCTTGCAATCTAGATGGCACTGTTAACAAGGGAAATCTTTGTCCATTTTTAATAATAAGTCAAGATAGGGCTGAATGGTGTCTCATTTTAATATTCAAATTGTGATGTACGCATTGTTTTCAAATCCCCTCTAGCAAGGATTCAAGCTAGCTGTGGTGATACTAACTTGTCGCTGACGACAGGGTGGTCAGACAGTATTTTCACAAGCTGGATGTCACAAAAAAATGAACCACCTCCTGTTGTTGGCTCCATACTGCTGTATGACTTTCAAACCCTCCACTGCATCGGCCTCTGGAGCTAAATTTGACTCTTCAACAAAAAAGCCACAGAGTGAGAACCAGCTGAGCTGAATCACCTTTACTTAGTTCTTTGTCGATTTGTTTGGACGTCACAGCTGCATTGCACAGCTGCACAATTACCATCTGCCTAAACAGTGGAGGCACTATCAAGTTTATACTTCAGAGAAGAGTTAAGCGTCTAGAAAAAAAAACTGAGTAGAGTCAAAGCGAAGAAAGCAGGGTATATAATTCAAGCCAGCGGTACATCAGTTGATGTGAAATATCAGCTCATACGACCAACTCACCTGATTCACAAGCTAGTGCATCAGGGTGGAACGTTGGTAAATGGCATTTAGTTTAATTCGTCATATCAGCTGTTTTCCTGAACACGGCTCAAACACACAACTCACATACAAATACAGGACATCACCAGCAAACACAATAGGAAGCTAAATCCCCCCAAAAATATTGCTGTCAGCTGAGGCTCTGCATATATTTTCCTACTTGTTAATTTCTTTTATATTAAAAGGTCCTAACAATGTGATGTAAGTATCAGCAAAAAATTAAATAAATAAATAAAAAAAAAAATCAGGTTTATCACACTAAATCATGAGTGTCCTAACTGCCTGTAAGCAACGCAGTGTGAAGCTTTGTGACCTGGCTCGATGTTTTTTGCCTTTTCATCCTGTCTCTACTTTCCTCTTCCTTGCTCACATAGACACGGACAAGAAGCACGGTAAAAGGGAGATTGTCAAGATGCTTCTCTTGGTTTTCAGCAGAGCTCGTTGATCTGTTTAACACAGTGGAGATAGCGGAGTGTTCATCTATTCCTGTGAAGGAGATAGACACCGAGGGAGAAACTATTTGGCTCACAGAAAGCTGTGCATTGCTCAGTCTTTGAGCCCACTCCTCATCGAAATAAAGCACTACACATCTGTTTTTCCACCTGTTCAATCAAGCACCTGATGTGTGGTTTACAAGGGAAAATAATGGTACAAAATCAAACACTTAACAGTTGGCATGCAATGCTGCGGGATACGACATGACATTTGATGGTCACATCAAGGAAGGACAACATTAAGAGAGGGAGACACATCTCATGGTCGTGCTTGCTGTTACTACAGAGATGTAAGAAGCTGTTTGACAGCACAAAAAAGAAAGGTGGACAATCAGGTCAGTGTTGCTCTGCCATTTGAGTGAATGCAGTCACATGAGAAAAATGTCAAATGTGTCACGAATATATTCAACTAGCTGAGAGAAGCTATTCTGGCCATGACAGTCCCCCTATACACTGCACAAGCAAGGATGCAAGCTTGGGCTAAAACCCAAACAAACTTAAAAACCAGTCTTTGAATTGCAAAGTGTATGCCCAGTACCACAAATGGAAAAGCATCATAAAAGTCCATCTCATATCACTGTTAGTAGTCAGAGAACTGAATTCTGTTTATGAAGTTTGTCTCTCCTCCAAACTCAACACTCAGGTTTCAAAAGGCGCTGCTGCCGTCACAGACACACTGGTGTAGCAGATCAAATGGTGCTTTTCCATTTGTGGTATCTGCCCAACTCGGCTCTACTTCAAGCTTTTTGGTTTCTACCCCACTTATTTTTTTATTTAAGAACTTTGCTAGTGCCTCTTTCAGGTGGGCAGGGTTGTTATAGCATGTCTGTGCAAAACTACCAAAACATCAAACGAGGAAATGGGGGCCAAGGAGCCGCTGACCCCTGTGTGGCTTTTTGAAACAGTGAGGAGATAAATTTTCTTCCAAAGATGGATGCCAGCAAGCAGAGGGAAGTTTGGGAAGTCACACAGCATCAGAGAGCCATTGATAGGATGCGTTTCATTCTGCGTCAGATATCAGTGACTCATGCTGATACTCTGGCCATTTCGAGGTCAGCAGTGTCTCTACATCATGTTTGGTCTTGGCTCAGGTTGCTTGGAAACCCCACTGGAGGTGATACAAAAAGTTGTGCCAGGCACTAGGAAAACCAAAACAACAGAGTAAATTTGAGCTGATTACAATACGTAGAAAAACGCTTAAGAGTGACTGTAGCAACTAGTGAGTCAAAAATGCTCCAGTCTTTTTCATGAACGTCTAGACTACGAGGCATTCATGAGGACATTTTTACTTGTCACAAATGTCACCAGTTATCATGGTCACTTGTTTCACTGCAGCAACTTATTATTTTTTAGGTTACGTAGAATTATGTCGCTCCACCTGCTCCACCTCTCTATTCCTCAGTTTCTAAGTTGCTGTCAGAGGGCCACAAAGTGTTAAGAGTATAAGGGGTTGGCATTTTAGATCTAAATAACGAAAGGATAACAGTTTGATTTAAGTTTTTTTATCAATATGCATAAAGAAGATGCACTTATCTGATGTAATTTCCTACAAAATACCTAAGCTAGGATAATAATAATGCAGTGTGATCTTTTTCCAATGTAATTCAGCCCTAATTGAATGCCACGAAGGCTTGATGGAGCAGTCTCATCTCTGGCACTCGGGGGGGGGGGGCTGTGATTACCGTCTGAACAAACAAATCATTCATCACAGAGAGGACTATGTAATCCACACCGTCTATAGCATAACCTCACTGTGCATATGGATGACATCTTCTCTGTGCACAGCCATTCCTTCACGTCTACTCGAAGGACAGGCAGCTTTAGGAGTAGTGTCAGACACAGAAGGCCCTGATGTTGACTGCAGGGCTGCACGTGCAGATTTTTATCAGAGGCTCGGGTCTCCGGTCCAGCGCCAGTAAATAGCTTCAACAGCTGCAGACGGCATTAGCGCACAGCATTCAGCTGGGCTGCAATTAGACTTCTGAGAAGGGGGTGTAGTGACAATCGTGGATGGTGTAAGTACACAGGATCTCATCACCCCCCATATGCGCATGGATGTAGTTATGGCTCTCGAGGAGGCATGAGAGAGTGTTACAGCTTAACCTGCATCCTCTACATGTCTAGCTAAAATCTTGTCAGAAACTGTTAAGACAAACACCAGCTTCATTTCAAAGTCAGTTCTATTAGTAGGAACCCATAATATAGAGAAAAAATGTCTAAATTTACTTCCTTGGATAAGCTCTAAAATGCAGAATAGAACTTTTGCCAATGGCTACACAATCCTGAAGTTTGAGGTCTCACTTTGGTTCTGTCCAGCAACCCCCACCTCACAAAAAAGTGGGTCACTTCTAGGGTTGCAGTCTTAAATCCTCATGAGTTGGGCCCTTCAAGCTATTTTTGGTAGCTTTGAACGGGATGCAAAATATGCCTCTGAAAGGCAGTTTCATTCCAGCTCATGTGCATTCACCTGAAACAGAGCTCTGGACTTCTCCTTTAACAGAATCCTTAGGAAGGCTAGTTACCTCCGCCAAGGGGGTTATGTTTTTGCCAGCGTTCATCTGTCTGTTTGTCTGTGTTCAAAATAACTTGAAAAGTTCTGAACGGATTTGGATGAAATTTTCAGGAATTGTCGGAAATGGGATATGGAAGAACTGATTAAAATTTGGGGGTGATCTGGATCACCGTCTGGATTCAGGAATTTTTTAAAGGACTCTTTAACATTGGGAGATGGGACAATTTTCGGCATTTGTGCATATAACTCCACAAAAACCTACCTTGGCGGAGGTTTGCACTCTCCGAGTGCTTTCTAGTTCATATCCGAAACAACACTTTGAAAGATGAGAACAATCGGCCTTTAAATAGTGTAGAAGCTCTTCTTCTTCTTTCAGTTGCAATCATGAACTTGAGGGTTTGAAGACCTTTATGATGGCCAAATTAAAGCACTAGTGACATGTGTAAGCTTAACCATCACCTTACATCTCTTCAGAAATTAAGAAATCAAACAAATAAATAATAATATTTAACTATTAAAAAAAATAAAACCAGATACACTGCAACAAACTGCCAAAAATTGTGTTTTTTAATCAGAATCTATAAATGTAGGGTTGCAAGTTACTGAATTGATTGCTTAATGCCATTTTTGTTCAAACTTATTATGTTCACCTTTTTTTACTAGACATGCACAATTTTATCGGTACAATATCTGTATTGGCAGATATTTGCCTAAAAAGCTTATTGGTATCGGCACCTATGAATTTTTTTTAACAAAATTTACAGATGAAAAACTGCTATTCTATCAAACTGAACCAGACAGTTGTCCTGCACTTTGCCTGAGCTCTCTGTGCCAGAAATGCACAATATAACATTTTTGCCAGTATCAAATTTCCATATCTATTTTAACCAACAACAACACATGAAAAAAAAACTAGATTAAGTTGTTGGGGTTGACACCGATTATATATATATATATATATATATATATATTTGTAACAGAATATACATGTCAAACAAAATGTTAAAAGCAAACCAACTGCTTTGGCAACAAATAATGGCAGAAATTTTCACAACTGACGATATAACAATCAACCGCAGAATCTACCGGAATATTATTGTATTGTGCATCCCTACTCTGTGTACAAGCACAGTACGCTCGTGAGCTTGTAATAAAATATAAAGCCTAGACAGGTCATTTTGGGCTTGTTTTCATGACACAGTTTCAGCCAAGACAGAAAGCTTTTGTTGCTTATGCCTGTTTGTTTACATGACAGAGTTTGAAACACAGTTCAAGAGCAAAAACGTGAAAATTATTAATTAAACCGGAAAAACACTGTTTCTTTTGGAGCACACACTTTACAAATGTAAAGACAGAGATAGATAAATGCAAGCAGGTAGATGACAACAACACTGGCGGTCACAGTTTTCTTTTTGTGCTGCTGTCTCCAACGAAACATTTTCTTTTGGTAAGTGATTTCAGGTCTAAGCAAACAACCGCACCTATATGTCAACTCAAACAGTGCGAGAGCCGATGTTTATTTACACCTCACTGCTCTGTCAAAGGAGAAGTGTGTCTGTATGCCTGTCATTTCTTTAAAGGGAACCCTGGCTGTGAAGACAAATAGTCATAAATATGTTTTAATGTTTGTCTAATACTAGAATGTGTTGTTAGAAAAGGGCTGCGTCCGTAGGTTAGAATATGTGTTATAAAATGCGATTTTTAAAGAAATAACAATTCTTTGTGCTTTTTAAACAACACATTCTAGTATTAGACAAACATTAAAGCATATTTATGACTATTTGTCTTCATAGCCAGGGTTCCTTTTAAAAAGAAAACTGCCGGTCTGATTTGTACACTAAGCCATCTTCAGCTGTTTTCATGGTGGTCCTTTCAAAAGGTTAATGTCTGACAGCACAACTTCTGGAAAAAGAAAACTCTTTACAGTGGACCTTTTTTTGTAGAAGTGGCCTTAGACATAAAGCTACATTTCCAACAACAGATTTTTTTTTTAAATAAAAAAAATGGCTGCTTTTTGTGATACCGTATGTGCTGCAGCTTTGTGCTTTATGTTTGAGGTGTGTGAATTTAACCCCTGATTTAAGAAGATCTTACCTCTGCATCCAGATCATCTTCATCATCGTCTCCTGCAGGGGCACCTCCCTCTTTACCACCACTCTCCAGGAACTTGGTGAAGCCCTCCAATGTTCTCTCGCCATTATAATCAATTACCTGTCAATCAGACCAGATTTTGATTAACAGTTAGGTTTGTTTTCAATCCCTCTTGATAGATTAAGTCTGTCAAGTTGAAGTATGCAGCATGTGTTTATTCACAGACATGAAAATACCACATAGTATCTCACATAGTATGCCATTTAAGATCAGCTGATAAACTTTGTACGCTTGGTGTCATAGTGCCAATAAATTGCACAAAGGTGATCTGAGCAGAGTCACAGAAACAAGCCAGAGAGGTGATTGCTTAAAGAAGTTGGACCATGAGGAGGACTAAGGATATCTGCAAATCAAATGAATGATTTAATCCGGGAATAACAGCACCTCATAGCTGCCACCGCAGCATCATCCTCTCTCAGCCTCCACTGGGGTCTTCTGCATGCTTCATCTTAGTGGGGTCAAGGGCTAATCCTTGGACTTACTACGGGGTAGCCTGAGTATATACCACTCATTTAAGTCTGTGAGAGGGAAGGCCAGCACGTGAAGGTCTCTTCAATAGAGGACCGCCCTGGAGAGAGGCAGGTGCAGGCTGAACAGAGTCTCCGTGGGAGTGAAGTCATCTAGCAGAAATCTGCTAGAACCAAACACTAACATTATTGTGCAGGAACCAAGCAGGCCAGCAAGCTCAGATTTCTGCACGTGCTAACGCTGCTAAATCAAGACTCACTAATGACACTTGGGAGGCCAAATTGGAAGCAATTTTGGATCTAAATATCCAACAGGATCACTATAACTCACAACTGCAAGGGTGGAAAAAGAATCAGAAGGTCATCACAGTGACCGTAGAGCACAAGGTATGTTAAGACTGGGAAATGTATGGAGTCATTAACATATATATTTGGATGAGATATAGGGTAACACAGTATCATTCACATCAGTGTAGTTGTACAGAGGTTTATCCAGGGTAAAAAGGAACCAAGACTCACGCTCTTGAAAAAATATTCACAGTGAATACCACAAACAGTCATGTGGCTATATCAGTTCATCCATTTAAGGTGTTAGTGAACTACCTCAATATTAATTTTATTCCATATTAAGAGCACTTGTAGTATTAATAAAGACTGGACACTCTGATAACTGTTTACTACCCTGGCGACTGAGTAACATGTCCAAAATACCCATTATTGGGTCACCTACACATTTAATGAACAAAAATTGCAAACTTGTGCATGTTGTCTAAACTGGACAAAAACTATGACACCATTTGAAGGAGCGGACGACTGACAATGAAACACTCACAAACCTTGACCACCTCCAAAACACTTCTCCTAATGTGGCCAACGTAACTGTGCAGTTCAATGTGCTCTCCCCTTTTTTAAAGCTATGAACAAAGACCATTACGTTAGTCCTTTTTTGACACCACTGATCAAGTGTGTGTGTGTGTGTGTGTGTGTATGTGTGTATGCTGATGTCTGCGAGTGTGTGTCTCGATATGTCTCTATATTTTTTGGGGGTGGGATGGACGGGTTTGTCGTTTTTATGTTGTTTTTAGCCTCTGTGAGGCACTTTGTGTTGCTTTTAAGTATGAAAAGTGCCTTATAAATAAAGCTTGATTGATTGATTGAATAAAATGATAGATGTGTTGACATATTGCCACTTGGAGCACATTCATATAAATTAAGATGCGAATGTTTGTAAAATGTAGAAAGTGTGTGAGAGTTTGTAATTCCTATTGACTAAAACGACTTATTAACCAGTACTAGGCATCAGTGATCTATTTTTAGTGCTGTGGTATAAAACTGGTGTCACTGTTGTTTAATTGTTTTCTGAAATTATACTAAACTTTTGATTTCTTGTATTGTGACTGTTTTTTCTTTACATTGGAAAAATATTTGAGGTATATTTTGTTAATCCCTATTAAGCTCAAACTAGGGCTGAACAATCCCGGGAAAAATGTAAATTGCAATATTTTTACACTCTGCAACATACATTGCAATTTTTGGGAAATTTTCAGATAAATGCAATGGACTTTTTTATGTGTAACCATTTAAATTAGACTTTTACTTGTTTTCTTTTAACTCACTTGCTCTTCCATTGCACATTGCAGCACTATGTCAGTGCCTGTGATAAAAACAAATACATACACAGAGTACACAGACACAGACTTTACATACCACTGTTTGGACACTGTTCAGAGTGAATCCTCCACGTGTGTTTATAATTTCCAAAAGCTCACAATGTTGCACTACTGAGCGTCTGGTCATTGCATTCAATACCATTTTTAAAGATGGAGAGTGCCTCAATTAATTTTATGTGCACGTAACGAAGACAACCTGCATGCACATTTGTCCACAGTGAAGTAGCTAAAGGATGTTGATATCAGACAGACTTTTGTTGGAACAAGTAAAAAAAAAACAAACAAACAAAAAAAACTAAACAATACAATAGGTTGTTTTGTTCACTATCAAACACACAAATGGCAGCACGACATAATTTAAGGAAGGTGACTGACGATGTTTATTCTGGGATGTGACCATTGCACATGATCACATTGTAACTGTGATGTAAAAATGATATATGTCACAAGATAATCACACAGAAAATGATAAAGTTCTGGGCATTCACCTTATTCTCATCCCCAGCAGGGAAAAACTTCAGTGTAGGGAAACTGTGGACTTTGACTGCTTCAATCTCATTGGCTGTGGAGTCCATCTTTGCTACAATGATGTCATCGCTGTCCTTGTATTTCTCTCCCAGCTTGTCCCAGATTGGAGCCAGCTGTTTGCAATGTCCACACCAAGGTGCATCTGTAAAGCCATAAAAATGATTAAAGTTGGTTCAGTGTTCAGAGAAATCCTTATTTTAATAGTTGTGACACCTTATTCAAAAACAGTCTATGACTAGCCAGAGGCAGGCAATCACACGATAAGCGTGTCACATGCAGCCTCTCGCTCCCCTTTGACCGGCAAAGAAACTATCCTCCTCACCTGTCAGGGAATACGGGCCTTCCCCACTCTGAATGACTGGCTATAAACTGTATTTAAACATCCAGCCATGGAAACTTCCTCCAAAAATAGGCTAAATCTGAATGCTGATAACCATAAGAATATTTCTGTGGCTATACTTAACCAGTATGTTTAACATCATGGTCTGAGGACAAATTAATTTGCAGCAAGTGTGCTTAGAGGGCATGAAAGACAATCAACACTTTGGCATTTAAAAAGGTCTTAGCACAGGCGGACTAAGGAAGGACAAGATTTGAGTTTCAGACACTGAAGCAAGAGGCTTTGCCAAATGTCACACACGAGAAAGTGACAATGTGAAAGCCCCCTCTTTAAAAAACAGGTGATCCCTGTTTGTTCACGTGCTATCAAAATAAAGTGTGCAAAGAAAAGGAGGTTCTTACAGAATTCAACAAAAACGTTCTTTGATGGATTGAAAGCGACCTCCTCGAAGTTCTTGCCAACCAGAACCTTGACAGGGTTTTTGTCCCAGTCCTTAGGGATGTCCTGGCTCATGAGGTGGGGCTGAGGAAAAAAAAAGGAAAAGTGTGAAATTGTCCTTAGAAAAAAAAACATTAAATGTGAGATGAGGTTTTAAATGCCAATGATTTGTTTCATTAAAAGACTTGACAGCACATTTTTATGGTATACATCACTGGGCAAGTCAGGATACTTGATGGACTGGCAATTTCTTAATTTCTTGTTTCAGTTCAAAAAGCCTGCTGTCCGACTTCAGTAAAATGAGGATGAACACAGAAACACAGGATTTATCAAGTTATTTATTCACTATGAAGATAAAGGGAAAGGGTATATCTTTGTTATTTTTCAATGATCATTAATCCATCTTTAAAAACATTTTTAGGTTGAAAAAAATCCCCTTTTGAACTTTCTACATTATTTGAAGAGTACTTAAATGTCAATTTTTACAACTGCATTTGTGCATATAATTAATTTAAAGGGATCTCAATACTCTACTATGCGATATACATTTTACTGATAGTTTCTGTGGTTCTTTTGTAAACAAACATTAAACTAGTTTGTCTTACAAGCACTTGCTCATACATTAACACACTGGGTTAGATATGGAGTAATTATTGTAGGTACAATGTTTTATTATTTAATAAATCTTTCATATATTCATATCAACCAAATGTAATGTATCTCTTGCATTTGTGTCTGTTACATTATACAAATGAAAAAGTATGAAAAAACCCTGTGTGTCAGTTACTTTAAAATAAATTTGCTTTTAAACTCATCTCTCTCACCTTGAGTTTGCCCTCAGTGAAAAGTGTGCAGAACTTGGTGATGCTCTCTGCTGAGATTTCGTCGCTCTCTGGTTTGTACTTGGTCATTTCGTCCTCCAGGGTGATGAGGCGAATTGCGGGGCACTCCTCCTTCTTCAGCCCGAAGAACTCCAGAATGCGCTGGTTGTCATCCACGTCACTGTCGATGAAAATGAACAAGATCTAGAGAAGAGAAGAGGAAAATGTCTTTATATTTGTTTCAGGAGGTCATTGAAAACATACAGACAGAGCCAATTCTTTGAGATAACACAATAAATACTCTAATAAAGCATTGGTTATCTTTTCTGGAGGCCCTGGTTTGATAGTGCCTCACTTTTCTACACTGTGAAAAGCTTCAGCAAGAACATTATTAGAACCAGTGACTGGTGACAGGAGTATGAACTGAGTATTGAAACAGCGTCATTAATGAAAGAAAAAGATCTGGCTATTTACTTGTTATATCTGACACCTTTATCACTGACCAATACAAAACTAAAACTTCATGAAATTCAAGGTCTCTCTTGTGGAAAGACTATTCTTTTGAACTGGATTACAGACAAAGGTCCATCCAAAACACTGAGGCAGAGGATTATACATGACCATGCCTTACTAGATCATTTGACATGTAAGTAACACTGGAAGAATAATGTTTCTTCAAGAGTATTGGAACACTTTCTGTCTTACAATGGTTTAAATCTTTGCACTATTTTTTTTTACCAGAGGGCTGAGGTCATGGTCTTTAGAGCCATAAAACTGTCTGAAGAAAGTATTGTGCCCATAAACCCGCCTTCACCTCATAAATGTTAACAGTATATCTGACAATTAAGCTCTTATCTTCTATAAATTCAATCAAGAAATGGCACATCTGTTTATATAATAAAAGGACTTAAATGAATTGTCATTTCTCACAATTATTGGAAATCCAAACAATGCTATGGAGGTAACCACCATCTTATTAGAGCCAGCAAAAATAAAAAACTTAATCTGCAAATTTTTAAAGCCAGAAAGTTAAGAACGTTATGCTCTGGCAGGGCTGTAAATTTTATAATTTTACTTTACTCCCAACAAAACAGGATAAAAACTATTTTGTGTCCAATTCGCAATCGACGCATTGCCTGATGTTTGTTACAAATCACAAGGCAGTTAACATGGACAATCCAAACATGAAGCATCAACAACACATTCAAAGAGTAAGACTTACCTTTTTGTTCCTAACAATTCATAAAGTTTGATTTAGGAGCAAAACAGCATTATAAAAACAATCACTTAAATGTTTTCACAGGGTATTTAGATTAGTTAAACACTTAGAAACAGAGACACTTATAGTACATGTAGATGGACTGGTGATTCACGCACCTGACCCTTGAATCCCTCTGCAGCTTTCTTAAACTCCTCCATTTTGGGCTGAAAGTCTGGGGAACCTTTGGGCAGGAACATGAGGATGTGGGATTTGATGTCTCCACCAAAGATTTTAGGAGCAGTCTGCAGAAGAAAATGAATGCATGTAGATGAATATGTGAAGATCATACACATCATGAGGTCTTCTATATGCTGTAACATTTCTGAGTGTCTCGCAGAAGAAAAGAAGGTTCACACTGTCTTCTCGTTTGATGAAAATCATAGTTAATGACTGAATTTAACTAACTAGTCTTAAGTGAATACAGCACTCAGAAAACAGTCTAAATTGAGCACTCATTACCTCACGTAGGATTATGGCGTCAGCTGGGAAACTTAATGATGGACATAAGTTTGCAAAGTAAAATGGGTCCAGGGCTAACACTTAGCATACTACTCGTCTTTGGTCCTCCCTTCAGTTTTTTTTTTTTTTTAACTCTGAATGTGGTCACTTTCTGCTTTGGTTGAGTGGTTTTGAAAAAGAGTTTAACCTGAAACCACCTAAATTCATTTCAATCTCTTTTCAGTCACAAACTGCCGAACTGTGATGTTCCTACAAGATGCCATTCATGTTATGTGTTCTTACCATATTGTTCATTTAATGTACCGTCTACAATGAGGTTAGAGGGCATTTTGGCTGAAAGGTAGCGGCCATCACGCTCATCTTTATTGGTCACTAGTGTCAGCTGATGGCACTACAGTTTAGACAGATGTTTTGACTGGGATTTTGTGCCAGTACTGATAAAAAAAGTAGATAAATTAGTTTGACCATTTTTATCTGATGCCTGCTATTTTAAGGATCTGTTTAGACAGAAACACCCTTTTCTTTACATGCAGGATTATGGCCTGATGGGAAGAAAAGCTGTTAAAAAGTGGCACCAACCCCTGGCAGCTTGGTCATCTCTGCACATTTTGAACAGTGAAGTAGCTGCCTATAGAATTGGTTGCGTGCAGTGTGAGATGTCAGCTGCTGAGATCTGTCTGCCGCTGCACTGACTGCACTGTTGCACACCATGCAACAACTTCTTGAACAAAAAAATGAATTTAAAAGTGAATTTTATACACTCAATTTTATGATACATGCTTTTATATGCTCGGTCTTTACCTGCTCTGTGAACTCAATGACCAGTGGCAGCTGGTTGGACTTGACAAAAGCCAGGAGGTTCTCTTTGGTCATCTCTTCATCAAAGGTGTTTCGGCCTTCATCAAACTGTAAATGACACATGGAAACATTTAGCAACAATGATTACCCAGCTATTTGATCTGCCTATGAACACCAAACATAGATTTGCGGGACAAACCACTTCAAAATCTCCTGGTAACCCCACTGAGGAAAGAGCGAGAAGCCCAAGTGGACTTTTATTGAGTGTTAAGAATAGCTGTGGTCCATCTGTGCCAGAAGCTCTTACTGGCACACAATGGAGAAAAGGCACATTCGGCTGGTGGCTTGCTGCCAGCCTGTGGACACTCACCAAGGCTCTGAAATCTAAACCTCTAACCCGCATGTTGCAATAAACAAGTGCAAGATCCCTACTGTTGATTAAGAGGAGGGGGAGAACCCCACATGTCAGCTGTGTTTGTGTCAGGGTAACATTACAGACACGGATCTGAGACCAGACAATGAAAGAGGAGGGCTTAGCCTTAGTCTGTGCCAAAATGAAAGACAATCTTCGATAGCTCAAGGCCTGAGATATTTAAAGTCTGCTGTCTGTGCTGGTGAAGCTGAGGCCGTATAATCATTTGATTTAATTACAGATTAACAGATTATGTGAAGTAATAAAGTTTCTAAAGCTGTGCAATAAAAAAGGTCATTCAGAAATTTCTTTAATAAATCCAGTGAAAATTAAAAGCTGAACAAAGGAAAGTGTAGTGATGGTTTGTATCTATTCAGAAAAACCCAATAAAACTAAGAACTCAAACGAGCCACTGTGGTGCTGGGAGAGCGGATCTGACACAGAATCAAAAACTGCACTGTCCAAGAAAAAAATGCTCCCATTTCTTTTGTGTTTATTCAAATCTTTACATAGTAAGGTTTGTCGTGGCATGGTTTTGGCTTCCTGGCAAATAAACATTCGACCTTCACTGTGCCCGCCCATCCATCTCCATGTTACCTGGTGCAAAAACTACCAGTTCAATTGCAATAAAAGCGTAAATAAATGGTTAAATATTCTAAATATTGTTAAAAAAAGAACACCTCAACTCTTTATGCTCCTTCTGAAAACAAAAGTACTTTACTTCTTCTTTGGACAACATCCTGTTTCCATTTTAACAGAAAATCAGGAACTTCAGAGTTAATGACTTTACCTCAATCACAGACAAAAAGAAGTTTCTATTAATCAAAAATTAGATGAAAGGGTCTTTATAGATCACAGGAAATGTCGAATATTTTTTTCTATTACAAGCAGCTATAAGGAGTTTCATCTACTGAGCTTTCTGCATTTTGTTTTGTTGTTTTTTTTCAGGAAAATGAGAATTTCAGAAGGAGCGGTGGTGTCCTTATTTTCCATCACTATGAAATCAGAGACACTTCATGGAGTAGTATACAGCTGCTGGCCCCACTATGGTTAACCTGAACTGATGCAATACAGGCATAATAAAACACTAATGCTTTATATTAGGTTGTTTCTTTTTTCTGCAGCTACTGTGGGATGTTCATTTTAGGATTTATACGCTTTACTTTTGGATGAAAAACAAACAACATATGCAACATAAGTCAATCTTGGGCTTTGAAGCCATTATTATGTCATTGCAATTCACATCAATTAATACTATTTCAGTTGTCAACAATGAAACACCCTCAACCCAGAAGGAGCAGAAAATGACAAGCACTGAGATTTTTGATAACTACAGTTTAATGGTGGTTAATTTACTGATAAGGAAAGATTTGGCGGTTTGAACAAAACAAATGGGCTGAGATAGATCAATTACCCTTGTACAACTACGCCATCTTATTCTTCATTGATGCACACGCTGGACCTTGACCCCATGTGCCAAATCCACAGACTGCTTGAGATATGGTTGTGTTGATAAGAAAGCTGAATGAGCTGACCTTTTCTGAGAGTCATGGTTGCAGGCCGTAACTTGGACACAAAATGAACTTGGACAAAACATCTTGTTTTGTGCTTATTTCATTAACATCCAAAACACAGGAAGCAGGAAAGACAACTTCCTGATGACACTTGATATTTCTGATACTGTGGATTATCTTGTGGTCAGTACGCATTAAACTGCCAGTGGTTCTTACTTTGGATAATCATTTGTACAAAGCATTAAGCCTGAAGTCTATTTTTTCAGATCAACATAACTTTACTAACATTTTGATATTATCAAACCAAGTATTTTGTTTTAAAATATATCAATACATCTCAAAGCCCAGCCCTGTTAAACAATGCATAAAGCTATACCTAATGGAGCTCTTTAGCTTTAGCTCCATTTATCAGCTTAAGCTCCAAGTGCTGAGGTTGTTCACCGGGTGGGTCAGAAACAAGCCCAAAGGTGGGCTTTCATCTGAAACTCTCAAGCACCTCAGACGTGCTGTGTTTAGCAGCAGGGAGCGAATACTGTGAGGTCCACGCTATCACATTACTGAGGTATATATCAAAAAACACTTTGACGTCTTCAGCAGCTCGGCTGTTACCGTCTTCACGTTTAAGAGTATGTACAGACTGATTTAGAGCCACCTTTTTGGACACTGGTGCACCTGGGAGTAGAGATGTTGGATAATTTACATTTTTATAGTAATGAGTACAGTGAAATAACGATACTGATGCAATATTGACACCAATTTCTGCCTTGACACAACAAAAACAACTCCTAGACACTCATATCTGGATGATTTTGTAATGCTCGACTTTAAAACTGTACTTGAAGAGTTACTGAACACATACTGAAATAAGACCTTGTCACCAGCAATGATAAACAAAAAGATTTTCCTAAAATAATATGTACCCTAAATATTTCTTTTATTTTATTAATAATTTAAATGAAGAAAGGGAAAGGTTTAAATATTGCTTTTAAAAACAGACTTTGTAAAAGTGGTGCAGACATCCACATCTCAAAAACTAGGTCCTCTTTTGAGGGGCAGCAGTTAAACAAACATGAATAACTTATGACAGGAGCGGCTGACCTCCTTGTGTATGCTGCTGTGCAGTTAAATTCAGAGAAAAGATGCCACTGCTCTCTAAATGGGCAGAAAGCGTTGAGGCAATTAGTTGTCCTACTGTTTCAGGTAAGACAGGTTCCAGGTAAGCTTGTGCCCGTTACACAGAGATGCCAAGTATACTTGATTAGTGTTGGTGTGTTTTGATTAGTGCTGTCAAAGTTATAGGGTTTAATAAGCATTCACTTCAAAGCTCTCTTAACTCATTTTTTTGACACGTGACCACTGTACACACGTGTAATAATTTCCCTCTGCACAGCCAGTGCTTCAGGAAATCAGGCAACGATGCAGTGGTAATGTCAGAGATGGCAGGCATAAATTGATGAAGAGTGTCTTCTGTAAAACAGGATCAGCTTCAATATGCCAGATGACTTTCTCCACAAGACCCAAGCTTCTGTTTTTACACGCCATGCAACTTCAACTACAACCAGAGTTTGTTGAGACTCACATACCAGTAACTGACCAAGCAGAGAACCACCCCTCTACCCCATCCTTTCACTTATAGCATGCAGCAGCCTGCTGCTCCCACGCCAATGTAAAGTAAAGACGCTTTCTCAGTTAAAAGTGTCAAAAGTGATCTGCAATTCTCTAAGTCAATATTCACTTTTTTGCTCCCCTTTGCTGGTGTCATGCAGTATTCGATCCATTTTCTCCGCAATTAAGCTAATATTGCTGACTACAGAAGTTTCTTACTTTCCCCTTCACAATAAAAACAAGTTTGTTTGGACAGGAAGGAAAAAAATTACCTTGAGCCAGTACAGACTAAACCACAGCAAGGAGTTGTTTCGCACGAAAAAAATTTCATGTTAATAGTTAAAAGTCTATATTCAGCAGAGACAAATGTGATTTTAGTCCCTTTGTCTCTGCTTCAATGGATACATCTCTGGATGCAAGTATGTGTATATACAAATATATTTATTATATGTATTTGTATATATGCATATATGTGTATCTACAAAATGAAGTGTATGGCTTCGGTCTGCTCTGTTGTAAAGTGCCTTGAGATAACACTTGTTATGAACTGGAATTATTCATATAAAGATTGACTGATTGATTGATTAACTGATTGAACAGTGAGCACTACTGGTTTTCTTACCCAAAGGAAAAATATGAAGTGTAACTTCTGAAAAGTGTCAATTCTGTCACATCAAAAGAGGATCATTGGACATCCCTTCGTCATCGTATGTACTCTTGCTCACTTCTGAATGAATAGGATTATCATATAGTGTATTTGACAGAATAAGATCTTTAAAGCAGCCTCCGACCTCTACATTGTTGTTTCAGAGCCCTATTATGTTGCACTGGAGCACAATCTTAAATAAAATATTTTTTAAAGGAAAAAGAAAAAAAAATCATCTGATTTACGGATCAATAAACAGAGAAAAAAGCTGTATTTTGACCATAAACAAACAGACAAAAATCTAAAAGTGTGATTAACCTGGAGTGAACCATCAAAAGTTACAGATTAATGTCAGTTAAAAAACCTTATTTAAATGCATGTTAATAAAGACAGATTACTTCTAAAACAGCAATAAATCCATTTCAAAATTAATTTCTCTCTACATTAAACCCATATTAAGTAAAGTAAAAAAATAATCACTGCTTGTAAAGTCTTGATGGAACATTATTCAGGAATAAACTTAAGAGCGTGTAGTCACCTTCTTGAAGAGGACAACACTGTCCTTTGAAACCTCAAATTTGGAGAAGACAGCATCGTCAGAGGTCTTTGCAAAGGGAACGTCATCTATGGCTTCAGCTGCTTTCTCGAAGGTCTTGGCATCATCAGAGTCAGCATCCTACAGACAAAAGGGACTCTTGATTTAGACAGTGCCCTGTGCACCCTGTGTCAACTAAATGTCTGCTATTTCAAATGTCTGAGCATAATTGTTCTTCAAATGTTTGGAAAGTAAGTAAAACTATTTGAATGATCACTTGTGATTGAATCCTGTCTCATTCAGACTTTGAAAGACAAAAGTCATACCTTAAAGAATCCAATGACCACCACCTCATTGTCAGCAATCAGAGACTCTGCACCTGTGACGCCATCAAGGGTGGCGACGGCGGGGCCTGTGCGCTTCTTCAGCCAGTTCACGATATCATCTGCTTGCCTACCAGCTGCAAGACAACACCACAAGTGGGGAATTATTACATCATACATTTTATTTCATTTATTAGGATAGAATTAGATCAATCGTATTGATCATACGGTATAGGCACTTGTCAACATCATGACTATTAAAAACAGATATGCCGTGATCTGGCTTTTGTTTTTGGCCAATATTGATAACCAGGGATACTGATACTGATCATGTTTTTTGTTTTGTTTTAAAAACTCTTTTAGGTTTTTGCTTCACATACCACCACAAAAAGATCTTGACCTGCAGAGTAGCAGCTGAAGATTTTTTTCATTCTGGTTCAGCCTCTGAGCTGCAGTTTGCGGCAGGCATTCAGCCGTTTGAGTCTTCATCTCTTGATCACATTCATTGTTATTTTTCTGTCAATGGTACAATTTTTCTAAATTTAATGAATTGTAGAAAAACATGTTTGAACATTTCTTTGTGTTTGTGTTAGGGGCTCCTTCAAAATAAGATACTGCATCTCAAGGGGCTATCCTCTTAATGCATTTCAAATAAATCAAGTTTATCCATGTTGCTGGGGCTGCGCTTTTATAATTGATACTGATTAGAAACAGAACATACATTTAAGCATTTAATTGTTGGTTCTTACTACTCAAAAAATCTGAATGAAATAGAAAAGACTGTGATCAATCACCCTGCCTATAGCATAGCAGTATATCGTTTTATATCGTATGGTCATCCCTGGATTGCTATATGCGTTGCAGCACCAGGTTCTTTCCAACGTGTGTGGAAGTTTGTCAGTAAGTTTGATATTTAAAAACAAAATGTAAAAAAAAAAAAAAAACCAAATGAACAAAACTATATAAAAGGTGTCTAGAACCTCTATACTTGTTGATGGTGATAAAGTGATAAAGACAAATACGAATATCATTTGATTTTAGAAAGAAGTATATCAAAGTTTATAGTTGGGGAAAAAAAACAGATACAAATAATGCAATACCATCCATCCACACAGTATCTATGCTGCTTATCCCTTTTAGAATGCAAGACATGGAAAATCATTTCTGAAAAAAAAATCTATTGATGTATAATTTTAGACCACATCATGCAGCCTTTGCTCAGACACAGTGTGAATCATTAGAGGTAAGAAGTCAGATTTTGAGGACATGCCTCCATTTGCTAACAGAAAGACACCAGCACTCTGACAGAGGCGTGCCCGACCTCAGCTTAAACACCACAGAGCCTCAGGGGAGCAGAAATGTAACTGAGTTTGCTCTTCTTTTACTGAGGCAATCTGAAAAAGCTGTGAATGAACAAGGAAACTGGTCTTTTTTCTACTACTTAAGCGGTTTTAAAGCCTCTGGACAACAACACTAACATTTTCACAATACAAAACAGCAGATGCCTTTTGTTTTCACTTTCAAATAAGGCTAGTAAATATATGTATGATGTTTCTGAGAAGATTATTTTTTTAACAAAATACAGTGTACCATAATAGCGTCTGTTGACATAGTTTATGTTAATCTGGCAAAACAAAACAGATACAGATCTTAATGCTCAGTAAAAAGATTGATTTGTTAACCACTGACAGTTATAAACGCATTTGTCACAGGGCAATCATTTGAAAACTTAAGTCTAAATGGGGTGCATTCAAATTTATAATTTTTTTTCAAACAAACTCTGGCCTTTCAACAAGATCTACATCCAAATCCAGAAAAGAAAGCATTATTCTCAGTTTAGGCTGCCAAACTAAAAAAAAGAAAAAGCCTAACTAAAACCTCTTTCAAGTAACTATTGCAGTTGAACTGGACTTATGATTAGGATATGGCCTTAAGAGTGAACCTATGATGTAATATAGCAGCAATTTCTCTGAGTAACACACTTTGATGGAGTGATACAGCGTGTAATTTTGGTCCAGTGCTTTACAGACAGTACAGACAGGCAGTGCGTGGGAGACGGGAGTTTCTAGCAGCTGAACTAGAGTCAGGGTAGTCATTTCAACACTCACATAAAACCTCCTCTCCTCTTCCTTTCCACCACTAGCCTGACTGAAGAGGCGACGTGTGGAAATGCACATACCTCTGCCCTGCTCTGTCAGCACATGAGAGAAACGTGCAGAGGAGGCCCAGCCCTCATACAGTCTCAGTCATGTTACTGAAAGCTGATTGGCTGACTGACTTTTTATGCTGCTGTGCAGATCATACTTACAGGATGATGAAAGTGAAAAGAAGCTTACTGAAGATTTTTCAGATCTGATTGTTTGTAAACATAAAAAGCAATTTATGAAATTGTACTTTGGTCATAAGTTTAAGTCACCAGGCACCAAATATTTTGAGTTTTCTTCATTAAAATTTCATGGTGACAACGTGAATGATGAAAGGACAGTTCAGTGTTTCCCACACCAAAGTCCTCAGTTAAGATGGCAGAAGGTAAACACTGGGGCTGGAGTTTGAGTGAAAAAATCAGCCCCTGCTGAGTGATTACTGCCCTACAGTATGCAAACTCAGATCCTCTGCCCACTAAGTCTGTTTTACTCATTCAAAACTGTTGCACCTTTAAAAGCAAATTCAATCTCATGTGTGGCTAATGACTGCACACCGACAACAGAATCAGCCATGATATTCTTCAGAACCTGTTCAAGAAGAGGTGTTTTTAGGCATGTGTCGGGGCCATTTTAGAGGGATTTTGGACTACTCTGGGCAGTGAAGTTTCTATAGCCCTATTCTCTCTGCCTTTTTCAAGCTGTGATATTAATGCTCCTTGACGTTTTGCCCCAACTGTGAACACCACTGAGATGGAATGAGGAAAATAAGTTAACCTCCTGTTTGCCGTGTCTCCAGTAGTAGTATCAGAGGCGTAGTACTGGTCAGAGGACAGCGTGATTACTCAGGGTGAGACAGTAGCACTGTGAGTGTGTGCGTGTCTGCCTCTGTGTGAATGTAAGGTATGTGCCTTTTTATGCTCTAACACGCACCTCAAAAGCTGGGACGCAGTTTCAATACACACCAATATCATGTCCTCATAGCACTATGTCTGGATGTGTCATGATGACAGAGCATCTTCGCTGTATTTTTTGTAAACTGCACTATGAAGAGGGCTAGAGTACAGGAGCGAGAAGAGCAGCTCAAACGTCTCACAGCAGCCACTACTCTGCATGTCAAAGTCTTTTGAATTTGACTGTGGCTGTGATGAGTGCTGCAGCTGCAGCTTTCTTTCTTTCTCTAGCTCTCTCTCTCTCTCAAACCTCAAGTAAACACTTTACAGTGTCCACTTCAACTATTGAACATTGTAGATATAGGCCAAATCTGTGCTCACTGAGACCTCAAATACAAGAGATTGAACTGATAAGACAAGCACTCTCTTCAACCAGTTTCTTTGACTTTTTTAGCAAGAGGCAGTAAAACACAATTCTAGCATATGTAAATGATTTTTGAGTGGTGGGTGGACTGAGTGCTTTCTTTTTTTTTTCTTTAAGAAGTGAGAAAAGACCCACAAAAAACACATTTGCTGCTCGAGAGAAAATTCTGTCTCATACTATATTTGTTTTCAACGAATAGAAACATAAATGCATGATACTCAGTGTGCAAAGAATAAGGACCCAAAGATGCACCTTAAAATAAAAGTTTCCATGAAAATGTTTTCCATTGATCAGGCAAACATATCCACCTCTATGACTGAAAGATAAATGATCTGGGATATAACTTTGACATCACTATTACTTATATGACTGGGGGGTTAAATCAGTCTGGGGCTGACAGCTTCTCTATGCTTTGTCCATATGGGTGAGGAGACGGGAATGGCAGTATTGTTGTTTTATAGGTGCCTCTGCTTGCTCCAGAGCTTTACTCAGTGGGTACACGAAGTTTCATACACTGTGCCTAACTTAAATCAACACATTTATACTATGGTTTCTCAACTGGAGGCAGTATTTATTTTATTACTCTAGGCTGTTTTCTGTTGACAGTCAAGTTTGTGTGAAGTGTGGGACTGGACACACGTTGTAGATGTGGGTGTAAATGGATTATATATTAATGGTGTGAAATTCAAAGAGACAGACTGAGACTGCTGTGCAGCACATAGTTCTAGTTAGATCTCATAAGGTGGATTTTAATCCATGTATGTCTTTTTTAAATCTATAAAAATAGTTAGGGTAGAATGCATACACTCAAAAGGGGATTTTGATTTATGGATGAGGCAGGGTGGAAATCCAACAACTCGTACAAATTTTGCAAGCATAAATGTGCAATTTAGACTGAAGTAGTTTGTGTACAATTTTTGACAATCCAAAATGATAAATTGCTGAATTGTGGGTGTGTAGGACCTCTACTTTTGTTGCCCTGGTATGGTGCCGATATGTTTGATTTTTGACTAGCAGGAAAAGTGCCTCTCAGGCTAAATACAATAAACAACCTTTACCCATTGTCCCCAAACATTTAAAGTATACCATTCTGTGGTTAAGCATATTACTGTAAGTGGTTAAAAGCGATTATTGAAACTTGCAGATATAAAAACTACTGCCAATATCTACAGCAATAGGTCACACAATGGCCACATCGATTTAACCATTATATCTGCAGGATATACCAATGTACCGTAATGTTCACATTATCATGTCAATGTTTCATTCTTAACAATAATACAGGTCATTTACAAGAGACTAAGATTTCTTACTCCTTTCACATCTTTTAACACCAATAGACTGTAACAACAAAAGAAGCAGGTCAATGCTAGTATAAAAGAGATTTTATGCTCAAAAATGTTTATTGGTATCGTTATCACTATTGGTGGTAAGTTTGAAAATACTGGCATATCAGATATAGCCACATGATCCAGTATCATGCATCCCTAGTTCTTACTGTAAGTGTTTGCTTTGCATCAGGTATCATTTACTTAAAAATCAACATTAAGCATAAATTATTTAAAAACAATTAATATTGTATTACCCTGTATAGTCCAGAAACTTCATCAATATGTCTTACAAACTCCATATCACCTTGCCCTAGCATGCAACACTCACCAGAGTACTCTTTGGGAGACGACTTCTCTCCACCCTTGAAGAACTTGATGGTTGGGTATCCTCTGACCCCATACTCTTGAGCCAGCTCACTCTCCTCAGTGGCGTCCACCTTTCCCAGACGGACCTCTGACCCCTCAGCCTTCAGTATGCCAGCAGCCTTGGCGTACTCTGGTGCCAGGGCCTTGCAGTGGCCACACCATGGAGCATCTGTGGTGGTTTTAGGAGAAAATTAATCAGTGCACAAAGCAAAATACAAAGACTTGTATCATTGTTGACAGGCAAACATGACTCAGGTGCCAGCATTCCCCATGTACAGAACTTCACTGCCAGTGTGGGTTCAATCCAGGCCTGGGCCCTTTGCTGAATGTCTTCACTCCACACCCTTGCCACCTTTCCAATTCTTTTCACTGTCTGTCTCCTCTATCCGGTAAAGGCAGAAAAGCCCTACAAATAATCTTAAAAAGGCAAACAGGGACAAGAGTTTGAAATCAGCAACAGCTTAACTATCTGTCATGTGCATCAGCTTCATGCTCTGTGCCAAAACCATGTTTGATAGTTTCAATAACGTAAAAATACATTTAAAATTTAAGGAAACTTAAATCATGTTTGATAGTTTCAAAAATATAAAAATAATTTGAAATTAAGGAAACTTAAATAATCATTTAGCTTTAACAAAGGATGTTTTTAAGGTTAATACAGTTAAGAAATTATTTGTTAAAAAGAAAATCACACTGATTGATAGGCAGCATTGATAAAGACACATTTAATTAATCTATGTTTTATTCATAACTTAAATATCAGGATTTGGCGCTTCTTTCTGCTTCAAGTAATCACAACTCCATCATTAGGTCTCAGGTGAACTACACTTTGCGTCACAAATTGCCATGATTTAAACATGCATATGTTCAATATTATTTGCAGATTGATTGATATATGTAGGTGCATGGCACAGTTTTCATTATGTAAATAATAATAGTGCAGGGAAACAGTTTTTAAGGCATCTCTAGATTTTATACCAGATTCATGGAAATAAACAGTTTACACCAACAGTTTGTTTATTTTGAGTTGAAATAATTTGTTTTTATATATATAAATATATGCACTGTTCACCTCATTTAGAGTAAACTCTTTAGTAAAGCTCTTCTTCCTGCACAGACTAAACACAATACATAGAAATGATTCACATTCAAATAGACATTAGGGTTCAGACACTTTTATATTTGTAAACCCCCCAAAACAACTTGTTAGGTGGAGGGGCATCTGGTTAAAGTGTTAACAGTAAAGTGCTGTTGGAAAGATTGTCAGTGAACTCCTGTACACAGTCTGGCTTAAAAATACATTAGCATTGTCTGACAATTCACAGCAACAAATGTATTGATGCTTTGCTGCAGACCTTTGTTGATTTGTTTGAAGAAAACTCATGGACAAGTCTTATTAGTTACTATTAAAGTCTTATTCATTTCTATGGGGAGTGGTTTCAACCAAAAGGTGACTTATTTTAGGATAATAAATACATAAGATCTTTCCGTTAAGAAATAACACATGTTGTTACAACACCAAAATAACTCTTAAAACTTTGATAAGATGAATCAAACAGTAGTTACACGTTTGATACCATGGCAGCAAAAACACAAGTTACAGAAAAAGAAGTCATCGACAAATAATATTGGCCATTTTTTGTTTGAACCATCAGTGATTGTAGAAAAAACTTCCATGCGCTCAACTGCACAAACACATTGACAATGTCTAAGATGAATGAGAGTTTTAATTTGTTATATAGTCTTTAATACTGGCCGTTCAAAAATAATAAAATTTCATTTTTTAAAATGACTTGTAGCCAAACGTACAGAAACTTAACTAAAACTAAAGGAAAAGAGGAACCAAGCACTGTCTACGCGGCACAAACACGTTGGCGACATTTAGAAAGCTGGGTGGAGCTGGCAAGGAACGCTTGCTCCTCGCCAGGGTTTGCTTACAATATTTGATCATTAAAATGATCCAATGTTCGGTTGTTTGTAACTTCCTTTTTATTGCTATGGTATCAAACTGGTAATACCCATATAGTTTGATTCTCATTAATGAAACTGTTCCTTGGATTACATTAAAAACATAATATGACAACCCCACTTTTTGACGAAACTCTTAAATTAGATTATACTGTAGTCAGCTAGCATACGACTGTTAATGGCTCTTATTGTCAACACTTTTTGGACTGCATTAGGCCCTGTACCTATTTTTAATTTCTAATGAAAATAAACATTTATATAAAAAGGGCATTTATTGTTAAAAGTTTGCAAACTTAATCCACTGCCCAACTCTTGCATATCCTGCACATCTTTGCTGTGTGCAGTAAATAATTTGGAGGATATGAATTATACTGTGTTGTTACATACTGATATAGAAGCCTATCTTGCATATGAAGTTTGGACACTGATATCAAGCAGATAATCCTCAAATCAGAAGTGACACGTCAAATGCTGTGACCTGCATTGCATCTCATTAAATACTCGACAAAGGAACCAAACTTCCCTGTCCACGGCTCTCGGCGTGAACGCACAGATGAACTTTTGTTAAGTACACGTCAACCTAGCTCCACATCCCAGCTCAGATCCCGCCCTGCTGACACATACGTGGGCAAACAAAGCCCTCTGCCCTCCCATCCACATCTCATTGGAGAGTCCTAAGCCTCGGCCCCTCCTGACTGGTCCACGGCTGTGTCACACAGTATGCTGAACAGGTCAACAATATGACAAAAGTGAAGCGGGATGGGCCTGCAGGCTGTGAAGGGGTGTCCCATCAAAGCCTGTTGCACGACATTCAATCTAATCCTTTTATTTTTATAAGCTTATAAGTGCTGCAAGAAAACAAGGGTATTTGATTGCGGTGCTCTGGATCCTGGACTACATGAAAACCATCATTTGCAGAGTGAAACCAAAACATGCAATCGAAACTAATTCACTCCCAACTTCAGTGATGCTCTTACTTTTATACATATGGCTGCTTAAACCTTAATAATCACGTTATTATGCTACCATATTGGTAATGAAGCTGCAGAAACATTATAGTCCCCGGGGCCATTACTCAAAATATACTTCTAGAAGCGATGTGCATCAAATTGGAGCTTAAATTTAGTAAGATGATTGCAACATGCTCGAACAGGACAAGACAAGAATGTTAATTTTAATAGAAAAGCAAGTAATTTTCTCTTGCTGAGTTTCCAACTTAACTGAGACAAACTTGGAGCTAGCTCGTAAAATTTTAACCTAACATGGAAACACGGTAAATAAACAATGCTTAGTATATTCTGGAGTACAATAAGACAGTTAGTGAGAGACAATGTCACAGCTATAATGCATGGACGCAAAATTTAACATGACACCTAAGTTAGCCACTAACTTGCCAAAGTGTCAAAGTTTGATGCTAACATCTCCACAGGGTTCATTTAGCTAACTAGCCAAGCACTCATTAAGCCTGCTAAAGCCAGCTGCCGGTAGCCCGGCACATTTTCAACCTTAAAATACTCACAGAATTCAACTAGGATGTTCGGGTGAGCTTTGAGAGCCTCGTCGAAGTTACTTTTCTTCAGCACCAGGACATCTTCCTCCTCGGCGATCTCAGCCCGGCTAAGCGCAGCCAGCGCACACAGGAGCACAAACTTCAGCATAGTTACCGTCGAGTGGTCGCCCTGAAACAGAGACAAATGCTGCAGACACGGTAGACTACGGTACAGCAGGGGGACTGGTCTCGGTTTTTGGTCTTTTTTCTTGTTTAAGGTCGGGAGAGTAGCTGGTATTTTGTGTCTACCGCTACTAACGTGGCACCGCACGCAGAAACCGAAGGGTCAGGCGGAGTGCGCATGCGTATTTATGAGGCTGAAAGCAGTTCGTGTTGAAATGTGACTGGACCGCAGCGGGCTGCACCTGGAAGTGAAAGAGAGGCGCTCCCACAGCCCGGAGAGCAGCGCACTACACATCAGCACGGCTATTAAAACACGCACAGCTATTAAAACACAGGAGTGGAAGACAATTATGTGGAAAACTCAAGTTTAAATCTATGAGAGACTTTGAAACACTCATTCAGTTACACTACTAGGCTATAAGAACTCACTGTAGCTTTAGTTTAGCTCTATTCTTTTCTTCTGATGCAATAAGGGTTATTCCAGGTTCTGAAACTGGATTATTATTTGTGAATGACGCACCTAAGTGTTTAATTAGCTGTTTGGAAATATGCTTTGTGTTTTTGAAAGTCAGGGATGGAAAGCGCTTAAAACATTTATTCAAGTGATTCTAATTGTGAAGCTTTTTGGTATACACTTTGTAAGTGATTTTAAAAAGGACTTTTACTTTACTTTGGGATATGTTTTACTCTGCTTTATTTGTCATAGCATGAGCACTAATTAAAAGAGTAATAATGTGAAGCTAAATGGATCAAAGTTTTCTATTAACTAGTGGCGTAACTACATCGAAATTTAACACTGACACCGAGATAAGCATCACAATATAGTAAAAAAAAAAAAAAAACTTGTAACATGGAACTTTACTAGTTTGATACCATAGGGGACATACATGTCGAAAGATGTTGAAAACTACCCTATCTCTCAATGTTAAAAAATATTTTGAAAATTCCTGGATCTATGTCCGCATTCGGGTCACCAATAAAATCTGATTACTTCTTCTTTGTGCCATGACCAACATTCCCTGAAAATTTCATCATGCTTAGAACTAACTGAGTTACTGTATTTTACTCACCAACAAACAAACCGACAAGCAAAGCAAGACAAAACAAGCAAAAACATAAACTTCCTGGCAGAGGTTATTAACTTTGAGTGTAAAAAAATATGTCAGGGCAAAATTTTCTCTCTTCATCCATAGTTGGCAATCGTTTTAGGCCACAATGGTCAAATAGAGCTTAAATCAGTACTTTTACTTTTCCATGAGTAAGTTTTTGAGTTGTAATGTAACTACATTTCTTACGGTACTGATTACTGAATAACAAAAGAAAGCTAAAGCAGAGAGTCCACAAGAGTTGGTACAATTTGGAACTGAAAGTTACAAAAAATATTCAGAGGAAAAAATAATTTAAGTTTCAGTTATCTGACATTCATAAGGGTAAATTGTCTATATATTTGGTATTCCTAATTTGGTCAAATACAATGTGTATAAAACTATGACAGTGTGTACAAAATACATTTTAGCACTATTTTTATATCAGATATTTTATAAAGTTTTTCAGGACAAATTGGTCTCTGGTTATCTTATTTTAGTCCACTCTAAAGATACTTAGCACTATTACACATAAACAAATAGCTGGATGAATGATCTCACTGCACCTGTGACCTTTCTTAGTAATAGAGAACAGTATACTTAAAATGCTCAGAGATTTGAATATATTTTAAATAAAGTATTTTTTACATCTAATAAAATAGTTTCAAAGAGTTCTACTTATAGTTACACTTGGAAAATAAAAAAAACATAAAAGTAACGATATACCTTTGTGTCCCTTTTGAAAGAGACAATTGATTTAAAATGATTTTTTTTCTTTCTCTCGACAATCCATGAAGCTCTTCTTACACTTGTTCTTGAGTATTTTTTTTTATCAAAGTAATAACATTTTAGCTGTAGTACAGCATATTTGTACACTGTCCCTTGCTGTTTATTCTGGATTATTTCTTGTAAATGACACAACTATAGGTTTAATGTGAATGGACTGTTTGGAAATATGTTTTGTGTTCTCAAAGGCAGTAGATCAAAGTCCAGAAGAGGTAATAAGGAACGTGATAAGAGACTGGGAACAATTAAAAAATGAAAAATGAGATGCATTTAAATAATACCTTTGAGGTGGTAGTGCAGGGGAATGGTCTACCATCATTACCCTCAGAAAAAAATGTTTTCTCTTATTGACCTGACATTATTTGCCAAAATCTGAAATAAGTATAATTATGTTATGCTGACATGAATGCACTAGAATTATTTTAATTCATTCTAAATAATCAAATGAAAATATTGACATTCTTTGAATAAATGACATATAAATTTGTTGAGGTATTTTTAGTAGGTCATTTTTAAAAATCAGTACCATATTTTGTATTTACCGACACCACAATAAATGCTTTCTTAACTTGGTGGAAAAGATCAGATAATATGATTTTAACAGGTCATATGTATAACAGAGCATAAACCTTTTTCATATCATCTGGAAAACAAGCATAGACTCATTGGCCACTTTATTAGGTACACCTTACTAAGTTCCAGGTTCGACCCCTTTTCCCTTCAGAACTGTGTTAATTCTTTGTGCCATGGATTCAACAAGGTGCTATAGACATTAAGCAGAGATGTTGGTCCATACTGACATGATAGCATCACTCAGATACTGCAGATTTGTTGGCCGCATACCTATGATGCAAATCCTAAAGCTGGATTGAGATCTGGTGACTGTGGAGTAAAGTGAACTTATGGTCATGTTGAAGTAACCAATTCAAGATTTACTGAACTTTGTGACAAGGCATGTTATCATTCTGGAAGTACCCAAAGGATGGGTACACTGTGGTCATAAAGGGATGCACATGGTCAACAATAATATTCAGGTATGGCCATTGAATGAAGCTTAGCTAGTACTTAGTGGCCCAAAGTGTGCCAAGATAATATCCCCCACACCATACCATCACCACCACCAGCCCTGAACGCTGATACATGGAGAGATTGATCCATGCTTTCATGTTGTTTTCCCCAAATTCTGACCTGACCATCTGAATGTAACAGGAAAAAATAAAGACTCATCAGACCAAGCAACATTTTTCCAATCTTCTGTTGTTCAAGTTTTGTGATATACCAAATAAAATCCCAGTATATCATCAGTTTCTGAAATACTCAGACCAGGCCGCCTGGCACCAACAACCATGTGATGTTCAAAGTCACCTACATCTCCTTCCTTCTCCATTTTGATGCTCAGTTTGAATTTCAGCAAGTCACATGGTCTGTGTATACATCTGTAAATGTGGACTCAAACTGTTTGAATGAACAAGCAGTTGTTGATTTGCATCAATAAGCAGTTAAACAGGTGTACCAAGTAATCTGTATGAGTTGTCCTCATAACAACTGAAACAGTATATCATGAATTTTTGAATATCTGATAGCCAACAACCGAAGTCAAGTCTCATCATGTCTGGTTCATGCAAAAAGTAAACAAACATTTACATGTTAAGTTTGAAAAATAAAGAATTATCTTTTGTTAAATATCCAAGATTAAGGAAGCACTAAAACAAACTTACAACACTCTTTGGCAGACTGAAGTTTCACTGTTGTAAAATCATGCATAATGTCCTACATCAGTGTAAAGTATGTTAGTTTGGATCATTTAGGTCAGACTGGGCTGAGAAATGGAAGATTGCTTCATTCTGTGCATTTGTGAGTAGGTTGAGGTTATCAGCCAGACTGCTAATGAACATGAAGAATGGCTCAAAGTCCAACAGAACAAAACACTCCAGTAGAAAATATAGAAACAACCTGACAATTATCTGGGACCTATATACACAATACTCCTGCAGCATCAAATCACATAATCAAAACAAATACCCTGCTATTTCTGTTCTAATTTTACAGCAAAACAAAGAAAAATGATAGCCAAAAGAGATTGCTATTTATGATATGATTCAAGTTTTTAATCAAATGTAAACCTTGAAAAACATTTACAGAAATTTCACCCATACCCACATGGAGCCCTTCATAAGAGAGTTTTAGTGTATGTTCAAATCTAAGGATACCTCATTAATTATCTAACGCTCAAATATCACCATTACTACATACTTGAATACTTAACATTTAGTGTTAAGTCTGGTTCAACTGTTAACAAGTAACTATTAAACATATTGATAACGTGAAAGCATGAAGTGGTTGTATGTCTCAGTGACAATTTTCAGTAGAGGGTCAAGAACATACTCATTGTTACACCTCAAGATATTTACATGAATTCCCTAAGGGTGTAATATTTTTGTCAACTTACAGTGTGATATGGCTTGATGCGCACGACATGGTTGATGCTTCCCACACAAAGACTGTCTTCTGCTGAGTCCTCATGCCTCCCTCTCACCAGTACGGAGGTCAGCTCATTTCGCCCATTCTGTCTCTGCATTGTTCAGTTTGGAGGAGAAGCATCACAGGGGCTAAAATATTACAGCTTAAATGACAGCATTGATAGGGCTGATGTGATTGGTAGATATTTTATCTCTGTGATGCAATATAAATTAGATGAAATTGCTAGGGTCAACTTGATTCATGAAATCAATAAATATTCTATGTAAGTTATAAATGACCTTTGACCCCAAATTTTTAACAGGTTAACCCTTGAGTCAAAGTGAGGGTTTTTGGCACATTTGACAAATAAAACCTCCAAAGCGTTCATGAAATGGCAAAGACACACAACCCTGTCTACATCAGTGGCGCTGAGGTGGAGCAAGTGGGCAGTTTTAAGTTCCTGGGAATCAACACAACAGCGAACCTGTCTTGGATTTCACATGCCTTTGCCCTGGTTAAAAAAGCTAAAAAACGGCTGTATTTCTTAAGGAAACTTAAGAAAGTAACATTCCCACACCAAGTTCTTGACAACTTTTACAAAGGAACGATTGAAAGCATCCCGCCTGGAAACATCACAAACTGGCATGGGATGTGCACGGCCCAGGACAGGAAGACTATGCAAAAGTGATTAAAATTGCTCAATTTTTGACCATTCTTCCAGAAGCACATTTGTGAGGTCAGACACTGATGTTGGACGAGAAGCCCTGGCTCGCTACATCATCTATCAAATTGAGATCAGGACTCAGTGCAGGCCAGTTAAGTTCTTCCACACCTAACTCACTCATTATGGACCTTGCTTTGTGCACTGGTGTGTAGTCATGTACGAACAGGAAGGGGCCGTCCCCAAACTGTTCCCACAAAGTTGGAGCATGAAATTGTCCAAAGATGTCTTGGTATGCTAATGCATTAAGAGCTCCTTTCACTAGAACTAAGGGGCCAAGCTCAACTCCTGAAAAAACACCCCCACACCATAATCCCCCCTCCACCAAACATTGAACTCGGCAGAATTCAGTCAGACAAGTCCCGTTCTCCTGGCAACCGCTAAACCCAGACTTGTCCATCGGCTTGACAGACAGAGAAGCATGATTCGTCACTCTTGAGAACACATCCCCACTGCTCTAGAGTCCAATGGCAGTTTGCTTTACACCACTGCATCCAACGCTGTGCATTTCACTCGGCGATGTAAGGCTTGGATGCAGCTGCTCGGCCATGGAAAGCACTAAGCACTGTTCTTCAGCTCATCTGAAGGCCGGAGGAAGTTTGGAGGTCTGTTGCTATTGACTCTGCAGAACGTTGGCGACCTCTTTGCACAATGCCCCTTAGCATCTGCTGACCCAGCTACCACTTCCTTGCTGAGTTGCTGTCATTCTCAGAGGATCTAGTAAATACAAGCAAGGGATGGACATGGGACAGAATGACCTTAAACCCTGACCTGGAACCTTCAGAATCTGAAGTCAGGGCAAACAGTCGTGCAGTGTTATAAAAAGACCCCTGAAGGCCTTTTTTAAGATGTTACATTCAAATACTAAAAGTGTTCCAGGCCACAAGCCTCTGCAGAGACATTTATGACATTATTAGCCAAGTTATCATCCAAAAAGGGGAAAACTGCCCGATCACGTCATTTTACAAATCCTTTAAAAACCTTCCTGGATCTGCTTTTGACTGAGACCACCATCAAAAATCTAATAAATTCTTTCTTGTGCAGTGACCAACATTCCCTGAAAGTTTTATCAAAATTGCTCACAGTCAGACAGACAGCAGGCACACAGACAAACAAACAAACATAACAAAAAGACAAAAGCCAGTAAAAACATAACCTCCCTGGTAGAGTAGCAAGGGAAGAACATGGGGCACAAAGACCTTGACTTTGGATCCATGACCACCAAAATCTAATCATTTCAGCCAAAAGTTTGAGGAGACACTTTTGCAGAGTTTGAAGAAAGTCCTAAAAAGCATTTTTGAGATATACAGTAGTGTTCACAGTTATGACCCCCAGAAATGCAGAAATGTGCTGTATGGTGTGAACAGCAACACAAAACCACAATGCCTCTGGCCCTGGCTGTCGCTGGTGCAGAGGCACAGAGAGACTGACTTTTGCATCTTTGACTGTGCAATGAAGCTTCAGTAAAATACATTGAATGATGTTAATCATAGAATCGCATGAATCACAAGCTCTGGTTGCCAGTGTCCTCCACTTTCTGTTCACACAGTGCTTAAGAAAGTGAAGTTTCCTGTTGTAATTCTGTCAATATTTCCCGTATGATGATGGATTCATTGTCCTTTGTGCAGATGATACTCTAGTTAAACAAATATTCTGAAGCTGTTTAATATAAAGTGTACGTGTCAGACCTCTGGCAGTCCTCAGTTTGACAATGCACGAAGCTGTGAGAGGTGATTGGCTGAAGTTATTTGACAGTTAGTCGTACTGTTTTGCCACATCCTCCACACCCCACACAAGACAGAAAAGACTGTTTCCACTTTTTTCAGTTTTTTGATCAGTCTTTGGCTGCATTCAGTTAATACATGTGAGAGGAAATTTTACATTTTGATTGATTTCAAGCACAAGGTCTTCGTTTCTGTCTTTGTTCTTTTGCTGAAGTTAACACACAGTCATAAAATAGACTGTGTTTGATAGTAACACACCCCTTTTTTTTACAGCTGTGTCATTAATGAAAACTCCCACAGGTTTTTCAAGACACGAGACTATTAAAGCACACATAAAGAGTGTTTTTATTAGTTCATTAAATCATTATTCAAACACTTGCCTCACTAAGTTTTGCTCTATAACCTCTGTTCAGTTTTATTACTTTCAAACAAATAATACTTTCTGTATCCTCATATAATATCGGTTAATCTGCACATCCTGCTGATGAAAATGGTAGAAACTCATAACCAGGGTCAGATTTCGAATCAAAACTTTAGGATCGCTTAGCCTACTATGTTGAATGATTACTTACTGCAATTTATCCATAAAAATGTCAGCAAACACATGTGCATGGATTGTTCAGGTGCTGAGCCATTAAAGAACTGGCAACACTGTTACTCTCTGAAAAGTCAATGTTTCTTTCCTTAATTCATTAGAGACATTCAACATTTTGAGCCTCACTAGGTCATTCCCGAGGTCATCATGGGCTATTCATCAACACAGTTAAAAAAAAAACAGGGGGTCCTCATGATAAGTAGTTAGTAACTTAGTGACATCTATTCATTTGGGAATTTATTTTTTAACTGTATGCTACTACACTGCGCCCACCTCACAAAAATTTGACTCTATGGTGTTTTAAGATGGAGACCCTTTTATGTGGCAGATGCTGCTAAGGACATGCAAGTTATGCTCACCTTTTACCTCAATCCACAAGATCACTTTCCTCCCAGTTAACAGCCTTTGCGGCCTTTGTTACTCACCAGATGCTTGATATTATTAAAGAGGAAATCCTGTACATTTCCCTCACGCATGTTATGGATAAAAGGATACATATTGGCTAAGCTTACTAGAATCAGATGCACAATGAATGGCTCCTGAAGAATTTGTAAAATGAGGGACCCTTGTTTAAAGCATGTACAACAGTTGGACCTCAGAGTATTGAATTTCTTTTCCATTAAAATGCAGATTGAACTCACTGGGCCACAATTCTTTTGATTACTATACCATGTGTAGTTCACTTTAATTGTTATATGGATAACTTGATTTACTGGCATTTGCCTTACTTTTTAGTTAGTTTGTTTTCTAATAACTTGAAATTGTTCATTAAAGGGGGAGGGGGTGAATGCTTATTTTCATTTCTTTATTTGTCTGTTTCAGGGGTTGTAGTAAAGTCTCGTAGAAGCCATAAACAAGGTACAAAAACAAGACAAAAAAGAGAATAAAGAAAAAAACTGATTTTTAAGGATGCAGCAAATGTTCAGACTCAAAGACATTATCTCCTGAGCTATCATAAAGGCGATGGTGTCCAAATCAAGGCAATTTTTCAAACGTTCATATTTCTCTGTTCATAGTGGTGTGTAACATTTATAATCTGAGCACCTTCATGACTTTAAGGCAAAGCACAGCACTTTCCCATGCTTTAACTCTATAGTCCACACCCACAAGCAGGAATCTTGTGATTTGATGGATAAATAAGAACTGAACCAGCTTCATTAAGCACACTAAGGGAGAGCCTGTCAGGCTAAGAACATGTATTTTAACAAATTAAAGAAACTGACATTGACTTTATTTGAACAGGAGCAGTGTTGTGTTTTTGTTCTGCGTCTTACTGTAATTTACCATTAATTTGAATAACAAGGTATATTTCTTGCAGAAGGGCTTTTCAATAAACAAAAACAATTGTAAAGCATGCAAGAACATAAGTTTTACACCACAGGGCAGAAACCGCTATGCAATAAATGTAGTTTAACCTTTGACCCCTTTATCCATTCAAAATATATAATGAGTGAATAATCAGTAAATAGATTAACATGAATAGATACATATGAGGAGCTGCTTTGCGCATCTACTCATTTTCAACTACAAATAAAAATTAAAGAAACAATTAAAAACTTAAAAATTAAAACAAGCAAACATAAGTTTTGATATTAAATATTAATAACATTTAAACACTACATCATCAATCAATCTTTATTTGCCTAGTTCCAAAAATCATGTCAAATGTTATCTCAAGACGCTTTACAAAAGAGTAGGTCAGTGTCCTACTCCACTCATGTTTTTTACTTTATTTTTCATTTTTACATTTTATTATTTATTCTTTTGTCACACTATTATGCAAAACAATGTCTTTTTTTCTTTAGTTTAATACTTTATTTGAACATACACACCAAAGTCCTCTTGCCACCTTTTCGATGCCCTCAGTGTTTTGTATGTTCAGTTTTTGACCTTGTAAAGCACTTTGAATTGCTTTGTGGATGAATGGTGCTCTATAAATAATTTTGCACAGCCTTGCCTGCATGCTCATGCTTATTTTGAATTTGAAGACGTTATTGCAAGAGCTGCACTGTCTGCTTTCTTGGAGTTTCAAAGACAAAAACACACAGAATGAAGAGCAAATTTTTCTGATTTCATCGTGTTTACTTCTTCATAAGAGATGAAAAAACATGATTAAGGAGGAAAGTCTGAACACTAACATGAGGCAGGAAGTCCAGTAATGAGGCTGATCAATTCAGAGCAGGAGAACTGAATGAGATATTAGGACAAGCTGATTGACGTAGACTGTGTTTAAGCTCATGCAATGACCACTCAGATTAATTTGATTTAGGTCATCAGAACTTAATGGGATTTTAATATGGACACTAGCAAAGATAAAGAGATGAAGGCTTACCTATAAATGCACTTTTTTCTTACGTTCAGAGTTGCCATGGCAACATATCAGTGTATGTCCCTGGAGTCCTTGAGATGAGCAGGCAGGGCAGGCAGACATCTGATTACAGAAATGTCTGAATGTGATGTGAGGGCATAATGATAAATATGGATGCTGATGACAGATTTATAGTCTTTCTGTGTGTTCTGCTCATCACAGACTGTATTTATAAATGTATTTAAAAAGAGACTTTATAGAAGAACATTAAAACAGCAAACAGTGTGTCATGCAGTGAGTAACTCTGTTTATGTGTCACTCCTCTGTTTTTTCATATTAAAGACTCAACATTTTCTCTGCTGGTGCCACATCATCCTTCAGCTACATGATCACTGTGTAGTCTTTATTTGGACCTCCTCTTCACACCAGCTGTCGACTTGTTTGACATTTACCTTGAACAAGATGTGAAGCAAACTGTGTTTTCTGAAAAAGGGAGAGATAGAGACAATGCGATAATGTTGACTTGTTGATGTGAGTATTGAATAATTTCACAAAATGAGTTAGTAGAAAAAACTTAAATGCCATGCACAGAGATCATGTTATTTTAAATCACTTTCTTCCAGTTTAACACAATCCCAGTGGATCAAAACTCAAAGACAATATTCAAACTAGAAGAGCTACCCAGAGCATAAATCCCAGCCAAGGCATTTCCAACATTTTCTGGTGAGTGTTCATCAAAAATGTGGAAACTGCCTTGTTCTGGTAACAAATCCTTTAAAAACTCCTCGATCTGCATCTGAATTCAGATTACCACCAATATCTTATTACTCTGTCCTTGAGCCACGAACAACATTCCCTGTAGGTTTAATGAAATCTGATCAGAACTAATTGAGTTATTAGCAAATATGTGGAAAACAGCCCTACCTCACAAAGTTGACAAATCCTTAAAAAAATCCTGGATCACATTAAAAATCAAATTATTTTTTCCTTGACAAACTGGTAAAAACATAACTCAGTGGATGTAAATATTAGTTTCAAACTTCTGAAGAAGTTTGTCCATCTCAACATTGTTCAGTAATGAGAAAAGAGTGTGTTCAATTGAACAAATCTGTAACAAATAATGCACTTAAATCAGCTCATTGATCAAGCACATCATTTTTTCATAGTTAATCAATCAGCACTACTAAAATGAGGTTACTGTTTGAGTTAGACTGGTCAAAATGTTTCTCTTATACATATATATATATATGTGTGTGTGTGTGTGTGTGTGTGTGTGTGTGTGCGTGTGTGTGAATCTATAAAATGAATAGTATGGCTTCGGCCTGCTCTGTTTTGTAAAGTGCCTTGAGATAACACTTGTTATAAACTGGCACTATACAAATAAAGATTGTTTGATTGATTGATTGAATGATTGATTGATTGATTGATTGACAGTTGGAAATATGGGAATGAATACAACTCAAGTATTACTAGAGAAAACTAAAAACTCAGTCATAAGTTCATAGCTAAAATAATAAGCAGACATAGGCTTGTCTGTGATTTGCCACACTGTTTAAAAAACCACTGCTGTAAAGGCCATAATATCAGCAAAATGTATGGATTTACCGTAATGTTTCACCTTATAATCACTTAATGCCTACATTTAAAAACTAACCCCATCATTCATTTAAGAACAAAATGTTCTTCTCGTCTCACATCTGTTTCTATCATGAATAAACTGTTTCAGTTAAAGTGGGGTCTTAGTGCTTATTAGGTGAAACTTTTCCCACTTTGTCTTGCAATGTAAAATGATAATTAATGATTTTCCTATTCCATATCTGTTCTGATATAAACATACAAAGATATGGCCTTATGGTGATGTATCTTTAGCAAAAATTCCAGCTCACTGAAAAACTATAAACCAGAGCTGTGTGTGAGCACCTGCTGAATATAAACCAAGACAAATATTTATCGTCTCATAAACTCTGTTTTATCTCACTCATCTTCAGCTGATAAATATTGACGTTTGTTTGCTGTTTGGCACTGTAAACGAGTCAGAGCTACAGGCTGAAAAACCTGAAATATGGGCTGCTGTATGTGGTTATCTAAAGATAGTTCCCTGTGTTGTTTTGCATTTCACTCCTCTGGTAATATCCAGCTGTCAATGTCAGCGCAAACATAGTGGATAAAAAACGATCTGCGAGTGCTGTCAAATTTTTGAATAGCTTCGGTACTAGTCTAGTTTTCAGTGAATAGTGGAAATAAGTGAGCTTTTGAGGTTGAAAAAGATAATTTGATTTTTAACTACATTTTATTGTTTATATAAATGTTGTAAAATGTACTCTGGACTTCACCACTGCTGTGATTATATGTGTAAACTCTCTGTTTTTGTCTTGTTGGTAACTATGGGCCGTTGGTATGGACGGCCTACTGCTGTGGACCTGTGTAGCTTCAACCACTACAATTGCAAATATCTGGTCATTCCGTCACCCCATTATATTATCATTACAGTCCCTTCTAACTTGAACAATCAACCAGAAAACATGGTAGTTCCTGAAATATCACACATATGTAGCCATGATTACTTATGTGGAAAACCTGCTGCTGTGGACCCATTTCACTCCAACCTCAACCATCATCTGCATCAACCATCAACCATCAAGCATCGACCATCAACATCATGTATCAAATGCTTATTTTTAATTCTATTAAACCCAATTTAATTTGAGGTTCACTAAATGCTGTTATATTAATATCTAATACATTTTAACTCAATAGAGACAAACATAATAAGGACAAATTTATGATCTGGTCATCCATGAATTATGGATATAATGACTTCTCATTTTAGTCTCTTTGTCTCTGCTCACCCCTCTTTCTACATTTCTATGCATCCAGTCATGCCCTCAGCACATTTTCGGTGTATGACTGTTCAACATGAACCTGGTTCTGCTCAAGATTACCTGCAGCTAAACTGGCATTTTTATCATGCCAGTGTAACTGGAAACAACAACAACAACAATGATAATAATAAAAATAAAAGAAGAAAATTATGGCATTGACCTACTCTTTTGTAGTGCCTTGAGATAACATGAGATAACCCTATGTTATAAATTTGGTGCTATACAAATAGCTAAAGATCAATTGATTTAGATAAATTGAAGAACAAACATCCCTCTGTTTATTATTATTTTTTTTATTATTGATTTCCTTGTTTACTAAAATATGTTTGAGCAGTTTTTCATAAAATTTAAACTTTTCAGCTTATCAGTGATATCAAGAAAAAATATTTGTTCACTCATAACAGCAAGTTATTTGGTCTTAAAATAAAAATAAAATTTCTCAGCGTTTCAGCAGATACTGTTTGGTGAAAGAGCACTACAGAATGGGAAATAAATATCTGAAATTCTTACAAAAAACGCAAATCATCGTCATGATAATACTTTGCAGGATCTCAACCTGTATAGATGGATTGTTTTTTTGTGCTTTACATATGTAACCCCAGTGAAACTCAGTTTTTTGCCTTAAGATAGTTTATCTCCAGTGCTTTGCGTACCTGATTCATGTAAACTGATTATCTCTGTCTCATTTAAAAAATATGCTCAGGGCAGATACACTATACATATTGTTTTTGCAAACACCATGCAGACTGTGTAAGGTATCACATTTGGTAAGTTGTCTTTGTGCTATTCTAAACCAAGAAGAATACATTTTGATCAAAATATGGCCTTGAGTTATTTTTAACAAAAGTCTCAACTATATTGAGATATTGAGTTTTATTATATACTACTGACAAATAAGTATTTTCTGCCACAAGATGGACCCACGAGCCACAAATGAGCCCTTACCATCGGTGATGTGAGGAGAACAGAGCTCAGCCATGTATCACTGGTGTAACACTGCCACCTACTGGTTAATATGAGGAGCACCACATTCAAGACATTTAGAGTGTCTGCAGAAAAAATAAAACAGCAATAATGAGCCATCATCTGTTTGCTGAGATTGTATTTTAGAAAGCTACCATATTCAATTGAATATTTCCTGCATGACTTATTTGGATTGACTGACATCAATGGACATGTAGTAACCGTATCAGAAGACTTTTTTTTGACAATGCATGTGCTTCAAGATATAAGATCCAATATATTGAATCTCACTCAAAAAATGAGCACACTTATTAATTCACAGAATCTGTTGTGTGTTGGCTCATTTTAAGGGTCAATAATGAGTCCCAGCGGATCAGCAGTTTGTAAAATATATTCAAACTAGACCTTCTGACACTAACAATTATGCCAAGCTCAAAGTCACTTCAATCACATTTACTCCCCATTTTAGTGCTCTGTGTGAATTTTGGCTGGTTGTCTTGGCCATGTCTGCATACCTGAATGCATTGAGTTGTTGCCATGAGATTAGTTGCGTAGCAATTATCATTCTCCCCAACTTCACCTTTGAATTTGTCCTGTCAGCCTTCAAGAAAAACTTCTGAGGTCTCAGAGTGAGTGATGTGTAAACTCAGGATGTAATATTCAGGAGAATTAACTGAGGGTGAGTGGGCAGGGGTGTTAATGTTTAGAGTACATAACCAGTACGCAACTGCTTTCATCTTGTTGCACATGTTAGGCTGCTCTAAAAAAATTTCTGTCCCCCTATCTTCCTTTTCTTCTCTTTTGTTTTTACATCATGCCTGCTTCATGACCTCCATCATCCTCAAACAGAGACAACTTTGATGTGAAAATGTGAATAAGTAAATTTTCAGCGGCAGGCTCTCCTGATGTTTTGAAGAAATGTCAGTGTGAGTACGTACATGAACATGGCTCACTGTAACCCACCAAACTTGTTTAACATGCAGTATATTTACAACTGATTATCATCTGATGGCAGCTCTAAACCTAGCAAGGTTTAGAATAATTTTACTGTCAAAAACTAAACAACACCAACACTATCTCCTATTGTCTCCAGTGTCTTGAGTCTCACATGTTGCTCTTCACCACACACTGCTGTTGACTCAGCACAGGTTTGATTCAAACATGAAACAGTCCCAATTTATGACGTCAATTCTTCTTCTATCTCTGCAAACAGAGCCATTAGGCTTACCACTAAAGGACACTAACCCCAATGAACCTTCCTAATCATATTTGTAATAAAACTCTACTTCATTTACCCTTAAACAGTTGCTGGTACTAAGCTAACTGCTAAAGTTGATGTGAATAACTGCAAACAAAATAGTTGCTGTGGTGAAAGCAGGACTCTATAATGTCACACATTCAGATTTTGACATACGTATTTTAACATTTTCACACTCACACACCATACCTGATATTTCTCATGCATAAAAATTTACTTTGTAATGCCCTCCGAGTTACACTGCTATATATGCATTGGGACGTGTAGCAAGATACTCAGAGCATCGTAGAGCTCAACAGAACCTTGACACACCCCAGTCAATAAGATCAACTACCCATCAGCCAATCAAAGAACAACATAGAGCTACATATCAGCCAATCAGAAAACTGCTGTACCCAGGTGAGAAAAGGTTGATCTGACCACAGCAACATGAAGAGGATGCATGTACTGCACGCACACGACAGGAGTGTCTTATCGCATGAGTACAGTAAGTTGTCTCATCATTTGATTTTGTAGCCTACTGAATCATGAAATTACTTTTTGTACAAAAGGAAAACAACAAGAGCTCATCTCAGGGCATATTTTAATGACAGCTTGACAAGGCCGCATGTGAACTTTAGCCAAGACAGTCCTTGCTAATTTCAGCAGCTTCCCCACACACACACCTATGTCACTTATGCTGGACTCTAACAGTTGAACAGAGTCCTAAAGGCCATTGAAATTCATCGTATGGCCAAGTCAGTTTGGTCCATATTAAAATAAACAACAACAATCATAAACACACACACATATTGAATTTGATAAATTTGTTCTATTAGAATGAAGTTACCTGTCTTTTGCTGTCTTTTATGGGATTCACTTTACATCGTTATTTTTGAAATACCAGTGGCATCAAATGATAAGTGCATATAGATGGTCAATGACTTATTTTAAATCTGAATCCTTTAAAATCCTTTATAAACCATTATACCTAATGTAAGGTGAATTTCCATCATAAGCATCATGGGAAACATTGCTAAAAGATCCAGATTTAATCTTGCACACAGTAACCCTGAAAGATACTCAGTCTTTGAAACTTGATCACCTTTTGATTAAAACTTCTTTTGGTGTAAAATGTGTTCATGTATCTATTTAGTTCCTCACATTGGCTGTAATTACCTCTTGCAGTTATCTCTTTCATTCATCTTGTTTCATTGATGGTTCATCTCTTCCTGCCCTTTCAGTAAAAAAAAAAAAAAAAAAATCCTCCTCCTCATCGTAGTCTTCACCGGTTTGCTCTCTGACCATGGTGGCACAGCACCCACACCTCTCAGTGTTTGGATGTATGAAGCAGCCGCTGTTACAGAAAACACCCCTCATGCTTTCGTGTGGGCTTTTTCAGATTATGACTGTGAACACGTGCTTTTAGTTTCAGAAATACAATTTAGATGTGTCACAAGAGCTGTGCCTCACGTGCCATTTTGCCACTCCGAAATGCAAAGTGACATTCAATCAATCAATCAATCTTTATTTGTATAGCGCCAATTCATAACAAGTGTTATCTCAAGACACTTTACAATAGAGCACAAAGCTCTTCATATTATGGATAGTCATATATGCATAGATACATATATACATATATAAATACACATATACATCGCCTCTATTGAAGACATCACTTCAAAACTCAAGGTCAGGGTCAATCTGCTCTTATGTCCTCCTAGTCCTTAGGCCTCAATGCTTTATTTTTTATAAACGTATCAAATATTCAGCATCTTTGTGGCCCTGATCTTTGAATATGACCATTGAGGCACAACTGCAGGACAAGATTGGTGTGTGCAGTGCTCAGTCGTCCAGAACCATTTATGCTCCCTTCATATTCACATTAAATACAAACTTTTTAAGCATTTCAGCCATCACACCATTACATCACCTGAAGCCACTGTCATTGCCTCAGTCCTGGAGGGTGAAGAAATCAATGCACACCCGTTGAAAGAGCATTTTGCCTCCACTTCCACTTCAGACCACCATTGACCTTCCTGCTGGCATCAGCATGGATGAGGAAGCAAACAAGACGCTCTTGTGCTGTGCTGTCCAATAATATTAACATTTTCAGTCTAATACAAATGTTTTAATGATTTCTAAAATATTTATGTTTTCTCACTGTTATGACAGGTGGTCTAATAAACTTGTTAAGCACTGCATTCTGTGTCGAGGGAGGATTCTCCAACAGTGACAGTTACTGTAACATACTAATGAGGTTTTTGTGATTTAAGTGATATAGATCGTTAGAGTTTGTTCTAAATAAGAGGTTCAAAATGCCTCAGACTTATCGTTAACATCTCTATTTCCTTGTGGATTTAATGTGGTGTAAACATACACAGTTATGTAGAGATAAAATTTATTAAAGCCTGTGCTCTCACTAATGCAGTGGTCAAGGCAAGCTCACAGTCTTTTTCTCATCAGCACTGGTCATATGACTGAAGGTTCTCAAAATCAAGGAAGATCTCAGGTGTGCAAATCATGCACACCTGTGCTAAAACCCCTTCGATATGACATTTGTTATGGGGCCTTAAAGGTTGCTGGTCTTTACCTTGTTTGGCATTAAACCAATATACAAGGTATTTATTATGAACATGTAATGCAAAGAGTTTACAGGTTGTTATAATCCAAATGAAAGAAACTGTTCAATGAAGAATTTACATGAAGTTTTCAAACCCCTTCAAACTGGCTACATTTGATGACACTCAGGGGGGTCAGATGGGTATCTGTGGAGGACCTGATGTGGCCCCAGGACCATTACTTGATCACTGCATCAAGCTATTGGTTCCTCAAAAGTATGACTCTTAAGAGAGAAAGTTACCCACATGGTTGCTTTAACATATACAGTATGATTGTATTCTGTTATACAGACTAAGTCATCCTTGTGTAATCTCATGTTTTGTATTTAAGTAACAATCCCTAAAAAGCTGAGGCTTGCTGAAAGCTGAGACTTTCTGCTAATCAATATATTTATTTGAAACCACAGTCATCTCTTCCTGCCATCACACAAGAAAAACACAAAGCAAGTATATTTGACATGCCTTTTTATTAAGATACAAAATATTTACAGGTAACTCAGCAGTCAAATGTGTTTTTCTAGAAGAAGTGAAATTTATGTGATTGTGACAAAAAGTGAAGCATAGTATCATGGTAGACAACCCTGCTTGGCTAAAGAAGGTCCTAATCCTTTAAAGAACTAGTCCACAGGCTCAGGGAGGTCCTGATAGCTGTTGACCTCTGGATGGAGAAGATTGGTCTCAGGTTGTTCACCGTTCAGCTCAGCATACTCCACTGAACCCTGCTGACACACAGGAACATTAAACACCTTTACAGTGGATATATTCATGATCAACGCTGACACACAGCACCAGGCCATGAGGAATAATGAACACATCAGGACTATTTCTTATTCATAAAACGACTAATATCAAAATCCCCTACTGAGAGGTTAAATAATGATGGCAGGGAGGGTTTACAAAGTTGGAGGCCTCAGGAAAAGACCAATAAGAGAAACACATTACGTATTTAGGAAAAGCAATCAAAGCGTATTAATAGAATATGTTTAGGCTGTTTGGGGACTTTTGATGTAAAGAGACTTAGGGCCTGATCTATTAAGACCCCAAGCAATGAGCGCTAAATTGCGTGCGCAAACTAAAAAATTACACATGCTATTAGTGGGCGTGTTGCGGGTGATCTTCAATGACTGTGTGTGCAATTGATAACAGGCGCAAAATTGGTGTGGACTGCCCCCTTTAACTAAGGATTTCGCGTGTGCTACCGGCTATCACCATGGAGAGTTTGGGAGAGCAGAGTGGCTGTAAACGATACATGAAGTTTGAAGTCATGGAGTTTGAGGCAACTAAACACACTGGTGAACTCCAGCAGAGACATCTCAGCATTGCTAGAAAAAAAGTGATTTGGGAGGCCATCTGTGAAAAGCACACAGTTCAAAACTGGCATTGCTGATAGACGATATGTCTCTACTATTTTTATTTCTGACCAGAGGTTGCGGTAACCTTTTTAGCTGTGTGTCAATTTGACGGACAAGGTCATCACTTTTCCATCATGCCATATCTTTATCCGTCATTTTAAATTTTCCTTTTCTGGTTCCAGTTAAACAAAATCTAAATGACAGTGTTCACATAGTTACATAGCTTCATCCCGAAATAACCTCTCATGTGAAGAGCAGTCTTATAGTTACACACATACAGACTGAGCGTTTATATTTAATGTTCTTTTTCCACACTGCATGTCAGTGTCTCCAGCAGGATGATCCATGCAAATGTAAGATTGCACTGAACTTCATGTGTGGGTTTTTCTGATTTATAAAGTGTCCTTTTGACCAGTCTGTCAGTTTTAACAGGAGCAAAAGCAGTGTAGTTGGTTGTGATTCAGATTTTTTAAATGTAGGTGTTATCCCAAACAAATTGTTCATAAAAAAAAAAAAAACATTTTCTAAAACCTGTTATCATACTTATAAAATCATGTCCAGTCTGAAAATCTGCACTTCAAGTTAGGAAAATGCATCTGTAACTGAAAATCCGCACAATCCACTGTCTGCGCCAAGAGAAATAGTAAGATAATTAGGCAAAGAACACTTCTAACCTATAACTGAATAAATGATTTACTGTGATTACAAGCACATGCTGCAGAGGGAGAAAAATCAGCCTCAAGGGCAACTCCAGTGCCCTGTTACTGATCTGAAGCATTCACAGCTCCTAAACCTGCTGTCAGTGTGTGGAGAGTGTTACACAGTCAACTCTGAGTGACAAACAGAGTGACTCTGGCTATGAAGGGGATCTTTTTTACATATGTTGACCTCCGAATAGAATAGAATCACATGAAATATGCCAAGAAAAAAGTTAAAATGTCAGAATGAAGTTAAAATAGAAATAAGAATTGTTCTTTTCTTATTTCTATTTTTCTATATATATTTTATATTTCAACTTTAGGTGATTTTAACTTTACTCTGGCCTTAAGAATCAACATCGACTTTTCCACATTTTCCTCCACATTTTGCCCTGTTCTTCAACTCTTTACTAACATTCTGAGTTTTTTTTTGTGCAAATTTATTTTATAAAGTCAAAAACTCAGCTCCTTCAAACTGTCCAACCCTTTTCTCTTTTTTTCTTGACAATTCCAATTTTACCCATTTTTTCTGTCCAAATTCTTGACTTTTTCTTACTCTAGTTCCTCAAATTTTTGAGATTTTCTTTGAAATTCAAATTTACTTTAAAATTTTGACTGTTATTTACAATTTTACACCCCAAAAAGGTTTTTCTTAGTATTTCAACTATTTCCTTGATATTTTACTTCTTTTTAACGTTCAATATTTTGTTTTTCTCGACTTTTCAGTTCAAAATCTAAAAATTAAACTTTTCCCCCATCATAAGGACATTTTTGTAGCATTCAATTTTTTTTCAGGCTTATTTGTTAACACTTTAAATTTTCCCTGACATTTTGACTTTTTTCCTCTTAATTCAATTTTTCTCTTGAGATTTAATTTTTGCTGACATTTTGACTTTTTCCCTCTGTAGCTCATCTTTTTATATATATAATTTTTTTTCTAAAAACTTTGAAGTCTTTCCTTAAAATTTCACCTTTTTTTCAGCCATGTTAACTTTTATCTTCCTGCTTTGGCTTTTATGATGACATTTATTAAATATTTTTTGGGGCTTTTCGGACTTTTTTTTGAACATTATGTCTTTTTTTTCAGTCTCATTTTTTCTTCTATCTGATCGGAATATTCCTCTGCATAACCCTGAGCAGACAAACCTTAATAAGACAATTATCAGACTAAGTTGACTTATGTGTCCTGTAGAAGACACTGATGAAAGAATCGTCTGTTTTCAAAAGATGATGTGACTTCCTGAGTGTATAGTTTCTCCTCAGCTGTCTCTAAAACCATGTAGGGATAAACTGTGCAGTCATTAAAAGCTGCTGTGAGACAGCTTTCTAACTGAGATGGGTTTGGAGGTAATTTGACTGAGCCATGGGGCTGATCTGAGCAGCGATAAGGAAGGAAACCACAGCCCTAATGCTTTTGTTCTTGTCTGGAAACTCTGACAGCAGTTTCCCTCTTGCTCTGGATTATCTGCCAGAAAAGAGCCACTGTAACCAGACGCTGCAGGGCCACCAGGGCAGTTTAGGTGACTCACTATTTTAATAAGTGGAGCAGTATTAGTGATGACTCTTGTTTCAACTGTTACCTAATTCAGTAGGAAGGAAAATTAAACCATTGGCCACTTTATATTTGTGATTTAAGTGGGTGAATTGCTCAAACGTAATTCTCATATAGATGGTCAGCCATCTTAATTTTACACTTACAGGAAGAAAACACTCTCTTCAACTTTGGGTTTATAGTCTCTCGGCCCTATCGTATGCCTGATATGACACATATGTCATTAATACGCCTACTCTGACAATGTTTGAATAGCAAATGATTAGCTCCCAATTGTGCCCAGGAGTGTGTTTGTTGGCAAAATGAGGAGTGGTCAGGCGCAAAGCTGCTGTGTCTCTATCTTGGATTGGATGCACCTCAAACCTCCTTACACCTGGTCTAATCTGTGGTGCAGAGTGTTGCTGCTATTTTGAGGATGCATTAAAGAGATTGTACACATCCAAAAAATCAAAACACATTCATCACTGAGGTTGTTTCACTTAAATGGGAGAACAGCAGAAATCATCTACTGTTAAATATCAGAGTGTTTGTAAAATTCAGTCTAAAGTTCATAATGAGATGGAGAGCTGAGAGACAGTGTGCCTTTTGTGCAGCCCTCCTCTGTGGCCTACTCCTGTGCGATTCAGTGTGCATAATACTCCCAGAACAAGAAAAACACACACAGGATTAAGGATTTTCTCAAAGTACAAAGCCACATTTAAAACATTTGTACATAATGCACCAATGTATCTCACTGATCATTATGTTAAAGAAAACAATACACGCTGAGCTGTGTGTTTTACAAAAACAATAGAGAAAAGAAGATTTCAGTAGGAAAAAGAGAGTTTTTTTTCTATGCCACAGTCATTAGAATTTTAGCAAACAGCTTCATCACAGTATTAACCTGCCTGATGATGACCATTTTAACTGGAAATACAAAATAATTGATAAAGTTTCACTTTAACGTTTGTGTGGAGCTGTCTGTCTCATCTTTTTGATTTTTGCTTCTTATGGTCTGAAAGCTTCGAGGACAAAAGCACTTGAATTTGAGCCTTAAAGTATTTCATACAGTGTTTCAAGGATCAAAGATTCAAGGATTCAAGGTTTTTATTTGTCAATTCTTTGTACGTGCATGACGTACAGAATAACTGAAACTGCGTTTCTCGCCTCTGTCTGGATGACAAGACAGAGTTTAACAGCTTGTTGGAAACATACTCTCAGCACAGTGAGAGGAGTAGGAGGGCCAGTGCAAAAATGTAATAAAGTGCTAAATTATGACGGTACTGCAAAATTATGATGGCAACAGATGTAAAAATAGAGTAGTGTACTTTAAAAAGTGAAGTGAGAGTAGCTTTAATTGGGAGGAAAACCAAAAGTTTCAGTAATGCCTGATGTTCTTTGAGTAAAGTGGTGCAAAAAAGGAGAGGAATTAAATAATCTAGTTGAACTCAGACCAAAAAAATAAACGCGCTGTGTAAAAGGCAAAATGCCAGCTGCCGGCTGCACACTAATCTAAAGGGAATGTGGGCTGACACTATGGTCTGTTACACCCAAAGCACACCCATGTTTAATCAAGGCACATAATGGATCCTCTTTGTGCCGTGCGCCTGGCTTTGTGTCCTCAAAATACCAAAATATAGACCTACACACCACAACCGCTGTGCGCCATGTGCTCAGACAACATGCTTCACGCCATCCAAATAAGGAACTGTGGGTTGAATCATTACATTTTATCAGCATGACATTTTCAGTACTTTTTGTGTCTTAAATGCCCAAACACTAACAGAGTGTTTTAAATGTTAAATATGATGTAACATGATGTTTTCAATTTTAATAGTTTAAAGAGGCCATGATATGCCTAATGGGGGTTTTACATGCCCTTTATTGTTTTTTACGTGACTCCTCAACATGTCAGAGTACTTCTACACACAAGAAAAAATGTCTTATATTCCCCCATCTCCCTCTTTACAGTGCCAGTAGCTGCTCAAAAGTTAATTCCCCCAGCCCCCTGAATAGATCTACCAGCGTAAAGTCGTATCCTTGTTCTGTTGTCAGTTTAAGCTCAATGGCTCAGAGTCACAAGCCCAGTCCAGAGCAGAGCCTATTGAATGAATGCAGAGTTGTTGACAAAATGGCACAGAGCAGCACTATTTGGGTTACCAGAGCATAGACTGGTAAACTAATCATAGCAGACTGGGCCCACATGGGGAAGGGAGCCTTAAAGAAGCAGGAGCCCTAACAGTGTCCCAGACGGAGAGAGAATACAACTGGATGTATTCTGTAAACAAGGTTTCTTGGACATAAGTGACTGTGAACAAACTCTTGCAGTTACCAAAAATGAATATGAAGCAGCAAAATACAGGCTCTCTAAGTGTCAGGAAATTACATTTAGTAACTCATTTAAGACTTTTATCTAACTCAAGAAACCTAAAAGGTAACTTCTGCTTGCCACACTGGCTGATACAAGTTACTTATTAAAAGCTATCTGGACCTCATTTTTTTGTTTTCTAAATGTAAATGATATGTTTATCTGGAATTGTCAGATGAATGTTGCTTGAAATAAGTGTAATTAAGTATGTTTAACTGAAACAAGTCAAACAACCATGCTACGATTTGAGTTTTTTGCAGTGAGCATGAGTATGACTGGACTATTACTCACATAGTCATGATGATCAGCAGCACCTAAAGGAAAAAGGAAAAAGCATCAGAGGTTAAAAATGTGTGAGATACATGTTCATTCACTGTCCTCAGAGTTATTCATCTGTCACTAAGCCGTTATCTCAGAGAGTCTGACTACACTGACTCACTCCTTCCTCTTCAGAGGACTCAGTTTGTTTCAGCCAATAAGAGTCGTCCATGTCAGCAGATTCAGTGGTTAGACTCCCTCTCTTAACATCTCAGAAGTCTTTCGTCATGTTAAACAGGAAACATTAGGAATCTGATGGATTGCTTGATAGACACATCCACAGTCTGTCTGCTGATTTAATAACAGGAAGTTCCTGCCAGTAGAAACAGGATAGTCATGGTTCTGTAGCTGTCCTGGGTAAACTGGAATTTCATCTGAAGTATTGTTGTTTAATTTTAGTGACTACAGATGCAAATTATAAAAAATACTCCATAAAATACTTTTTTTTTTTTTTTTTTTTTTTTTTTTACAATGCACAGTTAAAGATATGTCATAAACATTGTTTAAAAGACTAAGTTTCTTTAAAGGTAAACAAAAAAGAGTGGGATCACTATAATGTTAAATATTGTGTCCTGGACTAATTCAGTGGGACTAGCTGTCAGCTTAAGTAAAGTGCCAAAGTCTCATACTTAAGGGGAAAGAATGGCAATGAGCGTCCCATGGCCAAAGTCCCTTAATTACTTGTTTAAGACCATCAACAAAAACCAGATCCATTTAAACATGAAGAATGTAAATATTTCTGTAATAATCTTTGATTACAAGTTTATGATTTTTCCTTTGCATTGTTTGGGGCGTCGGTTGTGCACTCTGATAGTGCGCTTGGTCGGTGATCGGGAGGTTGCAGGTTCAAGCCCAGCTCCAGGTGTTACATGGTGATGTGTCCTTGGGCAAGACACTTAACAGCAAGTTGCTCCCACTGCTGCATCAGTGGCATGTAAATGGGCAAGTGTTAGTTGGTACTGATGGACGACTGACATAGAAACTCCAACCATCAGTGAATGACTGTGAGAGTGAATGGGTGTGAATTGGTCAGTGTGACCAGCTGCTTTGAGTAGTCAAAAAAGACTAGAAAAGTACTATATATTAAATCCAATGGTGCCATTTTGTATTGTAGCCTCAGGGTTTGAGGGAATGTTGGGATGGTTGGGACGGGCTGGGGTTGGATGGGTACTGGGATACATTTTTCTCATACTATCACAATGCAACCAAGGATATGCCTATGTAAATTGTTTTCATGATGTATGCTGCAAACAAGCATATAATCATGTTATAAATTGAAAACTAATAAAAAATGTTAAACAAAAAAAATAAAGTACTATATAAGCTCAAGTCCAAGTCATTTGCAAGAAAATTATTGGATATATATCTACAACAGTTTCCATACACACTCTTTAAAAAGTACTCCTAATGCATATAAAAAAAATATCTAAATCATATTTTACGAACCCCAAATTCCCTGCCATCACATAAAAAGTAGCTTAAACTAAAGCTTAGATAAACTCATCGTTACTGCCTACTTTTTGACATTATTTCCTCTTTTAGTTTTATTATTTAAACAATTCTTTCAGGTTTATGAATTTAAAGATACAGTTTGCCACCCCTCAGTAACAGTATGCCAGCTCACAGATTAGACTGATCTATATGCATGGTTCAATGAAATTGGATTGGAATAGTTTAGGTCGTTGCAGTAGACTTTCTAGATTGTGCTGTGAGCTAAAAGCAAAACATTCAGAGTTTTTTTTGCAGTGCAATGCCAACTCACTTTTAAGTTAAATTCTTGGAGGGAACGTGTCTGGGCATGTCTTTGTGGTGATCATAAAAACTAGAGCAAAGCACTGGGAAACTAAAGCCACAACCATTTTCTGAGAGATACGTGGTCTCCCACAGCTTATGAAGATTTACACTAAAACAGCCTGCGTCAGGCTGAAACAGATAGTTTATAGGTATGACAAAAACCTAATATTTGAGTGGAGATTTGGCAAGGAACTTAAAATACTATATTCTGGGGACATCTGGGACCAATGTTCACTTCTTAAAATGAGTAAAAAAAAATGTGACCTTTACAACATTTATCAAAGCAGAAGATGATAGTTTGAGTTTGGCCTCTAAGCTCCAACCTCATCAGTCCTCGCAGATTTATTAAACGTGCAAAATTAGAAGTGATGTGATAGTTTCTTAACACCCCCCCATGAGACCTACAGATGTAAGTTGGGGTACTGGAGGGTTAAAAAAAGGAGTTAAGTAGGTAAAGCTGTCAGTGCAACTGAGCAAAGAAAACAAAACCCTGCGTCTTAAATAATGACACATTTGGTTGGATTTCTTCAGGTGTTTTAATTACTGAAGCATCTCAGGTGAGAAAACTGCAGTTTATCTGCGCTAACTCTCATGTCATCCCATTAGGGCAACACAGCCATGGACGTCTGGGATGGAGAACAGGGAGGGGCAAAGAGAGCAAAGTAAACGGTTGATGGCAGAAAGCATTTTTGGGACATTACATGTGAGCAGTATGAAACACAAATGATTTACAGAAAAAGAAAAATAGCTTTGGTTGCAGGTTCAGCTTCCTAACACAGCAGTATTTGACAATACATCAGTGTTTCCATGGCAACAATAAACAAGTTGTGTCTGACATGGTGGCTCGGTAACTGTGGTTGCCACAACAAGACACATTCAGTGTAACCTAGAGAGAGAAAGAATGTCTTTGTCTTTGAAAATGTTTGGAAATATCAGAGGTAAAATAATCCGCTCACTCACCATGTGGAGCGTTTTGGAGTTCGCTGTACACGGTGTCTGTGCCTTTCCTCAGCGGGGCTGTTGACATGAAAAGTAACGCATTAGCCTGTTTGAACATCAAAAGACGAAGTTTAGCAGATACTGTCTGTTTGACTCTTTCATTAACACAGATCTATAAATAGGCTGCTTATGTCAGGCTCTAACTGCCATCTTTGGTCCATCGGGGCCGTGAGCTCAGCACCATAACAGAGACGGGAGCGTATCAGAAACCAGCCCAGCAATTAGCTCAGCCCTTCCTGTTTATGGGGTCTGCTATGGTTCTGCAAATCCCTGCAGTTATCCCTGTGCTTACAACAACTCAGGGATGCGTTAATTATGTGTAATTAGGCCCCTCCCAGGAAGTGCTGCTCTATATTATTAACCATACAGGAATGTGGGCAAAGTGGAGGCACTGTTTTAAAGGATTGAGGAAATGGACTTAAACCTTTATGTATATATGAGTGTATATATATGTGTGTGTTTGGAGTGGTTACCTCTGTCAGGATCTGTTGGCTGCGGGTGCACCACCTCAGTGTACTCCACATCAGGCTCATTGGACTCCACACTGCTCTCCTCATCCTCCACTGCAACAAAATACATCAACATATTCTCTGTTAAAAAAACAAACAAAAAACTCAAAGCCCTCATCATTTGAATTAATTATTTTCACAGTATGGAAATTTTGAAGATGCAAAGTAGAGAATCTCAATGAGCTCTGCAAGAAATTAAAGTGAAATAAACTTTTAGATTCATAAAATCCTGTTAAATAAACTCTCATATTGCTGATCACAAGTTCGTTTTAAATAGTACACAATGAATCACACAAAATGTCTAAATACTGATCAAATTTGAATAAACAGATCCTCTCTAGGACAGCAATTGTTGTACAAGGCACTCTGAGTACTGATGTCTACTGGTTGCATTGTTCTTCATTTTTGTTTGTTTCTATGGTGTATCATATTTAAAGCATTTTCACCTCCAACCAAAGAGTGTTTTTTTTGTAAAGGGGATAATTTGCTGGTATGTAGCTCTAGATGAGTGCAATTGAAAATGACAAAGAAGAACTGAGACATTCCACTCAAACTTTACATTGTTGTATTAGCATCTGTTCTTGGTGATCAGATGACAGGGTTAAGCTTATATGTAAGGTGTGAACACACCATTGCTCAGAGGAGAGATAGAGCTCAGACCACAAACAGAGCTGGTCTAGGACCCTGTTGATACAATGTATTAGCTTGGATTATCATCCATTTGGGTACAGACAGTTTTGATTAGAGGCTGTCACTGGAGACACAATATCAGTGCTGTCCACTCGTTTGCCAACCACTTACAACATCTGTTTTGGTGATGGGGTATGTCAGGTCCAAACAGTGCTCAGTAAAAATGATGAATTCATGCATTCATAACATAAAGCTCCATCAGCTTTGGCTGCTGTGCACCTGAGAAGACTCATTCTGACTTGAAATCAATCTTTCAATTTATTTGTATGATGCCAAATCATATCAAATGTTATCTGAAGACACTTTACAAAAGAGGAGGTCAATGCCACACTTCTTATATTTTAAATGTTTTTATTGTCTGTTTCTATTTTATTTCTTTTTTTTTCATTCAAAACTCATCATGAATCCACCATGAGTACAGCCCTTTGCCACAGTCGACAAAAGTTACAGTGGCAAGAAAAGCCCTTCTGTTAAGCAGACGGAAATCTTGAGCAGACACAGATTCATGTTGAGCAGGATTTTCACCGCAGCTGTGTTGGGGGTTGTGAGTGAGCTCAGGCAGAGAAGTGGACTGAGACAATGGGACTAAAATGGGAATTTATGATACCATCAAATTTATGGATGCCTGGACCATACATTTGTCCTTATCATATTTGCCTATTTTGAATTAAAAATATTTATTTCTTAAAGGCTAGCCCCTTGAGGTGAGGCATCTCGTTTTCAAGAGGGTCTTCCTCTCTATATGGTTGTAAAGGTAGTTATTTTGGTTGAATAACTAAAATCAACCATGGACAGAGACATCATTCTGATATTAACATAAACAGCTAATGATAAGGTGAAGATGACTGATGTTGATTAATAGAGCAGTCTCTGATTTATAGGCAATTAAATTGGATTTAATCAATTCAAAAATAAGAATTTATGTTAAATGATGTGATTTCTGTTGATGGTTGTGAAGGATAAAGCACTTGGAGTCAAGCAGGTCCACAGCACCATGTCATCCAGTAACATATGTGTGATATTTGCAGGAATTACTGTGTATATTAATTTGTGGATCACTATGAGCTTGAACTGTAACCATAGTGGTAAGGGGCTAAAAGAAAGCCAAATATTTGTAATTGTAGTAGCTGAAGCTATATGTAGGTCCACAGCAGCAACCTGTCCATACTAACGATCTCCAGCAGCCTTAAACAAAAATCACCAGAGATCCACCCCAGCACATGTGCTCTATCTGAGCTGTGAGTCCCTCTCAGTAGAAGCAGGAATAAAGTGGAGCACATTACCTGACTCAGGAGGTCTGTTGCTCCAAACACTGACGGCTGCTTTGTCCACCTTCACTGTAAAACAGAGAAAAACAGACAGAGGATCATGCTGAATATGTCAAGGACTGGCTTTATAAAAGGTAGAATTAATAAACACTGATTAAGATGAGAATAAACATACCTTTAAAGTTAACCAGCGGTATAAATTCAAACATACAGAGAACAAGATGGTGCATTTGTTTGATATATATATATATATATATATATTTCTTTAAAAATAGTATATATATATATATATACTTTATTTTTAAGAAAAAAAAAAAAATCATTACTCCAGTGTAATATTCTTGTGTTTTTTAGCAACAAATTTGTAACTTAGCTTAATAAATTTGTAACCAAAATGTAACTTAGCTATTTAAAACACTGAGTCTAACTTGTCAAGTTTAGGATAAAGCGATTGTGGAACTTCATAAAGCTGCAGTTCCTACTGTGACCACTTCATGCTGGCTACAGGAGCACTGGGCATCCCATACACACTCCCTGTTAAAAGGCGCATTTTTGGGGAGAATTTGAGTTTTGCATACTCTGAGTCATGGCCAGTACCACTGTTAGCCATCATGTTACAGTTGTTTGTTTCAAGGCTTAGGCCTCATGAGCACCACCTGGTTTGAGACAGTGTTTGCAATATGGTGGCCGTTGCAGATTAGCTTTGAAAGCCCCTTCCTGTAAATAAACAGCTGATCTCACCAAAGCACCTTGCAAATAAACATCTTTCTTAAATTTAGACAAAAATCAAAATCATCTTCACACTCTGGCCTTTCTTATTTTTGGCAGAGCCAGGTCAGCTTTTTTCTCTCTTTCTGGTCAGGTCCTGACTGTACAGCAAAGAAAAGCAAGGGATATTTGTCTACTTATTTACGTAAGAGAAATGTTCATTTGCCTGAACAGTTTTAACCCTTTTATGCATGGTGTCCACTACAGTAGACAGATATTTGGAATACATTTTATACCCTTTAGGTTACCGTACCATGTCCAACTACCAGGTGGTAAATTCCCAAACCCTTGTCTTAAGTTTCATTAAAATATTATCTTTGCACATTTTTACCATATCGAGATATTGCATCATAAATCGAAAGTAGCCAACGAAGGGCAAATTGGGTATTATGCCTGTATTCAGATTTCACATAATTTTGTAATTTTTATTTTGAATTTTGGTGTAATTCACAAGTGAGTAGTTTGATTAAACAGTAACAATACATATACTTCAGATTTTGATTTTTTTTTTTTATTCTTAATAAATGTTTGTCAAAGACGTGTTTGTGGAGCTTTATTAAGTTTCACTAAATTACTATTTATACCATTAATGCATGAAGTCCACTGTAGTGGACAGATGCATTACTCCTTTTACTCTTCGGCAAAAAGGCTTTTAAATTTTCTGCCCCGTCTGCCTGGAATGATGTGCAGAAGGACTTGAAATTGACACATCTTGTAACCCTAGGGGAATTTAAGACAATTATAAAAGACAGAGAAATGAGCTTAATTGGTTCGTGTGATTGCACTGTGTAATCATATAATCCCAATGTTGTTTTTCTGTAGTGTGTGTATCTGTGACCGTAATCTGTTTTATTTTCTGTTTTGTGCTGCCGTCTTGGCCAGGTCACTCTTGGAAAAGAGGTTTCAAATCTCAATGAGTTTTTTACCTGGTTAAATAAAGGACATTAATCCCTTAAAATACAACACTGAAAAAATGAACAGGATTTTTTACTTGTTTGAAAGTAAAAACAAACGTTTTAAAAAGTATTCCTGTGTGAATTAATCATTCATGCATAAAAGGGCTAAAAAAAAAGCTGCAAAAGAAAGAAAACATGGAGTTATTATTTTTTTTCTTAATGCATTTTAAACCAAGTTTAGAGCAAAGATTTGCAACAAATAAGACTATTTTAGAACATTGTAAGGGACAGTTGTTGTATGAATTGAGGCTTTACAGCTTGAAAGCTGAAACTTCACAAGTTCAGCGTCAGCTTGTTAGTATCATGATACAAAGTGAGGTTAAGGAGGTATCTACATTTCTGACATAATTTAACACATAAATCTGGCATTAAATGTTTTCATGATTGCATATTTAAGAAACTAAATTTACTCCATGAGAAAAGACAGACCCCATCTGAGCCTGGCCTTCGTTGTGGGATTTATATCTCTTAAAATAAAACCATTAACAAAGGAGCATATTTCAAGTCTTCATCTGGTCCATACAGAAATCTTCCACTGTGTTGTGCACAATAGGCCATTAATTCAGGAGCAGCTGCACAGTACGTTTTGGCAAAAACAGCTTCCCAAAGCAGCTTCCTACTTGGTAATGTAATCTCACTCACAGCTCAACCAGAGCTTATGTGATTAATTTCCTCTGACGGCTGCATGCATTCAAACCAGCCTGGTCTAAAACAAAATAAGACCCACCCTCCCCCAAGCCAGCAGTTTTATCAACGCTGAGGCCCAAACCTGCTCTGTGCCAACATGGGAAGTTTTTACAGACTCCATTGTTCCAAGTTTTCAAGGAAGTCCCTGTTGAGTGTTCTTTTATGGGAAATAAATCAGCTTCATGTTAGGGTTGGATGTTCATGGACTTTTGCTCAGGGTGGTTGCACAGAAGGTCATAAAATACTTGAATTATCATAAAGATTAACATGATTCTACTTTTCATTTCTGGTGTTTAAGAGCTTCAGACTATTTGCACTGTTTCTGTGAAGGGAGCAGGGGGTGGTGTAGGTATTACAGATATACACTCATGGTCAGATCTGCTTTGGTCCTGCACCTGCGAGTAACATTGTAAGATACAATTTGATGGACATTTTGTCTGGTAATGCAGTACTCCGACTTTGGGTGTAAGTCTGAGACTTTACCGATGCACTTGTATCCCTCATATGCACAAACTCAAAATAGTGAAAGCTGTTGAAAGTGTAGCTCACTTTTTCCTTCTCATCCTCGATGCATTGTTCAGCCATTTTTGTAGTTAGTTAATGCAACTGCACATAATAATGAGAGCAGCCAAAAATACATAAAGTAACTCAGTTACCAAGCATTACTCTGATTAGTAACTCTAAAAGTATTACCATTTTAAAACTGTATTCCTGTGCACTATAGTTACTCAAAAAGTAATAGCATTACAGCGATATAGCAGATAACTAGTTACAGGTCAACACCGTTCTTGCTTATTCTTCTTTATCCCTTTATGTCTGAACAGCATTTATGTTTGGTCTTTAAACCAAACATGTCATACATTTTAAAATGCTTCATTGGATTTTCAAACATATGATAAACTTACAAGATCATGGATTTCATGAGATTGAAAAATGTAAATGAATATGATAAATAATAAATAGTGGCATGATTTAAATAGTCCTAGTGCCAGAGACAGGACAGTAGTATTTCATTTAATTTTATATTTCATGTGTAATTAAAATTCAAATATGGTTTAAGTGTTAATACTGTTTTATATCTGAGCATCTTCATCATTTAGTTTTTACAATTAGGTAACCAGGGAACAGGTAATTTTAAGAGGTAAATTTAAGGCAGAGGACTCTTGTGCCCCTGGCTGGCACCCCCCATTCTTAATACAAACTAATGCAGTTTGGCATTTTTCGCTCATCGTTCAAAGTGCAGAAGTGCATCCAGCAACTGCGAGTGCAGTTTTGTTACAGCGCTAACATTGTTCTCTGCTGATTAAGGTTTAAATGTCTAAAACAACATCAAGATAATTTATGTCACTTCTTCCAACCAAACTAACCAAAATCAAGATGAGGTGGGGCTGCAGAAATCAGCTTTGTCTTCAACAACAATTAAGGACAAAAATCTGTCCTGGAGCTGGCGCTGGTGTAAGGACATTGTTCTTTCATGTTGTAAACATAATTTCACATTTGCTAAGAAATCTGTTTTTGCATTTAAAAATCAAATACTAAGCACTTGGATAATTCAAATTTGACATTACTGCCCAACCAAAGGGAGCAAAATTCAAGTCTTACAATTCCAAAACAATGAGTGTATGACTGTAGTATCCTGGTCATGATCAGGGACTTTTAAGTATCCTGTTTTTGTGTGTGTGCAGGGTAACGTACATCCTGATGTCAAACACCAAGATACTGCAGTCTGCTTTTGCTGCCCCAAAGAACTCTAATAGAAACCTGAATATTGTGTCTTGTAAAAACCTTATCCTGGTTTCTGACAGCTCTCTGCAACAATCTGCAAACTTTACAGGTACCTGCACAAATCAGAAACCAGGTTTTTGGTATTTATCATGTGTACAGGGAAACTAATATCCAGGATTCCTGTGCTCGTGGCACAAAAGTTGTGTTGATAGACGAAAAATCCTGAACTTGAAAATTTAGCCTGGCAGCTGTGGGAAAATGAGCTGGATGGACAAAGTTCTAAATAAATGTCTTTATTCCACAAGTATCTCTTTTAGAAGCCAGATCAACCAAAAATATATACACAAAGTTCTTGTAATATTGACAAAATGTATATACAAATCTGTCTCCAAACACATTTACACATTTAAATTGAGCAGATGCAATAATAGGGAACATTAAACCACAAGGAAATGATGGACAAAAAGACGGAGGACAAAAACAAAGGACAAAGAAAGTGATGGTGGAGTATAAAATTATAGGCCATCTACCTAGCAAGAGGAGGGGAGAGGGAGCAGTGGGTGCTGGTGTTTTTTTTTTTTTTTTTTTTTTTTTAAACACACCCCTCCATTTAAAAAGTCACAGGTGAAAAAGTGTCCAAAAACCCATCAAAACTTTGCAAAAGTGCTCTCAGAGTCTTTTGAGAGGGTCTTTTTAAAAATAAATTAAGTCCCGCCCACTGTCGGGCATCTCTATACTGTTGCTGGGATACTGTAGCTGCTCCTGTTGCTGATGTCAGCGGGAAGCGACGCCGCGCTTGCTCGCGCCCCATTGGCCACTCTCCCCTCTGTGCCATTATAGAGTGGCGCTGCGTCTGGAAGAAGACGATAAAGGGCTCTCTAAGTAGTGCGTAAATATTGACAAGCAACCCACAATGACTGAGCTACTTGAGCTGGAGATATACTTGCTGCTTAACTTTGCATTAGCGTACACAACTGGCTGCATCATAAACAAAAGTGTTCGCAAATTGGCAATGTACTAAGTGAGTAACTGGTGGATATCCCAAGAGTGCCCAACAGAGAGCTCAGACCATATACAACTACAACTGTGTGGAGTTTAAGAAATAAATGACAAAACTTAACATTCATAGGAGACAAAAACTAAGAATATATATGTGGCTGTTAAAAGTAACCTCACTGTTTATCAGCTCTAGTTTAGTTTTGCTGATTCCTGTTTTTAAGTCAACAATTCAGTGGATATCAGGACGCATCATGATACAACACAATGTGTAGCGTCTTTACTTTTGTACATAACATACGTTTTATATCTTGACATTAAAAAGTGTTTCTAAATCAATTTACACAAAAATGTACTTTTATTATAAACCAAAATGAATCAGTTTTGCAGTCAAGTTTACCTACACTCCTCCATTATTTGCTGCCTCTGCATCAATACAGAATGATCTACGTTAGCAATGCACAAAGTTGATTAAAAGACCATTTTCCTCACCCGTTTATGAGGAGCGGCAATATCATCTCCTTCAAGTCATCAATTTTTACAATAAACTCTGAGTAATTTAGCAGGAAAGCCTCATGGAAATCATGGAAAAGTTTGTTTTCTGCTTTAAAGTCCACACCATTCACACTCACAGACTTCAGGATGTCACAGTTCAAATGGCACCTACACAGTTACTATGAATGCACTTTGACTCCATGACCCTGTGAAACTGAAGACTGGCCACTTCCAGTATCCCTGGCTGGCAAAAATTGTAAATAAACATACAATTTCTGAGAACTAACATAATCTGCACTCAAAAGACTCCTCTCTACTCATACAACTCATCTATCCTTTTAAAGTATTTGTCTTTGTGGTGTTTTGCAGCTCAGAGTTTAAGTGCCGGTTACCGCACTCAACACTCACACATTTGGGTATTGCACATATGATCCATCTTAATAAGCCTCCAGTAAAATGGAAAGAAATATGAAGAAAAAGACCACAGGCTCCACACAGAGTTCTTCACCCATATCTGTATGCATGTCCTGTGTTTTCCATAAATGAGCCCAAGGGTTACAGTCGGCTGTGAACTGCAAGCAAGATCAAAATTTTGCTTCAAACAGCTCAAAACTCCACTGAATGACGGAAACACAGCATGAGTCTTTCTTTGATGGATGATTCCAGACTCAGTGTACTTGTCTAAAAACATTGGGCCTGATGGTGTCTTCCTTTTACCCCCATACTCAGAAGTGGAAAGTGGGAATCAAGTCATGTCCCGGTAAGATGTGTTCCAGTTTCGAGCTGGTAAAGTGAGAGTACCTGAGGATCATCCAACCTCTGATATGAATATTCCAACCAAAGGGAGCATTCCCAGTGACAGACCTAAATCCAACCTCCGAGATCAAATGGCACACACCAAGCAGTACTGTCTCAGTAACATCCTATCTATCCCTACACTATTGCTTATGTGCATCATGAATCTTGTTGCCTCATTGCATAGACTTGGAAGGTATGAGCAGCAGACTAATAGCGGATGCACGGCAGCCCTAGTGCACACATTTATGCGTAGTCAGAAGCAAGTGCATCTCCGGTCTTATGTAGCTTCTTCCTGTAAACTCCAAAGACTGAATATAGGAGGTGAACATCCACTGACTCACTTTGTTTCACTACAATAAATTAGCATGTTTGGATAAGGAGTTGGATGCCCATTTCTACAACTTCAATCTATTTGTCATATTGTGGTGCTAAAGAATCTGTGTAGTAGTTGCTATATCCTTAATTTTGCTCTGTAAGGGACCACTTATTAAGAAAATTCTGCAGAAAATAAACTAAATTAAATGTTTACCACAGTAAAAAAGAACAGATCAAGGTCATTTTCTGGAAGGCCCAAAGGCAATCAAAAAGCTACATCCTCCTTGTACATATAGTCAGAGGTGTAAACAGAGTATGTACTTCGAGAGAGCATTTCCCACAAAACCTTTTTCCTCTATGTCCCACTTTTTCTGCCTCTGCTGTACAAACTTGGACATAAACAAAATGTACATGCAAAAACAGATGATATGCTCAAACAAATTCATGATGTTTATGCACACAAACTTAAACAGGATATCTACAAATGGTGAGCTACAAAGACATGTAAAACAAACAAAGGCGGCAAGGTCACCACAACATGAGCCCAGCATGCATATTAGAGCACTGATGATGGGATGGAAATGTTTTTGCTTTGGTTGCTACAGGACACATGCTATGACTTTTAAAGTAACACAAGTAATGGTTGTTATGACCATGACATGAGGACAGCTGGTGGTAAAAAGAGTAGTAGCAAAACCAAGCTACCTGTGTCTGCGTTATAAACCTCTGTGTCGTGGGTTAGAGGCACTGTTAAAGAGTCATCTGATTTAGGGCTCGAAGGCTTTCTGAGAAATGGTGAAAATAAAGTCAGCTAGGGCAGGGGTGGTGTAGAAAAATGTCAAATTATTAAAAGGATCCAATGCAGAAAATACATGTGATATTCTAATAATGCACTGATGTAACAATAATATTTTATGTGCAAAAAAATTCCTGTTAAGTCAGCTCCACAGAGTGGAGTGAGGATATTGTTGGTGTTTGTTTTTCTAAAACTATTGACTGTATAAAATATGGACAGCACCCGGAATTTAAAAAAGTGAAGCCAAAAATGAATAAATAAATAATTAGATGAATAAATAAATAAACGTCATGAACCTGACTTTAGATCACTGTTAAATGACATTTTGAAAAGATTTAAAAAATGATCACCTCTTGTTGCATCTACCCCCATTTTTTGTTTTGCTTTCATTGTCTTTATTTGTTTTCTTACTCTTTTGTCCCTTGTCATTTTTTCTCTTTAATTATACATTATGTCTCACATCTACCTTTCTTGTAAAGCACTTTTGCTTTGTTTCTCTTACTTTCATCTATTTTCTTTTCACAATTAAAACAGGAAAAGATAGAAAAACACACCTAGGTAGTAACTTGTCCTTGTGCACACTGTGCTGAGAAACAGTTGAACAAAATGGCTGGAGGTAATTTCAAAGATCTGATTAGGAATTGGACATTTCTAAAACTAGACGCTTTGGGCTTCGTTACATTGGACTGGACCAGTTTCAATAAAACAAAAAAAGAAATATTATTAAGGGAAATCATTATTCTCGTGACACTAGCTTACAAAAAAATATTACAGTATATAAATATATTGAGATCATAATCTTGCTCTAAAATGACATAACTAGGGCTTAACAAAGGTCACTATCATGCGGAAGATTTTGGCTTCATGTTTTATCTCACAGGGGGGTGTAGAGACACACCATCCATTTGTTTATACAGTCAATGGTTTGAACTCAGCAAATACTCAGTGTGGCTCTTACAGCCTATTAACACAAAAAATGACACACAGATTCTCATAAGAAGGCTAACAAAGCTGAATACTCTGTCACTATGTTCTCCATTATTTAGAAGAAGCAAAATGTCAAGCCAACTCACACTGACAATTCAGAAGCTGCTTCTCTTTTACCTACAACGAAAGAGGAGAGATGAGAAGAAGACAGGAGGAGGTGGGCAAAGGAAGGTAGTTTTCACATGTAGTTAGACAAAGAGACGTGAGCTGGTGGAGGTCTGTAGGTCTCTCTACCTCTCTTGGATCTGAAGCACACCACCAACACCACCACCAACACCAACACCGCCAGCAGACAGACACCGCCAATCAGTGCTTTCTTCCACAACGCCATGCGCACTGTAGAGAACAGAAACACGGAGACAGAGAGAAATAAGCCACAAACAAAAACAAAAAAGAAATTGAACAGAATTGATATTTAAGACATTGATTACAGAAGGTGCAACATGAAGTCTTTTCATGCATCTGTCCAGAATGATGGCTGGATAAAATTAAAATTCTAGGTTTCAAAATTATTAAAAATAAAATACATTGCATGACAAAACAGTTGCAAACACAGTGGTTTTATGGTGGAGAAGTGATAAGCTGTAAAGAAACTTTCTGTAACCTCCATTCAAGCCAACATAGTTTTTGCGTAGTTTTAATCAGAATGAGGGCTAATTACAAGGATTTTGGTGGCACCATTTCTGCCATGTATCACCTGACATTCGTACTATCCCCTCTCAGGGACAAAGTTGTGCTGTTTATTTAGTGGAAATTACATCTTCTAGTGCCATATGCCTCCAATAACCCCACTTCATAAAATCAATTTAACAAGTAAGGTGAACACCATAACCTGTTTTCTTTGGTTGGGATCAGGCCAGGCCCTTGTTGTTGATGGCTTTAATGCGACAGCACAAAATAATTTTACAAGCTTTTTTTCTTAAATGAAAGAGAGTTGTGGTTCAGTTGGATGCACTGACCCATGAGGAAACAGGTCTGGATTTTACTTCTACAGAGCCCTATAAGGAAAGGGTAACCCAGAGAAGAGCAAATGGTGGATTAATGCTGTTGGAAGCTCCACCCTGTCTGTATTTTGAAACAGACCACGCAGGCAAACAGATGCCTCCCATTAAAAACTGTGTTAAACTGAAAATAACATGGCTGTCTTTGATAAAATTATTTTCTAAGAACGCTGACTAAAAGTGAGAGTTGACAGCGAACATCATACTATCAATGAACAACAATAATGAGCTAATATCTTCAGTAGGTTCATAAGTGAAATCAAATCAACAACAAAAAAATTACATATAAAATGTTACCAACTGAGCACAAGTTTATATAATTTTGCTGATGTTTAATGGGCTCTGTAGTGATCATTTTCTGGATATTATTGGATATTAATTAAAGAAATTAATATTAATTTAGAATCTCATTTGCTCTCATGAATAAAGGGGCACCATCCTTTTTAATATAAAAAGGCAAAATTTAATTCATTAATTTATTTATTAATTAATTTGATTAAATCCAATAAATCAATTAAAAACTTTATCAGTTTCATCAATCTCAAGTCTCAAGACAGAGCTCTCATACAGTGATGTCAATCTTCCAAACAGAGTACCAACAGACAGAACTTTAAATTTAAGGGTGATTTATTAAAAGTTTATGATGGATATATAAGACAAAATAAAATAAAATAAAACACTTCAGAAGGAATAAATGTCAGAGTCATACTGATCAATGATGCTGTGATTAAGAAAAGAAGTTATGAACCCTCAAGAAACATTTAAGTATATTGAGTGGTTATGGAGGATTAATTTAAGAAATTAAACTACCTTAGAAAGGTCGAATCAGGGGTTGTTAATTAATGGAGAATTAAACCAAGACACCCAAGTCCGTCTGGAGGAGTTCAGAACCGCAGTCTTACTATGACGTTGCTTTTGGATCGGATTCTCAAACTGGTCCAGAGTTACTGGAGAGCCTGAAGGACTGTTCTGGTTCAGAGTCCACCCTCGACCCAGTGCGATGGATCCAGTGAGAAGATGTCCTGACATGTGCTGGTCCCGTAACTTTTACGGGAAAGAGGTGCTGTCTCAGATTGCAGATTCTGTTAAAGGTAAAGCTGGAGCTGGAGCTTCGAGGTCTCAATTAGATGAAAAAACGATTTGTAATTAATTACAAAAATTAATTATTCGTTGGCCCAATGAAAATTATTCCAATATTAATAACAAAGGTCCATTTACTATGAAACGAATCTTTAGAGTCTTATAGCTTACTGGCTTATAAAGAATACTGGCGGGCGTGTTACGTTACTTAGACAAAACTTAGACAAAAGATATAGAAGAGGATATTGGAGAGCCTTGTTGACAAAAAGAAAAACGGATGATACCGTAGAAGAAGACGTAAAACAAAGTGTAGGGATGAAAAGTCAAAGAAAACGAGGGAGAGAAGAATGTGTCTCTCTGGTTTTGACTTCTAAGGAGGGTCTCTCAGAAGGAGGGGTCTTAGATGAGTAACATAGACTTTATCAACTTACATTTGGCCAAAATATTAAGTCGTACTTTGATAACCACCCAATATAAACACTCCAACTGAAGAGAAATTCCTAAGGGGAACATTTTGATATCCAACACGATCATATTTGAACAATAAAGAATAAAATGGTTTGAATCTTATTAAAAATACAAACAAACAAAATATATGTGGTTAACACTTAGATATATAAGTTTGCATGCCTTTGAGATGCTATGCTGCCAAAACTTAATGTATAGAAATCCTATAATAAACATTTCTTCAGTAAAAACAGACAATAATGCAGAGATAACAGGCGCATTGCTGAATGGAAGTTCTCTCCTCAGTTTTCCACTGAGGGGTGCTCTTGATCTATCAGAAGGCTAAGCATCAAAAGAGGCTTTAAAAAAATAATGTAACATATTCATAACTTTGACATATTTAGGGCTAGAAACACAGAAGTCACATCATCAGAATGCAATGCAATTTTTCATGACAGAATCAAATATCACATTGTTAGATGTGTCGATTGTTTCGTTAAAGAGTTTATAAGGTTGTGGTTTTCTGTTGGCTGAAAAACATCTGTTTTCTATTTGGGCAGAGATGAGGAGTCCAACTAACCAGGGAGGTCAAAAGTCATCTTAGGTGTCACAGAAGAATCTCTGGGAGTAGAAAAGGATTATTTAAGTCTCTGGGAACTTCTGAGTAATAAATACATCTCTAGAGTCAACACAGTTGTCTGTTCGTTGTAGATGGCAGGAAAGAAGAGGGACTTTATGGCTCCACATGTCTCTTGTGAGTTACATTGAGGCCTCAGGAGAGAAGAAAGGGGGAGGAGAAGGCATTCTTGTCCTTTTGTCATTCTGAGGAGTTCATATTGCCACAGCTCATATATGGCTGTCTATAGGGCCAGTATCTACAGTGCTTTATAGCTGCAACAGGAAACAAATGGGGCCATTTAAAGTTTAACTGAGCATAACGTAATGTATTTAGTTGCCCTGTGTGTGGTAATCTATAGGCTCAGTATCTGTTTTACTCAGTGCATCGATTAAAAAAATGCAATTTAATATTAATCTATGAGCCATTTGAAGACAACAATTGTTTTTATTTATATAAGGTCTTAGTTACTCTTGTATTAGAAACAGAGGGTCTAGCTGCTGCCACAAGGCCTGTTGTGTTTTTTTTTTTTTTATCAACATACAAATGCATTGCACTGGTTTTCCAGGACAGTTTGAATGTATTTGTGCAGTTGAGACAGTCAGCAGATTTAAATGTACTTAAGAGAGCTGGATTTAGGTTTCAGTTGAATCGAAGTATAAGATTGGCATCATTCTCACCCTCTACGATGACTGTGTTGCTGCGAACAATGTTGTTGGCTAAGTTGAAGGCCTCACACCAGTAGGTGCCCCCATGCTCTTTAGACAAGTCGGGGATCTGGTAGTCTGTGTGATCCTTATTGGAGAATGTGGTGTTCAGGGGCTGTTCATTTCTGTACCACGTAAAGGTGACTGGGGCTGTGCCATTAACCCTGCACATGAGGACGAGATTAACCCCCTCAGAGATTTCTGCCTCCCTGGGAATGGTGGTCAAAAGTGGGTGTGACAGTGGCACTGTGAGAGAGAAGAATAAAGGATACTGAGTTTAGTGAACAATAACTTCAGACATTGACTCTGTAGTGTTGCTCAAATATCACCCCAATTTAAAAAGAAAGCTTGTTTACATTTATAATTTATTGAAGAGGATTATCTCTAACAAAATACCAGGCTATGTCGCTGTGTCACCATGTTGCTACACTACATATTACTTTACTATACTCTGCTATACTATACTATACTATACTATACTATACTATACAATGCTTGGCTTGGCTGGGCTAGGCTAGGCTAAACCAGTCTACACCCTACGACACCACAGTGCCAAATTGCACTACATGATGCAAATATCCTATGCTAATACCTGTATTTTACTGCAGAGGTTCTCAAACTCTAAAGCCCAGGACCCCAAACTTAATGGGACCAGGAACCAGAGACCCTCACTGTCATTTAGGGTGGTTATGGCATAAAAGTTGCACACAGCTGTGCGAAACTGGCATTAAGACATCTAACCAAAGATTGGTATAAAAACGACACAAAACTACACATCCGCACAATTCTTTTTTTGAATAGTGCCAAATCATAACAAATGTTTTCTCAAGACACTTGACAATAGAGCAGGCCGCAGCCATATTCCCCATTTAATAGATATACAGATATATTAATATACATATATACATTTTCATACATCAAACCCAACCTGAATCCACCATGACTGCAGCAATGGGCCACAATAGGTGGCTTACAGTACAACACAATTCAATTTTCTGTTGTAAGTTAATAGAATCAGTTGTTAGATAATATCAACAACACTGATCAGTCAAATCACAAGGATTATTGCAGACTCACCTACGACAGGAGTGTCAAGTCTCCTACTGAGCTGACCGTCCTTCTGACTGTTCTTGGCTTCACACATGAACTTGCCTATTTCTGCAGGCTGGTTGATGGTGACGGGGAACAGAGCTTTTTCATAGGAAAACCTGATGCTTATTGAGTTAACTTCGATATAATCCTTCAACAGAGTGTAGTTAATGGGTAGACTACCAACATCCGACTGACACTGGATCTCAAAGGGCTGATGTAGGATTGCCCGTCCAACCACTTTGATTTTTGGCATGGAGACATAAACTACAGAGGAGAAAAATAAAATAAATCACACTGAACAAATCATTTAAGCAAAACCTCCTCTTGGAGGCAAAATACGGTACTCTTGGTATCATCATTTAACAGTAGGACAATTGTAATCTAAAACTGTAATACAGAAAAATTCTGCAAGATACCAAATCAATCTCTGAGCACATTTTTTTTGACCACTGGTGAGAAAACAACTACCTGGAAAGTGGCAGCATTTTAAGAGATATCCCTGTGTTGTGTAAAGAACATTACAGGAGCAAAGATATGAGCTGCAATTTAATGTTTTCACATCGTAACAGACTTTGGCAGCAGCATGGAGGGAACTATGAAATGGTGGGTCAAACCACACACAAACTACCCACAGGTGGTATAGCTTTGCAAACATTCAGGTAAGCTCAGGTAACCCTTCTATGTCAAATGCATTAAACAGGGAGAGGTTTTAGGTGATCACCTAAACTCACTGGCCTGAGAGTTTAAATCCATCATTTAGCTGGCAGGAGGCAGCAGAGCATTAAAAAAAACAAATTATCAACACTTATAAAACAAAAATCTTTATCATAATCTCCATGGCAGCCTTGCAGCACTCTTTCTCAACAGACTTTTCAAAGTCTTACTTTTCACCTCAAAGACATGATGGAGGTTCAACCAATGTCAAGTTATTTAATAAAAACACCTTTAAAAGTAATGTGAAAGAGGTTAAGTCTTGCCATCGTCTGTCTGTCTATTTGTCTGTCTTTCAACAAAATATTAAAATTAATATTATATAATTGACTTTAAAAAGTCACATGAAGAGTGGCATTAAGGTAGTTTTGGTTTGGCAGAGTAGGTGGCAACCATATATATATGATCTATGAAGCTTTTGCCTTGAGGAGGCGTCCTAGGTTCACCTGAGATCCATCTATTGCTTCTTCCCTGCCCCTTTCCTAAGTCTATCCACTGTCTCAACCCAATTAATAAAGGCACAAAAAGCCTTAAAATATCTTTATAAGAAAACAAGAAAGGGAGACATGAAGCTTACCTTTAGGACATACGGTCAGAGTTTTACTGTGTTTCACGATGCCATTTGCCTGAGCCACGCAGGTGTAGTTGAAGTCATACAGCAGAGCCCGGCCAAAAAACACTCCACCCCCCTTTGAGATCAGTGGATTTTCAGGAGGCTCAAGAGCATAAGTCAGGTCTTCTTTGCTGAGTCTTTCAGAGGCATAACTCTCACTCCTGCAGGTCAGTGTCATGTATTCCCTTTGAAACACTTCAGCAGGAGTCATGTTTAGGGTGGGCACTGAAAACAACTCTGTGGATGGACAAGAACAATATAAAAAATTACCACTGAAGTGAAGAGCTATGACAAATATTGATGTAAACTGGTTAAAAAACAGTAACATGTAGTTCAGGACTATCAGCTGAGTCAAAAAGGATAATATATGTTTTTGTTAATATATATTTTCTCATACATACACAGTAGGTTTTTCTGTATATGCATAAATGACTCTTTGTTAGCTCTCTGTGTCATCTGATGACCCCCAGTCACAGAGCTGTCTGTCATTGCAACTTTTACTGAGCAACATCTATGTATAAATACATTAATATGCTCATCTTCATACGTAGGACATTTAATCACAAAAAATAATAATAACAATACATTTTATTTAAGGGCACCTTTCATGACACTCAAGGTCACCTTACAAAAAATAAAATGTGCATTAAAACAGGCATAAAAACAAGTATAAAACAAACAATATAATACAAATACAGTGCTAAAGATCAGAGGGAGTAGGAGAGCTTGAACAGATGGGTTTTGAGTCTGGTTTTAAAGAGGGGTAAGGAGTCAGTGTTGCAGAGGTCAGGGGGGAGTGAGTACCATAACTGGGGAGCTGAGCGGCTGAATGCTCGGCCCCCCGTGGTGACAAGGCGAGAAGAGGGGACAGAGAGATGGACAGAGGAAGAGCATTGGAGGGTACGGACAGGTACAGAAATGTTAATGAAGTCAGAGAGGTATGGAGGGGCGAGGCTGTGGATGGCTTTGTATGTGTGGAGCAGGATTTTGTAGTATGTGATGGGGAGCCAGTGGAGCCAGTGGAGCTGCTTTAATCTCTGCTTGTATTGTTACTATATTAACCTTTTGTGGGCACCCTGCTGGCTTTCTATCCATAGCAAGACTTGTAGTCAAGTAAAGCAACACTGGCCATGATGTACTGGCACTGGTGTGACCCAGCCTGGACTCTGCCCTTTTCAAAATACTGCCATGCGAACATGAAACAACCCAAGGGAAATGTGCAAACTTGTAGCATTTTTTTAATTATCTTTTAATTGGAAAAATGTTGCATACAAATATATATATATATATATATATATATATATATATATATATATATATATATATATATATATATATATATATATATATATGTATATATACAACCTTTTCAGTATTATTCAACATTATTTTATTTTTCAGCATCCATTTCTCCCTCTTTTATTTTTTTAAACAAACATACAAAACAAATGAACAAAGATGGCTTACATTGTATTCAAACAGAAACATGAAATGGGTTTAAATTTAGTTGTAGTTACTAAATTCAGTTTGTGTCAGGGTGATAAATTCAATCAATTTTTCCCAAATTTGGTCAAACTTAACTTTTTGAATTTTCAGGCAATAGGTCAATTTTTCTATTTTGTATATCTTAAGAATTATTCCAAATCACTCCTTCATTGTGGGACGTGATGGATTCATCCACCTTCTAGTGATTTTTTACTAGCTGCTAGAAGAGCCTGTACTAGTTTTACATCTTTCCCTCGATTCATTAGTTGAGTTCGACCAAAATATAGAGTCTCAAAGTTCATAGGTAGATGGGTTTTAAACACAGTACTCAATGTTTTATGTATCTCCCTCCTGTATGATGTTAGCTTGGGGCATTCCCAGAACACATGAAAGTGGTTTGCCTCCCTCAAGCCACATTGTCTCCAGCAGGATACATTGATATTTTTATATTTTTCCTGGAGTGGAGTCTTAAAATATCGTATAACGTGTTTCCAGCAGTGTTCCCTCCAGATCAATGAATTGGTTGAGCACCATTGGAAGCTTCAAATTTCTCCCCACACTTCCTCTGGTAAATGTAAATCTGCCTCCTTTTCCCACTTTTCTTTAATATAAAAGGTATTTTCACTCTTTGCATAAAAGAAGGCATTGTATAATGTCGATATGGGTTTGCGTGGAATTGACTCACCAGCTGCTATTAAAATTTTGTAGAACTCAGACTCTGCTGTTGTTAAATTAGAGAGTTTACAATTCTGGCTAAGATAATTTCTCACTTCTAAATATCTGAAAAAATCATTTTTCTCCAGGCTGTGTTTTGTAGCATTTTTTTCAACTGAATCAGAGGAAAGAACCAGAGCTGTAGGTGTGAAAACCACCTCACAACATGGACTCAAGACATTCACATTTAAACCCAGCGGTAATAATCATTTCATTTCCTAGACTCATGTTAAAGTTTGTCCACTCACCAGTCACTGAAACAGTCTTTGTGTCCACCTTCACTAGATTTCCCATCTCCATCCTGCACTCGAACTCCCTAGGATCTGTTGCCAGAGCAAGTATGCTGGAGTTGACGCTGGACTCTCCGCTGCTGAGCAGTTTAGTCCCCTGGCTCAGGTACAGAATAATACTTCCATAATTGAAGCGGAGGTTTGTGATTGAGCATGAAACTGTGAGGCGGTCCCCTTCGTAGATTTTGTTTTGAGGGGAAATCTCCAGAACTGGAGTGATGGACAGCTCTATAATGACAGAAACAAAACAGTTAAAGAAAAGCTCTGAGCTTGGTCCAATGCTTCAAGAATAAATTTTGTTCCTACCTTTAACTGAAACTGTGTCTGTGTTGCTCCCCTCTGACTTAAAGGAGTCCGGTGGGACCAGGACGGTGTAGTCACAGTGGATTTTGTGGGTGCCCGCGGTACTAAGGCGAAGCTTGACCTCTGCCTGGTTGGAGATGACCTGCCTCTCCAGGATCTCTTTGGTGTCGTCGTAGAAGTAAAAGAAAATGGATCCAGTCTCTCCTGGAGCAGTACACTTGGCTGTTATCTCCTCCCCTTCACGGACATCACCGCTGTTAAGGTGGAGCACTGGTCTGGACAGACCTAGAAACTCACAAAATGAGGACACCAGATTAAGTGAAGTGTTGTGTAAGTAGACACAGGGTTGGCCTATATACACCAAAAAATGTATTTCAAAATTTCCAACTGAATAGTGATACATGGTAGACAAATCCTCCAAACCTACATTTATAGCATAAATCACAAAGATAACATTTCAACGTTAAATACTTTTCTCAAATGGCCACTCTCTCAAAGGTTAAGCTTATTGGGCCACATGTACATCTGTTTCTTGTCTATTCATCCGTTATCTATATCAGAATCGCCAAGCTGTCAATAGTGAGAGGTGGGGTACATCCTGGATTGATTACCAGCCAATCACAGAGCTGATTTGTAGGATCTTTCTCAAACCACCCCTATTCCCTCTCTGTTCATACTTCTACATAGTTTGTGCACTTTTGTTGAGGGTTCACCTCTCTGACTGCTGTCCAAAACCCCTGAATGTGGAGGGAGAGTGAGTAGCTTATCAGCCAGACTGCAGTGATTTAACTTACTGTATAGGTGAAACACTTTTTCTATGTTCTCTTGGGGAGATGGTCTGTAAATTAAATTTAAACATTATTATTTATACAGAATTTATGCTTCCAAATACGTTCTAGAAGAAGTGGGGTTGTATCACGGATAGAAAAGTCTAAATATTTACATAAAAATATGGGCTTAAATTTCTAATTCTTAAAACCAGAAAAATGTGTCTATTTGAAATAAAGTATCTTATGCTTACAAGTAATAGGACAAACATTATAATGAATAATTGAACAGTTTAAAGAATTACCACCAATTCTTCTTTAATTTAATATAATACCGTGAGGGATTATATTGAATCTGCTTGACACCATCTTATGTAAAACATATTATCTGAGTGACATAAAATCTGTGTCTTACTAATTTCCTCTTTCTCTGGGAGTGATGAAGGTTTGTCCCAAAGCTTGCTGCTGTATCTATGATGACACTGCACATGGGGAGCACCACTCGCTGTGCAGCAGTGGGAGACTCTGCACTGCAGGACTGAGAGTTTCAGAAGATCCTTTGTTCTCACAGCCATCAGACTGAACAACCCTCTAGACAAAGGCAGGGGCTCATGACCTGGACTGTTTATTAACACAATACCCAATTTCCCCAAGTGGATTAATAAAGCATCCATCTATCCAATATCCATCCCATCCATTCTTATTTTCTAAAAGATATTTGGTTTTGGGTAGTTCGGGACTTGATTGATGTGGATAGAAGCCTGCTTATTGTCGCTACTGGTCAGCAACATTAAGTCCTGCCTCAGCTTAGCCTCTCTGTCTGTGAGTAGGTAAATCTAAAGTTTGGTTGTGAGGGTTTGTACAGTATGGTTATATTCACACATTGACCTCAGCAACTTTCCAAAGGCCCTTTGGATAATCAAACCACTGATATGTCCCATGGCTTTGTCCAGTCTCTGTACCGCCAGTGATAAGGGGGCATATTTGACAAAGGCAAAGACACAAACATCCATCCACCCATGCATTCACACCTAAGGGCCTTTTAGAATAACCATTGAAACTAATGAGCATGTTTTTAGTTCGAGGGATGAAACTGTAGGGTGAGAACATACAAACTCCATACATAGGCCCTGTTCAAGGAGGGTTATTCAGCAAGCTTTTTGCTTTCAGGCGCTAACTTCACCTAATGCACCATTGTGCAGCCCATCTCTTGCCTGAGAACATATCTTTAAAATACTCTGCAATTTCAGTCAAAATTGCTCAAAAGTCCTTTTGTGACAAAAAAAAACTGAACTGACGTTGGGATTAATAAAGATGTGTGAGTCTGAATCTGAACTGAGGAAAGGATTACATGAATAGATTCTGAAAGGCAAAGGTTGCAGTAATAAGGCCTCATGTTCATCCCTTGCTTATCAGAATTTTAAGAATCACTCTATCAGCCTAACACTAGATGGACTGTTTCACATGCCATGGGATATATTTCACTTGTCTATCCGGGCAACATCCCATAGAAAGTGATTGGGAAGGGGAAAACTGTTAATTTAATTGAACAAATGAGTTATTTGTGCTGCCTCTTTTTCCTAGACTGGATGCTGATAAGCTTGGCCATTTTCTAAGCAGAACAATTGTTTTAACTTAGCAAGCATCTTCTGGCCAAGACAGGCTGCAGCATGTTTAACAAATTTCAGACATACGTCAAGTTCACGGACAGAAATACAGAAATAAACCAAGTAACTCACGTCACAGAGTATAAATTCATCTGTCAAAGCATGTACAACCAAATGCATCTTCTTCTGATGCCTTTATCTATTTTTGAGAAGATTTATGGAGACCAGCTCTCCAAGACACATTTTTCTGCATCAGGTTTCAACCTACAGAAGCTGCATATCTGAAACTCTTTTTGTACCCTTCTTCAGATAAACTTTGGAGATGAATTTTGGGCACAGATAATAAAAGTAAGGTTTTTGACTGAGTCACAGAACAAAGACTGTGGCTTCCAACACTTTCTAAATAAACACAATTTCTCAAGTATAAAGGAAGCAGATTAAGTACAACATTATAAATAAGAAAATGCCAATGGTTTAATCAGACTTTCCCAAACAACAGCTTCTATTAATGTCCACAAAATGAACCAACCTGTGACTGTGAGTTTCTTGGTGTTGCTTGTTTTCTGTTTGCCCTCAATGTTGATCATGCACTTGTATTTGCCGCTGTTGGAGACTCTGGCCTGTGGCAGTGGGTACAGGAGATCCTCAGAGCTGCTGGTGGTTTTGGTGTAGATGGTGTTTCCGTCTTTGAAAATAGTGTACTCCCGACTCAGCGTGTCCTCGTCTGAGCTGCTGACCACGGCCTGACACCTCAGAGTCACATTAGTGTCCCGGCTCACATCAGTGCTGGGCTCAATGGACAGGCTGATGTCTCTTATTGTGAATACTGCAGAATAAAGTAATAAAACAGGCAATTTTAATAAACACTGAAAATAAAGAAAAAAACAAGCAGCTAGGTTGAAAGACTTTTATTCGACCTGTGGACTATATTTTTGTTTAGTTTTATCATCAAGGGCGTCCGTGGCGCAATCTGATAATGCTCATGGTCAGCAACTGGAAAGTTGGAGATTTGAGCCCAGCTCGGGCTGTCAAATGGCGATTTGTCCTTGGGCAAGACACGTTGCCCCAAGTTGTAAATGGGCACGAAAGGGCGTGAATGTGTTGGCTGATACTGATTGACAACTGACATTCATATTTCAACCATCGGTGAGTAAATTTGAGATTGAATGGGTGTGAATGGGTAGATGCGACCTGCGGTGTGAAGCTGCTTTGAGTCAAAGAAACTAGAAAAACACTACATAAGCCCAAGTCCATTCACCATTTACCATTTACCAATATCTTTTCATGGTGTGATCTCTTCTAATGTATACTCAAAGGCCTAAAATGATTAATTGGTTGTCAATTAACATTTTACATTTTTACACGTGGTCAGTAAGGGACTCTAAGTCAAAACAATAACAAAAGATCAGACTATTTTTATTCTGGATCACAGAGTGACAATCCACATCTGTGTGAGGACATTAAGGTAGTGAGGACATTATTTACATCTAGATGGGACCGCAGAGAAATCCCTAATTGAGGTGCAGCTGACAGATGATGCTACTGTAGGGCCATCAGCTTCAGTGTTTTGTGGTTGGTAGGTGAGTGAAAAGGATGCAGATGGAATAATGTCAGCTAATACATCATAGTATGTGATATGATTGTTGTGAAACTCGAGCGGGCATGACGTCACTGAGCGACGTGACAGCGACGGTGACCAAATGAGCTATTTATGGACAGGCAACACAACTAAGATGGGCGACGCGATCTCGGTTGCCAAGTCGAGTTCGGTGTGAACGCGGCTTAAGACATGTCCCACAAAACTCATGATACTCAACTGTATGTATCAATGTGGCCAGGTGAGACAAATCAGTTATCTAAACTAGAAGCATGTCTAAAGGACATTAGGACCTGGATGGCCAGGAATTTTCTTCTTAACTCAGATATGACAGAGGTTATTGTGCTGGGCCCCCCCCAATGATTCAACTGACCTAGATGGCATTAGCTTGGCACCGGGCACAACTGTTGGGAATCTTGGGTTTCTGTATGATCAGGATTTATCCTTCAACTCCCACATAAAGCAAATTTCAAGGACAGTCTTTTTTAAACTTCGTAACATTGCTAAAATCAGACCTACTCTGTCTCGAAACAATGCTGAAAATCTAGTTCATGCTTTTGTTACCACTAGACTGGATTATTGTAATTCTCTTTTATCAGGCTGTCCCAGTAAGTCACTTAAGACGCTTCAGCTGGTTCAAAATGCTGCAACACATGTACTGACTAGAACTTGGAGAAGAGATCTCATTACCCCTGTATTAGCTTCCCTGCATTGGCTTCCCATAAAATATAGCATAGAATTCAAGATTCTTCTTCTCATTTATACAGCTCTCAGTGGACAGACACCAATTTCTCTTAAAGAGCTTGTAGTGCTGCACAACCCCTCTAGAACATTACGCTCCCAAAATGCTGGCCTGCTCGTGGTACCATCAGTCTCTAGAGGTAGTATGGGAGGTAGAGCCTTCAGTTATCAGGCTCCTCTTCTCTGGAACCATTTACCGACCACGGTTCGGGAGGCAGAGACCCTCTCTACCTTTAAGGGGAGACTTAAAACATTCTTCTTTGATAAAGCTTTCAGTTAGACATGAGGACCCTCCTGAAAACAAGATGCTGCATCTCAAAGGGTTAACCTCTAATAAATTTATATTCAGCAGAGACAAATATAATGATGACAGGTCTATGATTGGCCCATGGATCTGTCACTAGCTTTAGTTCTTACTTTAGTCCACTTTCCAACTGCTAAACAGAGGTTTGCTGCCATGATGGATTCATGTTGAGTTTTGGATGTATGTATGTGTATATATATGTATATGTGTATTTTATTTAAGTATGCATATATGTGTATTTTATTTAAGTATGCATATATGTGTATCCATAAATTGAAGAGTTTGTCTTCAGCCTGCTCTATTAAAGAGTCTTGAGATAACACTTGTTATGAATTGGCACTATACAAATAAAGATTGATTGATTGATTGACTGATTGAACTCGTCCTCTTCACTGTTGAACAAAAGGGAATGGCTGCCAGAGAGTGCACCCTCTATCTCAAAGTGGTGCCCTTGCCATCACAGAGATAGCAAGGGTAAACAACGATCAAGAGACATGGACTCAAACGAGAAGAATAATGACAATTTTAAGGGAGAACCAGAAAAGGAAAAAAATCCAAATCTATTGAGAAATTTTGAGCTATCTTCATTGCAGACAGATGGACGGACTAGCAAACAAATAAATGGACAAAGGCCGGCAAAAATAGAATGCCCTTGTGGGAGGAAAAGATATTCTGACCAGTACACAAACACATCGTACACAAAAATACCGAATTTATTGGAACATAATCAGCAGAAACATTTCCACAACAATCTTTGATTACACGTATATTCTGAATTCTCAACATGGAATTTATACATATTTTGTACTACCTTATTAGAAAAAACCTTTTTCTTGTAAATTTTTAAAAGCACTATAAAAAAAAAAGAAACATAATGTAATGTACTTTACTCCTTATGTTGTGATTTAGAGAAGTGGCTTATATTGGCTTTAATCATGTGTTTAGCTTATCAAAACATGAACTTCAGGTTTTCATTAAATGTTGGTGGAGTTAAGATTGTACAAAGATACATGTGTGTTTCTTTTGTTATCAGTGTTATTTCCTGCTAGAAGTGATCCTGTAAATGTGACAACATGGCCCCCTGGCAGTGAAAATATGGGAAATGTGGCCATCTTGACTGAAGTTTTCCCATCACTGCAGTTACCTTCAGTGATTTAAATATAACACAAAAGTGCACATAACAAATCAAGCATCAGTTTTTTCAATCACCTCTTGGATTCTGCATTTTTCCCTCTCTGCAAAACTAGTCAATAGTATTTGTCAGATTTATTGTCCAAAATAACCACAAAGTGGTATTTTTACTGTCTATTACTTTGTTCTTTGCTTTATTTATTTTTTTTAGTTATATTGTTTTGTGGACCCTCTTCAAACTAACTGGCTCTCTCATTTACATTTTTACTTAATTTTCTTTGGTTGGCAATACCAAAGTGAAGAAAAAGACTTAATCTGAGTCACTCCCTTCAGGAGTGATTCAATGAGTGACTTCATGATTGCAGCATGAAGGTTTGTTCCTTTAAATCACTTCCTCTTCTGATTCAAATCAGCAGTCGTTAACGGTCACATTTTTGAAATAACTTTAATAGGAAATTCATCTTTGTTGGACATGCAACTGACAATAAGCAGGAAGCTGACATGTTAGAGTGGAATTTCATTTCGGTGGTCACAGTGTGTACAGTGCCATGAAAAAGTATTTGCCCCCTTCCTGATTTCTTACTTCTTTGCATGTACATGAGTGACTCACAGAAGAAACAATGAAATGAATGGCTCTACAATTCTTCAGTCAATATTAGTATACATGGAAAATGAAAAAGGCCCAAAAAGGACAACAAAGAAAGGACATTTAACTGCCTCAACACATATGGTCACTACTAAGGCAAGAGTTCAATACCCATATATTGAAATAAAAACACTCACAATCTGGCAATATGATATGCATCATGACACAGGGGTGATGGTATGATACAGCAAGAAATACTATAAGCAGGCTGGTATATCTTTTTTTTTTTAACCAAATAATCTATTTTTGAACATTTTCGTAGAGTTAGGAACCCACAGTGTTAAGTGCATAGAGATAACCTTTCTAATCTGTATTAGTATCATTAACACAAAGCATGATCCCTGCAGTAAAAGTTACTGTCTGTCCCATTGACAGATAACCTGGCACACCAGATGGACTGTCGGATAAATTTCAGTAGTCCATCTGGGAAGGAGTTTATAGAGAGTGTCTGAGAATGGGCTGGACTTTTCAAAAAGCAAATCAGGCAGGTCATTGGACAGTTGTTCAGTCATATTCATTAAGGGCCAATCAGATAATGTAGTAGGGAGGTGATGAAGCCACTACCTAGTTTTATTTCACACTTCAATATCTTCAATGAAAAATTCGCCGTAGACTTTGTGTGAGCCAAATCAAGTTAGTGATCAAGTCTGTTCCAGACAAACTCAGATAAAAATCATGTTATAAAAGAAACAGAAAGACAATACTGACACTCCTGAGCTCGTGTCCACCACACACCTTATTTTGGGAATCCAATCAGAAACTTATTTGAAAATCCCAAGGACTTTGAGACAAGGAAACCTGCAACTCTAAAGTGCTAACTCATCTACAAACCCAAATTCCAGTGAAGTTGGGACATTGTGTGAAACATAAATAAAAACAGAATACAATTTTTTTCAAATCCTCTTCGACCTAAGGTCAGTTGAATACTCTACAAAGACAAGATATTTAATATTCAAACTGATAAATGTTAGTTTTTTGCAAATATTCACTAGTTTTGAATCTGATGCCAGCAATGTGTTCCAAAAAAAGCTGGGACAGGGACAACAAAAGACTGAGAAACATGAGCAATGCTAGAAAAAAACACCTGTTTGGAACATTTCACTGGTTAACAGGTTAATTGGAAATGGATGAGTGTCATGATTGGGTATAAAAAGAGTATCCCATGAAAAGCTCAGACATTCACAAGCAAGGGTGGGGTGTAGTTCTGTGCTTTGTGAACAGATGCATGAGCAAACAGTCCAACAGTTTAAGGATGTTTCTCAATTTACAGTTGCAAGGAATTTAGGGTTTTAATCATCTACAGTCCATAATATCATCAATAGATTCAGAGAAATCTCTAAATGTAAGCACCAAGGCCAAAAACAAACACTGAATGCCCATGACCTTCAATCCCTAGGGCAGCACTGCATTAAAGAGTGGCACAGTTCTGTAAAGGATATTACCAGGTGGACTCAGGAACACTTCAGAAAACCACTGTCAGTTAAAGTTCATCGCAACATCTACTAGTGCAAGTTAAAACTCTACCATGCAAAGCAAAATCCACATATCAACAACACCCAGAAACACCACCAGCTTCTCTGGGCCTGAGCTCATCTGAGATGGACTGACACAAAGAGAGAAATTATGCTGTGTTCTGATGAGTCCACATTTCAAATTGTTCGTGGAAATCATGGACGTCATGTCATCGACGAGCTAAAGAAGAAAAGGACCATCAGATTGTTATTAGGACAAAGTTCAAAGCTAGTAGCCTATCTGTGAAGGCACCATTAATGCTGAAAGGTACAGTACATACAGGTTTTGGGGCAACATATGCTGCCATGCAAACTTCTTTGCAGGGATCTTCCTGCATATTTCACCAAGACAATGCTATGCCACATTCTGAACGTTACAATAGTGAGGCTTCATAGGAAAAGGGTACTAGACTGGCCTGCCTTCAGTCCAGACCTGTTTCCCTCTGAAAATGTGTGGCGCATCATGAAGCATAAAATATGACAATGCAGACCCCAGACAGTTGGGCAACAGAAGTCATACATGGATAAAATTTTACCTACAGGCTTTAACAATTAGTGTCCTCAGTTTCAAACGCTTATTAAATGTTGATAAAAAGAGGTGATGTTACACAGTCAAAAACACACCCCTGTCTCAGCTTTTTTGGAATTTGTTGCATCAAACTCAGGAAGAGTGTATATTTGCAAAAAACAAAGTTTATAAGTTTGAACAATAAATACATTTTCTTTGCGTATTCAATTAAACATAAGATTGAAAGAATTTGGACACAAAGGATACAAATCATTGTGCTCTGTTTTTATAAGTGTTTCAAACAACACCCCAATTTCACCAGAATTGGGGTTTGTTAGTGTCTAAGGACTCAATTATGAACCTCTGTTTAATCATGCAGGATGCTTTTGATGGATTTATAAAGGAGTTTGTTGTCAACATGGGATCTCTCATCAAAAACAGCCTTTTGAGACTAAAGAGCCAACAGTTCAGGTGTCTGCCCCTTCAGAACATACTGAGAGAAACTCAACATGAACATCAGGCCTCTCCAAAACTCTGGAGTGAGGTTAGTTCAGAGGCAACAGACTTCTGCTGTGACTAACAGTGTCTTGTTGTTTGCAGCAGTAAACAAACCACAGGAACAAGAAAAAAACAGGGACAGGAAAAGCACTTTGTGAGACAAACGGTCCACACAGGGGATCTTTCAGCAGAAGAGCTAAATCTGGAATACACCCAGCATCAGTCAGCAAGAAGCAGCAGCCTCAATGATGAAAAGAAGCAGGAGTACACAAGAGGAGGTGATGTGGACATGTGTGTGACTCATAGAGGGTACATGCTGAGCAAGAAATAGGAAGAACCTCATATTCATGTTGAGCATTTCTGTTTAGTTGTATTGTCTGTTAAAAAGTTGCCTCATAGGCAACCATAGTAGAGTATGAAGCCTACGGAGGGCTGCTGTTTACATACAACAAAATTCAAGTGTGAATGCTATGTACAGAAGTGAATATCAACTAGCCCTGGCACAACACCAAGCCCCCCACAGCTTCCCATCTGGCCCCCAGATTATTATGAAATTCAGAAAAAGGAAGGGGAGGGGTCTTTTTGTCATTAAACCCCTAAAATCATTAATACAAGCTCCAAAACATCTGGGATTGAAACAGTTTCATCAAGAACGACCTCATGTTCATTGTGCTTCACCTGTAACCATTGATAGCCAAAGTTGATCAAGACGTGTGTTTGTATTGGGGTCAAAACCAGTGCTGGTTAGCATGACAGCCCCTGAGAGAGGGAGCAACATGCACATACTGACCACATTATATGCAACACCTTGCTAGAATAAGCTTGGGACCCCTTTTGCCTTCAGAACTGCCTTAGCTCCTCACCACGGCATAGATTGAATGAGGTGCCAGAAACATTCCTCAAAGACTATGGTCCACATTGACATGATAGCAACAAGCAGTTGCTGCAGATTTGTTGACTGCACATCCATGTCGTCATGTTCCAGAGACCATTTTAAGGTGACGTGAGCTTTGTGACATGGCACGTTATCCTGCCAGAAGTAGTTACACTCTGGTCATCAAGGGATGGACATGGTCAGCAGCCAGACTCAAGTTGGCTGTGACATTTAAACAATGCCCAGTTGTCTCTATTTGGGGCCTGAACTGTGCCAAGGAAAAACCCACCACACCATTACACCACTACTAACAGCCTGAATCAATGATTTTTATGTTGTTAATGGAAAAATCTGATTTTACCAACTGAATGTTGCAGTAAAAAATTAAAACTGATCAGACCAGGCAAACTTTTGTCCAAATGTCTATTATTCCATTATGGTAGGCCTGTGTGAATTGTAGTCTCAGTGTCCTGTTCTTAAATGACACAAATATCATCTGTTGAGATGTTCTGCTGCTACAACTTCAAGATTTGATCTGTTGTCTGCTCAGAAATGATCTTCTTTCTTGGTTGGGATGAGTGGTTATTTGAAACCCCAGTAAGTAAAAGACCGAGCATTTTAAAGGGCTTTTTTTTTTTTTTAAAGGGGAATCACACATTTTCTAACACTAAAAGCAAATAAAATTGACAGTGGACCTTTAAATTACATTTCTTCTCCATTCTGATGCTTGCTCTGAACTTCAACACCTTGTCTTGATCATGTTGACATGCCTAAATGCAACAAGTCGCTGCAACATAACCTTCTAGTTTTCACACACTGAGTACCCCTGATCCACTTCTATTCTTACTCAGTCTGAGATGCTCTGTTGGAGCTCCATCCCCACATGTGCTCAGTCTGTTCTGATTGGTGCCTTGTTTTTAATAACTTTAATGGCTGTTCCTTTCTACGCTCTATGCTCTGCTCTGGGCTTGGCATCCCGAGGAAAAAAGGTTTGAACTGCTGACAAAACAGGGGGGTTTCCTGAATATTGTCCTAATTACCGCTCTGTGATAGTAAAATCAAAAGTTTTAGGGCATGGATTATGATCTTAATGTGCAAAAAGTACACTACGAGGTAGTCGTGCCAAAAAAGTGTGGTCTATTCTAATAAGACAAAGCACTAACTTCTGGCCTTGTTGGTCCAAATAACCTCTAACTGTAATCTGAACGCCTCCTCCTGCTGACCCTACCTTTATACATATGCATCCACTGTATGCGTATATACTTCTGTATTGTATATCTGTACATTCTGTCTGTTTACTCATATTATCTATATAATATGTGTGCATTTGTATATTTAGTCTATATTCATACTTATCCACATAATATGTAAATCTGTACCATGATTAATAGAGCTCCATATCTATTCACAATGCCTAGTATATCTGGATATTGTCAGTATATTTCGAACCATTGACTTAAGGTTGTTAATAACATAGCTATAATCTCTTGTTTTATTTCTTCCTGTAAATATCTATTCACAATGCCTAGTGTATGCGTATCTGGATATTGACAGTATATTTCGAACCATTGTCTGCAGGCTGTTAATAACATAGCTATAATCTCTTGTTTTATTTTCTTCCTGTAAATACATATAGATATATAATCACGCACCTCTTGTATATTACAGTATATAACATTGCACTTCTGGATTGGATGCCAAATGATTTTTCGTTACTCTGTACCTGTGCATGTGTCATGACAATAAATTTGAATCCTAATCCTAATCCTAATCAAGTCCTTGTGACCCAAGATATATATTTTCGAAGTGTCTGGAAATCCTCCCACTGATTTCAAATCATATAAAAAACACACCACAGTCTTATCCAATTGAATTCCTGAAGTTCTAATGTACCACTTGACATCTTAAAAAAAGCAAAGCTCAATTTTGCCTAATTTTCAGCTCTTTACAATTCACATTGATTTACATTAGCCAAATTGTCTATCTACATTTGTACATAATAATCATTATATGAGCCAGTTTTTGCCTCACAGCACTGAATGGAAAAAGTTGCTAAAGTAATGCTAAAGAACAAATGAACTCAGAACAAATACATCACAAGTGCATCAAGGAACATGAGAAACAATCAAGCAAACAAGAGCATAAAGATACAGTCATAGCTTTCTGGTTAAAAAATCTTTTCAGGCCATGTTCATGAGGAGCTACCTGACAGGAAAAATGGTTAATACACCAATCCATCCTACAATCACTACTGGATGAAGAAAAGTACAGACCATCCAGAGCCTCAGCCCCTCTGAGGCTGACCTGAACTGACTCATGGTTTCCAGAACAGGGAGGCGTGTGATACGGCCCACAACCACATTCCCAACATCTCAAACCACAGCTTTTCCACAACACCAGACTCTGACCATCACAAAGCTCTGATAACACACACTTTCCACAGACCCACCATGTTTTTGATGACTGTGGAGCCTTCAGTACAAATAATGGAGAGTAAGTCAGTTCCTTAAAACTGTGGTGCGGCATATCAGAGGTAAAACACAGATAAGACGGATGATGCTAGTCTGAAACTTAACTGTTGCCACATAACCCGACCTCTCTCCTTGCAGAGTCATAGTGACTGGCGACTTGCATGAACAGAGATTAAAATTTGAGTGAAAGCTAACGCCTGTCTCGTGTAGCAGACAGTGGCTTCTGTGGTAGGGTCTGTTACCTTCCAGATAAAGAATTTCATTTCCTTTACAGTTTACCTCAATTGCATGTCTCTTTTTGGGAAGAAAAAACAATTGTAGCGTTCTTGAATCAGTAGTGCAATGTCACAGCATTGTCATCAACTGGAGGCCCTGGGGACACATCAGACCCCCCACAGCCCCCCAACAGGCCCCTAGAACTTTATCAAATACAGAAACGTAAGAACAAAATATATTTTAGTTTTTAAGGTATCTTTCTTTTTTCTCAAACCTCCGCAGCTATCAATGTTACCCACAAAAACAATTTTATCATGCATGACTTCATGTTAGATCCATTTGACAGAAACGCACCATCGGCTGTTTTTTTTATTTTAAATGTTCAGCCAGGAGTGGGACTGTTTTGGTGTCAGTCCCAGTGATGGACAGCCTGACAGCATCCATTTTCTCAACAGCATTTTGTCAAGAAAGTAGATGTCCTTTGCACAATATAGTGTATTTGCAGTAGGGATGGAAATCTCCATCCCCAGGACGATAAAATATGCATCTTTATATGTAGGCTATGGTACGATACACTAAAGATTCACATGAAGCATCTACCAATTCAGGATGATAGATCTTCCTACCACGATGCAACCACAATGCAATAACAATGCAAATCTGTGTAAATTCAACTCAACTTTATTGTTACTTCAAGAACATAAGCAGTATCATACTTATCATCATTAAGAAGCTTGTAACAAATGAACACAGATGACTTACAGAAGGCTACTTAAGCAGTGAGGACTCGTGAGAATTGAACGGCTGAGAGATAATTATGGAAGTGAATTGACCGAAAATAACAATTAAAAAATATATATATATATATGTATATATATATATATATATATATATATATATATATATATATATATATATATATATATATATATATATATATATATATATATATATATATATATATATAGATATAGATATAGCTATAGATATATATATAGATATTTATATATAATAACATGGCATCGGATTTTACTGATCAAAAGCTTTTACAAGGCGATGCATCGTGGTTTCAGCCCAGTTTCTAATCTGATGCACATCACTCCATCCGATGCAATTTACCATAGACCCTTGCATAGATGCACTGATTGCACATCGGATAAAATGCCCATCCCTAATTTGCAGAGATAATAAGTCACCCAGAAAATTAAACTGTTTTAAAACCCATTTTGTGTCAGTTTACAAGCAAGTGTCACAAAAATGAAAAACTGTTTTGTTTTCATTTGACTCAACCTGTACTAATGTGTAGATTTTTTACAATCTTTGTCACTGACATGGTTCATTTGTTAGGCTCATAAGATTATTGTATAGTTACTTGTCAGTAAACTGAGAGAAAATCCATTTAGATCCTCCAGTACTAAACAGTTTAAGAGATTTTTGTGCATATTTGTAGAAAACTCCAAACACTTATTCTTTAATATTCTCATAAACCAAAACACAGAACTTTAAAAATATAAGTAAGAATCTGCTGTGAATAACAAATTGTTCAGAGATTTGTGAAAATGTTTTGTAGGGTGCTTTTCTCATTTGAGTAATAAGTCGACATGAACGAGAAAAAACTGTTCCATCTAAAGTCCAGGTCACGTGTCCATTTAGAGCTTTTATAGGTCACAGACTTTTTGCTATAATTTTGTTTTCCAGTGATTGGAAATCGTTTTAGTCAAAGAATAACACTGTGTACAAATGACTGATACTGTGTAAGGTTTGAAATAGTTACCTGTGAAATCAGTGATATTTGCAGTTTTAAGTATGTTACTTTTTCAGATGATACAAATTTATTTTGTTTCAGTAAAAGTTCAAAAGGGCTATGAGTGGTGCTGAAAGGGAGCTGGAAAAAACAGGTTTTTATTTCAGTGAACTGACTTTAAAATAATATTTAAAAAATCATATTTGGAAATCAAACAGAAATTGAACATGATATACAAAAATTATGTGAAGTTAATTTTGAAAGGGTTTAAGAGACCAAATTTTGTGTTTGATTGCAAATTAACTTGGTATTATCTTAAAGGCAAGACAACAAAGTCAAAAGTGATCCTACATAAAGCTAGAACTATATCATATTATAACGCCTTCATTTTTCTATCACTCACTTATTGTTCCTCACATTTCGCACTGTGTGGAATTGTAGAGATCACTTTTAAAACTATTTTATATTCAATAGTTGTGCTACAGAAATGATCTTGACGCATTATCAGCAATGCTGATTATAATGCCATTACAAATAAGCTTTTTTTAAACTCTAATGTTGTGAAATTTGATGACTTGCATTATTATACAATGATGTAGCTAATGTTTAAAGCAACCTCAGTCACTTGCAGACATTGTACAGAAGTTTTTTTCATCAATGATTTGAGAGGCATTTGTAAGTTTAATGTAAGATACAAATTTTCAAAAGCATACTTCAGTTGCTTTGTTATTCTGCTTTTGAAGGCCTCAAGTGTTGATGATTTGCTTGTCGCAGATTTTTCTTTTCTGTAAACTGGTGGCTTGATTATAATGAAAAGGTCAGATGGGATTAAACAAGTATTTAGTTTCTGTCTATGCCTGATCAGTCTCTGGATACGTGACTTTTGACTTTTTTGGACAGTCCACACTATTTTGGTTTGTTGATTTGTATGACACCTGAATCAAAACACTTCCACTAGTCCCATTTATGACCCATATTTGGGTCCCTGGCCCACCACTTGAGAACCACTGTCTTAGACTGTACTTACGTCCCTGTGCATCCACCACTCTCCCAGCATGGAAGTCTTGAGAGAAGAGAAAGTAAAAGGACCAGATTAGAGACACAATCAAAAGCCCCCTCCTCTAAAATAGATCCAGGATCCTGTATCAGTGGGGTCTTACAGCTGTAGAGGAGCGAGGAGGTGAGCAGGAGCAGGAGGCCCATCCTGTAAGACGGACTCTGAAGAGTCCCAGCGCTGCAGCTCCTGAAGGGAACGGGACTGTGGCTCCTCTGCCTGATAGTCGGGTGGTGTTTATGGGGGGCTGGAGTGGACACTAAGGTGGTGCTCTACCTCAGCCTCTCTGTGGTCAGCGGTTATCAACTCCAGCAGCCGTTGGCTTGGCTTAATTTGACAGGAAGTGAGTGTTGTTTCCTCAGGATGTTCGTGCCTCCCGCCTCTTTGCTGTTGTGGAATGTTCTCTTCTGGCTCTCCTTCATGTGTGTGTGTGTTCGTTTGTGTACTTTTGTGTGTCTGAATATGTTCTTGTGTATGTGACATGGTAGTCACAATAATGGGGAGCAGTAGTTGGGCCTTTGACCTCCGACCCTGAGTGCTGATGCAGGTAGGGGAGAAAAAGATGGAGACACATTCTCTGTGCCACAGAGCACATTTCCTGATCTTTGGGGGAAAAAAGCTCGGCGACTCAAACACTTTTCACTGACATAAATCTCAGGGTGGACTCATGTAGGTGGGACTATTTTCACAAGTGAGAATACTTTCCTAAATGACTGACTGAGGCGTGACTGCTGAACGTTGGAGGTCATTCCTAACTCATGATGTGTGTCAGTGACCTCATCAAATTCAAGATATTGTGGTGTAATCAGATGTTCTTAAGTGGTCCGACTTTAAGACCCTCCCTCATGAGAACACATGACCTGAATTTTTGAAAATTTTCAAGGACAGACGTAATCAGATTAAACACGAGTCTGGAGGAAACTGACTGGAGAAAGAGACAGGACAAAACATGAATGTTTGAGAAGAGCGTCATGACAACAGAACTGAGGACAACCATGTGAACGCTGAGCAATTGTTTTGAGCAGGAGTGAGAAACTACGGTGGCCGACAAGGCCGTACGCGCTGCGAACGAACATACGCACCACAAACACTGCAAACGCAGGAATGATAAAACAAATGAAGGTATCTCCTGTCTGTAAAGATGGTCTTGTCCATCCCTCTGGTCGGCTCCCCCTAGTGGCCTGGTGAACTTACGTTTTGTGGAGTGAATTTGCAGCGTTTCTCTCTTGCAGTTGTTTTGGGGTTTTGTATGTAGCATTTCTCTTTCGCATTTGTTTTGTCAGTTTGTATCTTTTTGCTTCTGCGGTGTTTCTGTGACTGCATCATTTTTTGTGCATCATTTTTCTGTTGCCATTTGTTTAATGTGTTTGTGTGCTTTTGGTTTTGCTTCATTCCTGTGTTTGCAGCGTTTGGCCGTTTGTGGCGTGTTTGTTCGTTTGCGGCGCGTATGCCCTTGTCGGCCACCGTAAGAAACAGTGTTGAATAAGAATGCTTTCAAAGTTATATTCGTTTTTTATATTTAACAATGTACAAAATACAAGTGAGCAAACAGAAGAAGAATCTAAATCAAATCAATATTTGGTGCGACTAGCCTCTGCCTTCAAACCAGCAACATTTCTGACAGATGCACCTACACAGAGTCAGAGACTTAGCAGGGTTAAAGTCATGTGTATGATTAAACAATTTAATCAAGCAGGTCTAATCGTCATTATTTACACATGATAAAACAAAGTTATCAATTCAAACAGAAACAGCTGTGCACGAGGCTTAAAACTAGGCGAGGAACAGCCAAAATCTGCAACTGAGGTGAGGTTGTTAAAGACAGTTTCATGTCACAGGCTGTACAGTTTGTTAAAAAATGTAAAAATTTCTGACCCAGGGTGAGTAAAATGAATTCATTGTTCATAGTCTCATTTTACTTATTTTATTTTTTTCCTTTATAATGAAGTTGAAATGTCTTAAAGATTCTGCTTTTTGCATCTTGCTGATTTAAATTCTTTCATGCTCTTACCTGATATTCCTACTGCTATTTACTCTTAGTTATTAATAAAATATTTCTGATTCTGATTGATGTAGAAGTGTGATTTATGAAGTAAGGAAGGGAAAATAAAAACCATGATTTGTACAAAACAAAAACAAGAAACTTAGTGCACACTTCTAATAGTTTCTGAATATAAATTACAGAGATATATTTGAAGTTTGACTCTGAAGTCTTTCAAACATTGGCAAAGCAAAAAGTCAAAGTAATTAAAAGACAATCCATTTTTAAGATAGACAGTAATGCTTACCCTTCCTTACCCAAAATTTAGTGGGTAAAGAAAGAGGGGGTAAAGTGATGGTTGTCACCACATACATTATTAAAAAATAGTAATAAATAAAAAATCACACTGATAATTAATGGAACCATCAGAACCAGCTGCATTACAAAATACAACTTCTCAGACAAACTTCTTTATGACACCATATTATTGCCTATCTAATAAAGAAAAAAGGTAAAATAAAAAAAGATGCATGTTTTAGAAATAATTTTTCAAAAACGTTTTAACCTAAGTGTAAGTCATTGTAGAGTTATGTGAAACCAAACTTGATAATTCTCTGAGATTATTCTGGTGATGGACTATTACAAAGAAGATGAAAGTTTAGCCTCGCTAATGCTGGCAGTTAAGAGCCTGATCAACACTGACTTTGATACTGTGATATCGTAAATCTCCATCAAGACCTACAGAGCACTGGACAGTTATGTGTGCTGTGTAGTTATTTGTTCAAACACACCGTGATTGTCAGGGTTTGTCAAAAACTTAATGGAGAAGAAGCTGGACTCAATTGCAGATAAACAAAAAACACTTTATCTTAAACTAAAAAGGCTAAAAAAAAATAATCCTTTACAAAAAAAAATCTCTTACAAAAGCTCTAAATCAAACAGGCTACCTATAGAGAAAAAAAAAACACTAGAAGCTAAACTCAAAATACAAACCAAATTCACGTCAAAAGAAATCAAACAAAACTACCTACAAGAGAAAACACTGGAAACTTACTCAGGGAATATGGCATAGAAGACCGACAAAGACGAGAGGGATCACAGAGACGACATACACTCGGGGATAATCAGACCCAAGTGAGACAATCACACAGGTGCAAGGAATCACAATCAGGGTCCACACTGACACCGCTTTATTCTACTATTTATCATTATTTTCTTTCATCTTAAGAGTCCCTTGTTTTGTATTATTCATTAACAATCATTGTTCTTTTGATTTCCTTTTTTATCCATCCATCCATCCATCTTCTTCCGCTTATCCGTGGTTGGGTTGCGGGGGCAGCAGCCTAAGCAGGGAAGCCCAGACTTCCCTTTCCCCGGTGACCTCGTCTAGCTCTTCCTTATTATTTTTATTCATTATTATTATTATTATTATTATTATTATTATTATTATTATTATTATTACATACAGGGACACAACGGGGGTGGGTTGGAATGAGTTGGGTTTTATATAAGGCAGAGTTGACAGCAATGGTTTTGATGTCTGTATTTCTTTGTTTCTTGCATAAAATTTCAATAAAAAGATTAAGAAAATATTTATAAATTAATGTTTCGCACCCAAATAGGTTCAAACTTGTTCCCTCAAGCAGTAAACACAGTTATGTTTTGATAGAGAAAGAAAATTTTGTTTCTTAACCTTTGAAATTCTTGATCACATTTTCAGACAGAATCTGACTTCACTTTAAAAAATTGTTTTATGATTTTTTCAAAAGTTTTGGTTCTGAAACTGAACACAAGTTCATTCGTGTGGAAAAATGTTCAAAGGCAGATCACAGATCAAAAGTCAGAATAAAAGAAGCAGACAAAGTCCGGTGTTGTATTTGGTTTATTTTGATTTCATCTCCTGTCTTATAAACCACAGTCAGCAGAGCAGTCTACAGTCACAGGGACAAACCTGATTGTTTTCCTCTCTCACTACTTCAATATTCTTCTCATCTAAAATCTTAAAACTCAAAGCAGGGTTCTTAGAGAAGAAGGTGATCTGGAGAAAATGGCCCCGACACAAAACTCTTCTGTTTTGCTGGGACAATGAAGCAGACCACAGCTGCTGAACCACAGAGGGCAGGATTCGTGATGAGCCCTGTGACGGGGGGAAGGTGGGGACTAATGTGAAAACTGCAACTGCAGCCGCATCTAAAGACTGTTTGGTGCTTTCCAAGTTCACTCTCAGTCCATGAGTCCGTTATTCCTTCAGCTGGGGGAGAAAAGCTCAGGGTGAAGCAGAGGGGTGAGGCAGAGAGGGAAAGAGAGGGCGGCCGTTTTGGTGTGTTTCCATAAAGCGGTCCAGCTCAGTTTGGTTGAGTACAGGTTGTAATTATTTGTTTCCACAGACAAATGTTGAGAAAATATCTGATCCATACAATTCCACTTTTTGGCATTATTCTGTTGAGGTACCAAGCACACCTGTTTAACCCTTTAGGGTGGAACTAGACACACTACGGTACACCAGGTAAGGGTACAGTTGTCTAGGGAAATGCAAGCAAGATCAGGGCTTACTACACCAAACTGTACCAACGCACCACTACAGGGTCACATTTGCCTGGAAAAGGGGGTCAAAGACTCAAGTGCATCAAGTGTGTGTGAGTGAGTTGAGTGTGTGAAGGTAAGGCTGTCCCCACTTTTTATTCCCTCCACTTCACTGAGGCTAAGGCAAACGAAATGCCAGCACAATTAAAAACACAAAATTACAAAACAGGAGGAGAAATAAGATTAAAAAAAGCAAAACAAGCAAAGCTGCAGCCCCGGAGCAGAGGCACGTTACCGGTGATGATGCACAAAAAAAAAAAGAAAAGAAAGAAAATTAGGCATTTTACCAAACAGCACCACAAAAACAAGGAGGTAAACTGACACACATCTCCAGGGTGACGGACTGCACCCACACTGACACCACAGAGGCTGAAGGTTGTTCCAGTTTAGCTCATGAGACCTGCCTCACTGTAGTGAGTGTAAACAAGTACAGTTTTAAAGCTTGGCTGCTTTTCATTAACACAACACCTCCTGCTCGCCTCTTTAAATGAATGACAACAAACAGGTCTGAAAATAAAATCAAAATAAAAACTCAGAGCAAAAGGGAAACACTAAAGGAAATCTGTCTAAAGAATGACGCGATGTTATCAAGAGTCAAATGACTGTAAAGTTTTCTACGCCTACAGTTCTGCGTGAAAAGATGTCATGAGAGGCTGCCCTCAGAGCGGAGAGGTCAACTTTTTTTTTAAATATGAAAAAGAAAAAAAAAAAAGGATCAGAATTGGGTTAATGGAAGTTTTGCACTGAACTGTGTGAGAAATTGGAATATTTACTCAAACACCTCTGTAAGAATTAAAGCAGAAAATGCAGGAATTCAATTTACTGTGAAACTTCAATTAACTGCTCGAGCTTTCACTTACCCCCTTTGGTCACACTGTAATAACTACATGCAATTAAGCATTAATAAAGCTGTTGAAGATACTTAACAAATCATCTATGAACCATCATTAATGTTCTATATCATATTTAGAAAGATATCCATAATAACTGCTTTAGAGATGATATAAGAGCTGATTATAAATAATCAGTTATCATCTATAAAGTGTGAATATAGACTGATTAAACACATTTTAGGTTTACATTAAGCATTCATAGCTGTGATTTTGAAGTGAAATATTTACAATGAATGCTTCATAGATGACATGTTAAGAAGGTTTCACTAAAACTTCATGATGTTTAGTTATTATAACATGTTAAGAGTTATCATGTTTAAACACCTCACAAGCCAATTTTTCATCAGGCGTTGAGACAGACCACAGAGTAGACCGTACATTGTTGCCAGATGTATCTACCTCTGAGAAAATGTGGACGAGTAAATTAAATCACTGATTTGAGCTTCCTTTGGTAGAAAGCAGGACAACCTGCTGCACAGCTGGCACACGTCAGAACTCATCTCTGAAGCACAGCGGCCTTGGGCTGAGACCTTCATCCATTTGTGCAGATGTGCAGAAACATAATTCTATCATTATTCTAGAGAGGCTAAGTCTGAAAGTGAAGGCTAGACAATTATCATGGATAACATAAATGACCTAAACCATGAATATTTTCTATATAATCACGTTAAAGTCTGATTAATTCACATGTATCATCATGATTGGTAACACTTACGTATAGTTTACAAGTCATCACGGACATTACTTATGAATTAATGCATGAAGGCATGAACTAAATACAAGCAGCAATGATGAAACATCAGTGCATTAAGTTTGACTTCATACAAAAATTAATGCATGAGCTAAAGTGTTTCACAGGTCATGAGTTATTGAGGGTGTTTATGATGTTTATCTGTAATACCAAAAAATGATGTATTGAAGGTTTTATTTAAGGACTTACTCATGAAAAAACCATGAACATCATCAATGACTTCTGAATCTTAAGTGCTGAAACACTTTAGTCGATGCATTAGTTAATGTCAGGAGTCAAGCACGAGATAAAATCAATACATGTGCACTTTGTAACCATGAATATGTGCATGAACTCATGCTTTTAGATGCATTATTATAACATGTACAAATAAATGATATGTGGACCCAATGCTTCAGTATTCATTGTTACTTCACACAAATACAAGCATTAAGTAAATAAAAAGCATAAATTCATGCTAACCAGATAAAAAGACCCACTTCTGCATTAGAGAGGCAACATTTTGCACAAGAGAAGCAAAGTATGCTGAAATATGAATTCATGATAATCTGTAGAGCCTTATCCAGAGTGTCACGGTAGGCTTCAAACTGAGACTAACTTTTATTTGAAGTTTCACAGTAACTATCTCTCCTGTCATGAATTCAAGTACACAGAAAAACTGCTGTGAATGTAGTAGAGTGTGTTCATATTGCTATAACGTGTGGCACTTGGTGCTGCAGGTCAATTTCTACGCAAAAGCAGCGTCTTCGGCTGCCTCAGTCAAACCATGGAGCTCTATTCTACCTCAGACATCTGAGGAGCTTTGGACTGAAACAAACGAGGGGTTTTTATTGCTTTGCAGAGCAGGAGGGCGGCTATCAGAAGTGGCCTGTAGGATCCGTCTGTCCTCTCGTGGTGGCATATCAGTGTTTCATCCAAGGGCTGGGGTTTTCCCTTTGAACAGGCCATTAGTTAAAATAAATAAACAAAGAAAATAATGTCTGAGCCGCCACAGAGGAGTTCTCATTAAAGGATGATGATGTTTGGCACACTGGGGTCCGGAGGAAAGGAGAGGTAACACTTTATAATAACTGCACACTATCATGCATATGTCAAAAAAACATCATCTGAACCACATCATTAATCTGTCAGTATAAACACAGTTATAAATGCTTAACTGAGGCATTATGAAATATTTGGCTAAGCATAAAAAAGCATTTTGAGAAAATGAAATATTGATGGTTATGTTTTATCTCAAGGTCACAGTTCTCACCATTAAATAGTTGCTTATTAGCATGTTAATTAGCAGCATATTTGCTGCTTCTTTGACTTTATTAAGAGCTTATTAGTGCCTTATTCAACCTCAACTTGCTTTGTAGCTTGCATGTCATCAACTAAAGAGTTTTGACTTAATATCCTCCAAATGACTGCATATCATCTGTAAGTTAGGGACGTGCACATTATCTTTATGAGCTTTGCCCAGTATGGCCCCAGTATCACATGAATCTTTATACTCTCTGAATAACTGAATGGTCTTTACTCTCACAAACATATATCACAAACTTCTTACTCTTAGTAATGACTAAATAACTTATAATTAAGTCTTTCCAAATTAAAATATGTTCCCTGATCATAAGAATATTTATTTTAATTTCCAGGTATTTGATTCTAACCATCAATCATTTGTTCCCTGATCTTTTGATGCCAAGTCTTTATTCTTAATATTTTCAATATGGCAGACTCATAAAGTAATTAACGGAGCATATTCCTCACAACAACAAAATCTGGCAAAATTAGGGATAACTGATCTATGAGTAAAAAACTTCAGACGTTTTCAAACTTTGAGTTTACTGGATTTGAATAAATTATTTTTTTATTATTATCCTATTTGTGTAAGTGTGAAAATAAAAGTAAATGAGTCATTAACAGGTCCTCTCATTGGACTGGGAAACATATCCTGGGTTACAAAGTCTGAATTATGAGTTATCTGGACACTTTTAAGACGAGTACTTTGTGATTTCTTTCATGAGAAAAGACCTTTTTAATTTAGAGTTATCAAAAGAGAATTAATATTTATTTGGTGCTAATACCCTGAAAGGGACTTACTGAGCAAAGCTAATGTTAATGATTATTGATGAGGAACAACTTCTAAAAAATCATTTGGAGGGTTTGAAGGTCCCAAAGCTCATATCTAATAAGTACGCTACATATTAGCATGCTCATAAGCAGCTAGTTACAACAAGTTACAATTATGCCTGTAATATACAATGATAATGTAGATACTTAAGCCACAAAGCTTAATCTATATGTTATTTATTATTATTTAAGCACAGTACAAATGCTTTATCGGTGCTTTAGTAAAGCATCAGTCAAGCATGACTGTTGATAATTGCTAAACTCATTTTAAATGTTATTAAATTTAAATTTAAATGTCTTTTATCATTTTCATGCTTCATGAACAGTGGATTCATATTCATACATGAACTACTGTATCAACTAAAAAACACTTAACACATTTTTATGATTCCTCCAAGCCTTTACTGCACCCTAAACCTAATGCATCAATAAAGCATGTGTGAATATGTTATAAGTGACAAAAATCATTTAAAGACCTTTACTGATAATGAGTTGGGCATTTATGAATGTTTACTCATTTATCAAAAAAGCATTTATACCGGTTTATAAATGACACGCTGATAGATTAATGATGCTTTTTAGATGATGATTTAGCATTTCTATCTGTTTATAGATGCTATATGTGCTGAACAGTTATTAAAGATTTATAGATGATAACTTCAGTATCTACTAATACTTAATAGTGTGAACTTATTATGCCATGTTACCAAAAGAGGAAAGAGTGCTATCGGGGGGAGCAGGCATATTTTTGGGGCATCAACAAAGTCCAAGGCTGTAGGTCCCACTGTTGGCACCTCTGTGCTATAATACAGTTTAACACTCACACGCACAAACAAACACTCTTCACGTCTGCCAGGTCGCCGTGTCAGCAAGAACAAGCAAAGTCCCCCGTCTCTCAGTCTGCCCTTCACGAACCATCGACGCTGCAAAACAGCAAAAGTCTGAGTCCTTTTTTCAGCGAGACGGCCATTAAAATAAATTCATAAACACACTGGGGTCCAGCAGAGGGTGAATCCACATTTCTCGCACCAGTGAAAGTGTGAAACAGTGTGTGTTGTCCACTTTAAGGTTCTCTGGGGTCACAGTTCGTTCAGGTAGTGGATGCTCGCTGAGCGGCGAGGAGGAGCCCCAGTGATTTGTGGGTACCACGACTTTAAAATAGAAACCTCTATTCTTCTGTATACGCTATTCAAATATACACACTCCTCAGCACAGCCAAGTCTACAATCATTAGCTTCATAATAAGATTATGAATAAACAATGAGAATAATAATAATAATATATATCATCGTTCCTAGCATGAGTTTGTCAGCAGCCATCACTAGAACATTCAGGGTGGGAATTGCATATGTACAATAAAAACGTCATTTACACCCCTGAGCTGGAGGCTCAGGGTCAGAAGTCATATGTGGTGGTTTTGTTGGGGGGGAAGGAGAGGGAGGGCTGATGAATGCTGGTGTGTTATCTTAGCCTCTTCTCGGCTGAATAGATAGACATGTAGTAGTCGTTGCTGCCTACGGCCAAGTGGGGCTGCAGGGGGAAAAGAGAGAGCAAAGGTTAGACCGTTTTGGTTTAACTCACATGGAACAGAAAATGTGTGAACAATAAAATTCTTGAAAATAATTGCAAAATAAGTCGTGACATCATTTCTTTTATAAATGCTGTGGTTGTTTTTAAAGCTTGATTTGATTTTGCTTCAGCACAGAGTACACCAATGACCATGAATTCAAACATGAGTTAGCACATGAATAAAGCATGTTCACCTGCAGGTATTCATGATAAAATATCAGTCAAATCCATGCTTTAAGCACAACTTTGCTCATTAATTACAGCACCAACTGGAGTTTTCAGTCATCATGTGTCCTGAGTTACTAATAATAATCACCATGTTTATCAGCATTGAGGACAGATCATTTTTTCCACTTTATTGTCCACATAATTGATGAAGTCATGAAGAAGTAACGCTGAAGTTCTCATGATCACAGTCTTCTAACTCGATAGTCAGTCTTTTTAATCTTGTCCCTTAAACTGCAGACTTATCAATGAAAAATAAGAAAACATCAAAAACATCCTGAACTGTTTCGTAACAAAGCCTGCCCTGGATTTCAATAAAAATCAAGTTAAAGATATCTTTTTTTTTTCAGGCCAATCTGGCCAATCAGAATGTTCATGTTGTAATGCTGTCAGGTTGATGTCTCAAAAGTTGTTTGACCATAAAAACAGAATTTGAGTCTCACAGGGTTAAAATCCCACAGAGATCCAACTATAAATAAACCCTCTCACACTGAATATGGTTTTCTCAGACCTTCGTTCTTAGAAAAAAAAAACAACAAAATACAAACAGACTCACAACAAAAACTATTCACATATTTCTTCTGAGGATTTTTTGCTCCATACGATTATTTCTGCCACACTTGGAAGCATGTCCAGTCTCAAATAAAACAGAACTATCAGAAAACTTGTCTCTTGTTGACCTCTGGCTGCTCCTCGATGGATTCTGTCATCAGCGACGCAAGAAAACTGGCTGATCAACAGACTGATGGGAGGATTTAACTTCCTTTATGAGTCTAATATCAATACTGTTGTGTTGTTCATGTGATAATCATTTACATATAAATCACTCTTCAAAAATGACTGCACTTCATGTGGTTGGATTCAAACTTACTGTGGGGTTCATACTTGACCTACAGCCCCACATAAAAGGCAAAAGGGTTAGCTTCTGGACAAAGCTGTCTTCATGAAGTGTTTCTGTTTGGGGGCACCAGCTATCCTGTGGTGCTGTGAGGGTTAATAAATCCTGAATACTGATGAATGAAACCCTTTAATATGTCTATTTACTGATTAGACCTGTAATTCCTTTAATAAATGAGCACTGCCATGAATAACTGCATGAATTTATTATAATTAAAACATGGCTTAAAGTGAAGTAATGATATGATCACTGATTGGATTCTTTTGATCATGCGTCTTGTGGAAAATAAGTTTAGTTTTTTTATTGTAAAAGTATACAGTAAATATTTTTGTATCTTCCTGCTCAGGTGGTACAGTGCAGACGTTGATCAGATATAAAATAAACTCTGGTCCAGAAATTTTGACTTACATCCTGTCTGTCAAATTAAACCAATCCAGAATAAGCTGGTGAAAGATCTCTTAGCTTTCAGGATGCACAGTGTTGCAGTTTTGCCAATATCCAATTTTCAAATATTTCCAAACTTTTCTATCACCTGAAACCAATACCATGGATACAAATATTTTTGTTACAAGCACGCAGCTTCCACTTTACTAAAACTGACCTGCTCTTTTCATGGTGACAGACTTTTTGTGTTAGAAAGTGATGTGGAACAAGATTAACGATATGTTGTCCTAATAAATGAAACTTCATGATAAGATAAACCATTATAGTACATTTGAGCATTCTGAAAATATTACAGCCGGGAGCTGGTTTGGCAGAGTGGCAATCAACCAGGCCCAACCAATATACATACTTCTGCCGGCCCGGGTTCAAATCCAGCCTGTGGCCAGTTTACAGAGTGTGCCCCCCCCCCACTTTCTCTCTCTCTCACCCCTTTCACAAACCTATCCACTGTCACTCTCTCTCCTATCAATAAAGTCACAAAATGCCCCCCAAAAAATCTTAAAAATAAATTTTACATAAATACTGTATTTATTAATGAGTACACTCCTTCAGATTTGTCAGAAAACCTTTAGTTTCCTTTCAAAATCAACATTTTCTATGGCATACTATACCACAAAATACTCCCTCAAATGTGGGCCATTGATTGCAAACAAGATTTTAAAGTTGCGCACAAAAAAAGCATTCTTCTCAATTTAAGATCAGAGTGCAAAAATGAGTACACCCCAATCAAAGTTGCGGGAGCAAAGCTAAATTTTAGTTATCATATTACCCTTATTTTCATCCTACAGTAAAAAAAGTTATGTTAAACTCAGTTTTGTCAAAACTTTGGAAATTGTTCTTTTATTCATTTAGATACTTTTTCATACTCGCAACAGAACTTCTTTTTCATCCTCTCCAATCCTTACACTGCACCACCTTTAATTTGGATGTTTTTCTTTCCACATTATTGCTGCTGCTAAAATGAGCTTTACGATTATGAGGTTACTGACTCTATAAACTTTGACCTACCATATATCGAGTTTAAGACTCAAAGGTTTATCAGAAATAACAAAGGCTGTTCACAAAGAATAAGCACAAGGGGTGAGTTAACTTTGAGTGTCAGGTAGAAAACCTAAGAGAGGACTTCAGACTAAAAAGAAGGACTGTTGTGAGACTGTCTGCAATGGGACTGCAGCTTGATACACTTTGTTTCCTCAAATTTTATTCCTACTCAATACTTCTGTTCTGTGAAGACCTTTGCTCTTTAAAAGAATGGTGCACTGCATAGAAACTTACTTTTCAAAACAACAATGTAAATGCACAAAATATCCTGAAATACTATTTATGAAACAACTAACCGGCTAATTCTGTGATGTTTTACAACCACTGGACAGGATAACTAAATGCTTTAATGTTTGCTTTAACGTGAGCATTTTCTTACCCAGTAAGGATGAAAGGCTAAACAGCTGATGGCCCCGATCCTTTGTCCCATGAAACCGTCATAATACTTTATGTTGCTGATCACATCCCCGTTAGAGTTATAGACCGCGATGAACTGGTTCATCGATCCACTGAAGAGAAGCAGACAAAACAGAGACAGAGAGAGCTTTAAAGGTCACATTAATCATAAACTGGCTGTACAGCCTCTGATTTCCTTTACAGTCAATGAAACCATCCTCATGGATCTGGTTATGATTGGACTAGTTAGGCTTGAGAAAAAAAAAATTCGACCTTCTATTAAAAAAATACAACAAACTAAGGTTGACAGAAACTTAATATTTTTGGCAACAGAATATATTCCCTGATTTGATGCTCAGACTGAAGAGTTTGAGCAGGTTCACATGCAGTCTTTGTGTGAAAATGTCAAAATGTTAAAGAAACATGACGTATAGTTGGACTTTCCCAAGAACAAGTACACGAATAGGCTGATCGTTCTGCCAAGATTCAAAAAGCTCTGTAATAGACTGATACTTAGCAAGATTAAATTTAATAACACACAATAGCCTCATCTCACTATCCTCTCTACTCATCCTTGGCCAAATCTGAAGTAGCTCCGGATGCATTTTTAGGGATCGTCCTGGAGCCCTTGTTTGTAAACCGAGGATCCTGGAGAGAAGCACACTAAATGCTTCCTTCGCGGAGGCGTCTGATGGACAGACCCGCCCCCTTGCTTTATCTCTTTATTCTATATCCCAAATGAAGGTCTGTGTTCAAAATGAACACAACTGTAACAGAAATAGTTTGTATAGAATAGTTTGTTTCCATTGTTTGCTTCTATTATTATGATTTGAGCTGGTGTTTTAGAGAGGGAGAATCTGTTATAATATATCAACACTTAAAACATTTCTCATTTAGTAGAAATCCACTTTATTCTGATCATTAAGAAATGTCAGATTTTAATGAAATTTAAAACTTAATGAATAATGTTTAGTGTTGCAGACACATAATAAAGGATCTGCATAAAATAGAATTAACAATCAGTGAATGTTATCAATGTTATTCGAGAAAACAAACGCACATTATTCATGAATTTACAATAACATTGCCTTTAATTTAACACAGAACATACTTAACAGAAAAATGAATTACTCTTATTAGAATAACTATCGTACATGTATTTTAAATGAACAATCCACTGTTGAAGTGACCGGCAGATCATCACATTTTATCACTCAGCATTGAATCTACCCTCATTACCTCTCAAAAAAATTAACTAAGCAAAAAATAAATATCATCACTGATGCCTCGTTGATAAAAAAAAAATTCAGGGTGAAATTCTACATATTGTATCATTAATTGTTGTCTCATCCCTTTGTCTTTGTTTGTTTTTTATTATAAATAATCCATAAATCAGAGTGTACTTACATACAGGGCTACTTTTAAATAATGAGTGATAATAAGAGCAAACAAAAACTGTCTTGCAAAGCACTCAGAAAAACTACAAACACTATAGTGGGAGGGTTATGAAGTATATTCTCTGGAGATTTCATGAGTTGTAATTTTTTTTTGGCCTACATACGGCTCTTTTTTGATGGCAAAAAAAAGATGATAGCTGGATAAAATTAGAAGAAAATGGAGGGACAAGCAGCAAAAGTCGAGGCTGAAACTCAAACATTTGACAACTGCATGGGCTCAAACCTTAGCTGTGATCTAACTGCTCAACTAAAATCCCATCATTGCTAATATCACAATTATCTCAAGTATCTGTTGATGTTTCTAGCTTATGTTTAAGCTAACGGCACAACATCCAAACCCTCCCTCTGTCCAGTTTTACCTGCGGTTCATTCAGCCATTCAGACTCAAACGACGTCTACTTCTTAGATTCAGTTTCTGTAACTTGGTGCTTTTTTCTTCAGGGCCGTGATCTCATTAAACACAAACAAGCTCACCAGGCGAACAGGTTGGCCTGTGGGTGGATGTCCAGCGCCGTCAGCCCCTTCACCGTCTGCAGCACGTTGATGGAGTCTGGCGTCCGTGGTTCGAAAAATCGAACGTCTCCATTAACACTGGCGGAGAGAGTCACAGTCAGGTCAGACAAAGAGAAATATAAAGTTTATTTCTATATCAAATGATGCAGTAAGAGCATACCTGACACTGATAATATGTCCGTCTGTCTCCTTCTGTAGATGAGCTTTGACTACCCAGGCTCCATGCTCTCTGTAGGTCATCACCCGACTGCAGAGACAACAGACAGAAAAGGGTCAGCAAAGGGTATCACCTACACGTGTTCTGACTCACAGTGAGAGTAACAGATGTTCAGTTAGTATGTAAAAATACTAATATAGGAATTTAAGATGTCAAAATGGTCTCCACTTTGAAACTTTTGAACACTTCTAGATCCTGTTCATTCCAGGATCTGTGTTTCTGTAAAGTATTTATCTCATAAACAAAGTTTCAAAAAGTACCATGGCATTAAAAAAACTACATCTGCTGTATTAATCAAACCAGGTGCCTAGGAGAGGAATGAATCCATCAAAAATCACAAGCAAACACCTGCACAAGGCTGAGACTGAGGAGAAACGGGGGAAGAAAACTGCTCCAACTTAATGTAGTTTGCAGCAAACATTGATCATACTACATCTATCTTTCTCATCATGTGACTTCTCTTCTCTCTGACTTCTAGTTTTGTTGCCTGGTATTGATTACATTGGGTTTCTACTATCTACTAAGTTTAATATTTTGATGCCATTGGACTTATGGCAATAATAATAATACCAAAACAAAGTGAGGACAAATAGTAAAATACAACCAAGACAACCCCATCCTGTCCGCCCAAACCAAAGAGTATTCTAGTTAGTGTAACATTTACCTAGAAAGCTTAGTGTAAAATGAGACTTCCCCAATGAGACCTTTTCTTTGCCCCGGGCATTCAAAGGGCTTTATTGGGTATTGAATGTGATCAAGGCAGTGTATCAGTTACATTATGCTGCGTTATTACCAACACATTTGCAATATTGTTGGTAAAGAAGAAAATAAAATAATAAAAGACATTAATCAAATTATGACATTAGATACAAAAGAGGAAATAATACAGATAATACCTCCACAAAGTTGTTTTTTTAAATTTTTTTTAACATTGTGAGTTATTGTCAAATATGTGGAAAAGTGCTCTCTCGCGCACTGTTAACAAATCCTTAAAAAAAACAATCCAGAATCTGCATCTGGATTCTGATCACCACAGATGTCTGACCAATTCTTCCTTGTGCCATGACCAACATTCTCTGAATAGTTCATCCAAATCCTTTGACAACATTTTGAGTTATCCTTTTCACAAACTAACAAACAAACGCCTGCAAAAACACAACCTCCTACTGCCCCAACTAGTATTGTACTGATAATATTGTGTATGCCTGGTTAGTAATGGGTAACTTTCTCTGTCTGGTTAAAGAAGGAATTTGTTTCAGAGGCTTTAAAACAACAATATGTAACTTTTCCATTTTGGAGTAATGGTGGTTTCATCTGGGAGAATGTCTAAACTTTTCATTTCTTTGGTCCAGCTTAATGCTCAGTCACTGTCTTCTTCTGTCTCTTAGTCCCAGACATTTTATCAGACAATATCAGAACAAAACTATCTGCTTTCTATTTAGCTGGAGGCTAACCGCAGCCTGCTGCTAAATTACATGGCACTCTGTGGAAATGAGATAAATGCTTTTCTCTCCTTTCAAAGTCTTCATACTTTTTAACTTTGGGGCTATCATATAAGGGTGGAAAAGTTACATATTGTTGCTTTAAATCATGTTTAAAAAAATGAATGTTCTGAGCTTTGTTTGTACTTGTGTGTATTTGCTGCAGTAATCCTTCTGGACATTTTCTTGTAAGAGAAAATTAAAATGCTTCAGTAAACAGCAGCACAAAAGCTGGAGCCAGTCTTTGAACTGCATCATGTAATGTAGGAGAGGAGCCACTGGGTGGCAGCGAGGGACCATGGATGAAATCAGCTGAACGGGATGTCGTGGAAATGCAAAACCCTGCAAGCCTGTAAATGTCTTTTTTTTTTTTTTTTTAAACCCTGATTCTCAAAGGCATTACTTTCTACACCAGATTTTTTTAATTATTTTTAACACTAATGTTTTAATTGTAAATGAAAATTAATCTGTTATAAACCTCAAAAGGTTACATTTATTGTTATAATTGCTCATGGTCCTTTAAGAAATAGCATAAATCAAATAAGAGGTAAAGTATTTTTTAAGACTTTATCAAATAAATTCTGATTAGTGAATCCTTGACCTTCTAAACCATACAACACTTGATGAACGCCTGAAGTGGGAAGAGTTTTCTCTCCTCAAAGCTGTAAACAACAATCAGGAAAGGAAATAGCATGAATTTTTCAAGAATGAAGTGCTAGTGAGTCCTAAACCACAGAAATGATTCAGAATTTTGGCACTCCTGGTTTCATCATCTTGAAAACCTGTGGGATCCCTGAATGAGTTTTGATTTAATGCACAAAAATAATGCCTGTGGTGAAGGCCAGCTTAGGAGGTTTCACCATTTTGTCTTGTGCAACACAAATACAACTGGTGGTGCCCATTTGTGTGACTGACAAAAACATATGTAAAAAAAAAAAAAAAAAAGAAACAGAAATATCTGAATTACTAATCTATCATAAATTATTATATATTTATTTTAGTTGAGCACTTAAATCACCTTAAATCACCAGCTGCTGTCTGTTCTGTTGACCCCCTTGTAAAGTGTAACTCAGGCTTGCAACCCTGGTTGTTGCATGGAAAAGCCACATATTTCCCAGTTGACTCGAGACCCTGACCACCTTTCCTGTTTACTTCTCTTTTCAAATGAAGGAATATTTTTTGGAAAAAGCACTCTGAGGTAATTACTGAAAACAGGAAGTACACCTTCAAGTGTATATCGGATGTAGCGAGGGAGAAAAGTTGGCAAAAGTGGACTTCCCTATTTGTGCTTTGTGCTACTTGTAACACATAATGGGAAAGCTTGCAGCACAAACTTGTTACTTTTTTTAACAGCTTTTCTCCTTCAGTGAGTAAAACTCATCTATGACACAGGTGTTAGTTAAACATTTCGTAAAGACTCCTGATAGAGAGAAGTTTTTATTAAATGTAGGCTGTCAATTTAAAGGGGACTTAGAGAGTGAAGGCAGCTGGAAGTGACTGTTGGTCCGTCTTAAAGTATTATCTTTTGTTATGACCTTAGTAGAGAGCCCCCTGGTGGTGGATTTCTATTAGCTGTGTGTTTCAAGCTTTATTATATTCTGTTTGTCCTATAAAAGGTGGTTGCTCATAATTTGCCAAGTGTACCTGCAAAGTTTCTTGAGGAACATGAGAGATCAAGTCTACACCCTCAGATATCCTTTATTTTTTTCTTAAGCAAACAATGGAAACAAACTTTATTTTTTAAGTTTCTTGCCAAAAATCCTGTTGGAAATTTTATTTTGGCACATTTCCCTGTTTTATTCCTCTCTCAAAACAGGCTGTTTTAGTGTCAATCATAAGAAGTGGATCTGGCCTCAGCATTCAAGCACTGCACTCTAATGTTTACTTTGTCTGCAAATATATGCTTGGATGTATCTGGCATCTGGGGGAGGTTGCATTTCCTCTAGTGACAGCATTAGGAGAAACTTTTTCTTGTCAGTTTTGACCTGAATTGTAAATCATCAAAGGGAGAGAAAGGATTTTTCACGTTTAGGGGTTTACAAACAAGCCATGGACACATGTTTGTCTAAAATGATTAAAACTTGTATTTAGCATAATCAGCTGGGATAGGCTCTAGTCCCACGCAAGCCCGAAAGGGATAAGCAGTATGGATAATGGATGGATAATATGGGACCTTTAAACATCATCACGCTGATCATGTAAACTTAGTGCTGGTGCTGTTGCCACCAGCTGACAGCAGTGTAGTTCCTTTAAACCCTAACATTATATTTTACTACACCAAGTATGTCTAAACTTTAGAAAATAATTTTAAAAAAGGGTTTATTTGCAATAATTAAATAAATGAAAAAAATGCAAATGTTATGGTCCTTTTTTGTCACAGAGCTCTTGCAGAAATCAAATAGGCAAAGTAAAAATGGGATGCGACAATGGATCCTGCGCTGGTTTGGTCTACAGCATACCATTGTCCCTGCAGTACTCTATAAAGACTGCAAAGTGAAGATTGAGAGCCCACCATGAAATATTTCAGACTCTTGAGCATGTACCAAAAACAAGGACCCTAGCCTGACCTGTGTGCTCACCCAATTGTTCCTGTGTGACTCGCAGAAAGATGTAACTCTGTGCCTGAGGGAAGCAATTAAATTAGCTTTACTTAAAGATTTATGGGCCACTTCATGGTTAAACTGCCATGTTTTTCCCCTTTGGGACTGAAATTAAAATAATGTTTAACCAACTGAGGGGAATCAGTGCCACCAGGGTCCATTAAACAAGGTGGCAACCCCAGAGGGAGATTTACAGCATGATATAAATATAAATATAGATTATAGAAGTGAATAATGTAGGACTCTGTAGAAGTTAATGCCTGCAGAAAGTGCTGTGTGTGTTACTCGATGTAGTTAAATAATGGTACAACCGTAAAAGAAAATTAAATTGTAAATTAATAATCAGTTCAACTGGTGCAGTCGTCTACAAGCTGACAGTTTTACTGTTCACTTGAGAAGAGATAACTTGCATTTGGTTGGTCAAATATCTCTCCTTTAGTTAAATATTTTACTTTGCAACTGTACATGAAGCAATGGAGGCTGAAAACTTCACTAAAACCTTTCCAAAATAACCTTTCAAGGTTTTTTTGTTTTCTAAACAGACCTTGAATCTCTGCACTAATGGGAGAGTAAAAAGAAGAAAAAGAGGGCTGGACATTAGGAAAGAAAACATATTGTGTTTTTAGATATAACGATAAATATTTAGGTAATAAAGAAGTGTTAGAGAGAGGTTCATTTCATTAATCAAGTTAACTTGATGTTGATTTGAAAATAAGGAAACAGACACCAGGGCCAAAATTCAATAAAAGATAGCTAAAACCAATAACATATATATATATAAATATGTCAAATAACACTTTGAGGAGTTAATGGTACTAGTTGATGTTCCTCTCTCTTATGCACATTGATGACTGTAGAAGAATAAAAATATAAATATATCTGGCAAATATACTTGGATGGCTGTAAATATGTCTAGCAGGTGCACTCAAATATTGTCTATGTTTCAGAAACACTGCCATGTTTTGACATTTAGCTAAAATATTGATATTTCTGTTACATTTTTCCCAGCTCTATCAGACATGCATCCAAAGGCCAATGAAGAGAATCAAACCTTTGACTAATGTGTCGAGGCCTGTAGCTCTGGATAAAAAGGCGACAAAACAAACAGACCTCTCATAAAGATTCTAAAAAAAGATGCTTCACATAAAAGATCTGTTTTTCTCTAATGCGCCCATATGAACAAAGAGCCTTAGAAAAGTCTGTAAGCAGAGCTGCTGCTACCCCTTTTGTAACTTGTTTTTCGTGACAGGGTTCTTTTTGTTGTCATTGTTACAAGTTTTTGACGAGGAGCCAAATTATCCAAAGTGGCCATCCCAAAGAGAAACAGATCAGGTAATTAGAAATGAAAAAGATGGCACATACCAGCTGCCTGAGCAACAGCTTAATCTATCAGGCGATGAGATTTTAAAGAAATAAAACTTAATTTAGAGAAAACAACACAGCTGCAATCCACATCTCTGTGCTGTACTGTATACACTCAACATTTACATGTCCTCCCCATAAAGACATTTTGCTGATTTACTCATTGTTTCCTTCGGTGTTATTTGATATTTTTTATATATTTTATGTCTTATATATCTTATATACTGTATATGGATGGAAGAAATAGGAAACTAAAGTCACACTTGGGTTGTCATGACACCAGAATCTTATAAAAACAATTAAAATGCTTATTTCTATGCCATGGCATTAAAAATCAACCCAGGCACTTGTTTTGGGTCATTTGTTGGTGTAAATAAACACATGACAAGAGGAAGAAAAACTCCTCCTTAGGTTGTTTCAGAGTTTGCATGTATTATAGCTACTTTAATCCTTTTTAATAAATCTGTTGTATAAAAAAATGTAGCTGTCTTCTTAGGGTTTAGTGCCTAATACTGAAAATCACAATATTAAAATTGTGCTGACTTCATTACATTGATTGAGAACCTTATGCCATATCTGTTCTAATAATACAATTCTGTGTCAGGTAAGAAAAGGTTTGTACAATTCATTCTCTTAGCACTTTGTAGAAGCGTTTTTATGTTTTTCCAGCAACTTCCCAGTATATTATGGCAATCATACTCCTATCCCAAATGTTCAGCAATTAAATTAACAATGTGTGTACATTTCCAAATAAGACTAATCATGTTTATCAGTTCCACCATTAAATATATTGTCATTGAGATATTGAAGATAGGATTGCAAATCCCTGTAATGTTTAATTTATGTTTTGTAGGGATGCATAATATCCGATACCATTATTACCATTATTGCTGATACCAATACTGATACCTATGTTTTTTGGTCACAAGTTTGAGTCTTGACGTAATTAAAACTGACCTATTCCTTACACTCTGACAGTTTATTTGCTTAAGAACAAAGGGTCAAAGAGGGAAAATAACTTTTCATTCCCTGAAAATAATACTGTTGACTTTTTATTGTAGACATTCAATGATGATAGGATGAAGTATTGTGGCACATCAATACATTCTGCCAATGTTTCAGCAAATAAATGGGATATATATGGCTATATATGTATCACCTGTAAATATCAGCAGAAACGGTCATCTCTGTAGATGCCAATATTTAACTTTTTCAGCTATTGCCGATAAAGATAATATAATGATAATATAGTGCGTTTCTAATATTTTGCAAAATGCCCCAGCTCTTTTGGAACTGGGATAACTACAATTTCAAGCACTTTTGAATACTCTTCCTCAAAATCCAAGTACTTTTAAAATCTTAAAGACACAAAGCCTGTGTAAAGTTGCACATTTTGCTTTCTCTGTGATCTCACAGAGATGGGCTCAGGCGTCAACATAAAGATTAAAACAGAGGGGGGTTTTACCATTCATTGGGGCCCATCCTCCTGTCAAAGACCCGAACAGATCCATCACCCAGACCAGCAACGATGAGCGAGCGCTGGGAATCACAGGACAGGCTGGTCACACAGCTGTCTGCTCCTGTCGGGATGTCCTGGAGTATCAACACAAACACAATCATGAACATGCAGGTTTGATCAGAAAGTCAGAGAAGAATCACACTGCAGCTCCAGTTCTTGCACTAAACCTTCTCAGGTCTCATCAATCATGAGCTGTGTTGTTGGCTCTTTGAAAGCTGGACTGAGCATCAATATGCAGCCAGGGGCGAGACTGGACCATTTGGACTGGTACTAACTACATCCATCAAGAGGATAATTAGCACACAGGGGAGCATTAGAAATATAAAACAGACCCAGAAAAAACAGAGAGAAAACCACTTTAATAGTGCTGTCTGTGCTTCTCAATCCAATCAGTTTATTAACAGGAAAAAAACTCTACAAACGCTGTACATATTATATAAACAGCTAAAAACCAGGCAAAGATGCTGTATCCATGTTTTACCATCTCTAAAACTGTTAGCAGGAAACAAGGGGGCGAATACTGAAGAAGATGAATGTCTGAACCTGAAAGAAGTCCAACAAATCCTCCAACTTCCCAGGCTGCAGCCTCTTAACAAATTGTTAATCGATTTCTTTTATTGGCTTGATTCATTTGAGAAAGGATGTGAACAAAAAGATCTTTAGAAACAGACTTGAAGGCCTCAATGCAAGTTTATTTCCAGCACATAAATAGTTACCAGACATAAGCCTTCAGTTCAGGATACTCATGCATGAATTTTCAGGTCTATTTCTGGGGACTTTGTGGAGAAATAGACACACAGGATGCTCTGAGTGTTTTAGGCACATCCTACAGTTGATTTGGGGTGTTTTCTGCTGTCTGCTGGCTGTGACAGCAGCAGAGATGATTGGATGTTACACAACCACCACAACCTTAATTTGATGGTTTTAACTGAAATCAGATTAAACATAGTTAATGTCCCTTATATATTGTATTTGAAGTAAAGGTTAAAAAACAGACACTCCCACAAACACAGAACACAGAAGCATTTTGTTGATGCCAACAGCTGATGTTAGATCACATCACTAAAGTTATTTACCTGTTCTATTTAAATTTTTGTCACAGATTCATAATGAGTTTTCTTCATATAACCTGCTGTAATTTTGTCCTTATTTTTACACTAAGGCTAGATCTTAAAAATAATCAGAAGTCTTTTAAAAAGCAGGAAATTTCAATAGCTCCAAATGGTAAATGTATTTTGTCAAACCTTGTAACAGTTAGGAGGGCAGGACTTCCTGTAAAGAGCTCGGCTGTCATGGGGTGATACCACACTGATAGCTGCCATACCTGCACTTTCATCTCCCTGTCAGTGTCCCAGATCCTGATGACTCGAACATCCCCAGATGTCATGAGGAGGCCGGTCTCTTGCTCCCAGTCCACGACCATGCCTGCCCCTACGACACAGGATTACACAGCAGTTATTAAACACAGTATTTAAACACAAACAGATGTTCACGCACTGCCTCATTCAACACAGAGCTGCCAACAAGGCCAGATTAATGAGGTTAGCACGAAATGTAGAGACTGAGGCCAAGAGTCTGTATCAAAAGAGGCTTCTTTAACCAGGCTTATTGCCATGGTTACCTACTCTGCACACTTGGCCAGTACTGAAGGAGGTTGTGTTCACAGATTTGGTTTAAAAATGATGGTGAGAACCACGGCCTTCAACTCACTATTTTACCACACAACTACCTCTGTGAGTCACATATACTCACTTGCATGAGGAAACTTGTATGGAATGAGTTTTACACGCAATACATGTATGTGCAAAAGGAATCAACCTGAATAACCCCTAAAATTCCCCACACTAAAAAAAAAGTTTAGAATTGAAATGTGTATTTTGCAATTTTTGTCCTTTGGGGCACTGATAGCAAAAAGATTCTTAAAAAAAACCAAATATCTATAAAATCCAGATTCCCATCAAATAGATGAGCTGTGTGCTTACAGTAAAAGTAGCCATTGCACAAGAATAGTGGAAAGAGGACAAATGTTAAATACATGCGACAGTTTAAATGAAACAAACATTTATTTTTTTACTTTCTGGACATTAAGTAAACACTTTCATTAAAGTCATTTTTGGTTTTCACATCTATGTTCTCAGCACTGCTAAGTTTACCACTGATGAATCCATCCCTTTGTTTTCTTGTACTTTTTCTTTGCAAATATTTGATGAGGTGGCACTAAATGTATCATAGTAACAGCACGACAATTCAGGGTTTATTTTTACATCTTAAAATTTTCTTAACTGAATTACATAGGTTTCAATGGAGCCATAAACACCCACCTCAACCAATTGGTAGAGCATGATATTGTTTTATTTACCCTTTTAATCTACATTTTTTGTAGTAAATCATATAACTCAACTAATGTCTCTGGTATTATAACATAATAAAGACATAATCTCCCCCCTTAAAATTTTGCACTTAAACCACCATGTGAGGTTAAAAACAGTTTAGATGTTTTCAGAGCTGATAATTTGAACTCCTCTTTTTTTGGGGGATGCAGTTTCATTCAACGCATCATTTTTTCTCTTGCTCATGAGAGGTCATAAAAATTTCCATGATTTCTCACTTCACCTAATATTTACATTATGTGGCTTTCCATTAGAGATCAAACCTGATACATTTTTTAGTGATTTTTTTCAGCTTTGTGACGTTCAAAGAGAGAAATGTGAAGTGGAGACATTGCTGGCTAACAATGCATCAATCCGATATTTATTCTTGTGTAAAAGTCAAGGTTGTGGCCAAAACTTCTTTTAAAATAACAATTCAGCCAATAACATTGCATCTGTAATTATCTATTTTGGAAGAACACTCCCACAATGCCAGCATTTTCTCCCATTTTTGACCATAAAAACAGATCCAAGTTTGCCCGACAGGTCATTGTTATGGAGAAACTTCTTCTTTGAATTAGGTATGCTTTAGGCCAGCATTAAGCTGATATACAACATCTGAAACTGATTTTTGCTTACTTCTTATTCAGTGTTTGTAAAACAAAAAACAGGCGAAACAATCTTCAGTGCATTCTTATTACTAATTTCCAAATGTTTACAATATCACTACGGCAGGAATATCTGAAATGTACATGAAATGCCTCTCATCTTTGGCTCCTTAATGCCTTGTTGTTTCCCAGACTCTCCCCTTCTTTTAAGAGTGTTGATTTGCTGCTTGGGAGCATCTTTTGAACATGACTTATCTCACTGCTGTAACTATTAGAAGGCCACAGACTGAGAGCCAGCTACACTTTCAACTTTAGTTTTTTACTTTGTTTGTTTTGCACATCACACCAGGTTCACTCAGCTGTGTAATGATGACCCCGCCTATGTCCAGAGAGTACTGTAAAAATAAATACTATAATGAAAAAGACATGGCTAATACAAAAACCGAGTAGATATGAGTCACGTTGAGTGGATACTGCAAATCCATTGAAGCATATGGGCATATGGTTATCTTTAAAGAGATAAAACTGCATGCCATCTCCCAGGCCACTTGAGGCACAACTACAGGATTCTACAGTACATAATTAAGTCCTTCAACAACAACATTCTGCAAAGCCTGCAGGGGCTAACGATTATTCACATACACTGTATATCACACATTGCTACCAAGTCTGTGTTTCTGATCAGAGTTCCTCATTTCTGAGTGTAAACTTTCCTTTCATGCAGACTGAGGCGTTATTTAGCATTTTGCTCCTTCAAAACAAGATGACCACTGGGACATACAAACAGTGACCCTGGAACTGAGCCCATCAGCGGATTCTGAACTAGATGAGTCAAACGGTACTCAAGTGAGAAAGTAACGGGGGAGGAAGCTGAAGACAGCAAGACTCTTCATATGTTGGCAGTCACAGCGTGAATCAAGTGAGCAGTGCCATGTCAGCCACAGTCTTCTCACTGGCACAGGGACGCTTGGCAGAGGCCTGTGGCTTCAGCCTGAAGGCGGAAAGATGCTTCAAAAGAGTGTCTTTTTAGATCTCAGAACTGTGTCAGAAAACGTTTTCCCCCAAACTTTACAGATTATGGCTTTTGGAGAGTTTTCTGACAGTTTTAGCAAGTTTCAAAAAGTAATACTCTGAAAACTACAGCCACATCAAAGAAAAGAGACTGTTTTCTTTGCCTCCGTAGCTAAGTTTTATAAGGCACTGTGCTCATAGTGGATTGATGTTGGGTCTGTGTAAATATTATAACAAAAGTCTAGACATGCTGTATTGGAAAGTGTCTTGATTGAGCTTCTTTCAAGAATTGTAGATAGACAAAATTAACAAGATTTATGACAGCCTTACTGCTCTGATGTGAGGTCAGACTGTGTTAGAAATTCTTAACCTAGAGGCAAAACATGTTACAAAATAAAGAATGACTTAACATCTATTTCTTATTTGAGACCTAATTTGAATATTTAAACAATTTTCAAAGCAAAGAGAAATCCTCAATGTTTATAATTGGTACAGTCTTGTCAGGTAACATGACAGAGCTGCCATGAGAAGACATGCCATGTTTACCACTATCCCTGGAAATGACAGCTGCAAAACAAAAGACATAAAGAGCAGTGGCTCTGTATTGGGTATGTCCCATTCAAGAGGCTGCAGCTGACACAGAGCACATCTGTTGACTGCATAAATCACATTGTCCTATAAAAGGGTGCAGGGATGATTTAACAGAATTTAGCATTGTGCATTGTGTTGGTTCTCAACAAAAAGCCTATGTGATTTTCCTCTGTGTTTTGGACCATTACTGACAATAAAGTCAATAGCAAATAAAAGTTATGAAACTTACTGTACACACTGTTGTTTGTGATAACTGAAACAAGCAACTACTTTCATGATTTTTTTAAGGCTTAAACATAATTGGCAAGAGTAAAAAGCTATTATTGAGCTATTATGGAACTACAACATGGTGGTCTGTTGCTGAGACTCCACCTGTCACATGTAAAAGGGCTGCACAGCTGCACAGATAATGCACGTTGTTGACTTTGCTAAAGTTAAACAAGTACAGTTTTTGCCTTTCATGAAGCAGTGACAGCAAAGGCAAAAATAATAATATAGATGAGATTGTCTGTCTTGTCTTTTAACATGTGAAGGTATGTCCACCTTGATTCAAAAATGAACTGACTAGTTATAAAAGTCAAAGGTCAAAAGTCAAGGTTATGGAGTCTTGGGGTAAAGGATTGAGGGGGTATTCATCAAACTGTGACATAGGAATGAACTATTTAAATTTTGGGGGTCATGAGTTAAATGTAAAGGTCAAAGGGCCCCATATTCAACTTTTGTTTGCCAATGTGATACCACAAGAATGTTTTAAAAGATTTCTTGAAACTTTGAACAAGTTTCCACTCTCTTTCCACGCTCGAATGACTACATTAAAAGGTCATGGGGCAAAGGTTAAGTTTATGAGTCAAATCTTTACCCTTTTTTTTTAACAAGATCTGGTAAACACAATATCATAGAATAATTAAGGGGATTAAGGGGACATGGTTAAATTTTGGAGGTCAAAGGTGAAAACACAAGGTCAAAAAGTCTGACATCAAGAGATCTCTTATGCCCCAGTCACACATTCCCGTTTCTCATGGCAATTGTGCACAACTGTACACGACTGGCAAGGCTGGTTTGATTGGCATGATACGGGAAGAAATGACACACCCCGTAAATACACCGTCAGTAACGCTTCTACAGCGTTCGTCCCGCTTCAATTAGGTCAATACAACGATACAACAAGGATTCCATGAATTTCCATCCTGTTGATACAACGTCAGCCCCGTTCGAGCCCAGTTTGCGTCACGTAAGCCCCGATTGAGCTTCGTCGCTTGCATCACCTTGAACGGGGATTCAAGGCGGCGATTCTCCACGACAGTTCTGAACAGTTCAAAACAGTCGGGACCCTTCCCCGCTCCCCGGCATTCGTCCACGACTATACAACGCTGATCCAGATCAAGTAGCACATGCACCACGACCAAAGCACGTTTTATCAGGATTATGACTATCATGCACAATCGCCATAACAAACGGGAATGTGTGACTGGGGCTGTAGGGATTTCTGTCAAACTTCATTCACATCTTCTCTAAATGAATGAACTGTTTACATTAAAGCTGCTCATGAATACAAATCCCAAAATTGCTTGGATGTTTTGCTATTATGATTTTGTACAAATGCCTACCTTGACTCGAGGATAAACTTGTGAGGTTTTGAAGGGACACAGTCAAAAGACCATGGGTCCTACGATTTTATTATCTGAATTTATTATCTTAAGAACTCTTAGAATGATTCATGTGCAAATTTCCTCTCTGACTTGCTAATAAACTGATAAACCTATCAGGTATAAGGCTGAAGGCCAAGGTTATTAGGTCTAATGTTCATCCCTTTCAGATAAAAATTCTTTGAATCATTGTGCCACAAAAACCACCTCAGCCTCTTCTCCTGAGACACCACTGTTCATAACCTGCAAAGGCATGAAAAAACCCACCAGGTGATTGTTTTAGTTTTTCAGTGGGAGAAACCACAAAACAGGTTGAGTCTAAAAAACCACTGCAAGTTTTATTCAGATTTTAAGGCAGAACATCATGCACATTTGGTCTGGTCTTTGCCAAGTATTCCTACATTTTTCCTCTAAACCTATGATCACACAAGACAAGGCTACACAAAACTATATTACAACTTCTGTAGCAGTATTACACCTCTTTTGAAAACTCCTTTTGTTAATACAGAAAATACCAAAATTCTCAAAGTTTTATCCGAGCAGAAAACCAAGGCACTTCAATCTCCACTGCGTACACATTGTAAAGAGGATCATGTAAAGCACTTTGAGTTCTTCAAGGACCAAAACTTTGCAGTGTACATGCAGTCCATTCACTATTCTTAAAAGTAGCAAAAAGGGGAAAAAGGTTCTACATGACACTAAAATGCACACCCAATCACTCTTGAAAATGTTTTTAACTCCAACAAAGATGCTTTTACCAGAGATGCTTCAAACACACTATCCTGTCCTCTCCTCTTCAAACTCATCAGACCATGCTTCATTTCCTTCATCCTTTTCTCTCTTAGTCACTTCCTCCTCCTGGTTTTCACAATCAATAACCATCTCCAACTCACCCACATATGTCACCACCTTGCCTTACACAATCTCTTCATCCTTAGTACAGCATGTTTTCAACCTAATTGGCTCCTTTAACACAATTTTGAAGGGGAGGAAGAAAGGCAAGGCCTTCTCTTTTTACTCTGGCTTTTCAGAACAATAAATATGTGCATGGTCTATGATCTTCCCTGCTTTTATCTCTTCTCTGAGTCGTGACTCAGATCATTCCTCTTCGTCTGAACCACCCATGAACCGGCTTGGACTGTTCTACTTGGCTTATATTAGGAAGAGAACCCTGGCCCCACATGGCGCCTTTAAATCTTTGTCTCTGACATCATTCAACCCTCTCAGGTGTCACGGCATCTCACTGCTGGTGGCGTGGGCACACGGTGGGGGGGGGGACTCCACAGAGGGAAACACGTCACAGGACCTGGCTGTGTCTGTGACACATTCATAAATGCGGCAGAGACATTTGATGCCTGCTCATTTGAGAGGCTGTGAGGAGAGACGAGGCATTCCCTTTGAAGCTGGCAGCTCTGTGATGAGCAAATCTGGGTTACAATGAGAGGGGTTGCACAACCAGAAGATTCCCCGTAACACAGAAATGTGTCTGTGTTTACTCTGGAATGAGGAGCACACACATCATTTAAACAACGTTTAGAGCCAGTTCAACCCATCTAAATGCATTTTTATACTCCTCTAATGTTCGATGATGTGGATCTCCCCAGGGAAAAATCTTCTTTGTTTATGAGTGAATATTCCCAACAGAGCTACACAGTTACAGTTCAACTGTTTCTGTATTTTTATAACACTGTATTGAATCCCTACTCCATCCTAAAAGACTCATTAAGAATTTTGTTAAATATTTTGCACAAACATTTGCACTATTTGAAGTTAACTGTATAGTTTTGGAAATCACAGGTCAAGGTTAGTGGGACCCATGTTTGTCCATTGCTTCTAAAACCAATAACAAGAACACCTTAGAAGGACTACACTTAAACTTTGCACAAATGCAAACTCAGATTAAAAGTGTCTCTTATTCAATTTTGGACATCAGGGGTAAAGTGTATTTGGCCTCATGTTTATCCCATCCTTATGAATGCGATGTCTAAAAAACATGGAGATTTCTTTCCAACACTCTGACTTGAGCATCTACTGATTGTATTTTGGAGGTCATATGTTAAAGGTCAAAGTAATTAAGCCTCATGTTCAACCCTGCTTTATCTAAAGGACTTGCTTCAAACCTTTCACAAATATCCATCTGTGTTCCAAAATTAACTGATCAAATGATGGAAGTCAGAGTTCAAGGTCTTGGTCAGTGGGTCTCATGGTCATCCCTTGCATTTAAATATGACCTCTCAAAAAGCTTTAAGGGCTTTCTGTAAACTTTGTGCTATATCCTCTGTGACTAAAAGTCATTTCACGTTGAAGGTCAAAGTTCAAGCTCATAAAAGCTCATAAACACCAATGGATTTTTGATCCTTTATACAAGCATTCACTCTGACTAAAGGATCGACTGATGGGATTCTGGGGGTCACAAGTCAAAGCCTTGTGTTTGTATTAAAGAGATTTCTTAACATTTTGCACAAATGTCCACTCTGGAAAGAGAAATGACCTGGACAGGTTTTTGACATCAAATGTCAATGTAACATCACATCATGAAAAAAAACACCTCAAACCATTTGCTTGACCTTTCAACCATTGTACTCTCACTGTCTGGTTTGTACATCTCAGAGGCATAAATCTCTGGTGGTAGTTCTTATTTTTGTGATGAACACTTAAAAGGCATGGCACCGACCTCTGCAACTGTGGCCAAAGTAACGTAGAGGCAGGTAAAACAGAAAACACAAATGAAATAACAAACAGAACAATACTTTATTTAAATAACTTTTAAAACAGAGCCTCTGAGTAAAAGATATCACAGTGCATCAGTGGCTAACAGTCACTTGACTGTTTGCTCTGAGGTCAAAGGTTCAAAACCCTGTTCTGGCAATATGTCCTTGGGCAAGACACTTTACACCAAATTTCTCCCACTGCTGCCTCAGTGGCATGTCAATAGGTATGAAAGGGGGTGGATGTGATTAGTTAACACTGATGGAGAACTTACAGAGAAACTCACAGTCATCAGTGTGAATGAGAGAGTGACTGGTTGTGAATGGGTAGATGTGACCTGCAGCATCAAGCACTTTGAGTAGTTAGACAGACTAGAAAAACGCAGTACAAGCTCGAGTGCATTTAGATAAAACCATCTGACTCTATTTTGTGGATGTTACTATTGTTTCAATCACTGTTAACAAAGCTGACTAGCAAAAAGAAAAGCCTCTTGTCATGAAAGCCTTAAACATACACAAGTTTCATCTTATTTGTTTATACCAATACTGGCTGCTATTCATACACAACTTGTTTTTAAAATATCAAATTTTATCCTGCTTCCTGTATTAAAACACAACATCGAGGGCAGTGGTCTTCTAATGGTATGTCAGGGCACAATGGTGTGCCTTGGTCCAAGCCGAGTTGGGCCTTGGGATTTTGTACAATCATCAAAAATCGCATAAAACCTCCAAGCAAACACTGTCTTAATAGTTTACAGAATTAATGAGTTGAGGACTTCTTTTTCAAAGTTTTGATCTCTCTTATTTCTTGGTCTCCTTATCTTAAAACTGAGACATGTAAAGCCTAAGTGTGTGTTGCCAAATCAATTAAATTCATCAAGTTAAAAAAGAATTCTCTGACACTTTTTAAATTAAGGTTCTCAGAGTATTGCGTGTGTTTGTCAAACTTTATTAGGTTTTTGAAGACAAAAAAGAAAATGTGCAGAATGATAAGTGAGGCAGGGCATACCCTGTACCAGTTGCCAGCCAATTGCAGGGCTACATAGAGAGACACACAGTCATTCACACTTATGCCTAAAGGCAATTTGGAGTCACCAATGAAACTATTGATCATGTTTTTAGATTGTGGGAGAAAGACCAGGGGCCAATGCATGCACAGTAAAAACATGCAAAATCTACACAGAAAGGCCCTGACTGATCGGGGGATTGAACCAACGAACTTCTTGCTGTGAGGCACGTGCACTAGCTGCTGCGCCACCATGCAGATCCTGTCCCTTTATTCTCTATGTTTGTCTAAAAATACTTCTCAAAAAAAATCTCTATCCAGCTTCGGTGGGTTGCTGTGAAAATGAATCTGGTTCTGCTTACTAAAATAAGTATAGTATGACACTGACCTACTCTTGTGTAAGATCCCCTGAGATAACATTTGTTATGATTTGGTGCTATACAAAAAAGATTGATTGATTGATTGAAAAAAAGAATGACTGACTTTGAAAATACTTGAAGCACAGTTAAGACTGAGTAATTAAGTTTGGCCACCATACTGGCTGATACTGCACTTGGTTTCAAAAACAAAGTCTTCTGATTAAAACAAGTTGACAAACTAAACTGAGGTTCCCTTGCATTTTAGCTCAAGAGTCATTGGCCCTCAGACCAGCGACTATGGCTCTCCATACATCTAAAATCTTTCCTTGATTATCTTCTCTATTCAGCAGGCCTCCCTGAGTCCGATCAAAGAAGTTGAAAAGGAGTTTAGAGGGTCAGGACTTAAAGATCTGCATCCTAAAACCCTTTCCTTCAGCTTTGTCTCTTGTGGTCCGCAATGAGCCGCTCAAAAGGGGTTAAAAATCTGCCTTACAGAGGGAGCCTTTGTAAGCTTGAGCGGGTCTTAGTTACCCACACAGAAATCAATACGGACATGGAGAACAGAGATGAGAGAGAAGGAAGAGCCAGAGCAGTGTGGGCAATGTTCCCTCAGCTGTAAATCTTACCGCTCCTCAGAGGTAGAGGCAAAGATAGCTTCTATGTATGTTTTCTCCCTGAGCCTCATCTCTTTTCCTCTCTACTCTCTCAAAAAAGCTATAAAAACAGAAAATGACTGATTGTGGAAAAAAAAGCACACAGACTTGGTAGATAATCTTGTTCCTGTGCCAGTATGTCGAGACAATCCCTAATTTGTGATAAAATAATCTACTTCTTTGCATTAATATCATGTCCTCCCCCAACCGTTACTCTCTTGAGAGGACCCCTCCCTCTGTATTCTCATTCTGCACCATTATCTCCTGTGATAGACCGGCTCTCCCACACACTGCAGCTCATTAAACCAGTGACGCGGCCTTCCTGGTTCTTCTCTCCCTCAGCAATTTCTCCTCTCCTCCCTTCATCGTGTTTGCTTTGAAAAGGTCCTCCAGGACTTCGGTAATAAACCTTCTCCAGGATTACGGTGACTCGCCTCGCCTGCTAACAGAAGATGACGTTATCCACGGGAACGCACTGACTGGCAGGGAGACTCCTCTGCTCTGGCATTTGTCTAAACTTTGTTTGGATGAGACCTGACATTCAGGGAGGTTAGAGGCCTCAGACTGCATGAATGAGAGAAGCCTTGTGAATTGAGGCATAACCTACAAAATTAGCCCCAACTGACCTGACCATTATGGACAAGAGACCAATAATGCTTTTATTTAATCATTCTAAATAACACTGAACAAGGAAGATCACCTAATAACTCCCTCTCTTTAGGTACTCCATCAATCCGCCATCAGAGAGCCCCCTCTCAGAGCAAACTTTTTTGACCTACTTCTAGTTAGCCAAACTTTCACCCCGGCCACATATTTACAGTGCCTTGTGGCAAAATTGTGACCTTATTTTTTTAAACCTCTTGAGGGCGAGAGAAAACAATTTCAACAGAAATGATATGTGATGTTATAGGAATGTTTAGTCTCACTAACATTGCTTTATTTTAAATTTACTCACATACTTTGCTTGTAAAGTTAGTAAAGATCCTGGCTGACTCAAATTCTCAAAGCATTTTTTGTTATACAAAGGGTGCTTATTTAAGATTTATTACAATCTGTTGTGCTTGACGTTGACAGATAGCTCAGAAAAATGGCTTAAAGATTTTTAAAGATATAAAATGATTCATAAGTAAAATAACAGTTTAACATGATAAAGCCTTTATGTTTACACATGAGTTTTGTAAGCTGTTTCCTGAACCTAAAGCCTTCATTGGCAACAATGCTGTAGAGGTGTAAGTCCTTAGAAAACATTTCAAACTTAAAGATGCATTAAGGCTGCTGCTTCGTGTCCCAAGGTGGCATAGTGCCAGCCAATTATGTGTCCAATAGGGTGCCAACGTGTGAGGCACTTTTAAGAAAGATGATGTTTAGCTTTATGTGTCGACTTGACCATTCTGATAATCATATAATAGAGGCCCTAGTCAGCCCAAATAATAGCTGCTACAGATTTACCTCTAAGCTGAGACAACATTGGTGTAATAGGTTATATAAATTCTAATATGCACAGCTTTGTATCCTGTACCCTATACATTTCTGTCTCTTTTATATTTCTGTCTGTTTTATGTCTGTCTTGTTTCTATATGGACCTGTGTCTGCAATAAAGATTTTACAATAAAGTATCACAATTATCAGGAATGGCTGAATTAAACTTTAGCACTTTTACTGCACTTCTCTAAGCAGAAATCCCTTTGTGCCCTCCTATTTGCGGTTCTCCACAGTAAAGTGATGGCATCTGAAAACACCTTTAGGATCAAGCCACATAAATTACACAATGTCCCAGATTATTTCACAAAAAAGACCCCCAAATATGACACTAGAATGATTGGTCTTTAATAATGGGACGCACTTGGCCATGCTTAAGTGGGGGCGAAGGTTGAATGGTCAGGGGTGTAGGTAAATGGGTGGTCTGAACCCTGTGAACCTGATTGATCAACACACGTTCTAAGCCAAAATCCATAACTGTCAATCTCTTACTTGTCCCTGTACTCATCTCTGTTTTGTTGTCTTGTAGGCTGCTTGGGACAGCTGGTTTGAACCTACAAAGCTGTGGACCTACAAAGCTTCAACTACCACAATTACAAATGTTACAAACACTTTCTATGGCAGTTGCCCAGATTGACAAGTGAAGATACTGAACGGTCCAATTCGTGTGTCATGTGAATAACTGTTGCCAGTTGTGGCAAAGTGCTGAATTCATGGTTGATTCATGCTGGGTTTGAAATAAAAAAAAAACCCAGCATATGTGTGTGTGGGTGTGTGTGTATATATATATATATATGTATAATATGTGAGTATGGTATCCACACTCTCTTGTAAATGTCTTGAGATAAGATTTGTTATGATTTGGTGCGACACAAATAAAGACTAATTGATTGTACTGTGATTGCCCTATCAAAGGTGGGATTTATGTTAAAATGTAAGCAGTCAGTGCTGCATCAGGCTTCTTAAGGCGTTATTGTTATTGTTTTTAAATCTGGCACATGGATGTGACATTTTATGTACATATTCTCTCTGACCCAAAATACATTTTGCTCTCTAACCAGATGCTCGTACTTTTTAGCATGCAGGCTGGAGATAAAGACATTCTGCCCAGAGGTTTTTGTGTAATTTCTCCTCAAACCTTTCTAATGTGCCACTCTGCAACTCCTAATGGAGCACTCGAGTCTGAATTAAGTATGTTCCCAGCAAGACCTGATGTTAGCACCAGGTAGCCAAATGTAGAGCACAACATGGAGTCAGCTCTTCTGCAGCCAAGTAGGAGAGAGCTGCCCTACTTTCACTTTAACAGCCAAAAAAATGGACCAGGAGCAGGGCGGTGAGGTTTTTAATAAGGGATGAGGGGAAAAAGTAATCTTGAGGTATTGCAGTGGTAGGAATGAGCAAAGGGAGGGGATGGAGGTAAATGAGTAAGAGAAAAAAACGTTAAAAGATTATTAACAGCAGATGGATCAGGACTTAATTAGATCAGCTCTAAATCAAGTCTGCAGAGATGTGAGGCGTGTGAGCTGAGCCAGAGCTACAGGAATAGTTTCTGCGGTTGGTTCGAGCCACGGTTCCCTGATTTCACTAGTTCCTCCAGAGTATAACAGGCTAATCCCTCCGGCCTCACAGACTGGGTGACTCTCTGCTGTTAAAATCACACAGCACCGATATGCTCCCAATTAAACAGTGACACCTTTGGGAGCAGCTTAAAGAAGTGAATTTTTTTATACATGAGAGGACCAGATCTGAGGTGAGGATGACTAATGGCAGCATGGCCCATCCCAAGAGTGAGCAATATTTAACTAAAGGAAAAACAAACAACACTTTCTGCTCTCTAAATTTAGATGTTTACATTCAAGCACTTAAAAAAAACTGCCTCTCAATTGACAGTTTGCTGATTCCCACACCTGAAAGCAGCTGTCCATAAAAAGCTTGACAGCAGTTTCTGAATGTGATCTAGTGGCCTGTAACACTAAAGAAAAAACAGGGATGTTTTTGCCTCTCAGAAACAAAAAAATACAATAATTATAGCACAAGTGTGAGGTCTGACTTTTTGTATCAATTTGTTCTATGTTAACTATAGTCTTGAGCATGTCCAGCAATTTTTTTTACTCTTTCCAAGTATTGACAAAACCATTTTTTGTATAACAGAGTAAGGTTCTTTGGTTCTTTTGGAGCTCTTTTCACACATTCAACCCTGGAATTTATATCACAGTTTCAGGGTTACCCACCTGGGAAACTCCCTGACTTGCTTAAGACCTTTTTTGCTTCTGCAGACAATATTTAGGCAGCTGAACCAGAAAATTGCCTGACTTGCTTGTTCACACTTGGCCCTCACAGCATGGAGATTACAGACAGTTTGCATGTCAGCCAAAGGAGGCGTGGGGCAGGGAAAAATACTTGGGGCCAACAAAGTGATTTCAGGGCTTAGTAGCTCGCCTTGGTAAATTCAGGATAATTTCATGGTATTTCTGCATGTTTGAGGACTTTGAGGTACGCTTGCTGGGTGCTCTTTCCTGCTGCCATGTGACATGTACCATTATTTTTATGGAAACATAAAAGTTAAGAGCTGATCAACTTTTAGGGCCTGTTTACATGACAACGTTGTCACCAGAAACAGAAAGGTTTTTCCTTTGCATTTTCAAAAGCACTCTGCATTCACACGGATCTGTGAGAACGACTGAAATAGCGGTAGTGTGCATGCCAGGCCGGTAGTTGGCAATGTAAGTTGGTAGTGAAACAGCGGTGTTACAATACGGATCTACGTACTAACCGGTGAAGACAAACTTTTCACAAACAACAATGGTGAGTGCATCTCCGCTGGTCAGAGTATTGACGCAGCAAATCCACATTTTGTTGCAGAAGTGATAACAAACCTAGCACAGTTGGCAGCACACATGTTGCTCAGTAAATGGCCATAGCTGTTGTTGTTGTTCTTAGGTGCTTGTGCAACCTTTATCTGAAAGAGTACTGTGCATGCAAGCGCCGCGCCTTCCTGTTTACACGTAGACGAAACGAAAATATATTTAAAACACTTCACTCTCGATCCAGTTTCAAAAGTTTGTGGATTCAGCCACTCCGGGCACCAGAGGTGGGGGGGGGGGGGGGCATCACTAAAGTAATTTATATATAGCCTAATTTGGAATTGGTTCTAAATTTTCAAGATTCATGGATTCAATAAAGGCACAGAAGTTTTGGTTCCCCCTCTCAGTACCTAAATGGTGCATGCATTTTCTTCAGGGTTAAACCTCAATAAGAATACAGCTTTCAAGTTTTGAAAACGTATAATGACCTGCTGTGTCACCGTAGCACTACATCTCAGGTGACCTAACATGCAAATTACTTGTGAGGTGGATCATTGCACAAGCACAGCAGCCAAAAATGTGTTTATTTTTTTAAATAGAAGATTAAATAAAAATCTGACACAGCTGAGATGTTAATGAGATGTTAACTAAGCCAGCAATAACGGGGGGCATATTTTAAATCTAGGAATTCTTTTATGTCATTCCTCAAAGAATGTGGAATTGGAACCCAGATTAACGAGCAGAACTGGAATCCATACCAAAACCAATAAAAGCAAAATGTTACCAATCCTGTGAAGGGGATGATAATAAAGATGAAAAACGATAGAACTTTGATTCTCACTGTACTTACAAATAGGAACTCTGGACAAAAAGGCACACATACATGCACACACACTACTCCAGTAATCTCTCTCATGACTTTTCTTACCAAACTGTTCTCACTTCAATTTATCGTCTCAAAATCTCGACTTTTCATGACACAACCCCTCCTGTGTGTTTGATCAAACCAATTTTCATCTAATTTAATCTTGTCATCCTTGTGTGCATGCTGCCCTGCACCACAGGCACAGCCCGCTGTTGTTTTTCCGGATGTGTTCAGACATTTTTGGAGAGGCTGTGCTTAGTGGAACATATCTTACCCTCTTACACCGTCTTCTCAAAGAAAATATGCATTAGCAAACAAAGGGTGACAAAGCTAGCAAGACAGTTGTAAAACGCAAAAAAACACATTAGCTGACAAGATTACAACTTCTTTTAACAGATGCTTTAGTCCATGGCAACATACATCGCTGGAGGGAACAAGTCAAGTCAAGTCAAGTTTATTTATAAAGCACCTTGAAGAAGACTGCAGTTGATTAAAGCATTGTACACAGGATACATGAAAAGAAGTAAATAACAACACTGATAAGTGCAACAAAGTGCTTCAACTCTGATTGGACACAGGTGCTTCCATGCATCTTGTCAAGCTGCTAAACAACATAGACACGAATAACATACAGCCTGACCTGTCACACTGTTATAAATATCATCTACAGGCATATCAGTCTATGAAAGCATGTTTACATTGTACCAGTTCATTAAAAAAATATACCTTAAGACGCTTAATAAAATAAGCAGGGGTAGACACACACACTGTCCTCAAACTGTAGATTTCTGAGCCACTTAACAGACCGTAAAACGTACTTCCAATTTGCAACTACCTAATAGCAACATAGCAGCCAGCACAGCACTAGACTCGCTGCCTACTCTTTTGCAAAGTAAATGTTTTAAATCCCGTGCAATATTTACTCTAGTGTGTCTTTCTAAGTCCCTTTCTTTTTCCTCCACTGATCTTATTTGGCCACCACCAGCTCCTGTGTCTCAGCTTTAGCCATTAAGTTAAACAGATGAAGGCTGAGACTGGTCCAACAAGAGAACTGCAGCCAAAGTCATTGGTGATAAAAAACAGGCCACCAGGGTGAACTGTGCTAATGAGCTAGACATTATTTCACCTTTTAAGCTGTATTACTATCAGACAGATGTTAAAGCTACCATCTCAAGTGGTAAACGTTACATATAGTGACTTTAGTCTTATTCAGGACTGCATATTGTTCGTATGTTTTGTCCATCAAGAGTCCAAAAACCAGTTCAGAGAAGAACTTCAAAAACGTTTAAACAAGGTACTACCAAATACTTTTTATAAACTTTGTGTCCATCAGACTTAAAATTGTAAGCTCCACAGGGACATATTTTTTTTTTTAAGAGGGGAAGCTTAATCATTTATTATTTATAAGAGCAGTGTGTCCTGTGGTCTGTGTTAATGAGGCTTCTAGCCTGTGGGGAGTGTCAGGTATGAAGTGAAGGAGCATCACAGGATGGATGAAAGGATGAGGGTTGGTGGTTCGGGGAAGGGCTGGCAAGTATAGTCTAAAAATCACCTCCCTTTCTCTTATTCTTTACATATATTTATTTATCTATTTTTTGTTTAATGGTAATATGGGATTTTAATCTAGAGACTTATATTTACTGAGGAAAAACAAATGATTTTCAAAATACCAAAATTACACAATTTGATATGACTCCAGTAAAATAAAAATGACACTGACAGATCAGCAACAAAAATGGAAGTCAAATAAATTGAAGATGCAGACACTCATTATTGAGGTGTTTTTGTTTTGAATGACCAAATATTACAAACTCCCACACTTTGTCTAAATCACTGGTTTACCAGCTAGTTTTGCCCGAGGCTCACCTTAAACTAAGCCAAAATCTCAAGGCAAACCAAATCCATGTCCATGTCAAACAGCCTCTCTAATGGGTTTGTAGTATCCTATCAGTCTGCTATATTTTTTTTAAATCTATAAATGCCAAGTAAACATGTATATTCCTAATGACATTTTCATTATCAAAGCAATCCAATATATATCTTCTGTTGTTTTCACTGGTATCTGTTTGTAATGCTGTTCTGCTGCCAGAAGATAGTTGAAGAGCATCTTCAGCTGTGAGCAAGCAGCACTTAATCATCAAAATTACAAGACAGCAGTAATAACAGGAGACGCAACTGCAGCATTACAAAGTGGACCCAGCTTGCTCTGATTGGTTGACCAGGATTCTTTGTGTTAATTGGTCAGTTAAGCACTGCTTGGCGCTATGTTGTCAACGGCTCTGCATTCATTCTACAGTGTCTGCTCTACACTGCGCTTACCACTCTGAGCCAATGGGCTTAAACTGTCGACAAAACAGTGGTAGGACATCACATTGGAGTGTGAATTTGGGTTGATCAGGGGACTGAACCATCTTAGGCAGCTACTGGGGATGTAAAGAGGGAGAGGGATGAAGTCCTGATGACTTTTTGTCTTGTGCATAGAAGTACTCTATCACATAGAGGAGACATATTGAACACTGAGGAGTATGTAAAATTTGAAAAGCTTAATGTGGTGTCTTTATTTTTTTTCAGTCATACTTGGCATCCAAATAGAAGCTGAGAAAAATTTCACTTCATGCTGATTTCACCTTCATTCCTCCATGCTGCCAGCATATTTGTGTGATGGGTCTTGCCTGAGCTATTGATGGTTAAAACAATACATTTACAGCTATTGGATGTTTAGGCATAATATTTTTTGTTGCCATGATATCAAAAGTGTATTAATGTGTTTTTTCTTCTGATAAAAATTTCCTGCAATAAAATAAAATTCAAAGATTCTCTTCCTTATGAATAATATTGCCATATATATATTATCTGGTTATCTAGCAGCATACTGCTTCTAAATGTAAACATGCTCTTTTACAGAGCATTAAACCCTGTATCTATTTTCCCTACTAAAATAAATAACTGTCTTGCCCTTTATAACATTTGATAATTTACTGATATGTCCTAAAACTCTATATCTCTCCCTGCTCTGGTTTGGGGTAGTTAAAAGAAACAAAAATATGAGGCACATTGCAGGCTGTTGAGTGCAACACATTTTTTATGGGAATGAGGAAGAAGAGAATTGCAACACTCACCTCCTTGCTTACTCCTGTCAAGATAGATGGAGACCCTTCTGGCCAGACCTGTGAGCGGGGTGGGGTGGGGGGGACAAATGAAAAGAGGGGAGGTAGGGAGGGAGGAGAGCAGGAATGCAACAAAGCAAGCAATAAATTAGCGAGAACCCCTCATGCACGCAAACAGACATGGGCTGAAAAGTATGACCTCATGAATACACTTCATATGCATTCAAACAGGAGAGGCATGAACAAGGTGGCTGTCTCCCAAATGACTAACAGTAAAGAGAAAAGAGCAGGGATAAGAGAGTAAAGGCAGGGGGACCGAGAGGGAGGCAGGAGCTGCTTCTGCATTACAAACAGGAGCTGTGGAGCTAAACACAGTCCCTTACCTACCAGCATGCAGGACAAAAAAACCCCAAAACATGAAGCAAAACAGCGAAAATAAAGGCAACTGAACTTCTTTTTTAGCACCACTGAGATGAACTCTATCTTTCTGAATTATGGCAAGAGAGGTGCAGGAGTCCATAAAGACTGTGTGAGTTGGCATTTAGCATTCCTGGTTCCCAAGACTTACATTATGTGTGATAGCAGAATATTTTTTTTGGATACGTATCTGAAATAAAGTCTGTGATAAACATATGTACTAAAGGTTAAAGATAATTTACAAAATGCTGTATCATTTTAACAGGTTTAAGCCTGTATTGTGGTTTTGAATAAGGGAAGAAATCAATTATTTTCTAATCCAATTCACTGAGAAGTTAAAAAAATATTTACCTTGCACAGCAGCTGGATCTGCCTGATTAAAGGTCTGTAACCAGACAGATCCATCTTGCCAAGCTCCTATCAACAACAATTATGAGCAGCCAAAAGCCGCACGACCAGGTCAGTGTCCTTTAAAGAAGAGGTAGGAAATTAGAGGAAGACAGCAGGATTAGCATAGATGCTAACAGCTTCAGTAGCAGTTTTTTTTTTTTTTTTTAGATCTGGACAGCATTTCTTTATCTAACAAAAATAAATAACAACGCTGAAAGCATTTCTCTACAGGAAAGATATTTTCACTCCACTTCTGAAATGTTTTAACAAGAGTTTGTTCTATGAGGCAGCTTGCACATTGTACTTTTACACCATGGCAGAAGCGCCTGCCTACAATGGTATCTGATTGGCCCATAATCAATGTGATTGATGGAATGATTGTCTAATCACCTGTTGGATATGCTGCTGAAGGGTTCTGCCCTCCTCAAACACTTTATTTGGGCTGTTGCCCAGATGGACTAGTGAAATATATTAAATAGCCCATCTGGTGTGTCAGGTTAAAACAATGTATATCAGCAACTAACTAGATCATTAAAATAATTGTTGAGTGATACATTATCAGTTCTTGCATACTGAGACAAGATAAAATTAAATGGCCAAAATGCTGCTACAGTAGCTTGACTTAACTGTGCATTTAAACATGGGGAGTGTTATGCATATTAAAGTGACAGCCTAATGTGTGAATCAGCCTCTCAAATAAGGGACAACGGTTTGTAATTGCACTGGAATAACTGTCTAAAGGGCTTAGCTTCACTTTGTCTAAATAAATTAAGTCATAAGCTCAAACAAAAATGATGAGATAGAAAGATATATTGTGGTATTAGTGAACTTTATTGGGAAAAAGTGATGCCACCTTGTTCAGCCTCTCAGGAGATGAGGGGAAATCCACAAAACAATATCAAAGAACCAGCAAAGTAACAAAAAGCCAGACAGACGGAGTCTACAGAGATGGTTCACTGATGAAAAATAGCACCAAAGCACGTTATTGGATGACGGGGATGGGTGAGAAGTAGGGACAGGTTGCACAAGGACTGGTGTTTGTGTGTGTGAAGGAGTGAGTATGTGTTTGTCAGCCTTTCCATGAGAAATGTCCAGCCTCGTGGCAACTGCCTGCAGAGTTAGAGCTGTTTTTTGGGCAGCACAAAGACAGAGCTGTGTAATATTTCATGGAGTTTTCATTATTAATGCCACAGAGGCAATGCTAAAAATCTTAAAACACCAGAATATAATTATTTCACTCTATCTGAGATATGCTTTCACTACTTGCTTTAGCTCAAAACTGATCATTGGTCCAGAAGGGGAGGTAGAGTGCATGAAAGCTTTGGGGAAAACTGTGAAAGACTGTGTTATTGAAGTCTTCAGCCAAGAAAAAAAAAAAAAAAATCAACTCAACACAACAAGCTGAAGATGGACTCATCAGTAAAACTTTGTTTTTCCAGGAAAACTCCAGGAGTTGAGTAGCTGTTCATATTAAAATGGATGCTATCGGTGGAGTCTGAATACAGAAGCAACACAGCAGCTGTCACTAACAACACACCCAGGATAACAAGCACACCATTAAATGTTAAAGTCTCAGTCAACACACGGCTGTGGCACACTGCAGGAGAGTCCTCTATGGGGGAAGAGACTCTCAGGGCGGTGTGTGTATGTGTCGTGAGAGGCAGACAGACACCGATGCTAGTTAAGTGTGTCGTCTCTCTGCAGGTCCCCACAGAGCTCTGGTGACTCTGTGGTTTTGTAATGATGGAAACATGTATGTGCACCCAGCGTGCGGTCAAAACCTCTGCAATGATTTCCAGTCAGCAAGTTAGTCAGACAGACACTTTTCTGACAGCTCTGCTCTCATTGCTTCCAATTAGCCGAAAATGAATCTTCTTCTATGAGATGAGCTCGAATAATGATATCAGAAAGTTATCCGCCCACAGAGGACTGTCATCACAGGTGCTAATGGTGTTACAGTGGGTCAATGATCATCGAAAACTTATTCTATGAGTCAAAGAGTGTAGAAGCTAATTACTGCATTTATCCAACAAGTTATCAGATATTCAGAGGAACATGCAATAACTCCTACAGCTGTCACATTTCTCTAAAAAAAACTTTGACCTAGAATTAATGGCTGAGAGATGCTGGAGGTGGGGCTGTTGGGTAACCTGCTACGTGACAGAAGTGGGTGAACGTCTATGACAAGTGTGTACTGCGGCTGCACGGCCTGGTTGGAGTTTGAGAATTACTCTGCCTCACAAATTATCTAAGTGTGTCAACACAGGAGGTAAATGTTGCAGCAGTTCTGACAACATTCACATTTAAAGATGTAATATGCAAAACATAAACATTACAAAGTCTAAACAAGATTTTAAATCTTTAAAATGTCATTAATTCAAAGTATATTAATTTTATTGTCTTTTATCTTATTTAAAAAGTTATTTTTTCTATTGTTCTCACCGGTATCTGTTTGTAATGCTGTTCTGCTGCCAGAAGATAGTTGAAGAGCATCTTCAGCTGTGAGCAAGCAGCACTTAATCATCAAAATTACAAGACAGCAGTAATAACAGGAGACGCAACTGCAGCATTACAAACTCTAAAACACAAACTACTTCAGCATCTATCACAGGGTGGCTGAACACTTTTGAAACTAAACAACTATTAGATCAATTCGCGCTGTCAACAGATAAAAGATATTAATCCTGATCAATCTCTATTTTTGATAGTTACCTCAAGATCAATCAACTTTAAATCACATATCTAGAATTTTTTACTTACCATCTTTTTTGGCTGCCAAATGCATATTAACAAAGCCAAGCAATTTTAAAGGTAAATGGATTCATGAGCCAAATAAACATTAGCATGAGCATTATTTTCTTTAGTTTGGGATTATTCATTCAAATCACTGCTTTACTGCAGCATGTGAGTTGACAGCATGTCTTAGAGCAGTGATCATCAACTGGTGGTCCTGGGGCCACATTAGGCCCTTCATAGCTTCTCATCCAGTCCCCAGAGTGTAATCAAAAATTTGATGAGGGAAACATTTCTTGTGGTTTTCAGGGTATATTTTTTATCATTAAATTACAACACCTACAGATGCAACCTCTCAAAAACCTTCTTTGATTGAAACAATGTTATCAGGAATGACGTTATATTTGTTCTGTTTTACTGAAATCCATCTGTCGACCAACATTTAACCAGGAGAGCGAATACGTTAGAGTTGATGCCTCAGGATAAAGTTTTTTTATTTAGCCTTTATTTAACCAGGTTAGTCCCATTGAGATCAGCAGATAGTCAAGGTAGCCTAACTGCCAGCAGCACAGGGTAGCAGTATGGGTGACAGGGATTAATTCCTTTTTTAAAGGCAAAAATACATTCAGTTCAGAAAAAATGAACAGATGTTATACTAATTAGATTGAAATTTTATGTTATTGTGTCTGCGGTTTATTTCAAGATCTGGCCCCCACAGCAAGTATAAAGAAAAAATATTGGCCCTTGTACAACTTATAAGATATGATATTCTCTTAAAAACCTTTCTTTGTCATGCTCTTACTTTGTAATTTGTACTGGTTTAAGCTAAATGTGCTTCACTCCAGCACAGATGACCTGCACTTATTCTGAAGAGGAAAACATGGAACTTTCAGCAGGTAATGACATTAGCTTATCCATGACGCAAACAGGTAAATAGGTGAAAAACAACAGCAAAAAAGAGCAGAAAAGGGAGAAATGTTTGATATTGCAAGGTGAAGATCATATCTGACTTGTTCCTTGAGCTGTTTGAGAGTTTCTTGAAACTGAAATGGCACATTTAAGGGAGCAGATGTGGCTCCTCTTTTGCCAGCAGTGTACTGATCAAAATATGATCTCACATTAATTTTGGTACACTAATATCACTACATTACAAATAAACATTAGCTGTCACTTTGGCTAATGTTCAGGCCATGTACCTCATACAACCTCATTTAAAAAAATCCCAAATTACCCCTTTAAGTACAACCCGAAAATGCCTAAACTTTATTTTCCTTTTCTAAATCAAAATACTGCCTAACCACGCTGTCCCTTTGACAAGTTACCAATGTCATATGTTGATTCTCTAAATCCTGGTCATACAGCATTATGGCTGCAGGAGCTTGTAATTGGAACTACAGTGGCTAAAGGTGGTGGGCGGATCTGTAAAGTTAAGGAAGAACATTTGTGAGCCTGTATTGAGAGAGAACTTCAAGAATCTGTTTAACTCAGTTATCCAACTTGAATGATTACAGCTGCCTCATTGCACACATTTCTAATCTAAATGGAGATCAGTTGTAGAAACTGCTGCCCTCAGCTGAACACAAAAAAGTCACGTTATATTCCCTTAAAAGATATCAATTACATTCACACTATTACAGCTAAGCAGAGCAAACCACAGAATTATGTAATGAAATAAAATGAGGTTCACTGTAAGTTCAAAAACAGTTTTAACTTTCCTCCATCTCGTCAGTTATTACAGATAAATAGAGGCTATAATAGATGTGACAGGATGGGGCAAGTAAGGCTGACATCTGGCCCTCAGTCAGTGATATATGAGTTTTGACAGATGGAATTAAACCCAGACTGCAGACTTTTTATCCAGACTCTTGACACCAATGTGGCAGAAACAATCTTTGTGGTGATGGTTCCAGGTTTTATTTAACTGTAGGATGTCTGGTAAGGTGAGTCCTTTCTCTGAACTTGGATGGGCAGTCTAGTCTGTGTGTGCTCACACATACTGAGAATATGAGCAAGGCTCCTCTGGCAATTCACTTTTGATACATCACTTAAAATGTAAAAACTGACTCAAAGAACTGTATCATAGAAATGTGTTTACAAAATGCAATTGCAATTTGGGTAAACTGTATACTTTAAATGACATAAAATGTATCTGCAGATGAATATCTTTGTCTTTAATGCAGACATATTAGACTAGTCATGAGCTTCAAGGACAAAGACAGATGAAATTATAAAGGTAGCACACACAATTTGAGAATTACACAAATTAAATGTAGTCAATACTTTGGCATGGAGGCTCTGAGGCTACAAGGTTAGTCGGCCTAGTTAGATTAAAGTTTTGATTTACTGAGGCAGCCTCCCAAAAACAGATCAAAAGTATACAACGGCATATTAAAGATGATCTGTGTATTTTCATGAAAATCAATTTTTTGTGAAATCATAAAGTTGGAAATTGCCAATATATTCACATAAAACCCTAAAACTTCTTAAGTTTAAAAAGTTGTAAGTTTACAAGAAATAATATTTAGAAATTGTCAGTTTCTAAATTGTGACTTAGACTACTGCATGAAGGAAATTCACCCCAGATGAAGCTGCTTGTCTCTGCTAAAATTTACTTTTAACTTGGGCTGAGTTACAATGAAATACTTGTGATTTCAGTCAGACATCATCACAATGTCATTAGCCTCCAGACTTTGAAGTGACATTATTTTAAACTGAGGCTTTTACAGAATAACAACACACTTATATTGACTGACGTTGTGATGATACTGTTTGTCTATCATAATGTTGAAATCTAAGACTTTAAAAAGTGATAAAAACAAAATTTTGTAATAAAAGCATAACTATTTAAAACCCATAAAGAATAATTTGGATTTCCTGTCAATATATGACTTTACTATCTCTTGAAATTTAACACATCCATTGTATTATTCATTTTCATGAGTGGCTTTGATAAAAGACATGTATAAAAGGTAAGTATAAACAGAGAGAGACGATTACCACTGAAACCAGACATTTAAAGTCAAAGAGGCAAAGGCAAAGACAACACCATATCGAATGCTGATATGAGGCTGAGACAGTGACAACACTAAACAAAACAAAAAGCTAAATAAAAGCAGAAAAAGCGCCACTAAATGATAATTACTATTGATTATTTTGACTGATTTTGAGGTCAAAAATGTTATAGAACTCTCATCATTGGGTGCATGCAAAGATTTCAAGTAAACAAATAAATTTGTCGTCTTTGGTCACGTGACAAATTCTTGAAGTTTTTGAATTGTTTCAGGTCTGAAACGAAAGTGGTTCCATCTGCCTCAGGCCTTTTACTTTTCTGTAAACAAACAGCTGCCTCTCTACTTTTTCTGTTTATTGTGTTTGTGTTGACAAATGAAATACAAAGTGCAACAGCAAAATACACACCCTTTACCAAGTGTGACATAACGACAATAAAAGCCAACCAAGATCAAACAGGACAAGACAAAAAGACAAGGGGACCTGCTCAAGACCAAAACGACAAAACATGACAGAACATAACAGGACTAGACAGACAAAACAGAACAGGATAAGACAGGACAAGATGTCCACAACAAAAGCACACTAATTGGGATGATGAGACAAACTGCACATTTTGTGACTTCTTACAACTCTTTTAAAGAAAAATTGAAATAAAAAGGAAAAGAAGAAATTTGAAATAAAATTCAATAAGTGAAGAAGCTGCCACTATGTTGACTCCTGTAGCTCTCTTGCTTTGCTCCCTCTGCTCCTCACTTGAATTAAAGTAAGAGGCGTTTTGGAGGAAGTGGTAGAGCACATGTTGTGAGTTGAGGGAAGGGAGTGTGCGCTCCATTTACAACACATGATAAAAACTCTGGACAAACCAGGCAAAACACAGCTTTTGCCAGAAAATAGTTGATGCTAATTTTCTTGTACGTTTGATTGTGGGAACCCAGAATCAAAGTTGAAACTATATTTACTGCCCAGAATTACCTGTAAGGCCATACCACAACTAATAAGAATAACTGGCAACAGGTTAGAACCCTGACTTTTATTTTGTGAGGTGAGGAAGTGTGACAATAATGAGGTAAACATCGGGGTAGTTGTTGGGTTACTATATGAGGTACAAAGTGAGTATGGGTTTATGGTTGAATGTTGGGGGCAGATAGTAAAATAGAGTGTTGATCTTTACTGTGAGCGCTGCTGGAGGGCTGACCTCTGGTGGTTGGCAGCATGTCGGAAAGGCCCTGCCATGCTGTCACCATCTCTGGGTTCTTCTGGTCGGCAAAGTTTTTCCAGATTCGTAAAGCCCCATCATCTAAAAGAGAGGAGAGTGAGGTGTTAGAGGCAGGAGAAACATGTTTAAAACAAGAAATAAGTTTTTAACAAGAAAAATCTGTATCAAAGCTCTCATAGCAGTCGCCAGACTCAGTTTTTTTTTTAAAAACTGTTATTATAGCCCAGAGGGTCAAACATGACTTTCTGCATCTGCCAAGATTGTTTGTAATTTCAGTACATCTTAATATACAACTCCAAAAAGACAGAAAAGCCACATTCAAACCCATTATAGCCACATTTTTGATCATATGGCCCCTGTAGCATAAAAACATCAAATGTCTTGTGATATACTTTCAGTCTGAGGACCAGGCTTCAAGTTTGTAGATTCTTCTATTTTCCAGCAGGCGGCCTCAAACTTACTTTAGTACTCAAGTGCATAAACATGCAGTCCTGCTTGTGACCACTGTAACACTTTTCTTAGTGTTAATAAAAAGTTCTTTCTAGCATTCTTTATGTGTTTTTTCCCATATCAATATCAGTGGCATAGTGCAGTAGAAAATATTAAAATATTATAAATTATCAAAGTTTTCTGCTGCATCCATATTTGGAGGCAATTTGCTTTGTGAAACTTGGCAACGTAGACTGGAATGTTATTAACCTTTATTTAACCAGAAAAAAACCCACTGAGATCACGATGTCTTTCCTGACCTGGCCAAGAGGTCAGCAGCACACGTCATGAAAAACATACTGAAACGTGACAATATACAATAATTTAGACAAGCTGCTGATAGCTGACTTTTGTGTTTGTATTGTGTGCAAAAGTTACAATGATAAAAATGACGCCTTATAATTACTTTCAGTCATAAACTATCAGATAAAAAGGTGGGTATTTAAGGCCAGTATTAAGCCTCCTATCAAACAGTTACACCATGTGCTTTTCTTTTTTCTTTTATCTCAGACATCTATTTTTATATCCCTTGACATGTTTCAGCAGAAACTTCCCCCTTCCTCAGAAGTGTCACTTGGTGGTAGGTGTGACGCGTTTTATCAGCTGGTGTTATGGATCGACCTGTCAAAAAAATTGACAGGAGGGTCACGCCTCCTGAGGAAGGGGGAAGTTTCTGCCGAACCATGTCGAGGGGTATAAAAAAATAGATGTCTGAGATAAAAGAAAAAAGAAAACTATTTCTAAGAAACTGAAGACATGAAGAACACCGTTCAACAGTTACACCATGTCTTAACTGAAATGCTCGAGCGTCAGCAACAAAATCAGGATAATTACACTGGATCATATGAGAGGGTCTTAACTGCCCACAAATGATGCAGCATCATACTTTGCGACCCGGCGCCAAATTTTTTGCTTCAGTGCCCTGTTTCTATTTTCCTCTACGTCACTCGTGTCAACACGGAGAAGGAGCAGGGAAAGAGGGTTTTTGACGAGGTGCTGGAGGGATTTTCTTGGTTCTCTTGGTTCTCTTGGACTTTTCTCAGTCCGCAGAGCTTGTTAATCCGTCTCACTTGGTGAAGATAGCAGAGCATTCATCTATTTCAGTGAGTGATATGTTTTACTTTCACTTTTAACTCTGTGGGAGAACATTTGTTTAGTTCACAGAGAGCTGCATATGGGCAAGCCTTTGAGTCACCAACTCATCAAAACAAGCACTACATGTCTGTTTCTCCAGCTGTACAGTAAAGGAACTTAATGTAGTGATAAGGAGGGGAAACAATGGGCATGAGATTGCGTGCATGCAACGTCTGACACCCGCATTCAGTTCAGATGTGGTGCTAGAATTTATGGCTTGCAGCAGTATCAGCCATGCCCCTAATTATACACCACTTGAATCCTTAATGAAATTATAAATGTAAGTTGTAAAATTCCTCCCCCATGCACAGTATGTGCCCATAAAGACATGGACTATACAGATCAAAAGGGTTTCTCTGGACTCTGAAGATTGACGTTTTAGCCATAAGTGTGTCTGTGACCTCCTGTGCTTCTGCAGTCAGCCTCAAGTGGACACTCAGGGAACTGCAGTTTCTGCACTAGATTCATTTTTCATCATTTGAGGATGCAGCAAATGTTACATTGGATGAAACCTAATTAATTACAATAAACAAAACAACCAACCCAGAGTCTGGGGGATTGATTAGAAGGGTGTCAAAGCTGATTGTGATTATCAGGGATAGGATACATTATTTCACATACAAACCTTTTCAAAAAGAGTTTAAAGCAAAAATTTAAGTCTTATTTGATAAAACAATTACTTAAATAATCATTTAATGACTCATTGCAACCAGCTTTGCAGCTCTTAGCATTAAAGAAAAGTAAAACAAGAAAAATGACTAAATGAAAGGTTAAAACTGGGCTAATGTTTCAAAATACCAGAGGCCCCCTTGTACTCTCCTCTGTTAAAATGTGCTTATGATCTGATGAAAACATCTAAGTCACAGATTCTTTCCAAACATCCAAAATATTTTGACTCCTCTGTAAATACACTCACAGAGACACACGCTGCTCCAAAGAATCAATAGTGAGTATAAGGCAACATTTTAAAAAGCTCTTTGCTTGAAAGTGTTCTGTCAGTGAGAAACAAAGTGCAGCACGAGTCTCTAACTCTAAAAGCAGGGCTAAACACAGCTAAGACACCAAGCTCCACATAAAACATGTCCACACGCTCTTATGAGAGAGCTATTACAGGCTGTAAAAGTCTCCTCCTGATTTACATTCTGCATTTCACTTTTTCAATGCTGTATATTTTTTAGAAGTAATGTCCTCCCTGATATCCCTCGCAGCATGACTGATGGAGAAAAGCTGAATAAGTGCACATTACATTTTGATGAGATGGAACTTAAATTTATAAGTCCCTGAGCGCTTAACAAGGTCTCCGGAGGGATGCAGTGAAATACAACGTTCACTCGAGGTTTAATACTGCTCTGCTAAGACAAAACAAAATAAATGTGTCTCTCTGTGAGCCCTTTTCTGCTCGGTTTCTCTGGGTTAGGAGGATATAGCCGTGGAGGATAATTGCTTTGTTGTGATGATGAATGATGATGAATACACAAGAGCTCTGTCTGTGTGCTTGTGGGGGAAAGTTTGGTTGCAGCTGCAAATGAGTCTCATTGTGTTTTACATCTGAACTGCTCACTTAAGACTATTAGTATAAATTTCTTATTTCAAGTTTTAACTCTATGTAGTGCTGCATTAGGGCTGCTGTATTGGATGATGAATGTATGGTTGGATGGATGGTTACTTTATTTATCGCAAAGTAAATTCATTATCCCTTAAATCATAATTACGACTACTGTGATTTATTCGTAGACTGTGATTGTTATTAAGGACTAAAAACTTTTTCAACATCAGAATTCTTTGCACTAAATTAATCTTGGCTAGTGCTGTTAATTGATCAATAAATTCACTCTTATCAATAAACGGCTTTGGGATTAACTAATCCTAATGGACCACCATCTCCTTGCTTATGCACACCTTCATATACTGTATGTCTGCTTTGGCTTAACGTGGCATCAATGAGCGCCACATCTGATCTGATGTGCTCCCATCAAATCTATGAGGTTGTTGTGGAGAGTGGTAAGATAACTTTAGAGGGAGGCTAATCCATGTACATTTTTGTGTTCTTTTTTTAATTGATTGAAATGTATGACTAATTTTGACAGCTTTGTGGTTAAAGCTCAAACTTTTTTGACATGAAAAAAGCAGAAACAGAAACTACATTCATGAAATACATAAATTTTAAATTCATTAATTTTCTATACCGCTTATCCCTTTTGGGGCCGGGGAGGAGCTGAGCCTATCCCAGCTGTCATTGGGCGAGAGGTGGGGTACACCCTGAAGCGGGTGCCAGCCGATCACAAGGCCACATAGAGAGATGGACAACCATTCACACTCACACCCATACCTAAGGGCAATTTGGAGTCACCAGTCAACCTAACAAGCATGTTTTTGGTCTGTGGGAGGAAGCCGGAGTGCTCGGAGCGAGCCCACGCATGCACAGCAAGAGCATGCAAACTCCACACAGAAAGGCTCTGCCCAACCCAGGGATTGAACCAGCGACCTTCTTGCAGTGAGGCACGTGCACAAGTTTCTGTGCCAGTGTGCTGCCCCCACATTTTAAATAAGCTAACTAAATGAAATTTACACATAACATATTTAAGAACTACAAACACAAAAACATTTATCACAAAGGTTTAAATCCATAGATAACAAGGAGCGGTCCTAGCGCACAAACCTCCACAAAAAAGTTAATGTTCAGCTTTTCGGTCCATGTCTTATTGTGAGATTGAGTTAGCAGAGCATTTTTCTGTGTGTGGGTGCCAAACTGAGAGAAGAAGTGCTACCCTGCTTTAGGACTGAGATTTATGAATGAGCTGTTGTCCTGAGGGTAGCATGAATGCATGTATTGTGAACTGTGTTTATGTGCCCATATGCCTGAGTGCATAAAAAAGAGAGAAAGTGTGTTTGTAGTACCAGTGCCTCGGTATCATTGGCTGTGTCTCAGTGTGTGTTCACAGTCTGGTGTGAATGTTCAGAACAACCCTCATCATCTAAGTGACTCTGTGTCCATTATTTAGTGACAGGTTGAGGGTTGGATGAAGTTGGATGGGTGATGAGTCCAGTGCACATGGGTGCAGATTTTACATTTGGCACATTTGGTTTGACCGGGAGTGGTTTTGTATATTTGGGCCCATGCAGGACTCTGTGGCACATCACTGTATTCTGACAGAAGGTAAAGCTACAGATGTGTCTGTGCACTTGTAGCTTTCAGGGCTAGAAACTGTTAGCCGCTAGGGCTAACGGCCATTAACTGTTGTTAGCCATTGTTAGCCGTGCTCATTGTGACTCAGCAGCACTGTCACTGCCTCTTGCCCCAGGAATCGTGTGTTCGATCCTCGGGAAAGGAAAGGAGGTAGCCGTTAGCTGTAGCGGCTAACGGCTGTTAACTGTTGTTAGCAGATAGCCGCTACGTGTAGCCGCTATGTATGCTTGATGTGAATTGGTCTGTGATGAGTGTAACGAGCCGAACGATCGTCCAATCACAAGCTGCTGTTGCTTTTGAAGGTTCTGCCCCTGAAAACATTTTCGAACTGCTCCTTCCCAGATGGATTAGTGAAATATTTCTAATATGAAACTGTCCATCTGGCATGTCAGGTCAGCAGCTTTAAAGAGGCAGGAGCTCTAACAGGGCATCTCAGACTCATAAAGATTACAGCACTATCACAGGTACCCTTTTTTTGAAAACTTGACTGTTTTTTCAACATTAGTAAGCAAACATACCCTTGCAGCCATGAACAATGAATATATGAACCTCATGACCTCTTTAAGTTATGTTACCATGCAATTATGAAAGCATTACAAACCTGTTGCTGTGAGTAGTAATGAACAGTCGTGTCCATTCAGGTACTCCATGGCTGTGATTCGAGTGTAACGAGGATTCCCGTTGTAGAAGTAGTCTAGCCTCTCACCTTTCTCCCAGTCCCAGAAGCTGCAGCAGACAAACACATGTAACTCTCTAAGTTTTTCATTAATTATTTGACATGTTTTCATCCAAAGCCATCAAGTAAAAGATGAATAATGTTCTCAAAGCTGGAAGCGTGCTTTTGTCTCTGACCAGATGCTGTCCTTGTCAGCCACAGCGATGCAGGTGTTGAACGGGTGGAACTTCACAACGGATGGGACTCCAGGGTTGCGGTTGATAAATATTTGATCATCCAAACGGGAAACACCTGTAGCAGGGGACAAGCATGGGAACACGTGTAAAAAGGAGATGCATTTGTCAAAAGTGAGTAATCACAGGTTTGGATGGTGGTGGATTGCCCAGTCCTGCCCCCCTGGTTTGGCACCATGGAGCTTGAACATCAGGATGCAGGAGCTGTAAAATGTGTTTTTTTCATCCTTTTGAGTTCTTTTAATGAAGTGTTCACACAGACCCTAGCACTCACGCACTTACATAATAAAACAACATTTTAGCAGTAATAATGTCACAAGATACCCCTGCTCATGGTGATTAGAGATCATGTGGCCCAATATATTGTTCGGGCTCTTTGTTATGAGTTTGTTGACAATGTGCTGGGTGAAAAAGGGCTGACCATGTCATGCTAACAGCTTCCTGAAGTGCAAAGTGCTGATTTCTAACAGACGTGAAAACTGAAGGTCAACAAACTTGTCATTTCAGAGATAATGCAAATGTAGGTGAAAGCAAACAGTGGAGTTTTTAGTCTTAACCTGGCCATGAAGAGAGGTGCTGTAATGAGAATGATCTTGGTGAATAAATGCATCAATGATCTTTTCAACAGATCTTTTTTTCAACAATACTCCAAAACACAAGACTAATTGGATCAGCAGTGCTAACATCTTGGCTGGCCTACAGAATAGACATCCCCGCACCACTCCTTTAAAATTCATTCTTTGTCTGTGGGATTTGGTGGTTATTCGGCACATGCTTGTAGCTGTGTCTGGTTAAGACGGATCTTTCTTGGACTACAGATCTATCATCGTAGGGATGCGTTTTGAGGAACATGAAGGATTTTGAGCTTTTTCAGGTGCACAAAACAGAATATTCACAAACTTTGATCTAAATCATTATTACTGAAATGCCATCATACAATACCATAATACCTATGCAGCAGCAGATGGAGGAATTTCCCTCACTAACCCTGTTATTTAATTTCTTAGGGATATAGTTGCCTAGTAAAAAAAAATAAATCCCTTTCATTATGAGTTCAAAATTTTAGTTAATTATTTATTTGCTTTCTGATAAAAAAAACAACCTTTATTTTAAATAATTATTCAAAGCACTTTCTAAATGATAAAGAGCAGCTCATATTTATACTGGAGTATATTGATTGTACTGCATCATGATATCCAATTGAACTGAATTGTTGACTGAATAATTGCAATGGAATTGAATAGTGAGACCAGTGAAGATGCGCAGCCTGAGTGTGCATGTTAGCAAGCCAGAGCCTTTTGGTCTGGAGGCCCTGGCTTCAGACTGACTCGTATTCTGGGCCAAAAATCTGAAGAATACAAGGCTATCTTACTTTATACCATGAACTGTTCATGGATCTTGAAAAAAATCATCAGGAAAAAGAAAAAAGAGAGCCATATCCACATTGTTTCAGAAGATATATATGTCTTAATTAGTGGAATACGTCATAAACAAGATAAAACAGTTTGATTACACTTCCTGCTTGTTCCTTTAAAAGTAAAAGATCACTCCACATCAGAAACTCAGACTCTCTCCTGTCATTCAAACAATCACTCAAAACTTACCTGTTCACAAATGCATATGACCCCTAACCACTCACAGCTTTTTTTTTTGTTTTGTTGCTATCCTTTGTAAAGTGTCTTTGAGTTTTTTTGAAAAGCACTATAAAAATTTGATGCATTATTATTATTATTATTACTACTTTTCCACCACTGTGCAGATACTCCCCTTGTTAGGACACAATGTCTTAATTCTGAAGGCTGAAAGGCTGGCACACGTCAGCCACTAACATACAGTGCGTTTGAGCCGTAAGACAACACTACATGTTTTAAACAGCCTTCGTTTCAAATGTGCTATCAGTACTATTGAAGGAGAAACATCATTCAATAAACAGACTGCAAAATAGCGCATTTGTCTTGTTTTAAATGCTCAGAGCTAATTAGACAAAGCAATAACAATTTGTCCTTAAAAAACCGTGCTCTCTTGATTAGGATAAAATGAAAACGCCAGAGGGAAAACACTGATTTGTTGCCTAAAATATGGCAGGACATAACAGAACAACAAGGGGCCTGGCTTTGTCTAGGGTACAAAATTACAATAACTGAAGAGTATCAGCAAGAGAAAAAACACAGAACAAACAGACAGAATCTCTGCTTAGAGACTTAGAGCAGAGAAGAAAAAAAATCTTGTGTACCCCTTTGGCAGATTTCATGGAGAAAAAGATGGGGCTAGCGCGCAGAAACAAGTGCCAAGTTCATTGCCTCAGCATATGTTGTCATGGAAACTACTCATATCGGTTCAGCAGCATGTCCTTGGCTACCTGAATGCCCTCTTGAGACCGCCGTAATGAAATGAAGAATAATGAGGAAAAATCGATCATGACTTTACCACAGATGCAGCCTTGTTGGGAAAAAAAGCAATTAAAGGAAAGTATCAAAAAAATCTGCAGCCTGTGGTTTAAGCTGAGCAGAATATCAGCAATGATTCGATTTTCTCTTTGCTGCTGACGTCAAAATTCAATATGAAACAACTGTAATAGCTACCCCGAAGGCTGGAGGACTGTACAAGCTGGGCGTAAATTCTGAAAAAAGGAATAGTCAATTCAAGTTTACAGGCCTAAATATTCTTTCTTCTCTTACTTCTAGTTTTTCTGCCTTCTTCACACCTCCTCCATCCTCCTCCCTCTCCTCGTCTTTTTCCTCCTGGGAGAGAACAGACTGAATGAGGGCAGTCCTACTACTTCTCTCTTTCCAAAAAAGTGTGAGTTTTTAGGAGAATTCAGTGATTCAGTGATCAGTAAGAGAAAGAGGAGGCAAACATGAACTGAGGCTCTGACGCCATACGCCTCATGAACCCATGTGCATGTGCGCGTGTTTGCAGAGGGGGATACGGATGACGCTGGGGGTGTTACGCATTCTGTTTGAGAGAGCTATGACTTCACTCCGGGACTCTGCGTGTATGCTTGCACCCCTGGCTCCTTGATATGCGTATTTTTTTTTTGTCTGTGAGAGGGGAGTCCTGTGACTCATAGAAGGGGTTCAGCCTGACCGTGGTTTCATTTTAATCAATGCTCGCCCATCACTGCACATCATCTACTTGCTCACTATCATCTCTGAGCCTAAGCTGCACATTTAACAATGACGGCAGTCTGGATATCAGCCATATTCTGCTCTCCAAAAATTTAATTAAACATGATTCTGGCATAAGTGTGATTTTCTGGGTTCACTCACACTTCTTGAAACATATTTCAAGATTTTTTTTAGAACCTTCAAAGAACTACTCCACAAAAAATGAAAATCATTTCTTTCACTGCAAAGCAGGCAGCTGACAACAAAGAAGCAGCATATAACACGTTTATCTATAACTTATTGAAATGCTAATTTGTTAAAGTACGATCACAATGTTACCCAAACATAATAAGCCAGGACACTTAATATTAGTTCAATAATAGGCTATGAGGCAGCCCTCTCATTTTTTTCTTTAGAGGGAAAGAGAAGCAGACATAGGAGCATGCATGCTTACAGCCGGGATCAGACTACATGATTTATGCATGATTATGGCCCGACCTGACAGTCGTAGGTTTGGGACCTGTTGGCCATAAAAACTGGTTATTCCGTCCCCTGTAGTGTGTAATAATGACAAACTACAACAGATCACACAACTCCACCGCAGACATTCTAGCAGGTCTGATTTTTGTCCTGCCTCCCACGATTCACATCTCCCACATCAGAGATATCGACCAATAACCGCACCTGAGCTCTGCAGTCGCAATGATCATGGATGTAAACAAACCGAGGTAGATGCCTTGAGAGCTGTTTGAGAACTACGAGAGACAGGACAAGTTTGCAAAGCTTTGAAAAACAGCATCCCTGCTCTTATGATGTGCTGAAGAGGAGCTACCACAGGCTGTATAAAGAGAAATGCTGGAGAGAAACAGCAGAGGAACCTGGTGAGCGACTGCTTACATTTATAAGCAAACCAACACATTATTCAACATAACACTTGTAGACACAAACAAAAGGAAAGTATTTTAAATACAGTGTATTTGTTTGTGGTCTTTGGCGTTGCCCCTCCTCCTCCCACCATCATCACATCAGTTGTTACACGCGATTGTTTTCAGATGGGTAGTCTGTCATGCTCATCGGGCAAGTCACTGAATTTATGGTGAAAAAATCATGTAGTCTGACCTCAGCATAAGACGTATATTAATGCTTAAAGCATGGCTGCTACAATTTTGTCTGGAGTTTGGAGCAGCCCTTCCATATCCTGCTTTTGTAGATTTATATGCCCCTAAATGTGTTTAACATGTCTCCTTCACATAATAAAGCACTGTGAATAAGACAAAAAGTCTGCTGTATTAAGACCCGCCAAAGACCTACAACTTATGTCAATGATCTCAAGGACATTGAAAATGAGGGAAACCTCAATGTCTTTCAAGAATAAATTAAGGTTTGAGTGAAAACTTAGATGCCTAACATTGTTTCTTCATCAGTTTTAGGCCACTGGCTCACTATAGCAAGCCCATCGCCAACCACAGACATTAGAATGAATGTAGAGTGGTTGACAACATGGAGTCAAGCAGGCTAAACTGACAAATTACCACATAGTTGACATGTAAACCAATCAAAGTGGACCAGGCCCACATGGGGAAGGGAGCCTTAAAGGAAAAGGTGCCCTAATAGAGGGTCTCAGACTGTGAACATAGCACTATCAGGAGTTCCCTGTATATATGAAAACTGGACTGTTATTTTAACATTAGTGATTGTAAACACACCCAAGCAGTCATACAATATGAATATACGAACCTGATTTAAGGCAAAATATGACCTCTTCAAAGTTTTCCAAAATAGATTAGACAAAGACAGTCAAGTATGGAGTAGGGGTGGGAAAAAAATATTGATATGGTAGTGAATTGTCGTCCCGGCACGTTCAATCTAATGATCAGTATGCTGGCTCCAAATATGAACATCTGTATTAAACAAATACAGCCCTTTTATTAGATTTCTCTGTTAATTTGATTCAGCACAGCAACACTTCAAAGCTCTTAGTGGCACAAATGAGATAAAGGAGGGTAATGCAAGCAGACATTGATAGGATGATGAAGAAAAGCAAGTTAGCTATCAGCTAACAGAAAAATGGTAGTTAGCTGACTCCCATAGTTTCTCCTGCTGGGACAAGATAAAGGATGAAGGATGCACTCCATTGGGCACAGAGTTAAACTCAAGGAATAAAAATTTAAAGAAGACCCTCTGCTTTTTCAAAAATAAATTCTACTATAATGTGACTTGATAGCAATAACATATGGCTATTCCCTGTTAAATAATACTCCCTGCACATCATCACTTAGCATTACATCACTGCTCAGTCCATCTTCACCATGCACAGATGTGCACAGAGCTACATCTTAATATGCAGGGATCCTTTTATTTCATTTCTCTAATTCCCTCATTAAGTTCACATAAAATTTACCATGAACAAGGTTTGCCTCAAAATGTTTTCAGTTGCCATATGGGGCTAAAAATAAATTGGATCATAGTCATAGTCAGTGGAGCGTGATTATTCTTTAAGTAAAATATCATAATCATGGTGGAGAATATTCACATGAAAAATGAGTCACTGATGGCATGAGTGATTTAATGATGTCGCACTGGCTTGTATTGAGTTATGCTTGTTTGACTTAATGATCCTCTGGATGTGATGCTGTCTGCCTATGAAAATCGTTTTGATAAGCATATTAAAGTGGGCACCATGAAGAAAAATCATTCATCTTTTGTAAGATACGGGACTGGACTTGTCATATGAAGCCAGCATGATTACATCCTGACATGACATTTTGATGACTGATTGGATTTAATTTCCTGTGTGAGCTGAGAAAATTATTTCTCCACCCAAAGCACATTTTTTGAGATTTTGTACCGGTACATACTAACGTAGACTCTCTCTGTCAAACAGACCTGTATAATGTGAATGACATGGACTTTAAGATTAAAGCATATTTTCGGAGCAAAAGTACAGAAACACTTAAGCTGAAAATGTATTTGTCAGCTGTTTGGACAAAAACAACACTGGGGCTCTGATGTACATTTGGGATTATGTGTGTTAGTGTTTGTCTGCGTGTCACTGACCTCTTTGTGTGATGCATCGGCTCTGCCGTCTCACTCGAGTGTTTCTCAGAAACCTCCATTGTCGTTCCATCCTCACCTGACTCTCCAGGTCATGCTCCTCTGGGATCTGAAAGGGTAGTGACAAAAGGAGAAGAAAGACAAACAACATATTAAGCTCTAAATTAATAAAGCACATTTTGAATTTATTGCATTTGACAACAATGGAGCTGGGTCAGTATTAGAAACCAATCAGCCTCAGGTGTTTTCTTAAATCAAAATCAAAGTTCAAAATTATTACTTTAGAAATGCTGCTCATAAAAACACTCCCATAAGAAATACGTCTGAGAGAGATAAGGGACAGATAAAGAGATAAAAATTATTTTCTGTGCAGTATTAAAGATCAAATATTACAAAAATTGGTAGCAGTTTCACAGGGCTGTTATAAGTCTGTGGCAAACTATTTGACAATGAGCCTGTTCCTGGGTCACCTGTGGTGTTTTCTTATGACTGATTATAACATTTTAATAGACTGTTGACCTTGAGAACCATGACGTGTGAAATGTAGGCCTGTCAGCACTTATGTATTATAAGAAATGATTAAGGCCCAAAATAAATGTAATAAGTTATTTTTAATTCAAAGAAATAGCACAGTTTTTGTTCTTTCAGGCACACTGTACTATGGCTAAACTGCTGTAGTAGGAAAATAGCTCAATACCAGACAGCTTAATGTCTCAATACACTCACAGTGATTAAAAATAATGAAATCACTGTCTTTGTCTCATATAAATTAAACAAAACAAAACATAGGTGTCCTAATGTACATTTCAAATATCATTTGCAAACATTTCACTTTTCTTAAAATTTATGTTGTAGCTTCTAATGTACAAGAAGGTTATTTTCCCCTATAAATACCGTTTTCTTTCAATGCAAATTTAAGGTAATGTTATTCCAAGACAGAACACATGACAAAGTAAAATCACTTTTACAAACACAGTTACCACTGCGACAGAAAGACAAATGTGTGGAAAATGCAAAGTTTTCTCTTAAAATCTTTTGGCAATGCTATTACTGTAAACTAAAACTAACAAAATGACAAAATAAACAGTGCGAAGCAACTAGCAACCACTGTATAATGTGTTAATGAACATCACTTAACAAAATAAACTTGAGGACAAAATGCCCTTTGATTTGGTGTTTGGCAGATTCAAATAGCACTGACACACACTTCCTAAAACACTGGGGCTCACATTCACAGGTCTTTCCCTGAAAACATAAATATTTCAAGACCACAGCTATTTACTTACCAGCAAACAAATAAATCAGCTGTTTTAAGACAAACCTGAGTAACACATTCAAAATTTCTAACAAAGAAAGAACATCCTGCTTTTTTCTTTCTATGGATGTTGCAGTTCCATGCATCATTCAACACAATACCGTCACTTAGTTTTCAGGGAGAAATTCTTCTCTTTAATAATTGGTATGGTTTACAGAGAGAAGAAGAGAGAAAGAGAAAGAGCTGCTGTTTAAACTATGATGAGAGGTGGGGCCTTGACTGGCATGGGTGAAGGAGAGATCTTTGAGAAATTGTCTGAGTTTATTTTGTTTGCTCCTTTTGGGTCTTGCTCCTGACATAAGACAGGAAGCTCCTTTAACTTCACCAAAAACCTAAAACTAGGCACTTTGCACAACAAAATCTAAACTTAACTAACAAACTTGCATTGAAAATATACTTCACAAGGTCATATTTTGGCTTAACTTAGGTTTATATGGCCATTTTTGATGTAAGCTAGGGTATGTTCACACTGTTTTAAAAACCTATAGTTTTCATACACAACATACCCTGATATCTCTGCAGTCTTAACCTGAGGTACTCTGTTAAAGCTCCTGGGCCCAGACATGGGCCCAGTGCCCTCTGATTGGTTTACAGGTTAACTCTGTGGTGATTGGTCTGTTCAGTGCTACTTGTGCCATGTTGTCAACAACACTGCATTCATTCTAATATCTAAGCTCTGCACTGGGCTTGGTACCATAAACCAATGAGCTTAAACTGATAACAAAACAATGGTAAAGTGTCACACTGGTCAGTCTAGTCGGAGGGGCAGGGGGGAACAAGACTTTTTGGGAAACTGCTGATGCTGCATAGAGGGGAGGAGAGGAAATGTGGCATCATTTTTTTTTGCTCATGCAGGTGCTCTATCACGCAGAGGAGACATGTTAAACTGTTACACGGCAATGCAAAAGAAAAAGTGCAAAATTGTCACATTAACCAGGTTTGCTGAACTTCAGTGAGTCCTTCTGTACAAGGACTCATGCTTTAAAAAATACACTTCAGTGTTTAACACTGCCTCACAGAATCAGCACTTTGAGGCTGTCTCTTACTCTCCAAGTCATGGTCTCCAAACACACTCGTGGAGCAGTTTAAAAAGCGAAAAAATGTACATGACGTCCACATCTGACATAATTTTGTGTAAAATATCAAGAAACAAGTAGAAGTACTGGACATAGTTAATTTAATTTGGAAACAGTTTTGATACCCAATATAAATAAGTCTGCAATTGTTTAAAAATGTGATTAGTGATATACAGTGATGACAATCCTCAAAAAATATCTATACAGTCTCAGACGATTTGTAATTAAGAGACTTAAATTGCATTCCTTTTTGTCATTGAAGTAGTTTGTGTGCTGGTGTTGTGAACATTAAAAAAATGAAGTTGTCACAATCACTAACATTTCAGTAGATAAGAAGACTTTGACCCTGGTTGTCATGTCACAGTACGATGTCACACAGCACCACTGCCCACTGTGAGAATATAAAGTTTTCCAATTTTCTCATCACATTAAAACGCTAAAATTACTTTGCCTTTTACAATGTTAAGTGAAGCTCATGTGGTTACTCTGCTAATGAGTCAAGGTGTCAAGTTCACTTTATGCAATCACATTTGTTCAGCAGAGGGACAATATGAAAAGGATTACCTTTATTAAATCTTACATAACATAATCGCACCCACAGATTTTGTGCAGGTCTCATTTTAAGAGGACAGAGTGACTTCCTGTTTGAAGGCAGCATTAGATATGCAGAATGTAATAAAAGGTTGATTTGTGTCTTTTTTCCACTTATTAAAGTTGTACATTCAAAACTTCAACAGCAGTTTCAATGCATTTTTAAAGAATGGTTGAATAAACAGAGGAGTGTGACTACGGTTAGTGAGACTTTATACACTTTCTATGAATTATAAACTTTTGATAAGATTTTTAAAAGAAAACAACACAACTTTATTGAGACTAGTCTGATAACACAGCAACAATAATAGCACAGTGGTGTCCAACCTTTTTTGAAAAATTGATGTTTTTGTGAGACAATATTTTCACAGACTGGCGGTCCCAGAGAGGGGTTTTGGTCCCACATCAGGTGTTTGCACAAACATTAGGAGTTTTCTTTATTTTCAATCAATACATACACTTACTAAAGCTCTATTGGTTAAAGATGTATGACTTGTGTTGTTTAAATAAACACACATTATGACAGTTTGTAATAAAAAAAAAACCCTCATGATGTGCATTAGAACTAAAGCATACCATAACACAGGATCAGTAGAAGCTATTAGTTTGTTGTCTATAAAAACAATGAGTTAGCTGGCAGGCTCAGCTGAGTCTTTGGTTGTGCTTGAATTAGTTTAATTTTTCACCAGATGCATATCTGAAGAAAACATCCTGACGTTATGATAATAACTAAAACAGAGAGGGTCAGTGAAATTCTAACTGCTTTCAACAGCATTGAGAAAGACTAGTTAACGTTGTAACTGGTAAAACTATTCCACTAGAACGCTGCATCTGAGCTAGGAGGAAAAATATTAAAATAATGTGTGGTTCTGATGTTGATGTGTTCTGTTCATTGTCATCACTCTGAGCTGATCTGAAGTTAGTATTGATTATAAATGGGTACTTAAATGTCTTTAAATTCTGAGGCCTGGACTCTCTTGTGTCCCCCATGTATCATGGTGCAGGGGAATGAGTCTGCAAACCTGTTAATCTGTCAATGTATGTCAGGCTTTATTGATTCAGTCATTACAGCTTTGACAGTGACAAAGTGCCAACGCGTGTGACAATGTCAGGCAGACATGTCAGACCGACTGATGTTAGAGAACCACTGTTAGTTGGCAAATGAGTTTATTTGTTTCGCCTACACCATGTGCAAGGGTTTGTACTCTATCTCTGATCACTGAAATTTGAACATTTGCTAAATATTGGGTGTTAAAGACTTTTTTTTGTTTTCTTGCTCCAGTATGAAGGTATCAATGTAGTTTGATTTTTAACAGACAATCTGTATTTCTCGATCAAACCAATACAAACTAGAAAGCACTTGGAGAGCACAAACCTCGACCAAGGTAGCTCACATATAGCTGTTACATCCATAAGCAATAGGTTACCATCATAAAATGATTCATTGACCCTGAAAACCCACACCTAGCACTCAGAATCATGTTGATGTCATTATTAGTAAGACAGTTATTGAGCAAAAACGATTGTGTGCTCATGGCAGGTATCTGGATCACCACCAAAATCTAATCATTACCAACATCTCCTGAAAATTTCAGCAAAATCCATCTTGCTAACAAAAAAAAAAGCATATACCAGCAAAAACATAACCTCCTTGGCGGAGGTCTAACCGTATCTCCCTTGTGCCATGACCAACGGCATCTGATAATGCCAACAAAATCTGCTGACAACTTATTGAGTCATTACCAAAAAATGAGGAAAACTGCTCTACCTCAAATTTTTAACAAATCCTTAAAAAAAAAAAAAAAAAAAAAATTCTGTCCGCATTCGAATTTCATTCTCCACCAAAACTGAATCTCCTCTTCTTTGCGCTATGAGCAACATTCATTGGAAATTTCATCGAAATCCAACCTTTACTTTTTGAGTTATCTTGCTTGCAGGTTAACGGACGAACAGACAAACAGCAACAAAAACATAACCTCCATTGCAGATGTAATGAATAATAATTCTTCATTTACTACGCAGATCACATCAAGGTCAATGAGTATTTTACTGTCGTTGGCTCTTCCAATAAAGAGAGCATTAGGCCAGGCATGTACTTGTCCCAAACCATCTTCAGCATAAAGTACATTGATATATACATCATATTGTCTCTCACTGAATTTGATTTGAAAACACATCAATACATCTTAAGACGCTGTTTATTTCCCCGCTTTACAGTGTGCCGAGTGCTTATCAAGCACATTTCCACAGCAAGGCTTCTCATGCCAAATGAATACTAAACAGCCGAACACACACACACACACACACCTGCACACACAGCTACAGTGCCATGTGGCTTTACTACTACTATGTGTAATCAATATTCCTGTAATGTCTCTGTTATGTGTAAGCTGCTTTAAGGAAAATATACACACACACATCATGCACATATAAACAGCTCTGAGAGGAGCAGGGTGAGTAAATCTTTTGTGTATATGGTGTTGCATGTACAGTGTGTGTTTTAGGGGGTCTGTATTCAGCTCAGGTTCAGCTGTATATTGCGCACACTGCCCCTGGGGTTTTACAGTTTTTGACTGAGCCTGAGAGCAGGCTGAGTTAGTAGTCATACTGAGGCTGATGTATTCCCACAGCTGACGGAGAGACACAATGTGTGTGTGTGCCAGGGAAAGGCCAGCTGATACCATGCTTCCCTGAACTGTGGTCCTGCACAGTGTCAGCAGCTAATGTTCTGTATAATGAAGCCATGAGGTAAAAAAATTATGTGTGAGATGCCTAACATACATTCTCCAACTCTGACTTGCAGGCCGTAAATTTACAATACAGTCCCTTAAATATCATATAGCTGACAGCATGAGGACATCAAATGTAGCTGTGGTGTCTTTGCATGTACAAGTATCTTTAACATTTCACATTAAAATACTCCCCAAAAATGAAGTTCAATGAGGCACGAGGATTAGACATTAAGAAGATTGTGTGTTAAGTTGATTTTAAAAATGACCTTACAATCTTATTTTCAGAAAAGTTGGGCCTCAATGTAAAATCTGATTAAAATTGGAAAGTGGTGATTCACAAAACATCAAAACTTTCTGTGAACACTGAGTACTGCATAGAAAGTGTGAACATTTAATTTTGTCAGTTTTGATTATCAGATTTTTTTTTCAGGCAATTGTCACATTTTTGTCAAAAAGAGCATTTTTATTCATAGTTTTACCAACCAAATACACCCTGGTTACTAAAACACATTTTTTTTCCATTTTATCTTGCGTCACATAATTTTTGTTTAAGTCCTTAAAGAAATCTAAACCATTTGCATTCGTAATTATTATCTCATAACATTTTTAACGATCACTGAATGCTGTGGCACTAAACTTCCTGTAACTGGAGCCAAGTAGTGTTTGTTACAACCTCTTTGCTCTTGTAGCTGTAAAGTTTGGTTACACTTTCTATGAAGCCCCCCTTTCTAATGCATAATAAATGTATGATAAGCATGTTTATAATGCATCATAATGTGCTTTGGATGTTGTATAAGTTAATGCTAGCATTTATAATGATTTATAAATTTACTTATGGTGTGTTATATTGTGAAAATGACGATAGTAATTAAAAATACTCATAAAGCTTCTCATAACAAAAATCTTACACACTGCGAGGCATATTTCATACTGATTCCTCAGGTTAGGTGTTAGAACAAACAGTTTGCTATCACTGACAAGACCAAAGTTGAGTGAAATTGTTTTTCTTGTAATAGATTATCATACATTCGAAACACATTTTAATCATTATTATAATACATCATCTTGTGGTAATAAATCACTGTAACCGGTCATTGGATGCTCTGGCTAAAGTGATAAATCTCTGTTTTACACACGTTGTAGGGTATAAGCTACGAGGAGTGATCACTGCATAGTTTAAAAGAAGTGCCATGGATTATAGTCTGTTATAAAAAACCCTCATTAAACTTTGATCTCTGTGCATGTCGTTTTATGAATAGCAAAATTGTATTAGCACCTTACCTCAATATTCACTGTAAAATACTTGACAAACTGTCAGATTTTTGTTGTAAAGCATCAAGAATATTTAGAATTTCTTATGGCCATATGTGTAATACAACACTCTACAGTAAACATACTTGTAGAGTATTGTATTATGCATATTGCTAAAATTCTAAATATTATGATGCTGTTTTATAAAAAACTTGACACATTGTCACTTATATATTTTTAATAGCACTTATATGTCAGTATAATGTCAGTTTATACAATGAGCTACAAACAAACTTCACAATGTGTCAGATTTTTGTTTAAAGCATCAAGAATATTTAGAATTTACTGAGAGCTATATGTGCAATACAACAATACAAGTTTGTTTACAGCTCATTACACCAACTGACATTATAATGATTACTATTCTAAATCATTATAAACGATCACAAGTTATTATTATACAGCATTATGAGCAAATTGTGATTATTCTAACATGGTTGTAATATGTTCATAATGCATTGTAAAGGGTGGGGGCTTCATAGAAAGTGTTCCCTACATTTTTAATGACAATTTATCTGAGGTGAAGGAAGTTTCCAATGTCCTTTCCAAAACTCCAGGTGTGAATTTATTGTTTGAAGTACACACACACACATTTTCTGTTCTCCTGCTGCTGACACAGTGATATGATAACCTATGTGCCGACTTTAAAGAACACTCCCACACACACAAATACGCACATCTTTGAAAGGGAGCAGTTTTATGACAGCACTCAAAATTTTGCCCACACAGCATTCTGATTTGCGATACGGCAAAAATCCTCCTGCCCCGATCCCCCTCCCTCCTCTTCCTTTCACTCACTCTTCATCCAGTCATCTCTTCATCTTTCATTGCGTGTTGTTGCTGCTTCTGGCTACATCTTCATCTCATCCTGTTCACCCTGAGTTGTTGTGTAGAGTTATACTTCACCATCAAAACACACATTTCCCCTCTTCCACTCTCCTTCCTCCATCTCATCTGTTCTCCTTTCAAAAATATTTTAGTTTCTTCAACTTAGTTTAACTTTATTTGAGTGCTCTCTCTGACTCCCTCTCTCCTCTTTTTTTGCTCCAAATTTCTTTGTGTTGTTAATATTTTATTAGGCTAAAATCTGTTTTTTTTCACACGCTTTCTGTATTAGCCATACTTTTCTGTTTCTCCCACAGGATTTTCAAGTTATTTTTATTTCTTCACTGTCAAAACTCTGTGTTTTCTCCTCCATGTGACCTCCACACTTCACTCTTTTCCATAATAATCCCTCCTCCTTTACTTCACCTTGGCAAAGCATGCTGACGCCTTATGCTTGAGCTCCACTCTTCCTCTAGCATGTTCAGGATGCTCAAACAGTCAGAGGCTCGATTTAATTATGAAACATTTGACACAAACTGCTGTGCGTGGTAAAATTAATTTCTTTTAGTCTTAAATTTCACCTCAGAGGTGCTCTGGTTGCTCGGTTTTTCAGTAAAATCATCTTGTCCGAGCAGCAGGTAGCCGCTCACACTGGGATCGGTCCCTGCCCTGCTGTTCTCTGTATAACTTTATTATTTCCTAAAATTAATTCTATGACACACAGTCCATGTCAACAGATGACTACGTCACTCCTGGGGCCATTAAATAAAATGGATGACAAACGAGCACCTCGTCACATAAATATTTATTTAAACGCTGAAAATTACCTCACAGATCAGTACGTCTTTGTTGCTAAGCAACCACTCAGTAGCTGTTCAGGAACTAGATTGTTGCAGAGGAATAGTAAAAATGTTTTAAATAATTGATCTAAGAAGGATGGATTTCCTTTTTCCTTTTAAATTCAGAAATGTGTTACCTGCATTTATTGAAACAATAACTCAGCTCTGAGCGCTTTTATTATCACTCCAATGTCCAGACTTTATATTGAACTGGTTACTTTATCTGTAGGACCCCCTTGACAAATCAAAAATAATATTTTTGAGCCACTACAACACATCAGTTACAGAAATTAATCACACATTCAGTAATAGTTTGCTGACCAATTTGTTCATAAGATATACAATTTATCTTAGGTATTGTCTGTAAAAACGAGACAGTTACATTTCAGTGTGCGAATACAAACTAATAAAAAAGCAGGCATTTTAAAGAATGCAATCAATGTTAATACTAAGGTTTTCAAACCACACAATACATCAATATTTTAATATATATATATGTGTATATATATATATATATATATATATATATATATATATATGTATATATATATATATACACATATATGTACACACTGCGGATAAGCGGAAGAAGATGGATGGATGGATGGATGGATATATATATATATATATATATATATATATATATATACACACACATTTTGTGTAAAGCCATCTCTTTTTATATATCTTTTAATCTGTAATACTGAACTGCTACTGGAATCCTTATTTCCCTGAGGGAGTTTTTTTTCAAGGGGATTAATAAAGTTCTATCTAATCTAATCTAATATCGTTGTAAACAAAGTACTAGCCTCAAGTTAACCTGGAAGTCCTCTCATAAAATTTGTCATTCATTAGTGACAGTGCAAAATGATGTCCACTGTTTAAACGGACCTTAAAGGAGCTTCGAGAACCACTGGATCATGCTATAGTACATATAAAAAGGACAGGACTAGAGGGTAACACTAAAAAAGGATGAAAAAAAGGAAACAAGACAGATAAACTACCTTCATGACAGGCTGAGCAAAGTACTTGGCACTCCAGTCACACAGACCGGTCTGCAGCGCCGCACTGATGTAGTTCCTGTGACCACCAGGCTCGTCTCCATCTTCACCCGCCTGAACACACACACATCACAAGTCAACAAACGTCTGTTTCAACTTGAAACATTTCAGTGTTACCTACAAATTTCCTCATATGAAGCTCAAGTCAGACCAAAGATTTGCAACCAGACAAGTTGAAACCTGCAACTGCGTACAGTAGGTTGCTCTGCAGCGTTCTGAAAGCCTGTCAGTTCACACTGCTGCAGCTGAGGGAAATGATGTTTTGTTTCCTTTGCAACAAGTGATGCCTCAGTTTTCACTTCCACTTTTCATGTCTGTCCTGTAACTCCATCAAACTTTATAAAGGGCAGCGTTAGTTAGTTGCATGCTTCAGTTGCAAGTCACTCACTATCACTGTGAGTTGTTTTTGCCTATATAAAAAAAGCAAAGTTCAGAGGGCTAACTATAATTTATGCAGTGAGCTTGAGGACAGAGACATTCATCTTTATTAACTACTCCCTGTCATGCAGAGTTGTTTCTTTGTTTGGAAGAACTGGTGTTGCACAGTAACTACCAAGACTGCATTTCACAGAGGGAATGTTAGTGACAACACTGCCCTTCTTGGTAACATGTCAGTCGTAACCTCTAAATGGTCATAAACTGTATCCAATACATGATGGATCCAATCTCAAACCTTTCTTGTCTCCAAGGTGCTGATTTGCTGTTTGAACACATGGTACGCCTCAATCTTTAAAGCAGCACTTGGCAACTTAACAAATTGAATCGCCGGCAACAATGGCAGTCTGCCTGATCTGAGCAGCATCACAGCAGCAACGGCCCCCTGCAATCTTCTAAAGCTGTCTCTTTTGTTGCAAATCTTTGGTCATAACAGGGCTTTGAAAAGATTGTGTCTACCTGCTCTGGTCCCTTGTCAAACATCTTGCGAGTGCGGGGAAACTGGTGCGAGTGAGGCGCCTGACCCCCCAGTGTGGGCGTGTAAGGGGGCCTTGTCGCTGGCTGCTCCCTGGCAGGGGGTTTGGGCACCTCGTTGGTTAGACTGGAGCTGCTGGTGCTGGGCATTGGAGGAGAGCCACTGTGAAAAGGAAAAATAAAGTGGCAGAAAGACGATTAAATAAACACACTAACTTCAAAGTACGCGTCATCATAATCATAACAGCACTAATTGTTTTGTTTTTCAGGATAACTGCACTGATAAGTACTTTACTTCAGATCTCTTTTATGACACTGCTCATGTCACAAAAGAGATTCAATGCATGTATTAGGCATTGGCTTAGCTCTCTCTAGTGTGATTGGAGAAGTGGATTTCTGATACCAATTGTACATATGTCCAAACTTTTTACAAACATTTTACAACTTTTTTTAAGTAATCATTTTTTGGGACTGTGTGCCATATTTGGGCAAGACAATGAATGGGGTTCAAAACTAAGAATATGTTTTGTATGACTTGCAGAAAGAAACCCAAACCAGACCAGGTCACTTTTATTGATAATAACCATTAGCAACACAGAGCCCAGAATAGAGCACTGTGGAACACCTTTTGTTTATTGTTGCAACTCTAAATGAATAATACTAGCTTTTTAAGACTGTGATATATCAAAATTGTGATCCTATGTCCATGAACAGACCCATGAAAACTGAGGCCCCCACCAGGCGCAGGCAGCCCGGGTTGGATTCCAGTTTGAGATCAGTTTACATGTCTGCACCCCCTCTCTCATCCCCTTCAGGGCTCTATCCACTGTCTCTCTACACCCGTGGTTTTCAAACTTGTTTTACTTTACTATTTTACACCTAAGATCAGACTAAGATCTTCAGGCATATTATATTCATACCCATGAAAAATAGCGTCTTAAGCCCTCAATCAATTATCTTAGCAGTCTGCACATTTTTCAGAGTGTAATAAAATTTGACCCACACATTTTAATTAATTAGCCAGTTAAAGACTAGGACTCCAAAAATAAGCTTTGTTTGTCTTTTTGAAAAAATGGATAAGACATCAAATGGTCTATTTAGCAAAACATTTTTGAACTAGCTGAAGAGTTTATTGAATCAAAATTTGTCTTCTAGCCAAGGCTGAGAGAGGTCTGTATTTATGATGATTACATCTGTGAGCTAGATTCTGATTTGTTTTTTGTATGTTTGGATGCTGATGTGTGTTCAGATATCTTTGCTTACCCAGCTTGGTGGATGTGTGTGCCCTTGCTGGTGGGGCTGGCAGGGGCCGACTGGGTGAGAGATCCAGAGTCCAGGATCCTCTGAGGCCGAGCATTCATCGTAGCCTAACAGAGAAAAAAAAGAAAAACACAATCAATGTACATTTCCAACACTGCAAAGACTCAGTTATAGCATGTGTAACTATGAGAGCTTACTGAATTCAACTAAGGAAATAAAATATTCTTCTGCTTTTCTGCAGTAACAAGATGACCATCTTTTAGAAACAAGTTTTGTTTTTGTGAAAAACAAGAAACTCTGCTTTGTTTCTGAATTTATGGCATAATTTTCTCAGACTTGCGAGATAGTTTTTGTGGGAAAATTCTGGTCTGTTCAGATGAATTAATAATCAGTGTAAAATCCCAGTGGAAGTGCCCATGCAGGTTTATCAAGGGAGCAAACCAGACTGAGTGATTAAGATTAATCCAGTTTGATTTTTGTATGAGGCTTGACCCACAGGAGATACCTGTATCTTTGGGTAACAGACTGTTTTGATATTAGTTTGTACTTCTAAAGGAACAACATTAAATTTTGTTTTTACATTTGTTCTGACAAAACTTTTTTGATTTGCTGGACATTCTGTGACTCTACAGGATTGCATTTTTCCACAAAGACCTACCCAGTAATTTTAAAATAATTGTTTCATTACTTCAAAAAAAAAAACAGAGCAAAACATTCTTTTTTACATGGAAACTTGTCTCAGCATTTGTACATAATTATTCTGGCAATTCAGAAAATAAGACATTTTTTCATGATTTAAAAAAATATGTTTTAGAACTCTGAGTCAATCATTTACTTATTTATTTTATTTTGGATCCCCATTAGCTACTGCCAAAGCAACAGATACTCTTCCTGGGGTCCACACATTAAAAAGCAATCCACAAAATACATCAATGACATTCAATACACTCTAAAATTGAAACAAAAAGAACAAAAAAAATAAGACAGTTAAAACAGCAACCATCTGACAGTCATAGTGATAATCTCCTAGATGCCCAAAGATCAGGGTGTATGTACGTCAATCAATGAATTACAATTTAAAACAATTCTATAAATGAATGAATGAATGAGTCCACTTTAAGCAGTGCATTTGAACAGAAACACAGTTTAAATGTTTCTAAAAGATAATTACAAGATTCTGCATGTCACGTTAAGTTATACAGTGGAAATACTGTTAAGATAATCTTGATGACATTAGATATTTCTTCAAAGTCTTTTTAAAAACAATTTTACAGGTTAAACTTGTGATCTCTGATGGAATACTATTCCATATTTTCATGCCTCTATACAAAAAAGTATTTTGTCCTGCATTGGTGAGTGGTAGTGTAAAACAACCTCTGGAAGCAATGATGAAAAAAAAAGATTTTTTTTCTCAAATGAAAATTCGAACAGGTCGGGGACAATTATCTCAATGAATCAGAAAAAAATAAATAAAATAAAATATAAAATAAAATGCCCTATGTAAAAACTATCTTAGAATTCTAGGAAAAACTAGCTCCTCATTAAAAAAAGAAGAAAAAAACATAATTTTTTTTCACATGTGAAATCAATACACTTCCATATGTATTTGACACATTTCTTGGCAAAAATGTAATTCCAGCTTACATTCACTTGACTCTTCCAGATTACCATTTTATAACAAGATACAAATTATTTGTTATACAAAAATATATCAATTAAGTAGGAAGTTTACTTTTGGTGCTTAAGAAGTACTACATAAATCACTTAATGTACCTTAAATTAAGACTTTAAACAAGCAAACTTTTTCCCATTCCCAGCATCACACCTTTTATGTAAAACACTGACAATTGAACAAGAGAGTGAGAGAAAGTGTGTGTGAAGGGAAAGGGTTTTTACAGAGAAAAGGAACAATAATCATACTGTTCCAAAAACATACTGAACCACAACTCAACAACCAAAATCTAAATCAAACCAATAATAAATATGTAAGTTTACACCCATGCCTCTAGCTGCTGTGGCCTTACTTTTTCTAAAATGCTTATCTAGACTTGCAATGTGAATATTGATTTAAAAAGTGTCCTAAGATATTTCTGACTTAATATCCATGGAAAGATGATGGGGTTTGCAGGGACAAAGGTTAAATAAAAGAAGAAGAAGCGGGCTATTTCAAAGAACCACTCAAGATGGATCGGGATTAGAAACAATCCCTGATATCTAAATATTCCATGTGCTATGACCTGAAAAGTACAGCACTACACAAAGTTTGCCTAAATCCCCAGAACTTTATCTCATTAAGTGGAGAAGGTAATATAGCCTCTTCATTGCGAGCTGTCTAATGGCTGTTCGCGAGGGAGGGGTAAACTTAATAAAGACGGCAGAGCCAAAGGATCACTGATGAATTGCAGAGTTGTTGTTTACACAGGCTGAATGCAGAAAGAAATCCTGTGCAGAGTAAATCTAGTTAACACAGGCAAACAAATTTTACTATCTAGGATTGCCCTGGATTTGATTTCTATGCTAATTGCAGAATTGTGGCAAGTATCTTTCGTGTGTGTTGGTGTGTGTGATGGTCCTGAAGGCAGAGAGGAAGATGAGTTTTTAGTACAGAGTTTACACAGAAATACATACAAACCACTGCATTTGTGTTGGTAATGAAGGCATCAGTAAGCAATGTTAGCTGGTAGTGCTTCATTACGAGGCAATTGGAAGTTCAACTAAACAGTGGTAAAGCTAGCTGAGAGGACTATCATAGAAATGACTTGGCCACCAACTGAAGCATGTTCTATGCTCTACAAGATTGACGAGACAGGCAAGACATAAAGAACTAAAGCATATTAAAACAGCGTGAGAGGATGCTTCTTTTAGATTAATTAGGTGTTGACTGTACGCAAAGATGATGTGGGACAGCTAATGTATCTAGAGGCAGCAGGGTGCAGCAGACACCATGTAGAGAAAAAGTCTTCTATAATGACCAAACAGAGCAGGACACTGCAGCATTGCAACCTTTGCAGCTCATCGGAGAGCTGGAAACTTCTACAGTAAAAGCTCAAATGGAGAGAACTTTAAAAAAAATGATGTAGCAGCATTGATGAATGGTTACCAGGCAGTCATGTACAAACTCTTATTTTTACTTATCAGACAATTCCAAAGGTGCTTCAGTTATAAATGTAGAGTGTTGTGAAGCAGCATTAGAAATGCTTACAAGCTGGCACAAAAATCTCTTTTACCATTTTGGTTAAAATAATTCCTGTCTTTCATGTTCTCAAGCTGTACAGGGCTGAATTCTTTTATAATTCATCCATATTTATCTGTGGAGAATTATAGTAATCTAAATGACTCCCAAGTTTCCACATAGTGTGCCTGTGGTGACTTGCACACTCCACAGGGTTAGTCAAATTCTACATTACGGGGCAATACTAGGTACAGCAATTAAATGAGACTGCTCTTATGAAGATAAAACCATGTCAGTCACATTGAGTGTTTTATATTAATGGTAGGGTATTCACGCACAACTGCTGTAAGACTCTAATAGGTAACATCTATAGTTCACAACTAGCTCCTGCTTCAAGTGCACATTTTTGCTGGGGCATTAGGAAAGGCATTAACTTGAAATTTTTTGCCCAAACTGGACAAAACTGCAGCCGAATAGTTCTGTGCATTAACTGAGGTGTATGGAGAATACAGCATGTAATGCGCATGTGTGTTTGAGTGGCACAAAAGTTTTAGAGAGGCAGAAAGGATGTCCAAGATGATGAACGTCCTGCCCATGTGCCTATCCGCCCATGCATGTCTAAAACCTCTGAAAATATTTAACTAATTGAACAAGTTATTCAAAATGATCAACAACTCAGAAAAAGAACGATAGAAATCGAAATGGTGTCAACTGACAAAGAGACAGTTCAGCAAATATTACATGAAAATTTGAACATTAAGAAAATGTGTGCCAAGGTTGTCTCAAAACACTTTGTAATTACTCCTGCAAAACTTGGAGCCCTTCAGTTTGATTCAAAGGTCTCCACAAATTTGCTTGTGTTTTACCTTTTGATCAGGAATCAAGAGCTTTGGGATGACTTTGGTACACATGTTTCTAATCATTTTCCGATGCCTTAGCTAGCAATGCACTTCAATCAGTAGCAGTGAACTAAAGAAGCCACGCTTTGGAAACTTACAGCAGTTTTGCTTGAATGCACAACCTTTAATATTTTACACTCAGTGACTGTGAACCATGTAGTTTTATTCTCATTAGCACAGTCTCATTACGTAATAGCCATACCAGGTATTTGGAGAGAGCCAGAAGCAACACAATGGGTCTATTTTCAACTAGAACCACTTGGTCAATCAATCCAAAGCAGGATATACCAGGAAAAGAGTACCTGGTAAATCTCAAAATAAAGAAAATGTTATAACTGGTGGTACAAGGCCAAAAATCACCAGTTTGTCAAAAGGTCCCAGAGGCTATTTAAAGCCATTGATGGAGAGAAGTTCATGATGGAGGTTGCAAACCACAACGTTTTATACACATTTTCTTTAAAAGGACACTAATATGAAGGACAAGGCCTTAGACAAGATCCCAGGAGATTCAGGGATGTAGTGTAAGTTTCAACCTATTGATTAATTACAATAAAAATACATCTGAATGTGAGTGACTTTTATGGTCACACAATTGCAAATTATATATTATCAGTATTATTTATCACAAAACTTTAACACCACAAATACTTGAACATTCTAAAAACTTTGAAAAAGTAGCATTTAGTTGGAATGTGCAAAAGGAAAAAAAAACAAAGATTAAAATAAATGTATTTAATCATAACAGAAATTAACCATGTTTTGAGGTAGTGCTGGTGTATTATTGTGGCCAAAATATACAAACACTAAAACAATCACCACACATGACTTGGCTTGGAGACAATACAAACAAAACACATCATGGGTAACAAAAATAATCTGATCCCAAGATGAACATAAAGACAGAGGATTTTGATATTATGATACATTTGTTTCTATGATTGTGAGGGAACAAAATTTGTAATTGAAATAATTTTCCCCTCCTAGTGAATAGTCTTTTGAATTGGCCCATCGTGATCGATTGCCAACTATTTGAGTCAAGACTGATATTGGATACCAGGATTGAATCAATGCACCCAAACCAATCCGCTTGTCTCTTGTAACATGATATTGAACTAAAGGAAATGGGAGATGACAAGGTGCTACTCTGAAATCACTTCACTGGCTCCCAGTCTCACTCAGAATTGAGTTCAAGGTCTCCCTCCTCACCCACCAGTGCATTTACAGACATGCCCCCCTTTACCTTCAGGAACTCCTCTCCCCCAGGCCTCCTCACATACCCTCCGTTCTGCTACCACGAACACTCTCAAAGTCCCCAGACCCAAGCTGGGTGATCGGGCCTTTTCCTCTGCTTCCCCGAGGCTGTGGAACGCCCTCCCTGACCACCACCCGAGGGCCCCACAGTCTACAGATTTCAAAAGAAATCTTAAAACCTATCTTTTTAAAAAAGCATCCAACTAAATTACGTTTATGGTTTCGCCATTCTTTGAAGAATCTATTTATCTCGACTCTTTTGAAAATTGTTTTTAATTGTTTTCATCCTACCCTGTAGCACTTTGAGATTGCAAAAATGTTAAGTGCAATATAAATAAAATTTATTATTATTATATTATAAATATGCTACTCTTTATTGATCTATGATGATCACTTAAAACAGACCCAACATCATAAAAATGACCAGAAGTTTGTTCATTTGAACTATTTATTCTATTTTATTTACTACTTTAAAGTATGGATGCAAAAAGTTGGTATGATTTAAGGATAAAAGCAAAAGGAACTTATAGAATTTTACAACTACTTAAATAGCAACACTGCACTGCAACTCACTTTTAACTTTAAAATACATTTGAGGTAATATTTTAATTACAACACTGCAGTTCTCAAGGTGATTTAATTTCTGATTTTTGATTTTAAATCAAGTATTATTTCTTCCACATTAAGCTTCTGTTTTAGCTCATTGTTTCTTTACGTTTTGTCTTTGTTTTAATTTGTTTGTTTACATCTGTTATGGTTCGATTGATCCTTGATAACTGTTTATTCTGATGTGTTTTTTCCTTTGCCAGTTGTGTGCTGATGTATTTTGGGGAGAACTTTGAACTTTGTTGAGAGGTGCTATACATATAAACTTGCCTTGCCTTGTTGATGAACCTTTATCACAGTCTGGTTTTCTATGAATCCAACAAAGTTTTAACAAGGCAACACATTAAGATTCCCATTTAATTATTCATATTATCCTGACATCATAAACAGAGATAGAACATAAAGCCCTGCCTGATACACCTGAATGTCTGAAAAGAACAGTTTGACATTTGGAAAGAAATGTCAATCTTAACACCATTCAGCTCCTCCTGTCCTATAGATAATGAGTTGTACAGACTGAGCCCAAAGTATTTTTTTTCTTGTGGACAGCTCACTGGAGACAACTTAATCAGATAACATCCATCCCGAGTTCACGAGTGTTAACATCAGACTAACTGGGAATCCAGTTCTTTTAATTAGGACTTTAAATGTCAAATGTTATTGATTTGCAACACAGCAGACAAGGTCAGAAGCTAATTAAAATGTATTTGCTCTCAGATAAAGAGAGTATTAAATGCTTGTAATAGCTCCCCTCTTGCTGGGCTGATTGTCATGGGTCTTCATTAAATACCATTACACTGTGCATCTGGTTTATTGACTGAATGATCAAGTTTAACAATGAAGTTACGGCAGAACACACAATTTGAACTCTCCTTAAATCTAAACCGATCACAACAACAAAGGATGTTAGTAAGCTGAGTGTTTCTGCTGGTTGAGCAACAAAACACTTGGTTTCACCTGGAATTGTTTACAATTTATGTCACACAAGAAGAAGTTGTTCATAGACCTTATCTGACACATTATAATAACATATTGTTGTAAAACTTTGGCTTGAGAATGAGTAGGAGCAGAAAATAGATTTTTTGGACTGATTGGGCGACAAGTGTTACTTTTTTCACAGTGAGATCGAGGGGTTAAACTGAAATTGCCGTTTTTTATTACGTCAACAGTAGTATATGGGCTAACTTTGCTCCAGTGGCTAAAATATTTATCAGCTTCCTTGCAACACCCTTATAAAGTCTAGCTTCTAAGTTTTGAAGTAAATATTAAGATGCTTATTTATAAATGTACATGTTTTGAATTAAGTTGGCCTAGATAAGTCTGGTTGGGAATTAGGGGTTTTGAGACTAATAAGATTTTTAATGTAGACTGAACATCAGAATCCCTGCCCTGATTTCACCCAGATTGTCAAGAGAATTGAATCTGGTATAAAACCCCCTGCAGACTGAACCCTTCATTAGGCTATGACATTTATTTGCACCACTGTATTCATACCTATATGGACAGCACTTACCGTCTCCTATCATGGTCCAAGAGTGAAGGCAAAATACCTCCCCAATAGGACAATTAAGAAGGCAAAGAGAGCAGCAACATGGAAAGACACACAAGACACTAACAAATCATAAAACCAGTGTGAGGTGCAAAATCAGTGCAAAAACATAAAGTGTATTGTCCACAGGGACCATGAGTGGCAAACAGCTCAGTGTCAAAGTGCAATGTGCAGTCAGTTAAAGGGGGGCAGTTCATTACGACAATACGACGTCGGAGCAGTAATGTAGTTTGAAGCCAACACATGCAGGTCAGAGCTCAAATTGCAGAACTGATGCAACCCTTCTGCTGGCCAAAATACGCACTAAACTTACAGATTAAACCACACTGATCCCTCAGGTTAGCACAGTCCACACCAGGACAGACTCTTGTGTCAGTCTGAAGTAGACACTTGCTGTCTCTGAAGAGCATAACAACTTTAATGTTAGTTTTTATCGCAGATTCTCCTTCTTTTTCCTTCTCTACTCAGACAATCTAGTTGAGGCAGCAGCTCAGTCTTTTAGGAATTAAGATGGGAACATGAGGTTACATGTTCAAGTTAAGCCAAAGCTGGAAATTGGTCTGGTCGTTGGAGAGGTTCTGGTTCACTTGAGTATTTCTTTAGGTAACTGGACTTACAGCCGCTCTGGAGGGTCACACCTTCCTTGCTGCAACCCCTTTCTTTAACGTCTCTCTATCGATATCCTATCTGTGCATGCATAGTCTGTGTGTCTGAGTAACAAGGCTGGATGATATAAAAAAAGGGTTTTTTTCTCCAGCAACATATCTAGAAAGAACTAACACTGGAAAAATAGTCACCTTTTAACCAATTAGCACAAGAACAGAACAATGTGTCACACTTTAGATTTATTCAGAGGTACATCAGGGTCAGCTACAGGTACAAGTATACATGTATGTTCAAATACAAGGCAAAACTGTATCTGGCCAGAATGTGTTCTTTCTTTTAAGTGTTTATAAAACCCTATCTATCATTTTAACTATAAATATATCTTTTTTGTCATTGTTGTTGTCGTTAAGGGGGAGGGAGCTTCTCATTAATATGGCTGCCTTAACTAATAAAGTGCTGTGGTAAATACTCCAACACATTTAACCCCAGTAAGCACCATGTTACTTTGCTTACTACTTATCTCAAGTTTTGTTCCCACGTTAGGGTTTGGTGGTTGATGAAGCTACAACCATTTTAAAGATAGGAGATGTCCTTACTTTACATTTGGTATGAATATCATTTACAATACACTGAATGAATGTTTTTGACATACTGTTAGAAAAATTTAACAACTTAAACAAAGATGAATTTATCTGAATGTGCCCAGATAACACAGTATCTGTTCCAACCATAACAACAGTGTACCTATGAAGGTAGGGGTGCCCCCAAGATTTGCAAAATATAATATAGAGGGTACTAGGTCTGCACAGTATGGGGAAATTTGCAATGTTTAACATTTTTCTGTGTTGCAATGACAACCCAAATTGTGATAAATTAACTAAAGATGAAGAGAGCATATGAGCTTATACTCCCAGTGCCTTAACCTATTACATTCGGAATGCTTTACACAACACTAAGATTTGCAACATGTTGCAAGTAAAGACACATCCCAAAAATGTTCCTCTTTCCTAAATTGGCAGAAATAAATCTAAATAAACTCAAAGGTTGCTCTTGTCCATCTCTAGCTTCATCTGAGAGCATCAAAAGTTTTGAAAGCAGTGCTTTTAACCCAGGTCTTAAGACACATGGCTTGACCACATTAAAAGTTAATCTGTTGCAGAAAACTTAGACTGTGGTGATGTACTTTTTTGCAAAGGATCATATTGTGGTAATGATAAAAGAGACTTCAAAATGACTTACGCAAACTCAGCAGTCATTTCTTTATCTCCTGATGTAATGTCAAACAGACTCACTAAATCTAATTAAGGAAACAAGAAAATTGGCCATTTGGTTTCCATCAAACAACAGAGAAGGAGCAGCATTACATTTTATGTATCTATGATTTTGTCCAGGGCAAAAAGCTAAAACTTGGAGCCCAAGTGTAAAATATATATTGTTATAAAGGACAGAAACACTCTGAATCTCCCATTTGGAGATTAAAAGAGTGTATTTTCATCTTCTGTGAACATTGCAAGGAGTCAGAGTTTTTAAACAGAGCTGTGAATTTAGACGTTTCACCCATATTTCTTTGTGGCCATTTTGAGGGGAGAGCTCTAAATCTTTCAGTCTCGCCTCTGGGCGGATGTTGTTCCGTCCACCTTAATATAGAGTTTATAGTTTGCTCCATCAGTCTTTCTGTGATGCATCAAGGAAGAACTGTAGACGAGTACCTCACAACAGACGAGTACTCCAAAAAATCCCATTAGTTTCTGAAGTATAAGACTACCTCATCCCAAGACCCTTGAATCATACTAAAAGTCCACCCCAGATGTAGATTTTGAAACAAGTCTTTGTCATCTTCTTGACCAGCTGAACCTTTCAGAAGTACCTTTGATAATTGTGCAGGAACATGCAGAGGAACAGTCATTCCCTTGTACACCTTTATCCTTCTCCTAAGAGCTTAGTCTTTGCACACACACTAACTTGTTTGCTCTGTTGACTCACTTTGCACCCTGTTAATGACCAACAGTGAGGGGAGGAGGGCTGAAAAGCAGAACAAGCCGTTTCCCAGCATGCAGTGTAGCAGCTGGTGGAGCCGATTACCCTCTTTCCTGCTAATGTTCAATTTTTGCATATCATATTTTCCAGAGAGCTTGTCAGCAAGTAAAGCATGTGGCCTCCTGAGTTAGCATGATGTTTGTTTACCACATGTTGATGACCGGAAAATGTTTATGAATAATCCATGAGCAAGTTGTATAATTGTTGTTTTAACTTATGAGCTTGCAACTTCACATTCCTACCAGCAGCTGTGAAAGGCATCTAGCATGAATCCTGTCTTTAAAGAGTTTTTTTCTGTTTTTGCAGAGGGCCCTGTTTAAAATAAATAACATGTAACCTTCAGGAGTACATGAACATTGTAGAAATTCATCACACCCTATGGCATATAGTGTGGAATATATACTTCTTTGTACTGACTATGTTTTATAGTATGTTTATATATGGCAGAGCCAAGTCCTTGTACTTATCAGCTTAGCAATAATTAGCCTGCAATGCTAACAGACCACCTTGTATTTTGAATTTGCAGGCAGTTGTAAGCTATCCTTGTGCAGCCAGCTAGATCTGCCTGATTCAATGCCTGTAATCAGGCAGATCCATTTTGCAAATAAGCTCCAATCTACAATGATTGTGTTTGAACCAAAGCAAACCAATCAGTGTCCTTTAGAGCAGAAGGAGGTGGGAGATATGAGAGAGACTGTAGCAGGAAGTGACTGCTCGTGCAGAGATTAGCATAGATGCTAACAGCTTCATTAGCAGTTTTGTCGGACCTGGATCAAATTTCTTTCAAGAATGAAAAACACAAACACTGAAAGCACCTCTTGATAGAAAATACACTTCTCTCTCATGTCTTGCCAGTTTATTCACTGAAGTGACTTACATTTAGTACTTTACACCACGGCAGTACTGCCAGCCTAATACATTATCTATCCATCTATCCATTATTATTAATCCAATTGTCCAAATTGTAAATATGGTAGATATTTCATAATTGGCCCCTTACCTCTCACCCTCTGCAACTCTAGCTAATTAGCACTGAAGAGATTCTGTGAATTAGCAGTGAGAGCTACATGTGGAAAACATAACCTAAATTTCTGCTATCGAGTCAATAGCTCTTGTTCTGTGGTCCTGACTATGATATCTATCAGGTAAGCTAAAAGGCAACAGCCAGCTCATGTGATGTTACTCCTCATGGAGACTCTTCTTTTTGAGCTGCTTAGTATTAAATTTGAATTATACCGCCCACTGATGGCTGACTGAGTGGCTTTGAAGTCAGCTTTCTGTTGCTTTGACCTCACTGTCATCTAGTGGTTGAATTTGATTTTGATTAAATTTCTCTGGATTTGTTGGTATCACCTTTGCACTCACACTGGCAGGACACAGATTCCTTAAGCTTGTTTAAGTTCTGCCCATAGGCTGCAAAATGTTTTGTATTATGCATTTTTCTTTTTTATTGAGTCTGCTGACATGTAGGGGTTGCATTATTGAAATGCTAACTTACAGTGCACTCACTCTAGGGCCAGTTTCCATGAAGAGTTTAGGTATAACACACTATGTGTTGAAACAATGTGGGGTTTTTGCAATGGTTTCTCTTTTACTTTAAATATTAAAGAAAGAGTTGTTTCACACGGGAGTCAAAGCACTGACGTCCTCTGCAGTTGTTACAAATGATCAGAGGTCCACTCACCCAAGCTTTGGCAAAGGCATGAGCCTTTGAGATGTATATCTATATGTAAAAAATTTCTGCAAGAATCTTGTCTTTAATTTTTTAACTACTACTACTATCTGCCAGCATCACAAAAGTTGAGATGGAAGGAGGTAAAAGGGTGTAACTGTTTTTGTCAGTGTCCTGTTATCCACCCTGCAATATCCGAATAAACACATATTCTCTACCGTGTACATCTTGCAAAGTTGCAAGATTAAAATATATATATATTAATGTCTTGATTGCACACAAATGAATGAATTACAATGACTTGCATGAAAAATCATTGATTCTTACCATTACACTAGCACAACTTTCTGTGTCTGTGTTTCAGTCTATTGTCAAGATATACGACCAGGATATTAAATCAAACTGAATGTTTTGACAAACTGAAAAGTACCTTTTGATAATAACTGTTTATAATGGCCCTTTTCCATTAGCCCTACTCTACTCGGCTTGGTTTTCCCCGACTCTACCCCGCTCTACCCGGCTCTACTCTACTCGCATTGTGCTGCTTTCCCACCAGCCCGGTTCACTGCCCAGCGGGGGCGGGGTCGCCATGAAACAGTTGGGCGACACTGCATTCTTGTCATTTTGAGCGCGACACAACAACCAAAACAATGGAGGACTTGGGGGCAATAGTATACTTGACGCTCGGTCTGTGGCTTTTTGTTACAAACCGAATTAAAGAGGAAAGCAAAGAAAGGCTGCAGGCGGCGAGAAGAAATACCCTTGAGAAGTACAGGAGAGTTTTGGAAGCTATACAACAGTCTGAAGCCGAGGACGAGAGCAATCGGGCTGCAAAGAAAAGACGTATGAGGATAAGCTAATGGAAGCTACCGCTAGCTTGTTAGCTAGCTCGTAATGATATAGTCACGTGTCTAACATTGTGATGGCAGCAAGTTATTGCAATAAAGTAACAAAGCGTATGTACTGCAGTCCTGTTTTGGACGTCGCGCTCATGACCCATCGGTGATGACATTCTCTGACCAATCAGCAGCCGGCCGTCGGTTGACGTCACCTTTTAGTATCGACTCAGCTCACTTAGAACCAAAGCAGAGTAGGTACTAAAAACTGGTTTGTTTTAGGAGGTACTGTGCCGGTGGAAACGCAATGCAAACCGAGTAGAGCCGAGTAGAGTAGAGTAGAGTAGGGCCAAGGCGGGCTGGTGGAAAAGGGCCATAAGTTGATATTGATTCAGAAATGACAGACCCATAGGGCATGTGAAGCAGATCAGGCAAAGAGTTAGATTTAATGCCATAACTGCTCCACTATGCTGTGCAGATCAGCAATAGAAATGTTTTGTTCTTAAATTTTAGAAATCAAATCAGGAAATGCTATAGAATATGACTTCACAGTTTTCTCATTCTGATTCAGTTCTTTGCTTCGCAGAAAGTGCTGATACAGCAAAGATCTGCAGTGCCTCACAGACAGTGATGTGCATTTGCTGGAGGAAAAGAAGTCCATTAAGTTTTATTATAAATCAGGTCCTTTGCCTTGGCAATGTTGAAGTTTTTGGGGCTGATATGTTGCTCCTCTGAAGGAGACTCTGGGCACAGCAGGAGCTGGTGGTAGTGAAACACAGTAAAGTCTTCTTCAGGGTTGGAGGGTGGTGAACTACAAAGGGTATTACTGCTCCTTTAGTTACGACAGCTTCTCTGCACTACTCTGTTCTGCTCTGCCAAGCCTGAGGGGCTCATTGGTCCTTAATTGCATTTGCACAAAAGTAATGCTGTTTGGAAGAAAGAAAATGCCAGTGAGAGGGAGGGTAGTGTGTGCTTGATCTTTTTTCACTGCATAATCATGCAGCAAAACAAAAAACTGTAACACAGACATTATAGCTAACAATGACAACTACCTTTACACAACTATTATATATCCTCCTCTTCATGTGACTTCTACTTCCAATAAAAACAGCTTACTAAGGCTTTACAACATCCCTGCTCCTTCCAATAGATTTTATGAAAAAGCTCTCAAATCTAGGACATTATTTTACCTTGTAGGCTATGCTGTTGAGGACCTTCATGGCCAGATCTGACACTTCAGGGAAAGGGTCTGCAGCGAGATGTAGCAGCACTCTCCAGATCTGAGTGTAAACACTGTTGAAGGACACACCTAGAGAAAATAATAGAAAACAAATCTATAAAAACACATCAACAAATCAAAATACAATTAACCCTCTATGGTACCATGTTGCCCTCAGGCAAACAAACCCAATTTTAGCCCGTTAGAGCTCCACAATTCATCTCTTTGAATGATGCAATACTTTAAAAAGGAGGGAAGATACCAAGAAACCAATGAAAATGCCGTCATTTGTCATGACTCTCAGGAAGTCATATTGAAACCCTTTTTAGCAGACTTTTTAAAGGAAACTGACTTGACATTTTGCTCCACAAAAAGTTAAGGTAACCTTAAGTTTTGATAGTTTAAAACAGTTTATTAGTGAATTAAATGATAAAAACTTGTTGAAGTTAAATTGTTGCCCTCAGGCAACATCATAACATTATGGAAAGTTGCATATGTTGCCTTGAGGCAACACTGAATCATTATGAAATCATTATGGTAGCTTGGTCTATTTAGGTGGAGAAAAAGGGCTAGTGTAAATATCCTGGGTGCAAGGGTACAGTGAAAGTGCAGTGCACGAAGTGTGTTGCCTACCTGTGCCTCATCCCAGAAAAAAACTGCTTCATGGTGTACCATAATCATTGAGCAGCATCATCACAGGAGACTGCATTTCAATTAGTTGTTCACTTCTGGTACAATGTTGCCTACAGGCAATGGTTATACAAGAAGCTGTTGAATATTGTAAATGTTTAATAAATAAATAAAAATCAAATAAAAAATAAAATCTATGTTATTTATGCACCCTTATGGTAGTGTGAGTGAGAGCTGTAGGTGTTAGAGTTTGGAAAATGATACCGTACTGTGACTCAAATGTACCGAACCAAAATTCTTCTATATTGTTACGTTTCTGTTTTAGAAAATGTTCCAACTCAATTGCAATTAAGGTTTGTTTTACAAAAATAGTTGTTCTGCTCCTCCTGAAGACAGATTTGACAAAGCAAGAGTTTTTACTTGTTGTGTGAGTGAGTAGCTTTTGTATAACTTTAACTCTGCTGCTGATATGCAATCAGAAAAGATGAATAGAAATACTTCAGGATGTCATGGACAAACGAATGACAACATTTATGCTGCAGACATTATTGCCACACGGAGCATGGATTCTTGCCTTGAAGTTCTTTAATGTTCACCCTGACTTTACTGGAATTACAGAGGCATATATCTCTTTTTGACAATGATTAAAAATTATTGCTGGTGGGTTCCAAGATTAGGGCACTGTTGATTGATATTCTGTGCTACCATTATTCTTTAGATTGATCCAAATGCACCCAAATGGTGTCTGATTTTTGGACTACCTGAACTTTTTAGATTGATTTAGAAACACTAACTACTTTAATTGTAGGTTGTAAACAAAAAACAAGCTCCAAAATTGAAAAGAAGTGCCAACAACTCCAGTACTCCAGTGTCCACTTGAGCCTCTGCGCAAAAGTCCTAGAAGTCCCATTAAGTCACATATTAAAACACTTTCTATAACTCAACCTTGCTAAAAAAGCTGATTCCTTCATTAGTACTGGTCTACTGGAGGTGAGTATTTTTAAATCACTCACCTCGCCAATGATACATTTAAGAGGCATGGCTGATCTGACTGACAGGCCAGAATGTTACAGATGTTTACTGGGAGAACTGAGGTCCATCTCAGTTCCACCTTTTTGTCTGTTGCTATCTTGCTTTAGAACAGAATTTCCAACATGGAGACTGTTTTTGTAAGGCTCCAAAACTCTTCCTAGGCAACCAAAGTGTGATGTCACAAAGGAAACGTCCATTACCTATGCAGTTTTTATGATGCAAAATGAGGAATGATTCAAGAGAGGGTTTACTATCTCAATGCAAATCCCCCAAAATAACAACAATAACAACAATAACAAAATAATTGGTCCATGTACACAGATAATAGATGAACACACAATGGCATAATGCTCTCTAGTGTAACTCTCATTACTCCTAATGAAGTTCATTACCACTGTAGAGCTAAAATATAAGTGATTATGCACAATAATCTCATTAGCATCAAGCTACATGCCCTGGTCATTTTCTTGCTTTTCAAGTAGAAGTGGCAGAGGGCAAATGACTTGTGATATCAGGTAATGTATATCATTAATCTACAGACAGACAAACACTCACGCAGCTGGCTCTCCTCTACCACCAGAGCCTCATTGCTGTCAAATGTTATCATGAATACAAATGAGTTAAGTCTCCCTTTTCATCTTTTCCTGTTCTGGTGTTTGGCGTTGTATTTATAGGGGTGTGATCAACAGTGACAATACCATTAGTTATATCCCTCCAATTGTTCTTTTATTTTGACTTTTCAATTCTTCATCTACTTATGTCTTAATTGCCATCTTCTCAACCAAATTCTGTCACTTTGAGGGTGTTCAACTATGACATTACACCTCAACCAGTCATCTGTGAATGTCCTTGTTGCTTTGCATTTTCTTCTCAGTCTCCATTAATAAACTCGAAACTCTTGAAATCTTTCAGAAAATGTTAGGGTGAGCTATATGTGTTTTACAAACAGCTGCATTTTTCTCTCAGACTCATCCAGGAATTTTCCAGAAAACTCTCTTGTGGAATTTCTTTCAGAAGACAGTGTAGTGATTTAAGAATGCAAAAGAAGAAGTGCAAGAAAATTCATCAAAAGAAAGAGGACGGAGTGAAAGTGTAGTGACATTTATACCCCAGGACCAGCACAACCATGAATTGCAGAGCGAACAACCAGTGTGACCACAGTGCATATCATAGCAGAGCTTTATTACATTTTCAGACTGACAGGATAAACTCTTTGCTATTTTGCTGATACAGCAAACGAATAAATAGTAAAAAGTTTAAACAGGTCCAAGATGCCCCTATCATTTGTTTTTGAAGTGTCAGTTTCAGCCCTGCTTGCAACAGGCTGTATCGATGTCTGTAGCTTTAAAATTCTCAAGACCTGTGTCAACCACTTTCCTCTGAGGAAGTGGACATCAGGTTTGCAGCGCTGTGCTCTTGTCTTCAATATGGCCATGCAGACACAACCAAATTCAATCTTGTACGTCTATCCAGGTGGATTGGATTCTGGACACAATATGCAGAGTCATTTTTAAAAATAACTGTCATTTGGTGCTTTTAACAGACTTCAACTTGACATTTTTGATAACTTCTATTGATATTGAGGTACTGAACATAATTAACGTATTAACTGCTTTGTTATTGGATAAAGAGTTTACTGAGTTTAAAGACGTTTCAGGCTTTACATGCCACATCATGAGTTTTACTTCTCTTTTCCACATAATATAATGCTGCTATGAGGAAGAAAACAAAGTCTACGGCATGAAGCATTCTTCATTTCCTCCAGTAAACACCAACAGTTACTGACTGAAACAACTGATTCCCCAAGCTTCCCAAACAGACCTCAATGTCTGACATCCTACCACTGTTATGTCAGTAGGGTCCGGCCTATTGGCTCAGAGTGGCATGCCCAGTGCAGAGCATAATCCGTTAAAAGAGTGTAGAGATGTTTAAAATGGTGGAAAACTGTGCAGAGCTGACCAATAACCAGAGGGTAGACCAGATAACCAGTCAGAACAGACTGAGCCCACATGGGGAAGGGGGCCTTCAAGTGACAAGAGCTCTAACAGTGTCATAGAGCGAGAATAGAGGTGGATCAGGGACTGGAGCCTATCCCATCCCAACTGAAACTGGGCTAGGGGCAGGTTAAACCTCAGACTGGTGGCCAGACAGTCACAGGGCTGAAAGATAGACACCATTCACATACACACACATTTCACACCAACTGACAATTCAGAGCCACCAATTATCCTATTAGCATGCTTTTGGTTGTGGGTCTGTGGGAGGAAACCAAAGTACCTGGGGAAAAAAATACAACATGCATGAATGGAGAGAACAAACAGACTCCACACAGGAGGGCCTTGTCCAACAGGGGGAGTCAATCCAGCAACATGTTTGCTATGAGGCAACAGCACTAGCTCCTATACAACCATGCAGCCCTGTTGACTGACATGGAATCTGGCATATCAAGTGTCATTGCATGGTTACTGAATTTAGGAAATGTAATCTTCCTCTCTTTAAGCTTCTGCTAAAGTCAGATTAAATATGATCAATACTACTTGTACAACAGCAAGGGGGCAAAGATGTTTTAGATACATAGAACAGTGTCCATTGAACGCTAATACTTCATATGGTCTATAAGTTTTTAAGAGATGGGCCAGCTTCATATGATATCTGATTTCCCTCTTGAAGAGCCACTAAAGGAAAACTGCACAGTAAAAGCCTTCACGTGTTTTTTCTCATTTTTCTCGTATGCTGGTTCTTATAATTCTTTCTTTTCCTCCTCAGATCTTCCCATCCCTGAAGGTAGCCCCGTAAACTCGACCTGTTAGGATGACCTCTCTTATCCCTTTGAAATAGTCTACCTGCTTCCCTCCACATCTCCTTAGTTTCCAGCATTCAAAGAGGCCAAGACCTGGAACTGTAAGCTCCTTAGGGTGCTGTGGAGATGCAGGAATAACTGAAGCCTGGACTATCTATCTATCCTAAGCTCAAATTCTCCTCCAGAGATAGCCAAGAAGGTTCAATAGTTCCCTGATTCAAGACAAGAGAGCAAAGAAAGATGATTCGACGAAAGGAGAGGAAATAAGAGTTGGAACTTGGGAAGGAGGATTAAAATACAAGGAGGAATCTGGAAGAGGCCAAGAGCAGAGTGCAGCAAAGAAAAAGGAAGCAGGAAGGTTCTAACCTGTCATAACTATAGTTTTCAGCTGACGCTGTCATCCTTGTTCATCGTTCTACTTTTTTGATTTTTTGAGGCTGTTCTCTTTTTATTCCTCAGCAAAAATATATGCTTGCTGAATATTGAGTAACACACATGTAAAAACTAGTGTAATACATGTGTGAGTTATAAAAAATAAATCTACAGAACATTAACAAATGATCAGGCTCATGTTAAGAAAAACAGCATGAGACAAGGCGGAGAAGGATGTGTGTAAGAGGAGGAATCAAATAAATATCATTAGTGAACAAACACTTCAAAATCTTAGATGAAGACACACTTAAATTGTCTGCATGTGTAAGATCTATTTCATCACAAACTCAAATGCACCTACATTTAATGTCTAAGCTAAGAGGAGCAGAAAAAGTCGAATTCAAGTCAACAAAGAAAAAAACACCACCTCAAACAAATGATTTGCATATTTAAACTGAATTTCATTCATCAGAGGACATCTGTGTGGGCTGAAATAATCTGATTCTTTTTTCCAGAAATGTTTATCTTACAAACAACTCACTTCACACAGGACTGAAAACACAAACATCCCCGAAAAGTATCACAAACTAGAAGTGCTCCAAGAGCACAAACATCCGCCATGGTATTTGTCAACATTGATGGGTGAGTTATTGTCAAAACGTGGAAAACTGTCTCACACTGTTAAGAAATCCTGTAAAAATACCTGGATCCACATCCGTATTTGTATCACTGTCAAGAAACATATCACTTCTTTGTGCCATGACCAAAATTCCCTGATAATGTCATGGAAAGTCATTAAAAGCTGAAACCTGAAAAGTGTCCGGTCTCTTAATGTTAACAAATCCTTAAAAAATTTGTGGATCCACATCTGGATTTGGATCACCACCAAAATCTGGTCACTTCTTCCTTGTGTCATGGCTAATATTTCCTACGTAATTCATTAAAATCAGCTCATAACTTTTTACTTTGGCATGTTCACAAACTCAAACAACCAAACTAAAAAACACTGACAAATACATAACCTCCTTGGCAGAGGCCATTTTAAGAGCTCTGTAGATGAAGACCTAATACTGTGAGGGCAAAACTTGTCATGTGCTCTTGGTGGTGCCTGTGCTTGCATGCCTTGCCAAAGCCCACCTCAAACTCAAGTGTGCTGGCTTAAAGAAAGTATACCATGCTTAAGCACAGCACAGAGCTCTCACATTACACAAATGAACTGGACTATGGGAAAAAAAACCTGAGCAGATGTCAGTGTGCCCTAAGTAAATGACATCAACTAAAATGGACAAGACACGTTTTGATGAAAATGTAAAAGAAGTTGTTTTTTCTTAACTGATTACATCAAAATCTCAGAAGAACACGTAAAAAAAAAGGAATTATATAAAATTGTGCTTTGACACAAAGGTTTCTAGTAATTCTGAGATGGTGATGTCATTACCTCAAAACAACAAAGAAAAGAGATCAGAAAAATCTCAGGATTCAAGAAAAAAATTATCAATTAAAAATAAAGCAAAATTTATTACATCAATGCAAGTACTCCCATTATTTGTAAATCTTGAAAATACTACAGGAGAGAGCCCATGTTCTGCCTTAACTTAACTTCATACATATATTCGATTTGAATGCTGCTAGATACATTCACAGTCACTTATGTTATAAAAATCCTTTAGTTTTTATGTACTGAGTGCCCCTGATCCAGCTGTACTCTCAATCTGTCTGTCGTTCCTGTCACTTCGAGGTCCCTCTCATGTGGACCCAGTCTGCTCCAAATGATCAGTCGGTCCACTCCATGGTAATTGGACAATATAGCACTGCCCTGAACCATGCTTTCAACAACTCTGCATTCATTCTATCAGTCAATCAAACTTTATTTGTATAGCACTTTTCATACAAAGAATTTGTAGAACAAAGTGCTTCACATAAGAAATAAAATGAAATAACAATACATGACATAAAAAGTACAAAACTGCATACAAAGAAAACAAAAGACCCCACCCACCCTCGTAATTCACATACAACACCTACACTAAATTAATCAAATGCACAGCGACATAAAAGGAAATTCGAAACAGAAAACAGAGTTAAAAGACTGAGGAAATGCTATCTTTAATTAAAAATGAGGAAACACAGGAACAAATACTTCAATTATAATTAAAAATCATAAGAGATTATATAAAAATAATATAGGGAAAGGAAGGTAAATAAATAAATGAAGTAACATAATAAAATTTAAATAAATAATATGGTAAAATGAAATAACCTAAAACCATATGTGTAATAAAATCAGCTAAAGTAGGATGGTAAAAAGAAAAGCAGTTCACAGAGAATAAAATTCCAGATAATAATTCTGAACTGAAATGTAGAAATTAAACAGATTAAGAGGATTAAAAATAAATAAAAAGCTAATAAGAAATAATAATAACCATAATCATCTAAAAGCTAGAGTAAAAAGGTAGGTCTTGACTTTGCTGTGAAAAATATGAGCAGTAGGTGCTGCCCTCAGGTTGTCAGGTAGACTGTTCCACAGGCGGGGGCCGTAATAACAAAAAGAGGCTTCACCGTATGTTTTAGTTCTGACTTTGGGTACAGTTAAAAGACCACTACCTGAAGACCTGAGGGCTCTACTGGGCTCATATGGTAAAAGCAAATCTGATAAATATGAAGGACCAAGACCATTAAGAGATTTATAAACTAATAAAAGAACCTTAAAATCAATTCTAAATCAATTCTACAGTGTATGCTCTGCACTGGTTTGCTAGCCAAAGCCAATGGGCTAAAATTGATGACAAAACAATGGCAAGACATCACACTGGTTGGTCTATGGGGGGCTAGGGGAACAAGCTGTTTCAGGCAGTTACTGGGGCACTGAATGGGGTAAGGAGGGAGACGCTAGGATGCTGCAAACATTTTGACCAGTGCACAGAAGGACTATCACACAGAGGAGACATGTAAGACACACTAAAGGGCAAACAGGATTCAAAAGAGCATAGCATGGGCTCTTTGATATTCAAGGATTTCCAGCACTTGTACAAACCTTGCATATTTGAGAGGCTTTAGAATATGGAGGAGATGGGTCAGAGAGGTGAATAGAAATTGAGGAAGAAGACAGAAAAAGGAAAGTGAAGAGGGATTACGCCGAGGTGGATGAAAACAGAGAGGCCAAGAGTAAGTGAGGAGCAGATAGCGAGTGAGGGAGTAAAGGAGGTGATTATGGAGTAGCCTGAGGGGCAGGATATGATTAGCAGCAGCTAGTCGGTACGCTAACTACTGCAGTAAACAGCCAGTTGATAAATGTGAAATATGGTTCCTCTCCAATTTAACCACTGCATTACATTTCAGTGCACACAAATTACAGCCCCACAACCTCAACACTGTCCACATGAGTGAGTGCGATGGCCGACATTGCTCACCGACCGAACACTGCACAGTGACTAGTCCTGAGTCGACACTTGACTTCTGCACACACAGAAATGGACGTATAGTAGTAAAGACGTTTATTATTGGCCGAATGAACCCCTGCTTCTCTGTTTAACGGCCTAATCCTCAATTCTGGCAGACGACATAAAAAACTTTTAACACTGCAGAGTGATTTTCAGGGGCTGTAAATGTTGAAGCCATAAAATATGCATCAGAACATTTGAAAGCAGAGAAAAAAAACTCCTCTGTTAGGCATTTTTTTAAAATGTGTTTCACAGAGAGATGCAAGCAGTGTAAGTAGCTCCAAATCACATCTGTGATTCCCCTTAAATAGAAGAATGCCTCAAAGGCACTGACGCAGGTAGAGGAGATTTAGAGTCCTTGATGTGACAAAATATAAATGTCACTGCTCTTTCAGCAAATGTTCGACACGCTTTTTCACCGCATTTACATATTTCTTTTATCTGAAGGGCTTTACAATATTACCTCTTTTTAACCATCTTCTCACACAAAAGTCTCACTTAATAAATATCAGACACTTGTGACTCCCTGGGAATAAATCCTCTGATTTTTGATCCAAGGTTTCTATTATGAATTAAATATCTTGATAGCTACATGTGAAAGAACAATAGTTGAGGCTGAGCTGCCAGCACAGTGTTTTTCAAGGCAGATCAAATCCCAAATATTGCCCTGAGTTTGACTTCCCCAAGCAAATAAAAACTTAGAACACACAAAAGCGATCGACATTTAATAATGTTGCACATGCAAAGTAGAAAGTAGCAATTGCCAGACAGTAAAAGTAGAGAGATGGGTAAAGAAGACGGGCTAGGAAGAGGGAATTTTCACTTTCCTTATAGGTTTAGCTTCAATATGGAATAACGCTCTCCTAAAACAGGAGGTAAATACACTAAATGGTAAATAGACTTGAGTAGTCTTTCTGACTACTCAAAGTGCTTTAACACCACAGGTCTCAACCCATTTACTCTCATATTTACTTGCTGGTGGTTCTGGAGTTTATGGCAGCCGTGTATCAGTATCTGCCACAATATTAAAACACTTTCAAACTTATTTACATGCCACTGACATGGTGGTAGAAACAACTTAGGGTTAAGTGTCTTGCCCAAAGACACATTGACATGTGACAGATGGCGCTAGGCTGGAACCCTCAACCTTCTAATTGTTGGTAGAGCAAACTACCAGACAAAGCCACTGAAGAAAGAATTCCTCCTGGAGAGGGATGGAGCATATTGAATGTTTGTATTATAATAATACTTTTAGAACTTTTAAGGAACTGCCAGAAACTTCTGACCTGAACGGCTCCATGGAGGTTCCTCCAGTTAAGAGACTGTCTTTCTAAGGCAGGCACAACAGATTTAAATTACCTTTCCAATCCTCTATTTATGCTAAATCTAAACTGCTCAATGGCCTACCATATCTTAAACATCTGTGAGGGTAGCGGACCTCACCTCTTTGTCAGATTTAAGATCCAAACTTGACAAATTAAAAATACTCAATAGGTTCTGTTGAACACAAGTTAAGCTCTAATGTGGAAACTGAGCCACTGAACTCTCTGCTAGTGGAGTAAACTAGTACCTGGTAATATTAGCCATATGTTTCTCACCTGCCCACAGTTTAAACACTTTGTGGGTGAGAGCTATTTAAAAGATCTGTGACAGCCTAAGAGAGATTTTGTTCTTACAACCACAGTAAGTTTGTTGAATAGTCTAAAAGTCAATGAAAGAACTGGTAAACAGAAGGCACTTAGGCTCAAAGTTGCAGTCGCAGAAACTGGATTGGGAGCAGTCCCACCTACTCCTTGTAGCTTTATGCTTTGTCAGCAGCTGCCTCCTATTAGTTTCTGATTTATAGAATAAGCAGGAATTTGGAAATTCACACAGAGTTAGTGGACCATTTTATGGCATGGGCCACATAGATGTAAACCTAGGTAATCATTTGAATCTAAAACCTCCTGAAGTGCACCTCATCTGACATGAGAGAGAGACAGAGGGAAATAAAACAGAACATACATTTTTCTAAACTAGGCACTCAACTTACCCACTGATATATACCTTCACTTTCATTTTAATATTAAAATGATTTAAGTATTTATTCATTTACAGATGTAAGTGTTTATTCAATTAAATATTTTATTCACATTTCCATTAGATCCCCCTTCTTTATTATTATTGATTTACCCTGCTATACTCAATATTAACAGTTATCCACTTACAGACCCTTGAGATGTGGAAGACTGAACTTATAAGATGCATCTTCTCGCTCCAACAAGATTTTTAGAACTTGCTGTTAACCTCAAGCCTGACACCCCCTGCATGACTCTGTGAGTGAATGGACTGAGACATCATTTCTGCTTGACCAATCCAACCAAGTTTTGCAATAAACAGAAAACTAAACACACTGAACTTTGTGTTGAAAATGTGTGTCCATGGCAATTTTTTCACAGATTACGGACCTAAAAAGCACATCCAAATAAGCAGACTCAGTTCGCAAAGACCTTTACTATGAAGAAAGTCTGAAGGGCAGAAACTCTGTTCACTACAGTGATGATTAAATGAGAAGTGAGAAGGAAGGATTTCACCCCGCAGTGAGTAATTGGGTGGTGAGAAGGTTAAACCTTTTTGACACTGACAACTTTACTTAGGTCTACAAAACACTATTTATGTCTTGCTTTATATTTTCATGTCATCATCATGGATAATCAGCGATCAGAATAACTTGCGTATTTTGCTCTGATGGTCTTATCATGGCACCTGGGCGTGGGTGGGAAATATTGGGTAGCAAGTGAACATTTTGTCCTCAAAGTTGATGTCAGAAGCAGGAAAAACTGACAAGCATAAGGATTTGAGCAAGTTCGACAAGGACTAAAATGTGATTGCCAGACGACTGGGTCAGAGCATTTCCAAGACTGCAGCTCTTGTGGGGTGTTCCCAGTCTGCAGTGGTCAGTATCTAAAGTGTTTCAAGGAGGGAACAGCCGTGAACCGGCAACAGGGTCATGGTTGGCAAAAGGCTCACTGACACACATGGGGAACAAAGGCTGAGATCCGATCCAACAGCTGAGCTACTGTTGCTGAAGAAGTTTATTCTGGTTCTGATAGCGATTTGTCAGATTACACAGTGCATTGCAGTTTGTTGGGTATCGGGCTGTACAGTTGCAGACCAGTCAGGGTGGCAAGTGGTCATAATGTTATGCCCGATCGGTGTATTCTGAGGTTAGAATTACATTTAAATTATGTTCTGTCATCATTTTATCCAATGGTTTCGATTTACAGTTATTCATGTTGATATTTTTTTAAAGTAGTCATGTTTCTTTTCTTAAATACAGCTGACAACTCACTTTTGAGAACTTAAATTTCCTTGTTGAATGTGGTGACTTGCAGATTTGCTGATCTGTCATATGTGAGTAGAACCTAGCACAGCTTACATACAACCTACTCTTTCTTTTTAGGATCAAAATACTGTACCACACTACTGCTGTCTATTTGCTTCATTCATTTATTCATTCAATCTCCCTTAATTACAGGCATGTTTTAGAGCATTTCGGCAGCAAAGCTATTAAACTGAGCTACAGTGGTTACTAATGAGGGGGAAGCCATGTTACATTTATGAAAAGATTCAACCAGGATATTGTACCTCAATGAAACATACAGAATTCGTTAACCTGACTTCAAACAATTTAGCAGCACATCTCTAGTTACCATGTCAGTCACTACCATGTCAGTGACTAAAGTAATATTTTTTACATAAACTGTTTCACAATATTTAAGATAGAAGTGAGCTCGAGGCAGCCTGTCATTTGACTTTCTTTTTAGTTTGAGCTTTAGAGGGAGATGCTATGAGTTTTACCCTGTAGGAGGATTTGTACATATTACAGTAAAACAAAAAAACAAGAGAAAAAATAATGAGCTCGTAAAAAGCAAATCAATAAATCACTACTGCAACTCTGGCCTGACTCCCACACAGCTTTAGCATCGTGTAGTCCAGTGCCCAGCAGCTGCAGCATTTAGCATTTATGGTAGAAATTTCTTCTTTACTGCTTCCCTATAAAACACAAGCTACCATACCTCTTCATTTCTTTTTTTGCAGAGTTGAAATGTGATAAAAAAAAAAAGAGAATTTATGCAGCATGCTGTACACCAAAAAAGAGGAAGAAGTGAATGTATTTTTAGTCTAGATGAAACACAAAGCCCAAAGGTTTTTATAAAAACAACTCCAAACAAGAAACTAATAACAGAAAATTAGTAAATAACAAAACGTCCAAAAGACACATCAAGTCTCAGCTGAGTAAGACCACTAAATCTGAAATCTGACAACAAATGTTGATGCCTACAGAAAACTCCATTTAACAACAGTGTGCACTGAAGTGTGTATTTCAGTCTTTTTCTTCAGCTTCTTCCCACATTCACTCATCTAATCTGAGCTGCTTGTTTATACATGCAGCTGGCGCATGCTGGGAGTTACAAACAAGCAGGCTGGGAGGCTGGGACTTGTCTCAGCTGTGAGAGGGGGCACAGCTTAGTGGGCAAAGGGCCAATATGTCTTTTAACATGTTTACATGGGGACCTGGAGCCAGCGTCAGGGGCCAACAAGCAGCTTGTAAAAGGTTTAACTGAACACTGAATGCTTAATGTGTTGGATAAAAGGGTAATAAGAACAAGCGCTGAGCCAGGGTGCTTTTATTGTTGCATTTTCATCAAAAATGTATTTCTGAGCTTTACTGTTGCAGCATTACCATGCTCACTCTGCTGACAGTGAGGCAGAGTTTGATCAAAGAGGAATGCCAGTGGTCAGTTGACTACTATAAGCAGGGTGATACATCACAGTTGCTGTATACCATATCGGGGTTGTCCAAACGATTTTCATGGCTGGCAAGGTACAGAAAAATGAAAGGTAAGTGGGCAGTGATAATGTACCTGACCTCTAGAGAACAAAGGTGGAGATTGTTTTAAAAAGCCAATAACTGGTTGTGTATTTTGGAATTTATATTACCAATGTTGCTGATGTCCTTGCTGACAGGTAAAAAGCTCCCCGTTTCAAATAAGATTCCCCTCTTTTTATCACTCATTACTTAGTTCATTATTAATTTTCATATATTTTTGTGAAAATGTTTGGTTGTGGCTGACATTATTGCAAGGATAATTATCATGAACCCTAACCTTGCATATTCAGGTGCTCTCAAATTATAATGATAGATAAAAGAAAAGCCAAAGGTTTTGTCAGCTGGAAAGAGAGAAACTGAGGGTCATCCACATCTTCCATGTTTTACAAAAGATCAATGAATCAATTATCAATTCTCCAATAAAGAAGATTCTGTTATACAGCACAATATGTCCTTTATAGAGGAGTGACCTATCTCATTCTATTGGGTAACATAAATATGGCGTCTGTGGTTCAGTTTGGAGAGTCGCTCATCCTTCAACAAGAAAATCAAAAGTTCAGGCCAAGCTCCTGCAGTCACATTTTAATGTGTCCTTGAGCAAGACAATACATCTCAAATTGCTTCCTCTGCTGCTCATGGTGTGTCAATGGGTATGAAAACACCATAGCTGTGGTTAGATAGCAATGATGGGCAACTTACACTGGTACTTGAAACGTGGTGTGAATTATTGTGAATGGACAGGTATGACATGTGGTGTAAAAGCACCTTGAGTACTCAGATATCCAAAAAGTGCTATACAAGCTCAAATTTACTTATCATTTTACTGTAGAGGCTTAATGTTTGCAAACTGGAGTGCCAATGTCTGATTGGTTGTTTTTTATTTATCTATTTACTTCCCTTTTGAATTGTTTAGTGAGTTGTCAGCTTTTTCCTTTACACATATTTGGTCATCTACATGCTTCTGAAAGCACAGGTCCTCATTTCCTTTCTGTTGTCTTCATTTTAATAAAAAAAAAAAAAAAAAAATATATATATATCAAAAAAGTAATCCAAATCACCTTTTCAGTGCAATAAACAGAGCATTTAAAAACTTTAAAGCTTTATCTTACACACATTTCTATTGTTTTTATTTTTAAATAGCTTACAGTATTTTAACAGAAACATAAATATATATATATATATATATATATATATATATATATATATATTTACATATATATATCTTCTAATTTCAGAGATTCAGAGATTACAGCCTCCTGCAAGGTAGGACCAGGCCACTGCCCCTGACAGATCAACCCAGAAGGAACACTAAAATATGTGTAAATGCCAGTTCTTAAAGATTAAACATCATTTTGTATTTCAGTTTAATGCCAGAGCAAAGAAAACTGGTCCATTCCCCAGAGAGTCGATTTAAAGCTGTGCAGAGCTTGAGTGAGTCATGTTCACCTAAAATAATGTGGCATTCAGTTATGGCCCAAATCAAAGAAAACACGCTGAAAGGATATTTCATTATCGTACCTGAACCTACTTTCCTGCCAAAGTTTAATTCACTGTTCTCCAGAGCTCGATTTACTTTTTCATTCAATTTTCCATTTTCACTCATTTTCCATTGAGCCTTACAAAAATCACACACCGGAACATGCGAGGCAGCAGGGAAATTGCAAAAGGCTAAAACTGCGACAAAAAAAAGAAAGATGCAAAGAGATGGAATGAGAGAGAGAAACATAAGAATCCCCAGGTTTTCCTTCCCTCTGCCCCAATGGGGCTAAAGTGAGTTAATGGTTTTCCTACCTGCTCACAAACTGGCTGTCAGGATGGATGGTGGAGCCCGCCAATCACTGAGCAGAGGGGTAAGTGAGCAGGTTTGAGCTCAGTGTTTACCAGGAAAAGCACTTAAATGGCCTCAGGTGACTCACACAGTCATCCCCACACCCCAGCCCTGCTCTTTCATCCATTACACATCTGCAAAAGCTCTCTTTAAACTTGATCTATTCTTAGACTGGGTGCCTTCCCCCTGGGACTCCTCTCATTTGGAGGGTTTCAACCTATGAAGGGATGGCATGTGGATACTCTCTCTGGCGCCATCGCATTCTCCCGGTTATTTATTTTTTTCTTATCTTCTGATGTTCAGTGCTTTTGGGAGTTCTCTGTCATCAGAAAGCAGTTTCTCTGACATGCAACAGTGTCCCCAGCTGAAGACTCTGGCTGCATTAACACTGCAACTGGTCTCAAGATGCTCATTTGACATTCTGCCACCAAAGAAACACTGTATTAAAAGTTTAAGTACAAAATAAAAAAAAAATCTGGCATTGAAATGTCAACTCCCGGGGCAGCACTAGCTCAGTCTGTCGGGACCAACTTCAGGTGATGAAAAATGAAGCCAGTGGAGTACTGTAAGAAACTGTGGTACCTCAAGAGTCAATCTGAAGTGGGCTGAAAACACACTTCAAGTACAATACACACTCCATGCTGAAATGCCCACTTTTACAGTAGAAATAAACATGTCTACAGCCTGGTACAAAACATCATGTTTGTTGAACAAGGTCATGTTTTGATTCTGTCAAGGATTTCAGTTATGAATAATTAGGGGCATGGCCACTTCTTCAACAAGCCTGTGCAGTGATGCTCTTTTTCAGGATGCCCCTAAAATACCAAGCAGCTGATGTGAGTCTGGCTATGTCCAATATTCTCTAATGTTTATAAGCAGTGTCGGAATAAAAAGTGATTTAAGTCAGAATTGTGATTCTTACTTTCTAAGATTCTGAATTAACTTAAAATTTAAAACAAATAAAAAAATAAAAAGATGTTTGTGTTCCTATTCCAAGTGCCTGCAAATGTGCTGCTCATACTGTTTGTCTGCATTGCCCAGGAGTCTGTAGGAAACAGTTGTAGTGAGGTGCAAGCTGATAGTAGCCAGTCACACTGCTAAAGTTAGCCTGTTAGCTCCCAGCATCAGTGATGTTTCTGTTTGGAGCAGCAAAGGAAAATCAAACCAATCCATCCTTCTTTAGAAGCAAGTGTGTGGGTACATTTTGGATTCTACAATGTCCCAAGTGACACAGAGCTTGACATGATGTTTCAGTATGGAGACTGCAAATGTAAAATTAATGACTCATCTTACATGCAATCACCCAAAGTTAAAAGAAATGGAACAGCAATGATCATAATGACTGCTGACCACTGCATGCTGCACAGTGTGACCCAACTTCCACTTTCATATTTGTAACAGAAACAGCTTTGAGTATTGCAAACTGGTCAGCTTTAAGAATCGATTGTGATTTAAATGGTCACTTTCAGAATCAAAATCAAAGCAAATCAAATGGTCTGGTGTCTGGAGAGGGGCCAATTCCCTTCCTGAACACAAATGTGCCCTTACGCAAGTCACCTACGGCAGCCACTCAAGGCGAGTGCATCTTTGTTCTTGTATTGACCTTCACTTCAGCATCTTTTAATTAATACATGTCAGGATTTTACTTGCTACGGTGTGTTTTTCAGCATATGTATGAGGAGTGTATAGGAATGGAGCATGTTTTTATAAATGTACAAATACTCATTAACCTATACGCATTTGCAGATATTTGGTAACTTTAGTCACATCTTAAAATTGGGTTTTTTCCAAAGGTTTCCCTGGTGCTTTGCTATAATTCAGTCCTAATGCCAGAAGTGAGCTGTAGCGCAACTAGTTGCTGTTTGCCTTGCTACTATTATACAACAAAAATTGTGCTTAAAAACTCATTTAACATCTCCAAACTCAGAGGAGGATCTATTTTACTCAATATTTATGGCTACTGGTTTATGCAACGGTCTGTTTTACTTGGTATTGTTGAATAAAATACATTGATTCTGTGGTTTTAACATGCACAATAATGCATTAATGGCTCCATTATGTGTTTCCACCAAGCCAAAGAACCAAGGCATACTATTGGTCCACCTGTGGGTCATATTAACACTGTGGAGAAAGGGAAGCCTCCCTTCTTATTTTGAATAAATTTACAAAACCACTGAACCTATAATATTACTTTCATGTACTTCCTTTAGCTCACATACTTTCAACAGCTTTTAAAGCAAGAAGAAATCTCCATATCTTACATTTGCAATGGTACATGGCTTGTCATGGCTTATTGCTACTTTAAAAACACCGGCTGTTACTTCTTTTTTTCTTAACGAAAAAATAAATAAATAAATAAATAAAAAAAAAAGCTTATTTCAATACCTGCCTCTTGGGCTAAGAGGCTCTATGATGGGATTCAACATTAAAAAAGCGCAATTAAATGTGTTTAAAATGTTCAGCTTTGCTCAATGCGACACATCTCTTGCTCAGCATTCAAAAGGAGAGGAGAGAGAGGCTGCACAGAAGAAAACAGCAGCAGGTTGACTGTTCTGAGCTGCTGGGTGTAACTTCATGCAAAGTGTATATTAAACAATAAGCATGTTAAGCAGTTTCAAGGGGCCACCTATATGTTGGTATGGTGGCCGAAGAAGGCAAATGACCTACAAGGACTTGGTGCAGCTCAGTAAGAGAAAAACAGCTTCAAGATCAGAAAAGGTTCAAAACCAGAAACACAACCAAAGGTCAGAACAAAATACAAACGCGAAAATGCACTGCAAATGAAATAACACACTACAAGAATAATAAACAAATGCATTAACAGCAAACATGCAGCAAGTAAGACACGAAACAAAGCCCAAAACACCTGCAAGAGCAGAAACACAGCATTACTGAGCACAACGACAGAAGTACTCCAGGCCTGCAGGGGGCTCTGTGGCAGGGAGAGTGCATGGGAGGGACAGAGAGAGAGAGAGAGAGAGAGGAAGAGAGAGAGAGAGAGAGAGAGAGAGAGAGAGGGAGAACAGCTGGTGCATGATTGTAGGTATTTGAATCTGCAGCAGGGGTGACTTGGACTAATGTTACAGCTTTGTGAGGTAATGCAGAGGGTTTTTTTTTTAATACATTTTCATATTCGGTCATGAGGGATTAAAGCATTAGCATACTGCCCACTGCAGGCCTGGAGCACTTCCATTGTTGTGATTGGTTATGCTGCGTTTCTGCTCTTGCAGTTGTTTCCGTGTTTGTATTTCATTCTGACCTTTGGTTGTGTTTCTGTACTTGAATCTTTTCTTGTTTCAGTGTTGCATGTATTAGATTTTTCGGTTTCCCAGACCTAGGTATGAACCCTACTCTATAGGAGCCTGTATGGTTGGGTTGCTGGTTTGGCTGGGTAGGCAGCAACCATGCACAGACCATAAATGAAGGCTCTTGCCTTGTGCAAGTAGCCTGGGTTTGATTCCCCCTGAGGCCATCTTGCTACATGCTTTGCCCTAATCGCTCTCCCTTTTCCTGAATCCATCCAGTATCTCTCTCTGTCAATAAAGGCTAAAACATATATATTAAAAACAAATGAAAAGTCTGTATGGCAGGCTTTGGTAGGCTTTCCAAAATGTAGCTGAATTCTCGTTGCCTGGTAAAATCCCTTTGATATCGTCCCCAATTATGCATTATCACTGTTCCATTAAAAATGTGTCACCTTCAAGCCTTAGCTGAAATAACAGGAAACATCCCAATAACATCATTACCTGTGTTCTCCAGACTTGACAAAGCCCCTCCAGCACAGAACACAGAATATAACAGTCTGTACAGGCTGTGCAAAGCTCAATATGACTTTTTAATGCACCTTCATGTGTGAATTTGGTTAGAAGAGAATAAAAGACTAACAGAGAAAAGGAGCAGTTTTGGGCTCAGTGGACCTGCAGGATGAGCAACAAAACATTACCTATGAGGGAGTTGAGGGAGGAGTACGAGGACACCCGTCTCATTTTGTCAATGGTCTCAAAGGAGAGGATGTACTCATCATTGTCTGGGCTCCCAAGGGTGCTGCTGGCGCTGCTGCTGGTGCTCAGATTACCAGGAGAGAAGGCTGGTGGCCCACCTAGACAGAGAAAAACACACAGAGCTTTAAATTCAATCAGCCAAAATCACAAGAACCTCAAATCTAATACACCAAGAGGCTTTTATTCTGTCATGAAGCGGTTGGGTTGCCTTAAATGTGGTGTATAAATAAAGTTTATCATTGTGATTGTTGTAAAAAGACACAATAATCATATCAGTCTCCTAAAGCATAATATGTGTAACTGAGAAGGCCTTTATCTGAGGCTACGGGTCCACACAATAACTTGCTCGTAAGTTAATTCCAGCTGTCAGACTCAGTCATTCCCTGCAGTAGCTCTCTTGATCACCAAAAGTTACTCTGACTCATACAGACCAAAAAGCCATGCATCCTCTGAACCAACCGCAGGCTGAAATGTGGAAATGGAGATTGGGAGAGAGTAGAAATACGCTCAGCTCTGTGCCTGTTGATGATACACCTCACTTTATATTGAAATAAGCACTGAGACTGTGAATTAGAGAATGGCATCAGCAGTGGCTTATGTGCTTCACAAAGTGCTGTGATTTAGATCCACTCAGGGGTTCTGCGTTACTCATCCTGGCAGAGGTAGATAGAGGGCAAGCAGTTCGCTTTAGCTCTCTGGACCTCAGAGCAGTGAGACAAATAAACAGGAGGTGCAGAGCTCTGACATGACAGCAGGTCATTAGTTCACAGAGCTGGGGATGTTGGGGCCTTGATTCAGGATTTTTTTTTTTTTTTTTTTGAGGATTATCCACCATAACAACTCATCCATTTTTAAGGCAACATAAATCTGATACCTTAACATCATAGTGAAACATTGCTCTAGGGCTATCAAGCAATTAGTTTCCAAAATGACTGTTTATAGCTGAATTTGAAAGTCAATCACCACTAATCGTGATTTAATAATGCATGTATTTATTTTTAATGACTGCTGGTTTATGTTCACAATCACTAATGTTCCAAAAAACCTCGCAGATTTCAAATAGAGAGTACCCCTGATAGTGCTGTGGTCTCAGTCCATCTGAGACCCTCTGTTAGAGCTTCTGCCCCTCTGCTTAAGGCTCCCTTCCCCATGTGGGAGCAGTCTTCTCTGACAGGTCGTCTCTGTGGTCATTGTTCAGTTCAGCGGCTCTGCACCATGTTATCAATAGCTTTTAATTAACTTGCTGTCTCTGCTCTGCACTGGGCTTGCTACTGTGGGCCAATGGACTTACACTGACAATGCAACAATGGTATGACATCACACCAGTAGGTCTATTTGTGGGGGCAGGGAAATGAGTCATTTTAGGTAACTATGGGTGCCGCAAGGAGGGAGAGAGGGAAAAGTGCTGATGCAGCAAACTTTTTGTCTTGCTCATGTTTTATCATGCAGAGGTCACATGTTAAACACACTAGAGGACATATAAAACTCATTAAAGCATGACACTGAAACTTTAAGGTAACGGAAACATAAGATAAAGATAAAGGATACACGATACTGGAGTTTTGCTGATATCTGATATTCAAAAATGTGTTAGTACAGATAACAATACTGACCAAAAATGTCTCAATTTTGCAGAAAAACTGAGAAAAATGAATATATAGATGCACATCTGTTTGAGTGTTATGTTAATCATAGACTCCTTGTTACACTTCTTTTCCCAGGCACTCATTTGTGACCCACAAAAACAGCTCAGCAACCCAACTCAACAGTTGAGAACCATTGTTTTCAATGACTCTCTAGTTTAATGCTAAGTTTTGACTCACTGCATGTACAAAGTTCCAAAGGGGCAGCAAGCAATCTAAAGAAAAGAAAACTCAGAAAATTATCACTGTTCATATTGTCTTGTGTTTGATGTATATGGTACCAGAAATAATGCCAAATATTAGCTCAATGCCATGGTTGTGTTGTATTAAATTAAACAGCATAAACTAGAGAAGTGACTCAGTGAGGTAGGCATGTGTCCGTATCTATGGTGGCTGAAGTTTCCTTCCAGACGCTGAAGGCAGACTCACACAGTGTAAACTGAGAGCTGGTCAGCACCATGGACAGCTCCACTGCTTGTGGCCTTGTAATGGATTTTTTTTGTTTTTTCTCTGAATTGAAGCAAAAAGTAGCTCAGCACATACTGTATACATCCTCCTTTATATTACTTGCTTTACCATTAAGTATGCAACCATGTCAGGAAGGCTAATTAAAATAATTTCTTGAGGAAAAGGGCCATGGAGAGGTTCAGCGACACAGGTCAAGCTGTGACGACAAAATCTCTGGAAAGGGTTAAATTAAGCCAGGTAGAAAACCTACAAAAAAATATTATGGAAAAATTAAGAAGTTTTTTTGGTAAAGAGCAAACCAATATACAAAGACTAGGACTCAGTTTATACCCCTGCTAACCCACTGACTTTACACTTCAATGACATTGCTATTATGACTGGGATAAGGGATATATATTTAAGTATTCTACCTATTGATGGACACTAATCTAAAAAGCAGAGCAGTTAATAGGAACTAAATGAGAAGTATTGGGCATGCCTCAGCCTTTTTTAAGGGTAAAGTTATGACAAAGAACCTCTTTCTCATTGTATCTTTACAGTATTAAGAGATTTCTGCACAATAGAACAAAATGAACCCCAGATTTTTGCAAAGAACTGATTTGTTCTCTTTCGTGGCTACAAAATGAAAAAGATGAAATAAAGACCCTGCCAGAGGTTGCCGAGACATGGTCGTTGACTTCAAAATTTTAATAAGTGTTGGAAGATATTCCCTTAACGTCACACTGACACTGCTATCACAACACCAGGCCAGGAAAAATGACAAAAATACATTTTTAGCACTGAAAGCACGTTAGTTTGAGGTGGACCTTTAACCAGTTTGATGACAAAGACAAAATATCACCACATAACTTTTTCACCCTGTCAAAATTAGCCTTTGAATTCATAAATGAGGCCAAATATTTAATGAGGGACAACAGTAACTTTAAAATAACAAAACTCGATCATTCTTTCCTTTACTCAAACTGAAGAGCAGAGCACTGTTTAACTGTCATTTGGGACAAGTCCGTTTACATTTTGCTACTTACGCAGCAACAAAATCCAAGTGAAAATTAAGGCCCAGAATTCAAAGGGATGTATGATGAGCCGTGTCATGTTTAAGAATAACATGAATCCACACAACAGCATCCGTGCCTCTAAGAGCACATGTAACATGTATGAAACATGTTAGTGAAGGATTTAAGTAAAAATTCATTTACACAATCACTTACTATGAATTGGCACTATACAAATAAATACTGATTGATTGATTGATTGATTGATCGGTCCATGAGAGGAATATTCTATTTACCTAGGCATGTGAAAGCTGCATTAAAACCTCAACACATCTAATTACAGATGCAGTGCACAGCAAACTGGTTCCAACCTCACTGCTTGATGTAAAACCCATATTAAAGAGCCCATATAATGCTTTAAAAGTTTTGAGTGCCACTTTAGAGTGTTTAGCATGTCTTCTAACATGATAATGTACATCTATACACCAGGTAAATAGCCAGCAGCATCAGGCCTTGTCCCTCTCTTCCTTGTCCCTTGCTGCCATACACAGCTTGTTCCCCTGGTCCTCCTAGGCCTCCCGGTATGATGTCCTCCTATTGTTTGGTTGGAAGTTTAAGCCAAATGAGAGCAGAAACTGTAGAATAAATGCAAAGATGTTGACAATATGGTGCTGTGCAGCTTTTAACTGACCTATTTCCAGAGTAGACTGATCAACCAATCACAGCAGACTAGTCCCACATGGGGAAAGAGGCCTTATAGTGACATGAGCCCCAATGGAGAGTCCCCGACAGACTGATTAATACAGCTAGATCAGGGGCACTCAGTATGTGAAAACTAAAAGGTTTTTAGAATATTAGTGATTGTGAAAATACACAAGCAGCTAAGGTAGTCACAATACCAAAATTGTAAACTTCGATACGATACCAGTAAAAAAACCTTATTCAATACCATATTCAATACCTGTTTCGATACCACGGCTTTATGCTGACTGAGTTGGTTCCATGATTTGTGAACACTTAATCACAGTTTGGACTCAAAACTTGTGATGCAACATGACTGTGTAAAATGGGTCCAGGTGACAGTTGTGGAGGTGTGAACTAAGTGTGGCCGCATCATTCAGGTTTGGCTGACAGTGTTTCCTGTACTTCAGTTTGTTGAGTCACTAACTGGTTTTACAGTGTATGGCAGATCATATGTTTTAACAGTCAATCAGCACCATGTCTGACATCACTAAGAGTTAAGTTATCAAAACTGATTGAGAGCTTATATTGCAAATGATAAAATACTATATTTGGTATAAAACATTTTACTCTACAAAGCATCATTGCTGGACAGAAACATTATCTTCATTATTAAAATCAATTTCTCTTTATTCAACAGAAGTGCTAATGCTCACCTTCTTTCTCCATCAATAGGTAGAATACTTAAAGGGGGAAACAATTTTTTTTCAGACTAAATCCTTCAACTCCCTCACCACCTGTAAAACTCATTAATAACAGGCAGGTTTAAAATAATACATTGTTTGGGTGAGTCAAGTGTTTTATTTGCTCAAGATATCCAACAGCTATATTGGGGAGTGGAAAAGAGAAATCAATGCCGATTGGAGTGCTATTCAAAATGCTAATTTTAAACAATGCTGTGTTGAATGCTTTGGTCTGAAAGCTTGATGGCCCTTAAAAGAATTTGGATAAAGAAAACTAACAACAGGAAAATGTGAGGGCTCATGTTGTGACAATTAAGTGAGTGGCCTGTGAGCTGATGCTAATACAGTATCAGTGTGACAGGCTCAATTTGGTTAATCTAATTACTGACAGCAAAGACTCCAAATTTGCTGGTCTGAGACCTTGTAACTCCATTTCAGCTTAATTTTGGTAAAACTGCTCAGTTTGGAGGTAGGAGGCTTAGGTCCAACAGCCTTGATAGGTAACCTGACTACAGTTAGTGATTACAAACAATGATGGCTTACCTGTCATTAAGAAGTGCAGTGATATTGTTACTCGTTTCCAAAGCGAAATACACTCTTAACAGTTAGTGTTTGCTTTGCTATTCAATGACTTCCTCCTGTGTGAACTGAGGTGTCTTTCACACCTACAGCTTCTTTCTTTTGCTCAGTTATGGTTTAATAAAATGAAAAACTGTTGCATGTTTCCTTTGGATTTTTTCATGTCCACTGCTGTATAGTAAAGCAAACATGAGGACATGCAAAGACTGGGCTGCCTTACACCACAGCCTTATTTTTCCACTGGTAGGTATACGTTGCTATGCCTCCTGGTCACTTTCTGTATTATGGGAAGTTTGTCACCGAGCAAATAAGTCAGTGTTCAATTTGGAGCAGAGAGGATGCCACATGCCTTCATGAATGTTTTAAAAGGTGAGCATAGCTATCAATATTTGACACAACTCAAAATATAAAGCTTGACAAACAAAAAAGGTATGAAGAAGAGGGGCTGCTGACATTTGCTGATGTTGACAGTAGCCCACTGAGGACATCTAGTAACATGGTAGCTATTTACATCACAATGCCTGTAGCAGCATTAGCAAATAAACTGAAATATGGGAAGGAGAGAGAAGTTTTGCAAAAGTGGTGACTGATGTGTTGATAAGGATAATTCACAATCTATACTGTATTCTGAGAGCTAAACATGTTTCTTTCAAGCCAATGTGGTTGAGTCGTGCAATGTTCTGCTGACAGATGAGTAATGTTAAGCTGTTTTTATTTTTATGGTACATTGTACCTGACCAAAGAAAGTGACACCACTGGGTTCAAAATTACTTTTAGCATTACCTGCTGTATTTTGCCATTAGTTGTGATCAAAGTCGTGTGATATTATTATCACTGCTGCTGCTGATTATTTACAGCAGTGCACAGACTTAACTTACCATGTTTGTGCTGATTGCTTGGTCAGTTCCAGTCTCACTGCAAACAAACCACTCCAGGTGTTGATTTTAAATGAGCTGAGACCACTTTATTAAAGTGATCTTGGTGCACTTGCTTGTTCCGAAACAGCACTCAGATGCTGTGTTCATAAATGTCTGAATGAATCGAGCCAAGCCTTCACATTGTGAGACAGCCTGTTGCCAGCAGTTGCAACTTTCAACGATGTCTCATGTGAATCTTTGGTCTAAATTGAGCTTAAGATCAACGGTCTACAGCTGAAAGGCATGAGGAAAATCTCGTGTGCAAACAGCCTCTCTTGATGAATTTCTCTCAGTCAGCTGACTTAAATCTTCTTTGTTTTACTCAGTCCTCCCACAGGTTTGACTGAACTTCTGCCTCATCTTCTTTATTTCTCCCTCATATATTGCCCCTGTGATTCACCATTTTCCTACATCCTACCCTCTTCGTTGAGGTTGAGGTTCTGCAGGCTTTTGTTCAGGCGTGCGGTGGTGGCAGCTCGAATGTTGGTGTAGGAGTTGACCGATCGCAGGCGTGGGATAGCAGGGCTGTCCCTCACTGGAGTCAGGTTGCCGGGCTCTGGACATAAACACGAGGACATATATCAAGTTAGAGCCTGGGTTGGATAATCACCATTCCACCATAATTAATGTGCTGCAATGTTCAACTATCAAGAATGTATTAGTCTGCAGAAATGGTTGAAAACTTGCCACTTTAGTGAAATACAACTTCAGAAGACAGGGTTTCATTTAGAGAGCAAAGACTCTGAGGTAATGTCCTCACTGCTGTCTTTTCAGGCTCTTAACTGCAGCTTTAATTATAAATGAGTACTGTCATATTGTGTCTGGCACCAGTTGAATTTCTAGTATTAATGAACTGGAAAAAATACAAAAAATACAGTCAACTATTCCCAATTTGTTTGCAATTTGAAATCAAGTCAATTTGAACATTTCTGCAGTGTGTGTGTGTGTGTGTGTGTTTTTGTGTGTCTTTGTCTGCAGCATCTGCAGTACCTGCAGTGTTGGCTGGTGATGGCACTGAATAGTTCTTTTCTTCCTCTATAAACTGAAGAGCGACCGTACAGAAGTTGCTCTCATACTGGACGACCAGATGACTCAGTGCTACAACAAGCTCCTGCAAAACACATAAAAGTAAAACAGTTCAGATCAAAAATGGTTTGTAGGTTTAATAGGAACACTTAGTAAATCATGCTTCTTCAAACACTGATAATTTATGGCCTTAAAGATTTTTACTCTCTTTGTCCTCCTTGCCTCAAGCTATGAATTACAAAAGAACCATGTTAGAATAAACTGAAATACCCAAAAATACAAAGTTATGTTATTTTTAAGAGGATTTAACAATTAGACATAAATCAATAATCATTTTCTTTCATTTGTTTCTAATACTGCGATTATTTGGTGGTAGTAAAAGGCTATAGAGTCTTCAGATTTGGCATTATTTACCTTTTTATCTGTCAAAATATATACATTTAAGTTGCTGTTTTGTCAAAGCCATGCACATTTTATAGGCAGAAAAAGTATACTGTAAGTCAAATTAAGAAAAGTCAAAGCATAACTGAAACACGCATACAACTTCCAAAGGTAATTTTATTTCTTTGTTCTAGTTCTGAAGTATTTGCTGTGTATTTTGAAACACACACCGATCAGACACAATATTATGACCACCTGCCACTCTGACTGGTCTGCAGCTATACTCCTTTAACAAACATTTTAAACATTTTGCTATGATTTATGTGGACAATAATTTCCCTGACATTTAGCAATTTGAGTTGCAGTCTGTCCAAACCTTGCCTGAAAAGCAAAAGAGGCATATTACTCACTGGATGCCATAACCCAATAACAACATTGTTCACACATATTTTATGGTCATCAACTATTAAACTTCTATCATTTTACATCACTAATAAACTATGGTTTTATCCTGATTTGCAGAGAGGTGTTCTGACAAGCAAGGCTTACATATCCTCAGGACCTACATAAGAACATACTTGACAACCATAAAAAGATGGCACTGGCAGCCATAAAAGCACACACACTCCCTCAGTATTCCAAAGTTTTTTTTCAGCAAAGAGAGTAAACACAGTCTTAGAGGTAGATACATGTTCAAAAAACAAGCAGTGAGGATCAAAAAGAAGTTACTTCATGTCCACAAATATATATTCAAATTTAAAATTCTACTAAGAATACTTCACCTAATAAGTTTAAAACAGAAAAAAACACTTTATTGACACAAATAACAGTGCATTTACTGGTTATCAGAGTGTTACTTATATTTTTATTTTGAAAAATGAATAAGAGGGAGTTTCACATAAAAAATAACAGCCAATTACAGCTGTAGTTTATTGTAAATATTGCTATTTTATGTTTTCATGGCAGATTTTGTCCAGTTTTCATCATTAATATACACTTTTCTGATATTTTGAACTGACTGGTGGGCTGAAGGACTAACCCCCTGGACCGCCAGTTGCCCATCCCTTGCCTAAATAAAACATTAACACAATAGTTTAAAAGTCTTTTATACTACTGGAATATGAGACTGTTTTTAACAGACCTTGCGCACCACAGGGCTGCCATCATTGATGAGCTGGGCCAGCATCATAGCCACATTGTGGTCAATGGTGGTTGAGTGATCTGTCCTCTCAGCAGAGTTTCCCACAAACGTCCCCAGTGCAAATACTGCTGCACACCTCACCTGAAGCAAGAGAAACATGGTAATTTGTAAAAACATTTTATGTTTGTTTGATTGAAGAGTTTGGACCATACATCAGCCTCTAGGGTTTATATATAAAGCCTAAAACTGCAGTTCCTCAAATGCTCACATGGGGCTAGCTGCAGAAAGAGTAATGTTACATTCAAACCCTATAATAAAACACTTGTTTGATTGCAAAAAAAAGGAAATAAAAAAGAAATACTGCCTGCTAGAAATATAATTAAACAAAATTAAATCAAATTGGTTGGAAAGGTTTATGGATTTCCGGTCACACCATGCACATCTTTTAACAACTTGTCTGTGTTGATTTAGTGAGGTCATATTTTGCCTTAACACAGGCTTATATGTTTGTTTTGACGACTTCTAGAGTATGTTTTTAGTTGATCCCCTGTTGGCTCTCTGATTAATCTACTGACTAACTGATAAGAATCAGAGAGCTCCCTTTCAAAGCAGTCCTGGTTACTACAATCAGAAAACTGTGTTGGCAGAGTGTAAATGTAATGTGGCCAAATTGTCTTAATTGTACTTTTTTGCCATCAAATATCACAAAGAAAACTTAGCTACACCAAAAGTAAGAGAAAACATTTTGATACTGACAATATTTGGTGTTCTAGGAATATTTAATGGAAATAAGAGCATTTCATTGATGCGAACAATGTGTTGAAATTTTAGATGACATCATTCAACTGTTACATATATGATACCTGTCATAATTCTTAAACTGAGGCCAAATCTTTGAAAGAATTACATTAATTAAGCATATATGAAAGATAGTTGTTTAACTGTTTACAATGGTACATAAGCTGGCAACAACAGAGTTTGTCAGACCTAGTACCAGTTACTAGGCAGGGCAGGGCTTGAAAAGGATCACTTTAAGTATAGGATGGAGCTTGACAAAAGGGTCAATTGCTAATGTTAAAAAAAACTGTTTATTTTTAACATACTCAGTAACCCTGATCCACTCCTATTCTCACTCTGTTTGAGATCCTCTGTTGGGGATCCTGTCAATTTAAGGCTCCCTCCTCACATGGGTCCAGTCTGCTCTAACTGGTTGACTGGTCTAGTCTGAGATAACTGGTCAGCTCAACATAGCCCAGCACTCTGTTTCCAACAGTTTTGTGTTCTTTTTACAATCTATGCCCTGCAGTGGGCTTGCCAACCCAAGGCATCTAATTATATACGATCCGGGTGTCTGTGGCGATCCTCCCCCAGAAAAATTCAATAGTCAAATGCTTTATATCTCATATTCTGGAGTACTTTTGTGCCACACTTGCCTCTATTTCTATAAAGACCTAAAAAAAATACTGGTACTTATATGTCAATATAAAATGACTCACTCTAGCAAACTTAAATGTCATTTGGCAAATTTTGACTTAAGAGAAAAACACTGAACAAATGAATGCTGTCACACAGAATGTGTCCAAAACTTTATACAACATTCAGTTAATACATAGTTTGTATTTCATAAACACGAGAAGTTTGACTTTCTGCTTTGCAACTTTAATATTTGTTTGTAGACAAAAAGATGCCAAAATGTTTTCTGCAACCAGTTAATGGCAGCTGTAGCAGTGATAATGGTTCAGTTTTGTCTTAACATATCACAATAGAAATCACTGGAGATTATCTGTGCTGTGTCTTTCAGTGAGCTGCTTTCTGCCAACAAATCTCATTACCCTCCCCGCCTGCTTCATTGGATCTTTAATCCAAACTCGCCGATATACAAAACACATTTTCCACGAGGGATTAGTTTCAGAAACAGAATCGAAACACGGAACAAGACTGAATATTTGTATATTGTTTGTGGCAGGGAGAGAAATCACATTTTACAGACAACAGGATGAATTATCAGAGCTGCTGTTTAATCTTGAGTTGCAGATGAATTGGTTCTGAAGCACACAGACGCTGCCTTGATGTGGTTTGCTTCACTTTAATTCAGATGATTAGGCGAAGCGTTTGAGGAACACATTGTTATGACACTGTGACATGAAACACATTTTAATGCATTTTGTCATCATTCATGTGTACATTTCTTCATGTGCTGCAAGAAACGGGCTCTGAACACTAATACAGTCCATTACAACAGCCCTTTAGCTACAGCCTTTTATAAGATAAGTTAGCTCTAAATACAGTGTTTTTTAGGAAAATGTAAGACCTGCAGTTGCACTTTACAGACAATAGACTGTCGTTCCCAACTTGTCAAGTTGTAGGACTCACCACTAACTTCCTGATGAGGTATAACATAAAAAATCTATGACCTTTGAGTTGATTTAATAAAAAAAGTAACATTTTGGACCTCATGCGACTTCTCCACTGTGTGGTATCAGCTTGACTTGGCTCGACTTTGCTTGGTTACATCAGCTTACCATTGGGGACTGTGCCTTGTACCTGGCACAGTTTTTTTTTCATCACCTCCAGCAAGATTCCAATCAAACTAAGCTGAGACTAAATGTGACATGGAGACACTGCTGACCACTGAATGGTCAAAGTACCACCATGAGTCGGGGCGTCAGAGAAGGAAATAAAACACCTCCTGTTGTCCACTCTATAATGTTGCACGACTTTCCAAACTTTCCAAACACTGGAGCAGGCAGCTCTATCACATCTGTTTCCTCCTCTGATGTCATAAGGATGTTGTGGTAGTTTCTGGTAGCCACGCTATGACAACCTGTCTACCTCAAAGGTACTGACTAGTCTATACTGTAATGGAAAAAGGAGCAGGTAGTTTCCAAACCATAGAGGATAGAGTCAAGTTGAGCAGATACCACAAATGGAAAAGCACCATTAGATGGGACAAAACATGTGACTGAACAAGGAGATGGGACAAGCAGACAATTAAAAAAAAACAAAGAATTGGAAGCCCTGAGGGGATATGCATGCAATTTATTTCACCTTGTTTCCTGTAATAACATTTAAATTTTGGTGTTTTTTTTGTTTTTGTTTTTTTTTTTGAGATCTGAGGAGATTGATACATTATAATGGGAAAATCAGCTTTGATGTCCCAAGGTAATGAGATGGACAAAATGGGATCTTGAGAAAACAAGCAAACAAAAATAAAAAAAGTAGTGTCTTAGCAAAATGAAGTAAAATAAAGCAGTTTAGCAACAAGTATGGATGTAACAGTACAAGTATTTGTACAGAACATACACTCTGTGTAATGGCTGCTGTGCTACACAAATGCCCTTTAACTCAGATGTAAACAAAAGACATTGTGCAAACACCGTGGAGTAAACTGAAAGAATTGCTGACTCTAATACAAAAGGGCACAGTTAGCAGTGCATTAATAAAGAAGGAAAGGTATTGTTTCTGATGGTAGCTAACTGAATTACACTTTAGACTGAGGATTTGACCGACTTTAGTCCCTTGATTGATATGAAAATATAAACTATTAGTTGAACCGACTTGTAAATATGAGGCATGCTGTTATAGTCTTTTCAATGTTTTTGGTATGTTATTTAACTGCTTAGGTGTCTATCTCTGAACATCTCTAATTGATATGAGGTGTAAAAAGAAGTGGCCCCAAGACTGAGCCCTGTGGCACACCATTTTTTAACCTCAAAATAATGACAGGTGAAGCCTGCACACACTGTGGTTACATAGATAAAAAAAATCTATGAACTATCCAGTGAGTTGTGCTGACAGATGGATTCTGTACTGTTGGTCTTTGATAATTTTTTGGTGAATAGTATCAGAAGCTAGTATTGAAATAATGCTAAACAGTGACATTTAACCCATCAAATGTGATTGTGGTCTTGCGTGTAACATCTATTTGTGTGTGTGCACCACCAGATGTGTCTGTAGACCTCAGTTTGGACACTACAGCAGGAGCAGCTGCCAGTTCAGGGGCAGAGAGAACTTATTCCTGTAAACAGATGTTCCTGATGTGTTTGTGTGTAAATGGATGCAAATATTTATGAGTTAGGGCATCAGGTGTTTGGGTGAACTTTAGGGCAACCCCCAGTCTCACTTTCCCTCTGGCCCACACTCGATCCTGTCTAAAGCTGAGCATCAAGTTGAGACACAGTAAAGTGAAAAGTTTTCAGCCTGTGTCGGTCTGCACCATGAGAGTTTGTGTGTTTTCTTTTGCAAAACTGTCAAGACATTTCTTTAAGGGCTCTGATCTTGTTGAGCATGGGCACACCAGAGGAAAGAGGATATTTTTTCATGATTCTAGGAGAATTTTTCTTGTATTTTTTATGTGAAGTGGTGTATCTGATGTGGACCAATAGCTGTAAAAACAAGTTTACCATTCTGTATGAACTCTTGTTAAACTTGTAGCCAAGTGCTTCATGCACTAAAAATGACTCCTACGAATTTCCAGATCATATAGGCACAGCAATCCTTCAAAATACGTACCTTTATTGTTCTTTTATACTTAGAATTTAACTCTTACATATTATTCAAAGTAAAGTTATAGCTTATCCTATCAGTGCCATCATCATTGATTTAACTCATAGTTGTTGATCAATATACAAGCTAAAAAAGGCTATGCAAAATTAGACCAAAATTAGACTGGCTAAATTTCTAAAGTTGGATCTTTATGTAGTTGACACAAAAATTATAAGTTTGTTTTACTAACTACTTTTTTTTCCATACAGTTAAGGCCTGTAATCACTGTCATATGTAGCCACTGTACCTCCTGTTAATGATTTCTACAGTGCTTTACAACACACAATGCCCATGCCCTATGAACCTATGGCAGGGGACCATGACAAACATTGCCTGAAAATGTCATCAAAATCCATGAAGATATTCAGTTATGAGCACAAATATGGAAAGAACTATAAATAAAATAAAATTACATTACTGAGTTTAAGCCTTGTTTTATAAACAAAACCATGTTTTTATAGTTACTTTCTTTAAATAATATTTTCTGCAGTTATTGTTGCAAGAATGCTTATTGATGTTGAGAAATAGATTTACCATCAAGACACAGTCTGCCTCAAGTCCACACTTATAAAGTATTGTGATTTGTTTTATTAGTAGCCTGTGTGACGGTGCATATCCATCAATTGGCAAGGCATAAGCAATTTTAAAACCTTGCAAGGTAAATAAGTTGTATTAATTAGGCGGTAAGAAAATATCAGAACACCAATATATCATGACTGCTGCAAGAAACTGTATGGACATATCATAGCTCTTCTACCTCAACAGTTGGCAATTAATAGAAAATTACCACATTTGTATTGTATCATAGTTTAGCCGCCTGTCATTAGTTGGCAGCAGACGTTCAGCCATTTGACTCTGTCTCATACACTGCATTGTCATCATTTTTGACATGGGGGTTTATATATATATATATATATATATATATATATATATATATATATATATATATATATATGTGTGTGTGTGTGTGTGTGTGTGTGTGTGTGTGTATATGTATATATATATGTATTTTTATATATACACACACATATATATATATATGTATATTTTTATATATATATTCACACACACACACACACCCACACACATATATATAGATACACACACACACATATATAAATATATGTATATATTTATATATATACACACACACACATATATATAAATATATATATATATGTGTGTGTGTGTGTATATATGTATATATATAAATATATATATTTATATATATGTGAATATATATATAAAAATATATATATTTATATATATATATACATATATATATATGTATATATATATATATATACATATATATATATATGTATATATAGATATAGATATATATACATATATATATGTGTATATATATACACAAACACTATGTTTTCAAAGAACCACATGATACCTGAGCCATTATGAAAGGAAAAGTCTCTGAAGTGACCCCTAGCATCACTTATATCTAAGACACAAATACCTCCTAACAGCATTACCACCTTCAACAGACCTTTCTTTCGTACATGCAAGCTTAAGATAGTGATGATGCTAATGCCACCTACCCTACCACAAGGCCTCTCACGGGGCCATTTACTGGGGTCTTCAGGTGAGGACCCCTGCTTACTTGTATGCTCTGTATACCTTACAAACCCTGGAATCCCTGCTGTCTGTACTGCTGTGTCTTCTAAACTACACCTTTCTTAAAACCTTGGTAAGCTATAAGCCCAGCACTGAGTATCCTGATACTTTGTTATGCACTGTAGTGTCACCCATTGTGTTGCCAGATTCCTGCCAATACACACCCCTAGAATCAACTGCCACAGTTTTGATAATCCCGCTTAAACAAATCAAAGTCAACATTTTCGAAGTGAAGTGATCTTGATTTTTATTATTTAAAAATTAAACCACGCCCTCTGGGTTGGACAATATCCAGTTGTAAGCCAGTCTGTTAAATGCACCAAAATTATGTGATTTTACATATTTTGTGTTAAATGATTTGATCTATTTGTTTGTGGTCCTCGGCTCATATTTGCTAGGTAAGTTTGCCCTCTTAGAGAAAAGTCTTGCAACCCCTCCACCACCCAAATCCAACAAACTTAATATGAAGACTGAAAAGCATCAATGGTCTCTCTGACCATTGATCCTTCTCTCTGAAGGAACAGCATGGTTTGGTAGTCCCATATTTTGACAGGAATTTGTTTCATTTTTTTTTAAGTTAGATGCGATGGGCATTCATATAAAAATGTTTTCAGCAGTCAATTATTGTTTGATAAGTAAAGCCTCTGCTATGAACCAGTTGACAAAAAGCCAGAAAGACTGTCAAAGTGTTGTTTATGTCTGTTTCTCTGTTAGTTTCTGTTTCTTGATATAAGAGAGGAAATCTAATTTTCTCTAAAGAGATCTCAATGACATTAATGTGACAGCCTCACAACTCAAGCTAGAAAATAGGATTAGATATCTTTGAAAGTGAAATTCAAAACTCTTGAAACCACTGTAATTATGGAAAAAAATGATGTGTTTGAGACAACAAGATATCCTTGCTTACCAGGCATGAATAAATCAGTCCGCAACCAAGAAACTAGAACATCTAAGAATGTCTTTTTTTTTAAAAAGAAGGATTTGATAATAAAGTTGTAATCTTGTGTTAACCTCTCACCTCAGGAATGGGATCTGACAACAGGGTGTAGAGTTTCTCATGGGCACTGTCTCGAACTCCACACCAGCGCGCCGGGTCAAAATTCTGCCAGATTCGGCCCAGGCAAATAGCCACCCACTGGCGGAGCAGAGGGTGGGGGTCTGACAGCTGCTCCAGGCAGTTGGCTATTAGGTTGCCCTGTAGGCAGGCCTCCTGTACAGAGAGGGAAGAGTCAGAGAGTGGGAGATGTTCAGATATGCACTTTGAACTCTCAGATTTAAACAGGGCAATATCTACAAATTAGTATTTCAAGAAAATGTAGAAAGATTTTTAGGACTGTGGAGTTGAAATTAATGACATCAAATAGGCGATTTTTGTAATGTTTTATCTCCAGTGAGTCCTCCTTCAAAATGAGTTCTGCTCCCTGTATAAAGTCGACACTGGGCTCAAAACTTAGCTGTCATTTCTGCTCACTAATGAACTCATCAGAACCGTATTTCTAGAGTTGCCTGATCACTTAAATAACACAGAAACAGCATAATGTGACGAGCAGATTCAGATAAAGCTCAGTATCAGAGTATATAATAGAATACATGTGCCCAGGCTTTTGACTGTTATCTGGTTAATTAAGCAGCACACAATTTAATCTAGGGTTTTAGACCCTTTATAAAATCAAATTCAAGTCTTAAAAGACCTTTAAAAAGCCCAAACGGGGAAAAGTCAATACAAATTTTGCCCTGTAGAGCATTAGAAATTAAATCATGTTATATATCGAATTTCGTTCTCTATGACACCCTTAAATGATGGTTTTTTACAGTGAAATTGTTATTTTACCAAAACAGAACAATCAGGGATGCCAAATATCAATTCAATAATAACATATCAAGGGCTATTTCTCTCCATTAGGCGAGGATGCAGACAGGTGGTACAACACCCATGCTTTTGGACAGAGAACTTTGTATTGTACACTGTACAATACAATACTTTGTTTTCCCGAGTTTTCAAAAGCAGTCTGGACGGATTTGACATCTGGGGAGATATTCTCATTTCAGTCTAAGTGCAATTCCAAAATTCTGGGCCTCTCACATGTAAAAATTACATTTTTAACTGTTTTTATGGCCTTAAACTACAAATTCAAATTCAAAACTTGTGGAAATTTTTTGAGGTGGGCAGAATTAGGAGAACATCCGCATATACTTGTCATCTTTTTTACTGTTTTGATCAAGAGCCCCCTGGTGGCAGATTTCACATACTGCACTGTTAACATAACGCCTATCCAAATGAACCACTTAAAATGTCTTGTTTACTGTTGATCGAGATGTCGTAAAAACACATCTTTTATTAACAGTGATACAATGTCTCCTCATCCCCCACTACTTATCTTACTGCGTCTCTCAGACTACTGGTGTGTCGTTCCCTCAGCTCTGATTAAGACTACCAGCTAAACCCAAGGAGCTGGAATATGAAGACACCAGAGCTCCGTGACATGTACACAACAGCAATACAGCAGTAATGAGAGCTGTCGTTGAAGGTAAGGAGGATAAATAATGGAGATATGAAACAGGCAGGGAGACTCTGTAATGTTGGGGGATAATCTATTATTTACAGACCTGTGAGAGAGGTATGAACATAAAGGAACCTCGCTATGGAAGAAGAATGGCTGTTTTTGAGCTCGAGAGCACATATGGCTTTGCTGATTTGTACCATTTATATAATGTTTAGAGAGAAATACTGTAAGGTTGGAAAGAAACAAATAATTAATCATAAACATCTACAAGCAGACTGAAATGTGACTGTAGGGAGCAGGAGAGAGAAGCAAAATGAATTGATGGTGGAATATTTCTTTGTGTTTTCTTGGTAAAATGATGAGCTACATCATCTCAGGGCCACACTTTTGGACGTTTGATCTGCGTCAGACACAAAAGGCTCCCAGGATTGAACACCAAGGGCCAAAGTGACACTTGCGATGATAAAGTGTCACCATGGAGGTGGCTGGGATGGAGACAAAAATTACAGAGGTGACTGTTGGTGGCAAAACTGTCACATAACCCATATCTCCCAGAAATACACAACAAGCTGAAGAGTAATCTCTCACAGTGAGGACTAGCTGGCCTCAAAACAACTCTGGTAAGGAACTGAATGAATAATATGGGACAGTCTCCCTTAAGGCTTCTGTAGCAAGCAAACTGACAGCAGCTCAGCAATACAACCACAAACACAAACATGCTCATACCTGTCCTGTGGTGTAGTTGTTGACAATAACAGCTAAGATGAAGACAGCCATGGTTCGATGCTCAGCCTGAAAAGAAGAAAGAAAATCTCCGAAATCTCATTTTAAAGGTTTATTGTTCCATTCAAATGACATGGCATGCTTTTTGGAGTAAATTTATGGTTCTGTTTGTTGAACTGTGAAAATAATACAAGACATGAATTTTGATACAACACTAGCAAAAATCAAATAATGCTTATTTCTACACCACAGCAACCAGAGGTGACCTCCTGCCCCCCCCCCCCCGATAAAGTTTATCCAAAAACATCACAGAACTCACCTCAGCCTTTAATACAAAGTCTACCAACTTTGTGAATATCATATATTATAATCTCAGAACAAGTTTACATCTTTTAGAAATCTAAGTAAAACACATATGCTGTACTTATACATGCTACAGATGCAAATGCAAGACAGAAATACATCAGACTTTATATACATATATATATATATATAGCTGATGCAATGAGTAGCTTCTCATTTCTTAAACAACCATGTCGAAAGACACATCCTGTGGTTGTGGAAAAGATGTTAGTCTGTTTAAGAAGGGTCAAATCATTGGCATGCATCAAGCAGAGAAAACATCAAAGGAGATTGCAGAAACTACTAAAGTTGGGTTAAGAACTGTCCAAAACATTATTAAAAACTGGAAGGATAGTGGGGAACCATCATCTTCGAGGAAGAAATGTGGTTGGAAAAAAATCTGAATGATCGTGATCTGCGATCACTCAAATGTTTGGCCAAATCAGACTGAAGTAAAACAACAGCAGAACTCGGGGGTTTCTTTAATAGTGAAAGTAAGAGCATTTCCACATGCACAATGTGAAGGGAACTCAAGGGATTGGGACTGAACAGCTGTGTAGCCTTAAGAAAACAGCTAATCACTAAGGCTAACTGGAAAAAAAGGCTTCAGTTGAAATAAGAAATGGTTGAAGAGTGTTTCAGGGAGCATGAGACATCATTTTCACACATGGATTGGCCACCACAGAGTTCAGACCTGAACCCCATTGAGAATCTTTGGGATGTGCTGGAGAAGGCTTTGCGCAGTGGTCAGACTCTCCCATCATCAATACAAGATCTTGGTGAAAAATTAAAACAAAACTGGATGGAAATAAATCTTGTGACATTGCAGAAGCTTATTGAAACAATGCCACAGTGAATGCATGCAGTAATCAAAGTTAAAGGTGGTCCAACAAAATATTAGAGTGTGTGACCTTATTTTATTATTTTATTTTTTTTGTTGTGGTGGTGACTTTTTTTTGGCCAGGCAGAGTATACACACACACACACACATATATATATATATGTTTTCATTAACTTTGCACTACAGATATATATCTCCGCAAGTACATACTACTCCCTAATCAAGTTCAGTTAAATGGGGACTGCACATGTGTCAAATATCTGTTCATTATGTTATAGCAGGATTGTACAGTGCGACATATATGTCGCAAATGGTACAACAAAATCATCCTGCACTACAATGTTTTTTGTCACATAGCACCGGTGCAATGAGAGCCAAAGAGCTGCTGTATACGTTTGTGTGTGTATGTGTTTGCGCGTTATTTTCATCAGTAGCTCCTCCTCAGAGGCAGTATGGCAGTCCTAGTTTATAATTTTGTTCTTTGCCTGGCTAAAGACTACATATCGCACACCAATTCCCATAATTCCTTCACTTTTGCGTCACTTCCCGCAAGTCTGGCACGCGAATCGTGAGACGAGTCTGCAAAAAAGCAAAACAGAAACGAGCACATGAAGAGGACTACACCAAATACACAAACGGACTCCGAAGACGTACAAATAAATGAAAGTAATGACAAAGAGAAAGGAAAACGGTACAAATACAACGTTGTGTGGGAAGTGGATTTCCCTTGGTTAGTGTTCAAAGCTAATGAGCAGCTGCTGTTCTGTGAGTGGCGCAGGGAGGCATCGGGAAGTATCAGAATAGAAAATCCATATGTACAGGGCACAAATATATTTTAAAAAGATCATGTCAAAAGCAAGGTACCTCCCACCGTCATCTTCCTGCAAGAGACGCGTTTTTAGCCAGACAGCAGCCTGAACGAGCTGCACTTAGCTGCACTCATTACAGAACCAAGTGGCCAAAGCCAGTGATGCTTCCCTCCAAGAAGTAAAAGCTAAAATGAATATAGCCTATTTTATGGATAAAGAAGAGCTCCCTATCACCTCTTATTACTCTCTGCAAAAAAATGGAGCAAAAATTACCCCCTCATATTTCAACCAGGTCAGATGTAGGGAAATGATTTCAGCAATTGCTGTCAACTCGTGATTTTCCATCCAATGGACTGAATGCCATGAATTCCTCTCCTCTGGCCTCAATGAAGAGGAACTTCTGAAACTGTTGTGTAATCTTATCACCTGCATTTAGATAAAGACAAGCACATTTGCAATATTATCCAGTTAAAATTATATTTTCTGGAAATCACTAGAGATTTATATTCAGCGTACACTAGAAGATGATTCCAACTCTAATTATTATATTATATTATAAATAATTATTATGTCTAAGAACATTTATTAGGCCTACAGACATTTGTCACAACATGTATTAGGCTATATTCCCAATAAAATGAAATACAACTAAAAAGATGAACTGCAAAATAATAGGCTAGTATAACTTGACATATAAAATATTGCTTTTTAAAAATAACATCATGTTAGTCAAAGACATTGAGGAGAGAGACAATAACATTCAGAGAAGTAGTTCTCAAACTTTTTCATGTCAAGGACCCCTAAACTGACACAAATTAGACCACAAATCCCCATCTTTTAAGATTTTTTCTTTTAGATGTTTTATTACAAAAAAGTGTATGAATCCCATGACCAAAATAGTCGTACATTCTGTTACTGTGTTATTTATGGATGGAATTATAGTAAAAATAAATGACTCCCTTTTTTGCTGGGGACCTCCTGGGAAGTCATACATCCTGTTTCTTTAGATATTATATATTGTGCTACAAGTTTTTGTCTTATGCTACAAGATTGTCAACCCCTGTAGCACCAGTGCTATGAACAAAATAAGTTAACGCACAGCCCTGTATAGGTTAATATTTTTGAGAGTAAATCAAATCCTGTGGGAACCACTGTCTTTAAAAAGGTTCAAACTGACGTTGCTGATACTCACTGGCATGTAGCTGTCAGCCAGCACTGACAGGAAGTACTTGTGTCCATTGTCTTTAACCAGGTCAGCCTGACAGGACTACAGAGAGACACAGAGAGGGAGAGAGAAAAGTTTCCTTCACTGTCGAGCCGGTATATGTATTGAGATTTTAAGATACATCACCATTTTTTGAGTGAGACATAGGGTAAGACAACATTGCTTATATTGATACAGTTCAAGTAAATGTCAACCTAAAAAAACAAAGACATCAAGCTAAATCTTTGGTTCACATTTCCCAGTTAATTTATGCTAGTGCAGTTTTGACATCAATCCTTTTACTGTGATACACTTTGTCAAAAAGAGAAAGCCTTAAAACCTGAAATGTGTCATACCAAATGTCAAACATCTTATAACATCTTTGATTCTGAATCTTTTCACTCATGCAAAAGAAAAGAAAAATGACTTGACATGACTCACAGATTCATCAAGGTCAGTTTAAAGAGCTTACCAAAGCATGCTTTAGGATACCTCGTGTTCAGAACTTGTCTAGGCTTTCAGGTCTCAATCAAAGTCTAAATTTGATTGAAACCTGAATCAAATAATGCATGCAGGAAGAAACTTTTCTTTATATTGTTCAAACGTTTTGAAGTGCCACATAACAAAAAGTGTGAGGATGACTGGACTTCTTTGTTACAGCTACCTGACGTGTATATTAGTCAAACAAACCCACGCAGATGTGCTTACATACTAAAAAACACTACGAAAACAGCTTCCAACAAAGCTCTCAATAATGGTAAATGGACTTGAGCATATATAGTGATTCTCTGGTCTTACTTACAACTCAAAGTGCTTTCACACCACAGGTCACATCTATTCATTCACTGATGGTCAGAGTTTCTATGTAAGTTGTCCACTGGTATCAGCAAATATATTCACACCTCTTCACACTCATTTACACACCACTGATGAGGCAGTGGGGACAACTTGATGCTAAAAGTCTTGCCCATAGACACATCAACATGTGACAGCCAGAGCTGGGCTTGGACCTGCAACCTTCAGATTGCTGGTAGAGGGCACTACCAGACTGAGCAGGTAATGCCCCATAACAGCCCAGCAAGCTCAACAGCAAAACATTTAATCATTGTACTGGATTTGAGTTGGCCATAACAGATTTTAGGGGGCCCTGGTTGGCACTAGATGGGCCTTTTGTCAGGATAAGAATGGCCCTTTCAGCAGTGAAGAGAAAATACTGACAGCTCATCTCAGCTTTTAGACTCAAATCAAGAACAAACTGACAAACTCTTTTGAACAGTTGGTGCTTGAAGCTGACTATAATAACATCAATTGTGGATCAAACCTTGAGATGGAAAAGAAAATGAAGCAAAGAGGCCAATTAATGCTTCTAATAATAGCTGTAATCATTTTTTCTTTATTCATCAATCAAGCACAAGCTGCAAGCTCTGGTGTGGGACAAATTTCCTTTAGTTTTCTAGAGCTTCCTGTGGGCCAGCTATGTGGACTGCAGGCTGCAGTTGCCCCCCTGGCCTTAGTTTGCACATCCCTGCTGAAAACTGTAGTAGCTCTGTCAAAGCAGCTGGTGTATAGAGATTCTGCAGAGGCTTGTCTGAATTGTGTAAAAATGTGATAATGCTTCACCCCTCTACTGCAAGCAAAGAAAGAACAGTATGGTGAGAAACAGTTTTCACAAAAAGTTAAGACCAATATATACTCTAGAGAAGATGGAAAGTTAGACATAAACTCCTTAAATTGTTTAGGCCTAAAACTGTGCATGGCAAAATATTCCCTTATTCCATTACAAATAAATCTAGCACACATTAAGACAAAAACAAAAACAATCTCACTGAATGATTGGTCTCAAATCATCAAAAACAGTAATTCAAGCTTGAAATCATAGGTTCAAGTTTGTATAAATTGTGATCAGATGTACTGTAACTCTCTAAAGTGTTCAGGTGTCCCTGTAAGAAATATTGGCTTCACTGAAAGCATACAAAGATACAAAACAGACTGTAGGAACACAGTATGTGGTTGAGCATGGCTGCTTTTAGGCCACTGCAAAATATTCAGTACAAAAAAAAAGGTTTAGCTCTCTCATTGTGCAAGCATTCACTCCTCTATCCTTGTGTTAATCATTATCAGCTATAGACAAGACTCAGACAACACCAGTAATGTCTGACTGAATAAGAAAAACCTTAAGACAAAGATATGAAAATAGAGGACTTTAATATTGAGTCCTTTAACTTACACTGTCCACAGCGAGGATTTTAGCCCAGATGAAGACCAGCAGTGGTCGCAGCTCTCTGGCTGAACTCTGAAGCAGCTTTAGCACATAAGGGAAGATCCCCACAGACAGCGCCTGCAGACATGAACACACATAGAGCCATGGTGATTATAAAGAAGGCTGACATTGCAGCAACAATACAGACCCTGCTCCCAAATACATGTATGTTAGTTCACATAGTAAAAAAAGGTCCAAAACAATTTAACACAGTAAGGTTACACTCCCTGTTTAGTCAAATCCCAGTCTGACATCACTGTGGAGAAACTGTATTAGTCCATACAAAATACTTTACCCTGAAGTCCTCACACATCACTGTGGTTTTTTACTAAACAGGGGAGTAGCTAGCTAGCTAGCTAACTTAAAAATTTGTCTGGCGACCCCAATAGCCATCCTAAATGTTTATTATTGACAGGCTACCAGTAGCTTTCTTTGCATTTTAGTTGGCACATTTGCAGTTAAAAGTTCTTAATATCGTATTTGGGATTTATTCTTATGTTATACATAAGGTTAAGGTAGAAACTATTATCAAAGACAAAAGGGATGACTTTAGAAAATGTTTTCTGGTGTGTGAATGTGTGTATGTTCACTTGACATTTGAAGCCACCCCTAAAGAATTCAATGGCCCACTTTGGCCTCACCAGTCAAAAAAGTCTGGCTGAGCCTACTTCTCCTTACTTTCTATTTCTAATATAACAAGAGCACACACTTGCCTGGTCTAAAAGCTGCGACATCACAGGCCAAGGCTGTGATGGTCACTTGTATAGGCACACTCTGAAAACATAAATGATGTAGTGGAAAATAGGTACCTCCAGTAAACTGCCCTTGAGCTGCACATGTAAGTGAAACTTTTCACACGGCTGAAATGGCCTTTGTGTGTCCAAAAGAATGTTTGGATTTTATACAGCTCTTTCTGTTCTGTAAAAATACAATTATTTTATCAGCCAGACACTTATGTGCAAGTTTGTGATTAAAAAAAATAACTTTTCTTTAACCGGATGTGTGTCAAAACTAAGTGCCTTAAAATGTGTGACCTAGTTTCCAAACAAGAACTTCATCTACACATACCAGGCTGACTGCCCAGGGACCCAGATCCAGAAACCGCCCAAGCAGGTCCAGAGCGCGTAGCCGATGCACCTGACTGAGGAGGACCTGAAAGAGAGCAGAAGACATTGAGACGAGGCCTGAGATAAAAGGACAAGGAGATGAAGGACAGACAGCAGGATTGAAAAAATAAAAACAGAGAGGGGTCGAGAAGGACGAGTGGAACAGGTGGCTCTCCCACCACTGCAGCTCATACAGGAACCAAGACACACTTGTTTACTGATGCATTTTCAAACACTCACATGGTGTATGTGTAAGTAGATGCACCATGTGTAGGTGTGTGTAGGCGGTCAGGCGTGTCGTCTTGGCTTCAATTTCTCTTCAGGGAATTTAATTTCCAGACCAAGGATGGGGGCCTTTAAATTTTATTAATATTTATATCTTTATCAATACTCATTAGCCATTCGAGAGCTCAAAGAAACTGTGATCAAACTGTTAGAAAACAGCAGTTACGAATTCACCTATGGTTCTAGGCAATTAGTCTGCACAGGTCGCAAAAACCATCCAGTGTAATGAAGTGCATAAATGTGTACTCTTTCATTTTCACTGGGCTCTTGACGCTTGGTCATTGTGAGCAGGAACGAGGAATTTCACACTGAATTCACCTTTTAATACCCCAAACTCGAGCCGGCTCACTGGGCCTTCCATTAGAAGTCACATATTAATCAAGCTTAACATTCAATTATTAAAACTAATTTTTCTGTTCAGGAATGCAAGTAAATAACTATAATTTGACATCTTAGTCAATAAATAATGATGTGCTTTCCCAGTTACTTTTCATTTTTATTTTTTATAAAATTTGTACATTCATGGATAACAAAAATAATTATATTTTAGCATTAAAAACATCATTTCAGATGAAGAGCTTCTACATACTGGTGTATTAACCATTACAGAAACAAAAAATAATTATACCAATATATCAGAAAACAAAACATATGTATACAAAACAGAGTTAGAGTCAATTGGAGAGAGGAAACAGAAGCAACTTGCAGTGCCGGGTGCATGTAAGCTGCGAACAAAACAGAGATGCAGAGAAATGAGACACTATTTTTCTGATTGTTTTAGGGGGTGATGCTCTAAAGAGCTTCTAAACATGAGTTAACCTTCACTCAAATGAGATTTATAATGTTTGATGCAGGAGTCATGCTCCTTCCTGACTGCTGCATGTATGTCTCAGCTCTGCGTCACAACCTCTCTCCCCATTGGCTGTTTCTTCAGTAGTCAGCAAAAATGTGTCTTTGATGCTACCATTAACGTTAGCGCAAACATAAAGAGCACTGGAGAGACTCAATGATGTCATCTGGTCTTCAAAAAATGTGAGAAGTAATGTGTAGGATGGAAATCAAAAAGTAACTGTGCAGGAGGTTGTTTTTGTTGCTCCAGCATCGACTGATAATCACTAGTACTGTCAAGTTGTTAAAACCCCAAAGAAGTGTCTGTCCATGTGAATGCCTAAACAGGATCTCTGTCTTACTCTCTGAATTCTGCTTTTCTTGCATATGCATGTCAGTCAAGTCCATGTCGTAACGTATATTTGTAAATAAGATTAATGGCAATCCTATCACAAATAAACAACTTCAGGAATATCTGGCTTTGGAAACAGTTGTAAGTATTTTAGGTGATGTGAGTGCTCAACTAAAATCCATAAGAAAGGTTCAGCCATTTTTATGGATCCATCTGAACATCTTGGTGCAGAATCTTTTATGTCTTTGCGATTATACCTGCAGTAAACATGATTTAAAAAATGAATGTTGATAACTGCACTATTAACATGGCCACATAGACTTTCTGTCCCTCTGGAACAAATCTTTGTTATATTGCTGATGTGGTTATAGAAACAATTTGTGCTCTGTCCTAAGTTATATATTTTGGGAGACTGTAAAGTGTTATCTGCCTTTTCAAAACTGATAACCTACCCAATACAGACTGCTATCATGACTGGACCTGAACCTGGACTGAACCTCCTATTTCATGCTGGGTGACTGAAATGGGCACAATGGCTGCATATGAGAGAATGTCATCAAATATACAGGACAGAATGGACAAAAATGTCCTTAAATGGGGCCAATTTTTGGACGATCTTATAAGTCTGGTTGACATTCAAGTGGAAAAAAAACATTCTTTACACTTTTGGGAATCATGCACTCATTCTGTGAACAATATGTTCATTTGGAAATAAGATAAGATAAGATATTCCTTTATATCTTATTTTGTTAAGCACTTTGGGTTGCATTTTCCTATGTATGAAAAGTGCTATATAAATAAAGCTTGTTGTTGTTGTTGTTGTTTATTAGTCCCACAGGGGGAAATTCCAAAAATCCACAGTGAAGATATGCTGACCCATGTTATAGTTGTGGTGGAGGTTGGGGAATAAGGGAAAGGTTGTATTTTTGTTAATAAAGTCAATAAAAGCTGAAATCATGAAAAAATAAATAAATATCCCCCTACGTGTGGACATAATCAGGAAGAAGAAAAGCATGGTCATGTCTGTGAAGCATATGGCGTGTACAAAACCTGTACAGTAGCACACGTCACTGCCTGTGTGGTGAGCAGTCAGTGCAGCATTAAGGCAGCGCAGCAGAGTCTGTGTGAGGGCCGGACACCGGTGCATCCCCATGTGACTGTCCCACAGTGTGTGTGGGCACAGGCATATGGAGGAATCCAGGTCTACAAGAACATGCACTCACACACACATAAGCACATACACACGCGGACACTTCCTCCAACACATAATGTATTATTAGCCTCCTCCGTGACTTAAACCTGGTGAGCGTGATCATGCAAACAGAAGGAGGCTGGGGGAAGACCGGCCCAGGGTTACCTCCTGCTCCAAGGAAGAGCGTGGGAACAGGCACATTTGTGTGTGTGATGTAGGTGTGTGCTTTATTGGAATGAGCCAACAAGAAAGCCTTCAATCTGAACCTCTCCTGATCCAAGATTCAAATAAAAATCCTTTTTTCTGAGTCACGATTCATCTTTTTTATCTTGGATTGACACAGATGTCACTGAATAATTTTGAGCCTGACAGAAACAAAAGCATGTTTGATGCACATGACTGAATGATATATTAAGCTACATCTGTAATTCCTTTATAGCAGGGATGAAAATGCAATGGACAACAATCCCCAATTCCAGCTGATGTTTAAAATTAGAATAAAACAGAATACAGAGATTGCAAACCCTTCACAACCTATATTTAATAAAATACACAAGGGAAAGATATTGATGTTTAAAAGATAAAGATTATTGTTTAATGGATATGCACACAAATTCTAAATTTAATGCCTGCAATATGTTCCAAAATAGTTGGGACAGAGGCATAAAAGACTGAAAAAGTTGTTGATTACTAATACAGGGTTCCCACTCTTTTCTAGAAATCATTTTCCAGGAGTCTTCCAGAACTTTGCAAGGACATTATTGATTTCTAACTCTCGGGCATGAACATTGCCTGCTAGCTATCTTTTTTAGTCTGGCTTTTATGTAGTGTCTTACTATTATAAATGTATGGTTTATACTTATTTACTCTGCTTTTTTATATGGATTATGTTGATTTACTGTTTAAGTAGCCTAAATTTAATTTCGCCATTTTTTTTTATTTCTTTTCATCACCTTGTTTTAAATTTTTATATTTTATTCCTTAACTTTTATTATTTTATCTACTCATATTTTATGGCTAAGTGTGCATTAGTTACCAAATACATTTTAACTTCATTTCCTATGTTTGCTTTTTGTTCATTAACAAAGTAGAAGGAAGATAAATAATTTTCCAGGACGATTCAAGCTTTTCCAGGACATTTTAGTTTTTTCTTCATTTTCCATATGTTTTCCATGACTGGAAAATTGGTCAATCATTTTCCAGCTTTTCCAGTTTTTCAGGACGCGTGGGAACCCTGTAATAGAGACCTGGAATACTCTGCAAGTGAAAAAGTTAACAAACAGGTAGGGATGTAACAAAATTTAGATACACCAATATATTGTGACAAGATGAGATGTTTTAGGCAGCTGCTGGCACCACAGGGAGGGGAAGAAGGAGAGGTCTTACTGCTGCAGACTTTGTTTCATTCACAGAAGTACTCTAGCCACAGAGGAGACATGATATGACCTCTATAGACCATTTGCAGACACGTAAAGAACATGACGTCACTCAGTTCTGTGGACTGTGGAAGTACCACTGTTGTCAATAGACTTCAATGCATTTTAGCCAATAATTAATAGGGAGATGCATTTTTGACCCACTGAAGTCACAGAAAGTAAAATTAGTATGGAACAAGAATGTCACTGAGTCTGTCAGATGAGTCTGGTCACCTTAAAAAGACTCACAAATAGAAAAATAAGGGCAGACTGGTCTACAAGAGAAGCTGCACAGCAGTCAGACAGTGTGTGGATCGGCTGTTTACTGGGAGGCTCAAAAGAGGAAGAACAACCACTGCCCAGCAAGATAATTGCGTGATCTTTCCAGGGATTATGACTGCAGTTTGCTTATACTTTCTTTTTAACAGACAAGTGAGGTTTTTTGGCTCATACCTTTACATGTTTCGACGGAGCTCTTCCGCCTTCGTCAGAGCAGGAGGCGTGGTCGACCTGTAAAATCTGACAGGATGATCACGCCTCCGTAAGGTCAGCTGAAAAAAAGACACGTCACATGACACTTCTGACGAAGGCGGAAGAGCTCCGTCGAAACATGTAAAGGTATGAGCCAAAAAACCTTACTTGTCTGTTAAAAAGAAATTATAAGCACATTATCTATGGAGACATAATGAATTTTCTCGGGCTATGACTGCAGTTTGTTTTGGATCGATGAGGAGACTTGTATGAAGATGGAGTACATACAGCAAAAATGTCTGCTGATGGAGACTTAGTAGGCTTAAATGATAAACGACTGAAACCTCAAAGGGAACTGGGGAGTACGTAAGATTAAGAGTAAATTTTGAGCTTATGTTGTCAAATTCTGTGAAATACCAGTGTAAATTAGTATAAAAAAAACTTCAGGATGTTCAAATCAATGTTTTCACTCTCAAAAGACAAACCCGAAGGGCTGAATGGAAGTTTATTCTCAAAGTTAGTATTTGGCTCACACTGATTGTTTAATGGATAAAGACAAAGCCAGTATTTAAAAGTTAGATAAGTTTACTTGACGATTGCTAGCATTAGTGTTAGTCACAAAACGACTCTGTTGCAAATGATAGCTAAGGTTTCATAAAATGACTCGCAGATATATAAAACTGACATTTAAAGCCTTGTTAGAATGGTCCCCTACACAACAGTAGATCATTATGGTTGGATATGTTGGTTGAAATTCACCAAAGGCTCATTTTCATTTATTAAGTGTAAATGTCTATTAAGCTACATGCTGGACGGCTTTATTTTTGGCATTCAGGTGAAATGGAATGCTGTGTGTCACTGAGATAGTCAATAAGTAATATATCAACAAAAAAACAAACTTCTTTTGTTTTTGGTGAAGACCTTATACCTGAATCTAAATGAAGTCTCCAGACTAAACAGCATATTTGCAGGTTGATTTCTTTAGTATGGATCAGAGACTTGAGTTTGTCCAACTCACTTTAAAGTTTTATCCATGAGGGGAAGGAGAAATACACTTTGGCTTAGGCACTGTGTGTTTGCCACAGTCTGCAAGAGAGCCCAGATTTAACCTGGGTGAAAATGTAATGAGCATTATGAACCACACATAAAACAACAGAGACCCTGTACTGTTAAGCAAATCAAGCTGAACATCAAGCAAGAATGGGAAACAAGTTCATGCTCAACTATTACTTTCTTATGTCCCCAGATGTTAGCAGAGTGCTGTTTGAGAAAAAAGTCATGTAACACAGTTGTAACCAAGCTCCTGCCCCAACTGTTTTTGAAACACATCACAAGAACCAGACTGGAAATGTGTACTGATCTGAAAGCCTAAAAAGTTGATCTCTTAAGGTTTTCATTATCTTGTGGGGTATGCTGAATTTGATGAAATGCAGGTTGAAAAGAAATAACAAATACATGTTTTGTTATTTATTAATGTTTTACAAAATGTCCTCTCTGTTTTTTAAACAGAGCTGTAAAAATGTGCATGTCCATGCGCGCTTGTTTGTCTTATTAGTGCAACAGCTTTGACTTCAGTCTCCCTCTGAGCAATGAGTAAGTACTTCCCATGATTCCTCAGTGCGTGTGTGACAGACAGGGTCTAATGTTGTTGTGTGATGCACATGCACAACTTCATCACATCTCTACACCTGATGACAAACTTGTTAAAGCCTGACTGTTTAGTTGTTTCTGTAACACCATGATTTTAAAATGTTGTCATCATTTTCAGAATCTTTGAATCCATCCTTCATGAAGCGGCTGTTGTCAAGACAACGCAGCACCGTATCTCTTCATCCTGCGCACTGTTGTCCTCCCTGCACTCATTTTACTAAAGAGCATTATTGATGGAGCTCTCTCTGCTGCCCAGTTCTTGTTTCTTTTTTTTGCATCTTTCAAATGAAGCCAGATCTTCTTTTGGCATCAAACTGTAAACATGCCACAGTTTTAATATTCATTCTTGTGCAAGTGCGTGTTTAAAACAGTAAAAAACCTGTTTATGTGTCCATCCATTACATCAGAGAGCACGCAGTAGCCTTGAGATTACTTTCCCCAGGTGATGTGGAGCTTCATAATGTTGCGTAATCTTAAAGGCTATAGCTTCTTTACTACCTCTCTCCCTCTTTGAGCCAATGGCAAACACACATATATGCACCCCCTTCACACACCATTCAGCTCTGCCCAATCATTCTCCCTTTTCCCCGGCTTTTAACGGGTCCCGACAGAACTGCTGTATGGACGGGCTGCGGCTTTCAGTGAGCTGAATCAGCAGGAAATTACCATTCAACACGGACAGCAGCGCTACTACGGCTGTGATATAATATAACACCATGTCTGTACAACCCCGTGGGATGGTGCTGGTAGAGGTGGTGTGAGGGTGAGGGAGCAGAGCAACATCCTGCAGCTGTAACTCAACAGCTGAGGCACACTTTAAGGTTCCAGCAAGATTTCACCCCAATTAAAGCATCACAAACAAGTGTTACACCACCGCAGGGAGCAGGGCAGCCACCGTTGTCACTGTTGTTAAGAAAATTTGCTTGCAAACACAGAGGCCAGTTTAAATGGGAAGAAAAAAGATGAGTTCATCACACTTTCTGTCTTAAGATCTGAAGCATGAGGGATTTAAGTTTTGGTTCTAAATATTTTTTAATGATTAAGCACCTTGAGAATACTGCCGTCCATGTAAGTTTTATGTTTCTTTAGGGACCTGCTGTGTCACTGTAGTATAACATAAAGCATAATTTATCACGTAAACAAAAGTTTTGAGAAGGGTATAATGCTAGATTACAGCAGCGGGAAGTCAGACTAGACGACACCAAAAGATAACGACAGCTCGTTGGGTAAAGATATTTATTACAGACGAGGCAGAAAAACACAACCCGACAAAGCATTTCCTTCATCTCAATGGCAAAGTGACGAAGTGCAACATGTTCAGTGTGTTATGATCACACATCCACATAGGCCATGATATCCCCAGCAACAGGTAGCAATGGCATCTGCAGCAATGTTTCGTCTGCAGGGCTGCAGGGTAGTTACCATGCCTTATATGTAAGGCAGATGAATGCATGTCTTAAAGCGTTGTGCGAAGGTTAGGTACCATACTCTGATTAAAAACTTCAAGTACGAAATATTTTGAATTTGCTTTTCTGTGTTGTACAAAAAGAACAGCAGCTGTAGTGTAATGAGTCAGTCAGTTATTTGTTTTAGTACAAGATAACATACAGCAGTATAAAACCATAAGTGCTCACACTTTTTGGTGTGTTGACACCAATCTGCTAATGGAACTGGGGATGAAAATTAGCCACTCAGCTATAATCCCATGCATTTACATGTCAATGTTTCTTAATGCGTACTGTCCCATTTTTAAAGAATCTCAATCTCAATCTCAGAGAGCACAAACCTCCACCAAGGCATTCCCAACACTGTCAGGTGAGTCATTGTCACAATGTGGAAAACTGCCCTATCTCGCACTGTAAACCAATTCTTGAAAGATTCCTGGATCCACATCCTGATTTGGAATCACTTCTCCTTAGTGCAATAACCAAAAATACCTAAAAATGTCATAAAAATCCAGGGAGAACTTATTTATTAGCAAAAATGTGGAAAACTGCCCTAACTGGAACTGTTAAGAAATCTTAAAAAAAAAAAAAGAAATCCTGGATCCATATTCAGATCACTACTAAAACTGTATCAATTCTTCCTTGTGCCATGACCAACATCCTTAGAAATGTTATCAAACCTGTTAATTTTTTGAGCTAACTTGCTGACAGTCAAACAGACAAATACCGGAAAAGCATAACGTCTTTGGTGGAGGCAATAATGTCTGACCAATACAGTATTGCATAGTTTTAAAGCAGCAATTAGCTCTGTTGTTTTGTGTATGAAATTAGATACAATAGATATCATTAAATGTATTTTGTATGCTTTTGTGTAACATAGCATAGTTAGTATAGTACACCAGCAGATTTGTGGTTTGCTCTGATGGTTATAAAAAAAATACCTTGATGGTTAAAATATTTTCACACTCAGTATTGTTAATGAACTCTCAATTTAAAATTAGACCAACACTTGTGGACACCGTTTCTGACCCATTTATAATTAGCATGAAACTCAATTCTGTTCCTCTTGGGTCAGCAAAAAGAGGTAAGAAAACATGAAAAATACCAGTAAGAAATAATCAAGCAGACAACACGAGACATGTACTAGAGACAAAGGTTTGTTTTAAGATAGATACAGAGAAACAAACAAAACAAGAAAGGGAAGAGAGCACTTGCAGGAATTTAAAATAGGTGACTTTATCTAAGAATGAATCCTGCAAATACTTGTGGAGTCAGTGTAGTGTGAAAGTGGTCCTAAGTTTGGGTGGGGCTGATTCCAGTATGCAGAAGTCTACTGCAGATGATAAAAGTTGGAGTGGAGGGAGAAGAGGAAGAAGTGCTGAGAGCAGCAGAGAGTTGGGGAAATAAAAATCAAGCAAGAGGCCTGTTTTCTCTGAAGAGCTGCATTATTGATGCACTTTTAACCTTTAATGCAGTTTAGTATTCATTTACGCAGCTCAATTGATGACCACTGTATAAGCAAAAGACACCCATTCCTAATAAGTACATTACTAATTAAAACAAATCTTTAGTCACATTTGTTAGGATAAGTCTTAGGGACAGTACAAATCTAGAGTTAGTGTCTTCAGGTGGAGGGTGTCTTTGGTTGGCTGAGAGGATCAGATTCAGTGCTAAAGTCACACTGAAGGTGAGAGGATGTGATTTAAAGAGAAGATAACTTGACTGAGGAATTAAGACCACGGATACACTTGATGTTCCTCATTGCATTTGCATCCTCCAGTGTTCTGAGCACTCTAGAAAATAAACTTGCCAATATGACATAAAAGACATGTTTCTGAAGCATGTATGAAAGTGGAGTACAAACAGCGAAAATGTCTGCTGATGAGACTTTGTGGGTTTGAATCATAAACGGCAGAAACCTCAACGGGAACTGGAGGACTCGTGGAACTTCAGGTTACCTCTTGATGTGTAAATTTTGAGCTTATTCAATTTATTCACACAAATTCTGTGAAATAGTAGGATGACTTGGTAAAAATGCTTCAGGTTTTTTCAGGATCAGAGGATACCAGCAGCTACTGTGTGTAAATCTGCAGTCTGTGGCTCATGTCATGCAGATCCTCAATGCTGTAATGAACATTTATACTTAAAAGGACCCGAATTTTGTCAAACTCTGAAGACAAACCAGAGGAGCCCAAATGAAAGTTTATTTTCAAGGCGAGTACTTGGCTTACACTGATTGTTTATTGGATAAAGACACAGCTGTGTTTTTGATGATGTTTACTCAACGACTGCTAGCATTAGTGTTAGCCAAACAAACTCTTTCTGTGGCATATGATAGTTTAAGGTTCATAAAATGACTCCGAAATACTTAATACTGACATTTGAAGCATTGTTAGAATGGTCCTCTACACAACAGTAGACAATTCTGGTTGGATATGTCGATTTATGTTCACAAAGGGGACATTTTTATTTAATTAGCTTAAACATCTATTAAGTTACATGCTGGGCAGCATCACTTTTTCTGTCCAGCTGAAATGGAGCAGAGTGTGACAACACATGAAAATCGTCAACAGAGAACAGCAGTAAGCTTCAGCCAATAACAACTACCTGACATTAACATATTGTATTTAAGTTAAGATAAGATAAGATAGTCCTTTAATGATCCCCAAAGGGGAAATTCTGGTATTGCAGCAGTACAGGGCAAGTACAGGGATAGTAGCATGCATAAGACATAGATCAAAAGAATAGAAGATATTTACAATTATCAAAATTAACTAACATACTAAGCAAAAAATTAACAGAGTAAGTGGCGTTCAATTATCAAATTAACTAACATACTAAAATAATAATTTAACACAGTACAAAACAGCTGAGCCTCCTGTGCAGTGCAGTAAAGGCAAGAATGACATCAGTTTGGCAGTGAAAAATAAACCACAACTATGAAAAAAAGGGCAGATAAACTAGAGTGACAGGTGGACAGAATGCACCCCTACCATCATCTGCTCTCGGTCTTTACAACAGTCTGCACACTGTACTTACACAACAGTGCCAGTGTGACGGTTTAATTAGAGGTTGTGTTAACTGCTGACTTTTTTCCTATCACTTTCCCCTCACCTCTACATTCTGCCCACCACTCAGGTGTGTGTCCCATCTTGTGTCCATGGCATGCTAAAACCAGATGCTAAACTGATAGAACAGGTGGAAGCCATTTTGCATCCACTCGAGCAGCAAGTATATCTACAGGCTAAGAGAGGCTATGATGGCGTGCAGGATATTAAACCAACGCCCCGTTTCCTGCTTTATTTTTTATTAAATTGTTTTATTTGAAGAGTAACAGTGAATGATCACACATTTAAAGTGTGAGACAATACCAAAAACGTCTTGACAAGATAAAAGTTTATGTAAACACTGAATGCATATTGTACTGTCATGTTCCTGCAGCAGAATTATTTCAGTTTTAAGTCAGATGAGTTCAGAACTGTAAAATTGGTGTTGACGTTTAAACATACTTTTATATTAACAAGAAAGATAACCAGCACACTCACAATAATGAGATGAAAAAGTAGAACGGGATAAGGGAGTGTCAGGAAACATTTGCATCCTTTCACTCCATGCCCTAAGTACCTCTGTTCCTTTTTACTATGAAAACCTCTCACACGTCAGAGGATGGATATCATATCACACAAACTCTGAGCTCCTTTATAAACCTGCAAACTAAGATATGACTGCTGTGTGGGTGTTTGACTTTTGTCTAGACGAACATAATGATGCAAAGCCATGGCAAACAGTGGAAGAATATAAAACAGTTTTCTGCATAATGTCTATCTGTATATTACATAATTACGTATTTTTCGTTGCTGTAACAAATTTTCTTCATTACTATTTGCCTTTACACTTGACTATTTCTCTTTTTTATATTTAAACATGTAATAGGAGCCACCCATACCAATTCCTACTAAACATGTTCCTATAATTATGCGGCATTATCATATAAGATCCTATAATTACACTGACAGTAACTATAAGGGAGAAGATAAATTTTGAATAAAATTCTTCAGGTGTTTTTATGTCAGTGAATTGATTTTGAAAAGACATTGTACCATATTCACACATTTTAACACCATGACCCGTGGTCTATATTTAATATCCAGAGCCATGTTTAGTTAAAATACTACGGGTGAAGCAGATATTTTTGACCCTTTATAAATCAGCAATAAATGGCTTTTCACAGGACGCTCTTTATTTGGCCTGTGTCTCTTTAAATGAAACTAAAGCTCCTTCACAGCCACACCCTTTCTTCCCAGAGGTGCAAGTCACACAAGTTTAATCTGGAGATCTATGGATTGGGTCACCAGGTCAAGAGCGGGTATTAAAATAATATTGCATTGTGATGATTGATCTGTAGACATACTTGATACCAAAAATAAATACAAAAATACCATCAGTGTCTTTTCCATGAGCTGTCCAATTACATTACTCTTTTACAGTGAGGATGTGCTGGATGGTTTCAAATGTAGTCAGCCCCTACAAATTCTGTCTTGGTTTAAATTTTAGGCTCTGTTTAGTAAAAAAAAAAAAACTCAATAATTGTATTTACTATTTCCATTTCATGAAAGAACAACATATTATAAGGAAGACAAGCTGTCAAAAAGTGGACTACCTGGCTATGACCTAGCTGCAAAGCATTCTGGGATTGTTAGCAGTGCAAACCATGAAATTCCCCGCCACCCTCCGGTCCCAACACAGCATTTGCTGCTTGGCAGATAAGTATTGTCTTTCTGTCAGAGAACAGGCTGGCTGTTGGGCATGAACTAAGCTACTTTGTGGTGAGCAATCCATACGAACAACCCCTTGAGAAAGGATAGTTTTCACTTATTTTGGGGAGTTCAGGTAGAGTTTTAATATTGCATGCATCAGCTAGGGAAAGGCAAAAGGTTTCAGGCCCACTGGTTGCTTTAAGTGTTGATGAATGAACATTTAATTTTAAGATACAGCACACAACAGTCATAAAGCTTAGTCCATTATTTCACTGTATTTGCTATTCCCTCTGACTTACTTATGGGTTTCATGAAACAAACAAAGGTTGAAAAATTAAGACTGCATGTTGGACTGTGTGGAGGTTATGTGTATGTGTGTGTGTTCATACCTGTAGTACAATTGGGAGCTGCTCTGGGGGGTTTCTGTTCTCTACACCCATTGTCAACCACACCTGAAACGCCGTCAGCTGCTCCGCGAAGAAAGGACTGTGCTGTGGACACAAAACATGCACACATGAGTTTTGGAACGCGAATTACTCGTTTTAATGCGCTCCATCAAACACACATACAGTAACGAGCCAGTCAGCAGTGACTAGCTTATCATTTCATAAAGAGCCCTGACATAATGAGCTAAGAAGTGACACTGCACTGCAGCAGCGACATAAATCCTGATCTGTCATGATCACCTTCGCTCTCTCTCGGCTGCCAGGGCACTTTGCCTGATTGATTGGTTGCTGGCTGCCGAGTTTTTGATCATGCCGAGTGTTAATATTGCAGTGGGAATTATGACAGCGTAGTGAACACTGTTGATGGATGTAGAGAGGGGATACATCAATGCTTCCTGGCTGGATAGCTAAATTAATTTGTGCATAATCAAAGCTTAGTAACTTTATGCACACACTCACACAATTATAGATCCATTAAAAAGTCAAGAATAGAGGGTACGGGCAGAGCTTTAATATCTGAAATATATCAGAAGGCAGAAACAGCGGAAATGAAGTCACGTTTAGGTCTCTTACAGAACAAATGCTTTAGGAAGACTAATGCTGTGTCACGATCATCACCTCAAACTGCTTTCTGCTTTTGAGTATTGATTGATAACTGATTTTCGTGGGTCTATGAACAGTTGATCTTTGAGCCCGATGAAAATCATTGTCTACAACTGTAAAAAAACAACATATGCCTCTGAGGATTAGATGTCAACTTCTTAATGAAAGCCAGTGCCATGAACAACTTAGTGTACATGCCTGCCTCAAAAATACTTTCATTTCTGAACCACTGAGTCACTCATTTAACGGTTTTGGTGAGTTTTAGATCAACTATCAATATCAAACTACACAGTAGCTAATTTGCTCAAGTAACAGCACCATAAATTCAGATTTATAAGAAGTAAAAGTCAAGATTTGTTGGGTGGTCCTCAAGAGGGGAAGTAAATGCTTTAAAAAATCATGATAAATTATTTGTAAATGCTTTAAAAAATGATGATAAATTATTTTAGAAACATTCAAGAAAGCCAGCAAATCTTAATACCGATATTCTTACAACACAGACTACAGCAGTATGTTAGTTAACCAAGTACATATGATCTGAAATGTATTGTTTCATGTAGATTTTTGTTTACTGAGACAAAATGTTGTAAAATACCTGCAATACACACAAATTTGCAGCTCTACAATTGTCTTGCACACCCCAAAAATTTACTTATGCCTGGAACCGGACAAAGATGATATTTTGCCAACACTTGGTATTTTTGCTATCATGTGGTCAAAACCCAAATCAGAGACTGTAGAGCATGTGTAGAGCACCACAACTTGTCTGGTCCAATTAAGGAGTACATATGTAAAGCAGTGTTAATTTTGTCGACTAATTATTTTCTTCCTTTTTTCTGCTGACGAAAACTAGGCTATATCTTAAACAAAACAACCGCACATGGACTAAAACTAAAACTAAATTAACTTTACTTTTGTGGACGTCGTTTTGTCACTAAATGTTACCAGCGGTTATTTGCCGGCGAGTTTCTCAGATTGCCGGAGATATTCATGGCGCCGTGACGCTCGGTCATTCACTATTTCACTATTTCTTCTATGTCTTTGGACGTCCTGTCGACTCGCTTCTCCCGGCTCTGTATGTCAACAAATGCACGTTGTTACACCCAACGACCAGAGCGGCCCCTCGAGAGCAGACAAACCTGAATCTTACATAGTGGGGCTTTAAGAGAGACATCCAATCACAACTGCCTCAGCTTAGTGGTGGCGGAATCCAGGTATAAAACACGACTTCAGAAATTCAAGGAAACATAAAAAAATGCCCCTACACTTTAAACTATTTTAGTCGACTAAATTTACAGTAGATTTCATCGAATAAAATTGTTGAGAAATGTCATCAACTAAAACTAAAGTAAAGTTAATACAATTTAGATGACTAAATTATGACTAAAACTAAAAGATATTTTAGTCAAAAGACTAAAACTAAAACTAAATTAAAAAGTTTTGTCAAAATTAACACTGATGCAAAGGAATACCAATCATCCACCTATCATCCAGGTTCGACAGTATGAGCTTTGTAGCTCTTTCTAATATAGGCAGAAGGCCTCTATCTCTAAAGTATTTACTTTTAAGGAAATAATCACAAGGCATTGTATTTCTTATTAAATAAACACGGTGTGATGGTATGATTAGCATTTTGTTTTAAATTGGTGTGGAATGAACAAAACACACTCACAGGCATGCCTGTAGGTGGGAGACTGATTAGAAAAGAAAATCATGAACTAGAGATACAAAGTTTCTGCCTGACAGTGAGCCTTTCTTAAATGTAATACATAGCAATTTCAGTTGGACTAAAGTGTTAAAGGTCCAGTTTGACTGGTCGAACATAAAATTACTTTTTCTAACTGCATGAAAATCATGCTCATTGTTTCGCCCTAGTCCAGGTCAGTGTTTCTCAGTTTTTTCTGTCATGCTGCCTCTTCAAGATCAAGTCTCAGTCCCACATAAAGTCAACAGGACAGAACAAAAGTTTTTTAAAAACAACCAAACATGTGAATAGTAATTTCTCCATTAAGTAATAACGTGATTGATGCGTGAATGTAGAAATCAATACTATGTATTTGCCCTTTTTATATCCACACATTATTACTTTACAAACTAACAATGATTATAACCTATATTTTTATTTACAATAATACATTTTTCTATAATGCACATAACTGTTCAAACTTCAAATTGTTGTACAGAAACCAGATTTTTGATATGATATTTCACTCTGAATCAGAATACTAAAAACATGTGTGACATGCGTCAAAACAATTCAAACTTAATAACTGACTATAATGTCTGAGCATGAATAAAGCCAATAGGGACACAGAGCAGGAAAATAAGGTGAACAGTTGCAGCACAACAGAGAAGATTTAAAGGCTCCTGAAAGGAGGAGCAAGACAGAGAGGGAAGATCTCCTTTAGTGGTCCTCGGAGGCTCAATTACAGGCCCAGGTAAGTGTTTTCAGCCCAAGTGCAGGGGAAAGCAGAGGAGGATCGGGGATGGAAAACTGCACCCCGGGGAACAAAAGTGATGACGCCCGCCTCCGAGGGCCAGGTGGAGGGGAGAGAAGGCCCAAACACTGGCAGACACATCTGGGGAGGATGCTTTACTACAGGGCTGAGCAATGTGTCAAGTCTTTACCTTAAAAATAGATACTGGCATATTAAATGATGATTTGATGAAAAAAAGGCTCAAAATACCCTCTTTAACACTCTTTGAAGTATCTTATCAGATTGTAATTGATAGTTTTTTGATGATAATACCTAAAAGCTAAAAAATACCCACGACTTTTGGTAAACTTTGCCCTAGCCCTACTCTGGTGCCAATTTCTGTCCAATAAGTTTGCATTAGATAACAAAATGTCCAAAAGCTCTCTGCTTACACAAACACTTTCACAAAAACAGTCTTTCATTGACCTACATATCTTCAGTCATCATCGGCCCATCATTCTTTCATAGTATTCTGTTACACTCAGCATCTCCATCACAGTCCCCTGCCATGTCAGTAAATATCAAAATAAACTGCCTGAAAGTGCCGGGCCTGTGGTTTCACCAACCCAATTTTATTCGACACTTACACTTGAATTATTAGACTTGACGTTTTACAATGTTTTCCACTGAGACTGGGCCTGTGTGTGTGTCTATGTGTATGTGTGTTTGAAGGATTAATAGAGATGTTGTGGACTCTGGTGGTGCAGATCTTGCAGAGCAAACAAGAGTTGTTGATGTTTACAGCCGTCAGTGGTGGACAGATCTGAGATAGCCATCCATCAGTGCTAGACAAACACGAACCACTAACTCACAAAAACACAGTCAGATGGAGGTCTTCCACTTCTCAAGTGAGGCTGAAGAGTTCTGTGTTTGTTTTCCACTCCAGCACACACATACGCACACTTACTCTGAAGGCGGTGCCCTCCTCGATGATGGTGGGTAGCTGAGAGAGGCAGATGTCCACGGCCAGGTCCCATGCCTGCCTGTAGGGACAAGAGACATACATACCCATCAAACACCGTAGAATACCAACATTACTTAGCCACAGAATAAAGAGATGTATGATATTGGATTTTTGTAGAAAATGCCAATATTACATAAATCAATTAAGCTTATACTAGAGCAGGGCAATGAATTGAGTTTTAATCTCAGTTATGATTACTGTCCTCCACAAATATGAAAAATGAGTTAGCGAGATTTAAAGAGTACTGTGCCATGACATGTTAAATTTCATTATTCATTTTCCATTATCATTATTAGCATCATCTTTAGGTATTTGTATTTCTACAAGTATCCAATCCAATCCAATTTTATTTGTAAAGCACTTTACAAATAAGTACAAGTATATTTCTGTCTTGTGAGTTCTTTATTGTTCAAAATGATAGTGTTAAAAGCATAAATGTTCAATGGAAGTAAATGATGCAAGTTTTTAAATCAGTGAGTAAATGTTTTTAAAATTCTCTATATCTATTAATTATGATAATAATTTTTGTTAAGCAGCCCTAGCAAATACAAATACACCCATTTTTGCCTTATTGTAAAGAACACTTAGTCTCTGCTGTTCTAGAACATACCTCTTACTTTTATTCTGACAGTGCACTGTAAATGTTTGCGAAACAGACTAAAAAACAGGACAAATAATATTCAATTCAACAACAAATGAACAAAGCATTTTTTTTAAAATACAGAAATGTTTTTCTTTTTTTACAGTGAAACCAGGTATCAGTTTCAAAATCTGGTGCGAATGTAGTACCTGTGACAGCACATACATTATTGACTGTACCAAATCACAGCACAGATTTTGCTGCTCCATTTCGACATAATTCACAAAATGTTAGAGCCAAAGATACCGAACCTCCTCTGCTTTTTCTGCTCATTGAGCTGTTTAGTTTTCTTCTCTGGCTAAAAAATGACATAAAAGGAAAGAGAAGCTTTAATACATGGACTGGGAAAAGGGCTACACAATATATCGTTTTAAAATCACAAGCAATGTGTGTACACGCCATAGTCACACCACAGACTGTGCAATGTCAGTCACGTGACTTAAGGCATGTTATGCTACCATTTGTGGGTATATTATCAAAGGATTTGGAATGATATGATATAATGAGTTTGATGGAAACAAAAATGATTAACTTTCTTGTGTCCTTAACCAAAACAGAAGTTCATCTGACATGACCATCAGTCGGCCTACTCAAAATGCACCACAGTGGATACAGAAATTTTGTTTCCTGCATATGAAATAAAGAAGCTACAGACAACACTCTTTCCAGATACTGCAAATAGAAATACTCAAGTTTTTTCAGTGAACAACCAAGGATTACCAAATTCTTCACCTCAGGGCTCCCAAGTTAACAGTGCAAGAGGCTGGGGACCCCAACTGCCACTGAGGGGGGTAAAAACATTTAATGGACTTCCTGTACAATTTTTAATAAACTTTTACAATAAAAAGCCATTTAAACTTAGTCAATAAGGCATTTTAGACCCATCTTTAGACTTATGCAGCCACTGAAGAGTCCCAACCCCACTTTGGCAATCCTGAACATAACATAAAGACATACATAAAGACTCTATCCATCCTCACAAGCTGTCCTTAATGTGTCAACTTCAGACATTCAGCAGAGAAAATATGTGGCGTTCTAGGAATTAGAATCACAGGGTTTCTCATGGAGAATTTTCATAAAACATTATCAAAAATGCGCATGGAAGACGGTGCACTTGTCTTGAAAGTTGACTGCAGGAGGAAAAAATGTTGCAATGTATTCTAGCCTAAGCTGGGACAAAAAAACAAACAAAAAAACCACACAGCACTATCACAACATGATGACTGAGAGCAGCCCCATTCATGCTGCTGTTTCAAGCCACGATATTTAGGCCCCTGTGATGCTTCCCCTCCTTTTTGAATTTTGCAGAGCCTGAATGGAGGGAATGAGGTGAACCCCATTTTCTTTGTCTCCAAAGGTAGTATCAGAGGCTTAATATTGGTGAGAGGGGGGCATGCAGACTCAGCGTGGAAGAGGGGTGCTGTCAGTACATGTCTCTGCGTCTGTGTGTATGGGGAGCACGGGCCATGTCCTGCTCTCCGTTCGTAACCCAAAGCTGTAATTTAAATATTACGTCCTCACAGAATTAATGTGAATGTCGAGAGGTGTCATGATGGTGGCATGTTGTTTAAAAGCTCTGAAACAAATGCACTGTGTAAAGGGCTTGTGAGAGCCATAGTACACTAAGTAAAAATGTGACACATTTTTTTTCTCAAGACTTATTTAATTAAAATTGTGTTAAATTCTCCTGAATTATGTAACAACTTTTTGGGGTGGTTCCTGAGACTACCCTGTTGGACACACAGAAAATGATTCAATGTTGAAGACATAAGAATAAAAATAAAAACATCAGCTTAGGTTGACCTACAGGGATGATGCCTAAATGCCTTGAGATGCCGCCATGTGATTGGCTACTGATCTATTTGCATTAACAAGCAGTTTCTTGGGTGTACCTCATAAAGTGACCAGTGAGTGTAAGCTGGTCTTGACTATTCAAGGAGATAAGTCATGAAAACCCCATTTTTGCAGTATTTTTGCAGTTATATCCGAGTATTCTAAGTATCACCTGGGCCCAAACGAATAAGTGAATGAAGTAAGTCAACCTAGTCCTTTGTTTCAAGTCCATCTTTGCCTAAAAACCTAAAATCTGATAGTCTGTTCATAACCTGTGTTGATTGTGATGTCACAGCAACTATTTTAATCATACCTGCCCCTCACCTGGTACTGTATCTTCACCCCTCCTTCTCCACTCAAAGCCTTGGTGGCAAACAGTTGAAGTCGTACTGGCACAACTCCAAAAAGACCAGTGGTGAGAGGGCGCTCATTTGCATTAGAAGTACACACCACAAAGAGTCAAAAAAGAATCTCTGGTGATGCTGTACATTCATTTTAGACCAAAGCAGTAAGACCACAGAAGACAAGGTGAGGAAAGGGGTATGCAATCTCACTTTACCATTTAAGCTATTTTCTGCTGATTCAGATATGGTACAGATTATTGTGCATCCCTGAAAGAAACCCTAACCCACACATTTACTGCAATTTGAAAAGGATTTTATTGGTGAACTACAGCAACAGAAACAACTGCTCTTTTTTCTTCTTCCCATTACAAAGCTCGCACTTTCCTCCTCAGCTCATGTTTTCTCCTGAGCTCACACACCTCTTTAAATTCCCTGCACGAGGTCCTAGAGAGGGCAGCACGGAGCCTTTAATCCCTTTCTAAACACCAGCGTTCTCCCATGGTCATCATATCTAATTCATTGGGTTATGTAACTTGCATCAAACCTTATCACTGCTCCTTTAGTCTCTCTGTCTGTCTCTTCTTTTTCTCCCACTTTATGGCTCCTCTTCGCTTGCTGCAAAGTGAGCGCAGGGTCTTGCCAGGGTTTTTTCCTCTCAGTTAGCTTAGTTGGAGGTACAGGTTAGGCTCTGATCCCAGTGGATTCACAGCAACATAATGTGATGCTGGATGAGTGACACAGAGTTCACACATTTTTCTGCCTAAATAGCTTTCCACATTATCTAGCAGCTTGTTAAAAGAGTTGCACAGTGGCAGTATTGAAAGCAAAATGGACTCACTAATGTTGTTAGCATGCAACACACAAGTAAACAGATATGTGGCCAGAATAAGAGAGGAAATCTAAGGACATGCAGCATAGCAGGTGTAAGGTTTGGTCTATTAAGAACCTCTAACCTGTTCTGTGGGTTAACAACACGTTTTTATTCCCTACATTCATATCAGCTGGCTCAGCTTGGCTAATGGAAGACTATATAAGTTCAGCTGCTGTTTTGGCAGGCAAACATTCAGACCCTCAGCAAAAATGTCACTACTGCAAAGCAGATATTACTGCATTATGAAGAGCAGGTGTTATTTTGCAAAGGTTCTGCAGCATACTTTACATAAATTAGAACAGTTTATGTCTATATTTGTTCTATGTTTGCTCAGTAATTCAGGGCTTTGTTAGTATCTGCATGTAATTATTACTTTTTTCTTGATAGCTAATGAATTCCCTTCCACATGGTCAGAAAACCAAACAACTAATAAAGAAATTCATTAAGTTTTGAATACTATAACAAGGAAACAAAAATTACATAAGTTAACCCAATGAAAAACAATTAGACAGACCACATTTGTTTTAAAGGCTTGATAAGAAAATGCTGCTGAAGTTTCTGAAAAACAGCATGGAAATTATTAATGGAGCCAGATCTGGATATAATCCCAGTTGGAGATTTCTGGACAAGTTCAAGTTTATTGAGGGACTTGAAGGTGTTTAAAAAGACGGGGTTACAGTTATCCATGAAAGTTGTTACCAGGTGTGCGAGCAGCAATGCTTCGTGTGAGGGATGGACTGAAGCAAAATATGTTGTGCAGACTAAAGTATGCTGACCAATAAACCTTATTGATCTGAGCCTGGAGAGGTATTGTGCTGTTAGGTATGACAGTCATCTCCTTCACTATCAACAACAGTGAGGGAGAAAAATATTGACTTTGTTTGAGTGGATTTAGTGCCAATAAAAGAACCTTTTTGATTGTCACAGTTAAGGAGTCACTGTTTGTCACTGTATCAGATTTTATATGTTCCTATGTTGGTTTTACATGTCTCTTCTGCATGATGGAGTACTTTCATGAACAAGACAAAAAATCCATGGCATCAGGATTTCTCCCTCTTCACTTGAACACAATGCCAGTAACAGCCTAAAATGCCTTGCCCCCTAGCACCCAGATATGCCTCTCACTGTGACGCCCTACCATTGTTTTGTCAGTAGTTTGAGTTCATTGGCTCAGAGTGGCAAACTCAGAATGAATGCAGAGTTGTTGACAACATGGAGTAGAGCGGCACTGAACTGATAAATTAAAATGCACTGGTCAACCAATCAGAGACGACTGGGCCCATATGGGGATGGGAGCCTTGAAGTGGCAGCTTTAACAAGGTATCTCAGTTGGACGAGGAATACAGTTAGATCTGGGGGACTTTTATACATTTTTTGGAAACATTAGTAGTAGTAAACATACTCCCCCAGTCATCAAAATTCAATATCAGTGCCAGAGCTGAGGCAAAATTTGGGCCTTTAAGTTTGAGAAAGTTGCAGGAAAACCAATATTATATATTAATACATTTGGTTTCCTATTAACTATGGCTGAACAATATATTGTTATTCCACAATGACTGCAATGTGCAAATGTGTAAACATGTGTATGCTTGTCGTGTGACCTGAAGCTCATCATGCAGCCACTTCATTTTTGGTTAATGAAGACCAGAACCACCAGTGCCCTTGTTGTTAATATCAATATCTAACAATGGTCGGCCTAAAATCAGCCTCATTAAGCAGAGCACTCATGCATATGCATGCACAGTCTATGTGTGCCCTGTATGCAAGTGCAGGCCTGACACAGCTGCTGCTCTGATCACATCCATAACCAATATGATATATGAGTCATGACTTAGCAGGAAAACACTACAACATTTGCAACTATCACCAGTACCCCTGTCCTACTGCTCATCAGTGTTTTGACAATGACGTTTGTTAAATGTTATGCTCGTCTTGGCCAGAAAACTCTTATACGCAAGACTCGTAATCTAAATGAGGCTTTTCATGTTAAATCAATTTTGAATGAAGAAATATGTCAAATATGTAGTGTATTATTTGCATAAACTTGGTGTTGTGATTGATTATGTAAAAGCTCTCGGTGCATGCTGGTGTGTGGTGTGTTTTGATGGGGGGGCATGGATAGGACAGGGGGCATTTTCTTGAAATGAGAGTTTAGTAAAAAGTGTCATGCTCTTCTTCTCCCCAAGCCCCTTCTAACAGCATAAAAAGCAAAAAGAAATTTTAATATTTTTAATTTATATATTTATGATTTATAATTATTATGATTCAAATTTAGGGAAGCTATGTAAAATGATCAATAACAAACTGCAAAGCTAAAAAGTAGTTAACATACTTTTGGATTTTTTTAATCTATCAGTTTTCTTTGTTTATAGATGGTATTTTAATTTTTGCTTGAGGCTGTTTCATCATTTCTGTGTATTTTAAACATCATGCTTTGGATTTTGATGTTATTATTATATCTAACTGTGGTCTTTTGAATCACGTTTTGATGTCTCCCTATGCTCTTTATGTATAATTTAAAGTATTTAAGGAATTCAAAGCAATTGCTCTGTATCAATTGTGCTCTACAAATAAAATTGCCTTGTTTGTTACTAAAAATATGCAATAACACACGACAACTAACACTGATAACAAAACAACTTGCTCATTGCATCAGAAAAAATAAATCTCAAACACTTCACAAACGAAAAATGATAAAGGTGCCAACACGTCTTTTCAAGGTTTCATAACTTTGTTTTGCCTGCAGTCTTAGCGGAGGACATGCTCCAAAATTTTGTTTACCTCGTGCAGTTTATGAAATCTTTTGTCGGGGAAACATAACCTGGCACACCAAGTGGACTGTTCAGTATATTTCACTAGTCCATCAGGGAAAGAGCCAGTAGAAAGTGTTTTGGAAGGGCAGAAACTCTCAGAGGAATATCAGGCAGGTGATTGGACAATCGATGTCCAACCACATGACAGTCACATTTATTACGGGCCAATCATATAATCTAATAGGTGGGCGCTACTGTACTACAAAACATGAATCACTTGGTAAAACAAACAAACTTTTTAAAACATGTTGGAAGTGAAGCAAAAATTTCCTTACAACAGACTGGTTTGTTGTGTTATTTGTTCTTCATTTAATAATGAAATGCCATCCAGAGCTGATAAAACTGCTACTGAAGCTGTTAGCACCTATGCTAACGTCTGTCCGAGTAGTCACTTTCTGCTGTCTTTAAGCTTGTATCTCCCATCTCTTCCTACTCTAAGGGACTCTGATTGGGGGGGTCCCACTTTGGGCCACTAGATTGGAGCTTGGCAAGATGGATCTGTCTGATTACAGACATTAAATTAGGCAAATAAGTCCGCTGTGCAAGGTTAGGAGACAAGCTTACAGGGAGGAATCTGACGCAGTGTTTGAGGCAACAGTACTTACATGTATGATGCCAATACATGCAAATAAGCCATCACCAAAACCTGCCTGTGTGTATATCTCTGTTTAGCGATAAAGGGGACAGCCAATGTAGGGGGCTGGTAGGCGGCTGACTAAGGTCTTTCTGTGTGCCTGCAGAGAGTGGTGCAGAGCCTAACACACACATACACTCCCACTCTCAAACTACCCACGAGGGAGTAATCAGCCTTGGGTTTATCTGCACCTCACTACCCCTGCTCTATTTGAATAACAATCGCTGCTTGTGTTTGGGTACACTCATGGATCAACAGGCACCTAAATTGCTTAATTCCTCCTATCCATCGTCCTTCCCCACTGTCTTTGCTAATCCAAACTTTTATTTTTGTGCTTGCCTTTTATCTCAAGCACAACTAGTTTTTATCACTCCCTCAGTCTAGTTTTGTAAAGTCTTAAAGTGCCTCTCTGTCGTTTCTCTGTCCTTCTTAATACTGCATGTGCCGCTATAAAAAAAACAAAGTGTAACTTCCAATGTCTTTGGCGGTAAACACTGCAATACACCCCAGCCCAAAATAATGGGCCTGTACGACTGAGTGAGAAAGGCAATTGCTTGCTGAAAGAGTGAGGAGTAGTGTGCTTTACAATAAGCGATGCCAGCGCATTACACAACAAGTGGCCCCTTCAGGCACAAAGAGTGAGAGAGTGTTTGTTTATCTTTTTTTTTCTCAGACATGAGCCAGATAATGAGTGGGAGAGATGGAGGGAGAAATTTATAGAAGACTGAGAGGAGAAATGTTGATAGTGGGAGAAGTGTTTGGGTAAGTAAAGGAACAGAGATGAAGGGACAATGTCTGTCACACACTGTAGAGGAGGCAACACAATCAATGGACAGCAGGCTTCCATGCATCTCATGGTGTCCATTATAGCTTGCCCCAAAGAAATGACATTCAGAACTAAATCTTCAATAATAACAGATGAAAATATATTTCCTTTTTGGCCTCAGTGGATAATGACCTATGATAGAAAAAAGGTAATAACAGGCAGGGTGTCAAGACAAAAAAATGGTGTATCTCTATCTTACACTCCTCAACAAAGTTCAGAAAAAGTACTTCAGTCAATTATTTCACTCCATTGATATAGATTGGTTTTGTATGTCATATCACTGGAAAACCTGGTTAGTCACCTTCACAATGACGTACAAAACTTTAGGATTATGCATTTGTGAAATGAGCAACACAACCAAGCGTGTGAGTAGTGGCCCCGCAAATGTAATCGAAGGCTGGTGTTCCCGTAAGCAGAGTGGCAACATTAATTGGTGTCAGCCCTGGTGCCATTACCAAACTTAGGGCCAAATTCCATGAGAATGGTCAAGTCAAAGACGGACTGCAAAGTGGACATCCCAGGAAGACCACATCTCAATTCCTCACCTTTGCTTCACTGAGGAACCGTAGCCTTTCTTTCAAAAGAAGAAGGGATTTTGGCTTCTTTGGCTGCTACCCACACGTTCCAGGCACAAGATTCAGATCATGTCATACTGAAGTTTTTCACCATCAGTCTTCTTCATGCCAAGATCAAGACAAACTGACCAAAGGATAGAGGAAATTCAACTTGCAGGTCTTAAAGCAATGCCAAAGAGCATCAGAGGTTTCACTCATTAATTGCAGAAAATATCTTTGGTTAGTATTTTTCTTGATTTTGGTTGCTGGGTATGTTATTCCAGATAGTAGGGAACCTTTGTTGATAATTATTTACTATATTTATTTAATACATTTCTTTATTTTAATTTTGAACATTGATAAGGTCCTGTTCAATTTAGAATAGAATAGAATAGAACAGAATAAACCTTTATTCGTCCCACATGGGGAAATTTGCAGCTCTTGAATGTCTACAAAACCCTGCTTTTGGACTATAGATATGCTTTTTTTTAAGAGTGTTTTGGACATTTTCATTATCTTTCCAAGAATAGAGTGGTGCAGGAATGAGTCAAGTAAAGTGAGTTAGCATTTAGCACTTCCTGGTCCCCAAATCTCCGATCAGAGTAAGTGGGATTTAGAATACCGGTTTTGGATAAATGGCTGAAAAAAGGTTTGTGATGAACACATGCACAAGAGATTTCTAATGTTTGGCGGGGAAAAAATAAAATGCATCTGATGTTGTCTGTGTTGGCCTAATAAAGTACATTATCCATGCACCACTCTAAAATGCATAAAAAACTGTGTTAACATAAAACAGGGTTGGAGGTGCTGGTTTGGCAGAGTGGTTAGTAACCAGGCACGACCCATATACATACTTCCACCGGCCCAAGTTCAAATCAAGCCTGTGGCCAGTTTGCAGAGTGTCTTCCCCTACTCTCTCTCACCCCCTTTCACAAGCCTATTCACTGTCTCTCTCTCCTATCAATAAAGGCACAAAATGCCCAAAAAATAATCTTAAAAAAAATAAAAAATAAAAAATAAAACAGGGTTGACATGACAACAAAATTATATACTAGGCACTGTATATTTTGTAATTTCTTGTTTTTGATCAGCAAAATATAAAACAATATGCCTCTCATTGACTAACTTCTACCAAAAAAATGTTTTAATATTGTGCAAAGTTTCCCTGCTATATTTGATGTTTTTTTTTCTCTCCTTGGTGCTTAGGTGAGTATAAATGTAGATTCTTTTGTTTCTTTGTCCTTTTAGATGTATCTGATCATGTGAAAAAGAAAAGGAGTGAAAAAGATATTAGATTTTTTAAAAACAAGTTGTATCAGGAGATATAATGCCGTTTACAGCCTTAGTTAACAATCTTTAAACAGTTTTCACAACCACTTCATGAATCTTCCATTTCCTGCACACGTCATTTAGCTCTTTTCTTCAGATCTGACCCTAAATCCAGTAGTGAATTACTCAGAGGTCAAACCAGAAGATGGTAATACAAAACACTGCACTCTTTAACTCTGAGATCCGAGTGTTTAATAATTTGTAAAAGAAAGGCTGCATGGATATATATTCTTGTCGTACCATAGTACCCCTGCATTAACCCAAATCTGTCAAGTCTAACACCGCATAGGGATGTCAGACATGTCCAGAGCAGACTTTTATTATCCTGCAGGGAGCTGGTTTGAGCTTCCTGCTTTCAATCAAAGAGTAGGTGGTTGTAGTAACAGCAATGTCCCGTGTCCACATACTACCTGTTTTTTTTTCTTTTTTTCTTTTTTGTCAATGTGCAGGCACGGTATTCAGTTCAACTGAGGACGCTGTCAGTAAAGGCCCTGTTACAGTAAATCCTCCTCTGCCATAAACAGAAAGCAACACATAGACAAACACTGGCAGACATCAACATTAAAAAATAACGGAGAAACACATTTCTGGAAAACAAACTATGCATGAGCGCGGTGTATGCATATGCTGCAGAGCTGAAGCAAATAAAACCACCTCCATATTTTGGCTCACAGTCCCTCTGCAGCACAAGTTATGAGAGTAATTAAAGCTTTTTCTTTTATCTTTTTTCTGTTATTTATGTATGGTAATGCAGTTTGATGCTTGGGCGGGAATGTGATACAATTCACTGTTTTCATTTATTTGTTTTTCTGCCTTTAATGACAAATGAACTCAAGTCCTCTTTGACATGTTGTAAATAAATAAACTACACTACATCAACAGTCTGATGGTGATGTTTATACAATTAGGATTGCACACTGTTGGTGTGGTGACCTTTTTTCCTAACTTCATCTTTAAATTTACAAATTTTGTTTTAAACTGAACAAATAACCTTTAAAGTTTAACGTTACATTAAAACCTAATGACACTTTGCTTTAAATAGCCACAAAGTAGAAGATTCTGTTGATGAGATGGAGGTTTCGATCTGATCAGTTTATTAACAATAATCTTTCTGTGAGGCCTCATTACTTTGCATAGCTAGGTTTAACATCTTTAAGATAAAAGACACATCTGGACTTAACACTGTAAGTCTCAGCTGAATTTGTGTTTCATTTTAAAAAAAGCATTTATTCATTAAATTATTTAAGTAATTTTCACTCCTACATCACTTGAGAGGGTTGCTCCTATTCAAGTGGGCATTTCTTGTTTGGGCATGGTTCTTTTAAATTCATATGAACACAACAATCGATCCATGTCTTGGTACAAACAACTGCACCAAGGTCACCTGAAAGGTGGTCTCAACTCACTTCCAACTGATCCCTGGAGTGGTTTGTTTGAAGTGAGGACACAAATGACCCAGCAACTGCCAGAAACAGGGTTACGAGTTTACTCATCACACTGCTGTAGCAGAATAAACAACAGTCATAATAATAATTGCATAATGGCTACCAGGCAATCAGGACTTGACAGCATCAACTGATTTAAAAACTTGTCCAGTTCCCAGAATTTAGCCCAGATAGCTCCAGACTTTTCCACGTCACTGACAGTTCTACACATGTTAGAGTGTAATAAGTTACTATGCTCTCTGGTGTCTTCTGTGGTCGGCTGTAGACACCGGTGAGCATTAACAACTGCTCTTCCTCATGAACTGAGTTTGTTTACATTTATATCACAAGGTGTAACAGCCATTGATAAATGCATTCTCTGCTCATTCAAAACAAATTAGACCTCTTCTATTAAGCCTAGACTTTGCAGATTGCCTGCTAACTTCCTTCCCATAATACAGAGAGGGACTCATAGCAACACTGGCTTTGGCTTAATAATGTAAATCCTGCCTTTTTGTGCGATCTGGCCTGCTCCAAAATATTGCCACGAGAACATGAAACATCCAGAGGAAATATGCAAATTTGTAGCATTTTTTTAGAAACCAAGCTGTAGGTGTGAAAACCACCTGAGTGAATGTCAAAAGCAAACAAACAATTCCAATGAAGGAGCAAAATTATTCTGTTTGTGTTCATTTATTTTTAACAGCGTAACTGTCCCAAAGAGCAGGATATTGATGTTTCCAGCCATTGTCTATTTTTGTCATAACCTTTACCAAAGAAAAAAAAGCAACTAAGCAACTTGACTGTAAAAATCACAAGTTAATTAATCAACAATGTAATCCTTCAGAAAGTCTCCTTCTAAAATTCTCTTCATTCTGAAATACAGTATGTCTGAGTCAATGTCAAAGACTGCTTTTTCTGCTCCTTGCCTTCTGTTGTGGGAAGCAGGAGACATCTGTGTAAATGTGTGTGACAGCATGCGAGTACACTGTTTGTGTGAATGTCTTACCACATGGCATGCATATATGTAGGGGGCAGACGGGGACTGCTGACCGGTGTGCAGTTGTACGACCTCATTATCCTCTCTGCTAGGAGGAAATTGCGGAACAAGCTGGCCACCAGCAGGTCCTGCCGAAATAACTTCTGGAACAAATCTGAAGACAACAAGAGAAATATAAATTATCAGCCACATCAGAGGCAGAAGAGGGGCAGCAACCAAATTAAATCAACACAAAGATGGGACTACAGGCGGGGGAAATTGGTCAAAGAATGATAGAACAAAAATAAACTCAGTAGAGAAGGAAAATACATTTATTGTGGTCAGTTTAAGAAGACAGATCAGCTTGAACCTTTTTGGGTTTGTCTTGTCCCCCCTCAACCACTTCTAACTGAAAGTCCTCTGGGCTCTCTGTCAATGGGCAACAGTGTCAGTGACAAGCGATCTTGTCCAAAGGCAAAACCAGCATGACATCATTTTTAAAGCAAAGAATAGTTGAAGACCTCATTAACCTCTGCCAAGGCATTTCTGACACTCTTAGTTGAGTTATTAGCAAAAATGTGGAAAACTGTCCTTCCTCAAAACCTTAAAAAAAAAAACTACCAAGACAATAATTTCTGTCTCGTGCCATTACCAACATTTCCTTAAATATCATCAAAATCCTTTGAGAACTTTTTGAGTTATCCTGCCCTCAGACAGACAGACAGACTGAAAGACAGAGTAAGAAACAGACAAAAGCTGGTGAAAACATAACCTTGGTAGAAGGTAATAAAAAGAAAGATAAAGTTGAAGTGCAAAGAGAGCACAAACCTCTGCCAAGGCCTTTCTGACATCAATAGCTTTGTTATTATTGAAAAGGTGGAAAACTGACCTATTGTACAATGTTAACAAACTTTATAAAACCTTTTTTGATCCACATCTGGATTCGGATCACCAATAAAATATAATTACTTCTTCTTTGTGCCATGACCAATATTCCTTGAAATCTGATCAAAATCTGTTGAGAATTTCTGACAGCTTCCTGCTCATAGATGAATGGACCAACCAACACCCAAGAAAACATAACCTCTTTGGTGGAGTAAAAATAAACTAGAATTGTTCAGAGAGAACAAACCTCAGCCAAGTCATTTCTTAAATTTTAGCCAAATTATTATCAAAACAGTGGGAAACTGCCCTATCTCACAATGTTAACCATTCATTTAAAACAAATCCTGGATTGGCATCAGCACCAAAATCTAATCGGTTCTGTCTTGTTCCATGAATGACATTCACTGATAAATTTATCAAAATCTGTTGAGAACTATTTTGAGTTATTTGCTCACAAATGGGCAAACAAACAATGTTTAAACTAGCAAATACATAACCTCCTGAGCAAAAATAAAAAGGGATGAATAATAAAAGATAGTTGGAATAAGATGGGGGTAATAATCACATTTTCAATCTACAGGACAATTCACAAACTATAATGACTGTCTGACTTTAAAGTGGGTGGCTTAAGACAAGGGTTCCGAAACTTTTCATCCGGCTGTCCCCAGAACAAAATTATCTATGACTAAAGATCCCGAATACCTCCAAGAGCAGTAGACCCCTGCCTTATTGCTGACATGTGCAGATTTACATTTCAAGGATATGTTTAAACTTATCAGTGTGACCTTTACTGGAACACTGAGCAAAACCTGAGAATGCTGCCAGAACATATCTTTATGACTGAGATGTACCAGGAACACCCAACTTGCAATATATTTTGGACCACTCTAAATAGTTTGGTTAAAGCTGGAGATATACTTGCAGTTTGTCATTGTGTTCGCATTTGCATCCAATGGCATCATGAGCGTTCTTAATCATATACTTGCCTTTATGTTATTCCTGAAGGACATCACAAGGGGGGCAAAAGACCTCAGGCTATATACAACCACCTGTTAGAAGTAAACTGAAAACATGGTGGTAATTCTGAGAGTAAAAGTGAAATAACAAATAACAAGCAGTATCATCTTCAAAAATTTGTTAGCAACTGATGACAAGGGTCAGACCTTGTCACCAGCACCATCTGCACCAAATTTCTACTATATTTTCCTCTGTGAGCCATCATCAACCACTCAAACTGATGACTCTTAGTTGACTCTGTCAACAGATTTAATCAAAGCACCAGCAAAAACAAAGTGTACCCTTCAATGCCTCACTGAGAAGTGTTTTTGAGAATTCTATCACAACAACTAATCAGTAGTTTATGTGTAAGAAAATTCAGCCAGGGAAACTAAGCTAACACAAACACACCCACCAACAAAGTCAGCCATAATGTCAGATCAAGAACAACTCAAAGTCATCAATTCCCACAGTCACTTGTTGAAGTAATACACCAAACTTATTTCCCTGTTTCTGGACTTCTAAAAGTGATTGTTTCTGTCGACAGTTAGATGAACAGACATGTTTGTGTCTCTGCAGTCCCAAATATTATTTAGATGTTAATGGCTGAGGTCTTGATTTATCAGTTTGTCTTTAGAACTTTCTGTTATAGCTGGTCCTGCTGATGTGTTGAGGCTGTCATATCCCCTCTGCCTCTCTACACTGATCCTGTCCAAACCAACACCGGGGACGCGTGGGGATACGTGCCAGTCATCATACGTCCATGTCTGAGCAGTTATTGGCAAGTATATCTGCAGCTATATGGTACGTTTCTACCAAGCAGTCTGTTTCAGTTCAGCTTGGTATGGCACACAATTACAGGTGTTTCCAATGTCAAATAAGGAAAAAGGATACCAAAGAAACTGATCTGTGCCATTCCGATATTAGGCACCTCTCTGAAGGATGCCAAGCATACCATCCCAACACCATATGCTTGTCTGTTCATTGGTTGCAATAATTGTCACTTCCAATGCAACAGCAGTTGAAACAACATATCAAGTCTGAATCACTCTTGGATCAAAGTGAATGACTTTTCTACTAATTTTGCCATAAAGAATGACTGTAAGGAACAGTGTTGCATGGATTACTCTGGAGATCCACACCTTACTTGCCATTATTGGAGAGTAGAGGTGCAGGGAGAGTTGGATGTAGCTGTGGTGACCCTGATCTTCTGCCATCTCCCCCATGTGAGGGTACAGCTAGCAGTTTGATCAGGGCTTGCTCCTCTAACCATACCGAACTGTACTGAGTCAAACCAGACTACACAGTGGAAAGATAGCTTTACAGACTCATAAGGGCAATGCATTTTGTGTGCCAGTACAATTACTCAATCAATAAATACAGCTGCAATTGGCAATTACCTTGTATAGTCCCTTTACAAATAAGAAAACAAGAAAAGAGTTACCCTTTTAAAGTCACAAGCTGCAGTTACATTTTAATCAGCTTATTAACATTTCTTCAAGTCACATCCAGGCTAATCCCATATCAGTCTCTGGTTGAAGTTTGTGATTCCCCTGTTAATGGGATGGAGCTGATGTCTGTGCGTGTTGGTGTGCATCAGTGTTTTGCTGATACAATATGAGACTGCGTCTGAAACTCTTGGGCCTGCTGTTAATGTTCCACTGTTTAAATGCTGAAGTGCTTGTTATATTGTGTGTGTGAAATAACACAGTGTATGTGTGTGTGTACGTGTTAGATTTGGATTAGGTGAGCACTGCCTTCATTACAAGGATTCTTTCTGATGTGGGCTGCTTCATTAACAGCTGAGCCCCTAGGGTTTAAAAGGCTTTGGCAGCCATCAGCATTGTCACATTGCTATTCTAGCTGGGATACAGTTTGTCTCAAGGGAGTCTGAGTATGTCTGGGAGTGCTGAGGTGTGTGTACCAATGTGTGTGTTTGTGTCTGTGTGTCAACAGATGTGTGTTGCATGGAGGAGACAGATGTATTTGGGGAAAAGTATTAGTGATGTAAAAGTTAAAAGTCAAAAATAGGGAGAAAGTATATATTACGGGCCAAGCAGAGTCTGTAAGTAAAACTAACTGACAGTGTGTGCTAGAGCTGGGCAATATGGACTAAAAATTAAAATCTTAATATTTTTATCTGAGTGTGAGGACTCAGTTTTGTGTGATTTGTTCTGTTGAAGTGGACATATAAGTAAAAAGAAAAAAGTGGTTTTGCAAATACACTCACTGGTGACTTCATTAGGCACACTTGTTCTGCTACTACTATAGTCATGCAAATAGCTAGTAAGCCAATCACATGGCTGCAACTCATTGTTTTAAAGAATGTAGAAATGGTTGAGATGGCCTGCTGAAGTTCAAACTGAGCATATGAATAGGGGAAAAAGGGTGATTTAAGTGACTCTGAACGTTTCATGGATGTTGGAGTCAGAGAAAAAAGCAGATGATCTACTGGAATTGTCATGCACAACCATCTCTAGGATTTATAGAGAATGGTTTGAGAAAGAGAAACTATTAAGTGAGCAGCAGTTCTCTGGGAGATACATGCCCTGATGATGCATTATGTCACAAGGTTCAAATGATCTCAAACCCTTTGTGAACATGGCAGTGTTCATGGCAGTGCACTGTACTCCAGTAACCTCCACGGACATCAGATCTCAATCCAGCACAGCATCTTTGGGATGTTGTGGAACAGGAGATTTGCAAGGTGTTCCTTAAAAAGTGGCTGGTATATGTATTATACCAATTTTTGACCTTAAACTATGTTTAAACAGCAAATAAGGCCTGGCATGGATTTTTTTTATCTACTTGTTTAACATTACACTAACTAATGAACAGATCAAGTTAGAAGCAATGTGGAACATTGTTTTAACACAAAATGAGGTATAAAAGACATTGTCGTAGTCTATATTTTATTAGCAAATATATCAATATATGCCAACATCTCGATGACTGCAGAAGCACCAAAGAAGAAGGACAATTGGTAAGGGAGGCAGACAAAAGAGTGGCTTATGTTAGACAGCTGTTACAGAAACTAAAGGGGCTATCTGCTGTTATCAAATCCCAAAGAACCTAAAAAGTAAAATCTCTTTTTGCTGCAACAAGAGAAAAGATGGAGGACTCTACCTGCCACACTGACTGCTCAATTTCTTTGTTGTGGGAAAAGTAATGTACAACAAGAGACTTCACCTGTGCCTTTATGGAATGGATGTATCAGTGATGAAAAAACAGACTAACTGAAAAGGCTGCCTGTTTTGTTAAAAATAAAAAATAAAAAATTAAAAATAAAATACCATGAGTGAAATGATGGCTGAAGCTGTGTTGAATATGCCCTGTTAAGAAAATGCACCCACCTTGTAAATGTAAATGTAAATGTTCTTTATTTATAGAGCCCTTTACAACAACCCTTTCGGTGAACCAAAGTGCTTTACAATAGATAGTAAATAAAAAGGAATAAATGAAAACAATAAAAGCAATAAAACCTTATTTATTACTGTACATTACAGCACTGCTCACTCCATTAGCACTGTGAGGAAAGCTCAAATATGTCATAAAGTTGCTCTGTGCATGCACATACGAAGGGTTGCAAAGACTTTCAAGAAATTTTTCATGGGATGCTAAGGTGGGGAATTTTGGAAATATTCCAAACTGAAAATTTTTCATAGGAATTATGGGGATTTATGGGAATTAACTGGAAACTGGGGCAATTTAAAGGTACTTTATCATATCAAAACATAAACATAATCGTTTTGTTTTGTCAAAGTAAACATCAATGAAAAACAATGCAATTAAAAAACGTAACATTTCAGTTGATTTATTTGTAAGAAGACATTTATCAGGTTTTAACTGAACATTCAATTTCCACCTCACTTCTGGTCGTCCACAGGCTCAAATGTGTGGTTTCGACAGTTCTGGGTTCTAGAATCAATTGTGCATGTGATGGAGAAGTGCACGTGCAGGGGGCGTGGCCTCAATACCCCTGCAGTAAGCAGTGTGCTTTGTGCAGGAGATTGAGGAATAGCAAAGATATTCTTAAGTTTTCCTGCAGGTAGTTTGATTATTTTAGTCAAGATTATGCTAAAATATATTTTCCTCGAATATATGTAAAATCCCTGTTAAGGCCCAACCTTCAATTTTGTAAATTTCACATTTTTTTCCCAGTTATTCCCATAAATTCCTGTTTATTGGCGTGGTAAGTTACCACCTTAAAAAATTCCAAGAATTTTGCAACCCTACAAATATGTGCCCAGGGTTGTTAAAACCGTGGGGCGTAAATCATGACATCAGCAACTCATCACAACATGATATCAACTTTCTGGACAACAACATGATATTTCCTTATATTACCAATACTGCCATAAGGCCATATTGATACAAATCGATTTAGAGGACTGCGATCTACAGTGGATAATATAATATACAAATTTAAGACAGTCAAATGTATATTTAAGATTAAAGCAGTTTAGATCATTTTATTGCTTAAGTGATCATTATTTTAAAAAAAAAAACAGATTAACCTTCTTTAAAACAAAATGGCAAAAAAACAGATTGTACTGTTCAGTTCCATATTATTGCAGTTTGAAGAAAATTAATGGTTTTCATTTAAATAGTGAATAATCAAATACCCTAACAGAATGTTTGAATTGCAGGCATAACTATTGGTCTTTGTGTTTGAACATGGTGATTTTCAAACACCAAATATTGTAGGCACCAATCATTTGTCTGTTAAGAGCACTTATCTTTTTCTGTACTCTGATCGACTCAAAGCATTATTTTGTACGTTATAGCAACCGCCAAAGTCACATTCCTGTCTTTTAATTTTTCCCTTTTTCTAAATTCCTTTTGAATACATCTGCAAACTACTTTTAATAAATAGAGGTGCTGGGACAGAGTTTTAATGGACGCTGTATATGGCTTTATAACTGGAGGGGGTCTGAGAGTTTCTGTCCTCCGTGCAGCTCAGATATTAGATGTATCAACCGTTACACGCAAGACTACGGTCAGAGTGTCCAAGCAGACATCTGATAGCAGGTTTATCACTGTGTTTTCCCACTACGTCTGGATCGCTACTACAGAGATAAATGGGTAAATGGAATAGCAAGAGGTCGTTTTTTCTGTGTGGGTCAAACTAATGTCAGTCGTACACCGATAAAAAAGCAAAGTGATCAGCATATAAAGCTGAGCAGTTATCTCTGGTGCATTGTCAATCTGAACTATTGTCACACAGTTATGGGAGGAGTAAATACCCTCCTCTTCCTCCCTAAATCTGAGGTGCTAGCTGTTAGCATCAGTCTACCACTAGCCCATTTGAACTCACAGGAAAAAGCACAATGTGACAGAACAAGTGTCACACAGGCGTGCAGAGGGAATTTCAACATAAAGGTGGTATTTTGATGCCGGCTGAAGTCAATACTTTGACTTTCAGTTAATATGACTGGGCATTTGATCAGCCAGTCCATATCACTGATATACATCAATGTTTAACACCCCTATAAAAAGCACAGTTCATTTTGTAAAACTTCAAGATGGAACACCTTAGGGAATAGCTGTAAAAACAGGGGATATTCTTGCAGTGTATCATTTATTGCCAGATTGCTGTATTTATTGAAATGATCTGTATTTCAGACCACTTATGGGGAATCCTATCATACTCTGTGAATCCCAGCCCTACTGTGAGCTGTTGTTTATAGGGTTTTGTGTCTGTGTATGTTTGCATGTGTTTTTGCTTTACAAACTGGATTTTCAATCCCCAGCTATTGTGCGGGATACTTCAATGACAATTAATCTTAATTTCAAGAGTGAACTTGCACTTTCAGCACTTTTGCCATTTTTGGTCAACGTCTTCAGAATTTTCATCCACCTGGGATGTTCTCAGAGTTTTAGTACTGCTGAGGCATCACCACTGTTTTTATTAGGAGTCGTTATTTCGGCGCCCTGTGTGCTGAAACATGGTTTACTTCATTTTTCATCAATGATGAGACACGCTAAATAAAGATGGTTTGATAGTTTGTCCTTACGCCACCCCAAACAGGAGAAATGTTATGTGTTCTTTAGTGCTTTGGGTCTTTTTAAAGTCAAAGGTACTATTAGTCATGATAATAATGCAAACACTAAACTACTTGTGGGAAAAAGTCTAAAAAAGAAAAACAATTCCAGACACAAAGGCCCCACAAAGTCAGAATGATTACTGTAAATCATGTCAAGCAAAAGTCATGTGGTTTGCAAATGGTTATCAGTTTTAAGTGGCAGTGGCTTAATGACAGAGTTGGTCATCTCTCCGTGGAAGGTCTGGGATTCAAACCCCTCTTCCTCATTTTTAAAGCCTTTATTGTCATTGTAAGACAAGCAAACAATGAACAAACAGACATAAAAAACACAAGACAATAAACAACGACAGTAAAAACATATGCTATCTAAAATCTGCAGTCACATGTTGATATGCAAGGCACTTCTGAGTGTAGATTTCCTGTGAAAGAATGTAAATGAAAGGCTGTGACTAAAGCTGATAATTGGTGTAAAAAGTTATTTGAGGAGTTACAAGTGTAGTATAAGCAACAAACAAGCACAAGTTAATTTACTCTTAATGATTTATAAAGACAATTTAAACATATTCATTTTTTTTAAATCAGAAGGAAGAAAAAAAGCAGGAATCAAATTGCTCGTTTCTTTTCCTGCTAAAATGAAAACAGTCAAAGTTGAATTTTATCAGTTTTTTTAAGTCAACATGTTGTAACTGTCTTTGCTCAAAAGAGTGAGACTTTAAGAGAATTGCAAATTGAAAGTGCATTACTCTTTGAAAACAGAGACAAATATGATGAGACAGATTTAAGACCTGGGCGTCCATGGGTTTATCGCATTCATAAATTCTTATTTTTAGTCCCTTTGTCTCTGCCAGAATGGATACATGCACACGTGGACAAAATTGTTGGTACCCTTCCGTTAAAGAAAGAAAAACCCACATTGGTCACTGGAATAACTTGAAACTCACAAGAGTGATAATAAATAAAAAATTTACTGAAAATTAACTAATGAAAATCAGACACTGCTTTTGAATTGTGGTTCAGCAGAATTATTTTAAAAAACAAAATAATGAACATGGCCTGGACAAAAATGATGGTACACTAAACTTAATATTTTGTTGCACAACCTTTTCAGGCAATCACTGCAATCAGGCGAATTCTGTAACTCTCAATGAGACTTCAGCACCTGTTGACACGTATTTTGGCCCACTCCTCTTCAGCAAACTGCTCCAGCTGTCTCAGGTTTGAAGGGTGTCTTCTCCAGACTGCATGTTTCAGCTCCTTCCACAAATGTTCAATAGGATACAGATCAGGGCTCATAGAAGGCCACTTCAGAATAGTCCAATGTTTTGTTCTTAGCCATTCTTGTGTGTTTTTAGCTGTGTGTTTTGGGTCATTATACTGTTGAAGGACCCATGACCTGTGACTGAGGCCAAGCTTTCTGACACTGGGCAGCACATTTCGCTCCAGAATGCCTTGATAGTCTTTAGATTTCATTGTACCCTGCACAGATTCAAGACACCCTGTGCCAGATGCAGCAAAGCAGCCCCAGAACACAACTGAGCCTCCTCCATGTTTCACAGTAGGTACAGTGTTCTTTTCTTTGTATGCTTCATTTTTGCGTATGTGAACATAGAGTTGATTTGACCTGCCAAAAAGCTCCAGTTTTGTCTCATCTGTCCAAAGGACATTCTCCCAGAAGCTTTGTGGCTTGCTGATAGGCATTTTGGCAAATTCCAGTCTCGCTTTTACATGATTTGTTTTCAACAGTGATGTCCTCCTTGGTCGTCTTCCATTAAGTCCACTTTGGCTCAAACAGCAACAGATGGTGCGATCTGATACTGATGTACCTTGACCTTGGAGTTCACCTCTAATCTCTTTGGAAGTTGTTCTGGGCTCTTTGGTTACCATTCATAGTATCCGTCTCTTCAATTTGTCATCAATTTTCCTCTTGCGGCCACGTCCAGGGAGGTTGGCTACAGTCCCGTGGACTTTAAACTTCTGAATAATATGTGCAGCTGTAGTCCCAGGAGCATTAAGCTTCTTGGAAATGGTCTTACAGCCTTTACCTTTAACATGCTTGTCTATAATTTTCTTTCTAATCTCCTGAGACAAGTCTCTCCTTAGCTTTCTGTGGTCCATGTTCATTGTGATACACACCATGATACCAAACAGCACAGTGACTACTTTTCAGCCTTTAAATAGGCAGACTGACTGATAACAAGTTTGAAGACACCTGTGATGCTAATTACAGGACACATCTTAGTTTAACATGTCCCTATGGTCAAATCATGTTCAATCTTTTCTTGGGGTACCATCATTTTTGTCCAGGCCAGTTTCATTATTTTGTTTTTTAAAATGATTCTGCTGAACCACAATTCAAAAGCAATGTCTGATTTTCATTAATTTTCAGTAAATCTTTATTTATTATTACTTTTGTGAGTTTCAAGTTATTTCAGTGACCATTGTGGGTTTTTCTTTCTTTAACGGAAGGATACCAAAAATTTTGCCCATGTGTGTATCTGGATGTTTGTATATGTATATAATGCATATTTTATATGAATGTGTGTATAAATGCATATATGTTTAAAATGAAATCAATGAAGAATATGGCTTCAGCCTGCTCTATTGTTAAGTGCCCTGAAATGAAACTTGTTATGAGCTGGTGCTTTACAAATAAAGATTGATTGGTTGATTGATTATTAAGGAAAATAAAGGTCTTTTCAGCCTCATGGGCAGAGAAAAAAAAAAGGCTTAATGAGTCAGATCAAACCTGGAACAGGAACTAAGCTTTGATTGATGCTGAGAAAAACATTGCAAGTTGCCATTTGGCTGCCACGCTCTTGCCCTTTACCTTCTATTTTGCTCTATCAATTCCTCTGTGAGTGTGAGAAGATTGAATCTGGTACAATTAAATCTAGAAAAATGACATAATTAAATCCCAAATAATAATGAACTTGAATAATTATGCAAGACTGTAAACTTTGGAGGATTCATTTGTGATATTTAATCACAAAAGTTTAGCCAAGCATCTCTAATGCGCTCTGAGTGTGTGTGGGGCCCCACCTCTCGGCAGCACGTTCCAAGCGATGGTGTCTGTGATGGCTGTGAAGATCCAGTTGAGCTCTCCGAGGGGGGTGCGTCTGTCGTTGAGCCTTCCAGGGATCCTGCACCAAACACAAAGCAGATGGCCCTGTGTCAGCCGCGCTCGCTGTATGTCACAGCACTGACTCAGAACAACAAAGAGGCAACTGCTCAGTAGTATTATCACAACTAGCAGAGGACATTTACATTTACAGGCTCTTAGGCTCGCACACAGAGAGACTCACAATGACTGCAAGTTTGAATATTCATGTTTACTCGTACGCTTGCTTGTGCATACAAGATACCGATAGCCAAGAGCTAAGACACAGAGAAACATCAGAGACGCACAGAGAGAGAATGAAGCATTCTCATAAACTTTATGTGAGTTAAAGACACAGCGCAGCATTTTTTTCTGGTGAGAACTTTCTGCAGATTTGGAAAAAATAACCAGAATAAAACTTAATGTACTAAATAACTGCAAAAACTGAAAAGATTCATCTCGTTAGAGTTACTTTTTGAGTTAAATTTAGGGATATATCTGTCTCTGTAGAAAAGGAGAGAGGGCTCACTCCAAATAATTTTGCAACTTGGTTTTGTGGACACCACATTCTTTCTTATGCGAGATATTTAAAACTTCTTGAAAAACAGATTTTAAAAAGTTTTTCAGGGCAACTGAACCTCAGAGATTCACCAAATCTTGTCTATCCTCAAATTCCAGAGAATGACGTCAGAACATTTAAGTATCAACATGGAGGGGCAGGAAAGGAAAAGACACACCCACTCGCCCCATTACATAATTAATTATTGGCCATTATAAACCAGTACCATTCAAGGTAGTATTTCCATAAGCTACCTTTATGTAAGATGGGCATGCTCCGGTTAAAAAAAGGAGAAAATGGTTTACTCACAATCTCAAGGAAAAGAACAACCTGTGATTTTAGAGTGACAACACACAGTCTGTAATTGGAGAACAACTAGATACCGTGGAAAACTTTGACTGCTGGCTGGTAACACTGAGGCAGTTGGTTGTATTTTACCAGAGGATTTGAATTTACCAGGGGCTTGATCCCCCACTAGTTCCCTGTTGGCCCACACGAATGGCCCTTTTCCATTAGCCCAACTCTACTCGGCTCGGCTTTCCCCGACTCTACCCGGCTCTACTCTACTCGCTTTGGGCTGCTTTTCCACCAGCCCGGTCCCCTGCCCAGCGGAGCGGGGTCGCCGTGAAACAGCTGGGCGACACAACAACCAAAACAGTGGAGGACATTAGAGGCAACAGTATACTTGCTGCTCGGTCTGTGGCTTTTTGTTACAAAGAGGAAAGCAGAAGAAGGCTGCAGGCGGCGAGAAGAAATACCCTTGAGAAGTACAGGAGAGTTTTGGATGCTATACAACAGTCAGAAGCCGAGGACGAGAGCAATCGGGCTGCAAAGAAAAGACGTATGAGGGTAAGCTAATGGAAGCTACCGCTAGCTTGTTAGCTAGCTCATAATGATAAAGTCCCGTGTTTAACATTGTGATGGCAGCAAGTTATTGCCATAAAGTAACAAAGTGTATGTACTGCAGTCCTGTTTTGGGCATCGCGCTCATGACCCATCGGTGACGACATTCTCTGACCAATCAGTAGCCGGCAGTCGGTTGACGTCACCTTTTAGTATCGACTCAGCTCGCTTAGAACCAAAGCAGAGTAGGTACTAAAAACTGGTTTGTTTTAGGAGGTACTGTGCCTGTGGAAACGCAATGCAAACTGGGTAGAGCTGAGTAGAGTAGAGTAGAGTAGGGCCAAGGCGGGCTGGTGGAAAAGGGCCATAACACTGCACTGCAACGATTACACTGTCATGTCATTTTGAAACAAATGCAGATTACTGTATGCTCTCAGAGACAGCACAACAGAGAAGAACACAGAGAAAATGATAACACGTTTATTGAATTTTTGGCCATAATAAGATTGTGATTGGATATAACACTCAAACACTCTCTTCAATAACTGTCTGAAGGAGCTACTGCTTCAATTATGTCATGTTAGTGTCAAGCACATTTGCTTGCGCCCTTGAATGACCGGGGATGCAATAATACAGTCAGCACAAGTTTCAATATGTAACTTATTTTTGTCACATTTTCCATTTGACTCTATAGCCCTGGCATTTAATGTATCTATTTATTTTGAATATTCAATTCATAAGCATTTCCAGCATATTAATAACCACTTGAGGAGCAAGTGGTTATTAAAGAGAAAAATCTATTTTTCTTCAAAATATTGCTTAACTTTATTTAACCTCTTAAGCAACAAAAATAAATGAAAATTTTCTTGTTGTATTTAATAGTCTAGAGGTCATTTTTTCTGTGCTGACGTTGAAAATGTCGTAATGTAAGCATATTTCTACTTGCTAAGCTGGTTGAATGAACAGTATGCCAGTTTTATATTAAATTTCAACTCTGGACAGTCTGATAGTGTAGCATTTTGGTTTAAAGTGATCAGCATTGTACTTGATGTACTTGTAGATTGTTTGTGTACCAGTGAGATGATAGGGTGGCATTTTGTTGCAGGACCCTCAAGATTTGCTGGGCTACTGTATAGGTAATTTGTAGATTGAATATTAAGTATTATTGATATTCAATTTACAAATTAGGTACTATCTGTGTCAAAGATGTCCACTATTGTTTAGAAAAGAGGTTTATGTGACATTTAATGTAATAAGTAAGAGTAATAAAGACCAAAGTGAGAATATTTGTGATGTAAAAGAGTTTTGATGACCCTTAACTTTTTGATGTGTTATTTTTAAACAAATCCTGTACAAGTCTGTATTTCCATGTGCAATTTCACCACATCTAATAAAAGCACAACTTCTGTTGATCAGTCTTATTCAGTTAATTGACCAAAATCCACCCCTGCTTTACAAGGCAATCTGCACCTTTTGAGTCAGTAATTTTGGGACCCAGTTCCAGTGTAAGTGCAAACAAGTGAACAAGCAACTGGTAGCGTGTCAAACAGGAAAAACATAAACCCGGTGGGTTTTCATGTGTGCCCAGTTTTTTTGCCTTTGGGAATAAGGATTGGAATCGAAAACCAATTCCAGTTGAGAATCGTTAAAAGCTCCATCAAAGTATCGATATCATGAGTCTTTTTGCTAATCAGTTCCCTTATCAATTCCTTCCACTGACAGGGTTCAGAAGCGGTCAGAATTGTGGATTAATTTTTTACAAAAGGCGCCTACTGCACAACCTTAAGTGAGTGGAAACATCAGCAACTTTCAGAAGCAGTTATCTATGCTGTGACATGTGTGTTTGACATTGTTGCCACTGAAAATCTACAAGTCAACATTTGCCCACACAGAAAATCTGCAGGAATCAATAAGGGAATTGTTAAAGAATTGGATCGATAAGCAGGATCGTTAATAGCATTGGTATCGATAAAATCTTATCAATTCCCATCCCGATTTGGGAAATATGTAGCACCCTGTCCATTTTGGTCCTATTGAGGTGCATACATGCAGTCTGGGTGTGTTAGTATGACTTAAGAAACTCAGTTTCGTATGATTTCAGCCAGACTTCCATGCTTCCCTGTACTTAAAATGTCCAAGTTGTGGTTAAAAAAAAAATATTTGAAATATTCTGACTGCATGTAAACACTGCAAGTAAATCTACATGCAAAAAAATGCCTAAATATATCATAAGCAATGACGCAACTTTGCCAAGTCTTGATTAAGCATGAATAGAGCAAAATATCCATACAGCGGTGTCTCTATTATGCATGCTACAGAAACATTAAATGTGTAAATTTGTGCGTCAGGCCTGGCACAAGAAATACTGTTTAGTTAATCTATGCTGAAGAGTGGGAGCAGCATGGAAATAAAAGCAGGGATACCTCTTTCAGAAGACAGCGGGATGATGTGACAGTAATCACTGTAGCTAAACTGAGGAAATTAGCTTAACCACACTGAGGCATCAGCCTACTAATGAACACTATGTAAAGCAGAGCGAGGCAAATACTCTCTCAAACTCTCTCTGGCACACGGTTATTACAGTTAATGTGAGGACAGGAGTCATTTGTGTCTGGGAAAGTTATGGGGCAGAATTTGCTTTGAATAAAAGGAAAAAGTGGAATAAGTGAAGATACTTTAAATGACAGAGAGCATCTCTCAGCATTTTTTCTACTATGAGCTATTTTGCTGACAATAATCCATACAGACAGATGAAATGTGGCTGTATATGAAACAGAATGCAGCAGTTTTTAAGGATTGACATGTTAATTTTATCATGACATTCAGGATAATTATTCCTCGATCAACTGATTCTAATTTATTTTTGATCCTTTCTGCTGTTGTGTCTAAAATTCAAGGGCGATGCTTTTTTTTGCCACCTACCCACCCAAAGTCACAACAGGGACTGATAAGTAATAAAACCTTAATTAAAATAGTAAATATATTAATTCCCTTGCAAAGTATAAGTGTGTTCTCTTTCAAAATCCACCAACTTTATGCTTACAAATACTTTCTTATTTATATTTAAACATAAACCCTAATTTTAAAATTTACATGACAGAGTGGCTACATCGGAATCTTCCAGACTTATCTTTAAAAAGATTATAAAGAATATGTTTATCCAAAGCCTAAAATAAAAAGTTCTAATTAAGGTTCTCTATAAACAGTCATTTTTCAGCAAAGGTAAATGTGGTGGTGTTTACTGCACATGATGAGAGTTGAACTACAAATAACTAACTTTTACATAAAGCTGAGCCCCTTTAAACAATAACATAACCATTATTGCACCAAAGCATCTAAACTATGCACAGAAAGTAAGTAAAATTGTATTTGGTAGATATTTCTTTGATTTAACAATGCTTCATTGCAATAAGTCTTATACCACTGGCAACCCTCTTCATTTCCTGTTTAAAGCAGAGCTGAGTTATGTGGGTTGTTTGGGTTTTTTTTGCCATGGCTTTCGACTCTTGTTTTGAGCTTCTGGTACCCCAGTGAGAGTGAGGCCTGCTACAGGGGCCAGTTGGCGTCTGTTTCAAGAGTCAGCATGCCACGTTTGACTGATCTGGATATGGCCTGTGTGATTCGTCATCTTCAAGGTGGTGTTCCACAAAACCAAGTTGCAGAATTATTTGGAGTGAGCCCTGGTACTATCTTCAAGCTGCAGGCCAAGATCCATATAACATGGGATGTCAGAGACAGGTCGCGGAGTGGGTACCCCAAGAACATGACACCCTGAGAAGGCTGTTTCCTCCCTTGACAGCACTTAGGAACCAATGACAGTCTTCGACAGATTTGCAGGACAAAAAGGTTGACGGCTCTCTGTCAACAATCCAGAACAGGCAGCATGCAGTCATTCTCGGGTCTCATAGGTCTGCCAAGAGGCCTGCCAGTATTACCCTTCACTATCAGGTCCATTTACACTGGTGTCTTCAACACATGCACTGGAGCTTGAAAAATGAGGATTGTCATCAACGGAGGCAATCTCAATGAAGAGAGATATCAAGATGAGACTCTGCAACCAGTGGAAATCCCATATCTCAACAATCTAGGACCTAACTATCCTCCAAGATGGCAACGCTCACCCCTCAGAGCGGGGTTTTTTAGAGACTACCTCCAGAATTTAGGAGTGGAGAGGATGGAATGGCCTCAACTCCACTCAACACTTGTGGGATCAGCTTAGGCGTGCTGCTTGTGCCAGAGTGACCGACACAACCACGTTGGCTGAATTGCAACAAATGCTGGTTAAAGGATGGGATGCCAACCCTCAGCACGGTGTGGCCTGGCTGGTGATCAGCATGATGAGGAGTTGCCAGGCTGTTGTGGCTGTGTACGGTTCTTCCACGTGCTACAAAGGATCCTGTTTCTTAAACGAATAAATTGTCAATATTTCTTGTTTCTTCAGACTTCAATCAACAAATCCACCAAACAGCACCAAACAAGAAACAATAGCAGAATCAGCTGTTTACACTGGCAAAAATGATTTGGCGCTACTGCTCATCCCACAAATGCATGTTCTTTACAAATGTGGCACCATTTAAAAGAAAAAATTAACAGGTTTTCCAATTTGTAAGATGTATAAGCACTGATTTTCTCACTTATTTACTTATTTACACTTATTGACTTATTTTCTCATTGTTTACTGGATGCAATTTTGAGTTAACGAGACACAGAAGCAAAAACTATGAACAAAAACAATCAGTCACTCCTTTTTTTGGCCTTGTTGCCCTCTTCATAGGACAGCCACACAAAGGTAGGAGACATAAAAAGGAGAACGTAGGTTCAGATCATGAAATGTTGCTTTTGGGACCTATCTGTGGTACCTGCCATACTGAAAATACTATCTCAAATGAATTGTTTGTCTTTCTTGTACTGCGTGAGGACAAAAACACATGAACACATCAGATCAAATATTTTGCTGAATCAAGCTGCAAAATTCTCCGTTGCTGATATCATTTTGTAGCCAATCGGTGTAGAGGTCTTTATCATAGCCCTCTGTAGCGCCCCTGAGTGTTTCCAAAGGGGAGAGAAAAGAAGCTGAATCTTACCTCTACAGAGACTAAATCTTTCATTTTTTTATTCAACTTAAATTAAATCCTTGCTTAATAGACAACTGTGACATGGTGCAAATGGTAAAACACATCAAGACATGGAACCTTTAAAACCAAACATTTGGTTTCTTTGATGGATTTAGTTTGATTCATTGATACACTGGTGCACTTTCAAGATCCTGCAGTATCATGAAGTTTTTGTGTCTAATAATACTGAAAACATTAAGAAATAGATTAACTGGTGGCTCCAAATTACACATAGTGTGTGTATGAATGATTGTTTTCCTCAACATGTTGGCTCTGTGATTGGCTGGCAACCAGTCCAGGATGTTCCCTGCCTCTCACACAATGACAGTTGGGATATATTCCAGCCCCCATGACCCTGAAAGAGGTAAACTGTAAAGATAATGGGTGGATGGACAGATGGACACCATACTAAACTGATACAAATTTTACTTTGCTACAAACTGATTAAAAATACTTCTACAGCATGCAGTATAACTAAAAACACACACCAGCAGCTGAAATGTGGAGCCAATGAGCTGCCAAACAAATTAGAGATAAGTACACAGAGAGAGCCTGAACTCCCCCTAACCCTCTACCTTCCATTTCCACCTCTAAGTGACAAATGATAGCGGCTGTGAGAGTCCTGGCAGACACAATCCTGTTCTGTGTAACCAGGAGGGCTGGCCAGCTCACCAGCACTTTGTAAGCTTGCCAAAGGTGTTCAGCAAGTCAGCACTCGGGGTGAACACTCAGCACTTCATATCTTCGCTCAGGATCTACCGTGATATATCTGAGGAGGGAAAAGTACCGTTTCCGTGGACTGATGGTCTGATAGATGAATGGATTGTCAAATAAGCAAAAAAAAAGGCCCAAAGAGGTGTTCAGGCTTGTTATATTGATCACAAATACTTGCAGTGTCTAGATGTTTCTTGTCCTACTCACTTAAGTGTTGTACTTAAACCTTACAATACATTTTTTTAAACTGAAGAGGGACCTTCAGTTTTTCTCCCTGCTGGGTCAACAGTTTGTATATGGCTATAAAACATGTGTGTACATACAGTATGTGTTATTTAACTTATTTGTTTGTTCTTTTGTTGACAAAATACCATCTTGCTTTTATTTTACAGGTCACTTAAAACTTTTAATATGGGTGAATAGAAAAAAACAGAAGACCACAAACTCCACCAAGGCATGTCTGACATTTTTAGCCGAATTATTAGTGAAAATGTGGTAAATTAACATATCACACAATGTTAGCAAATCCTGTAAAATATTCTTGAATTTGCATCCAGATTCAGCCCACCACCAATATGTCATCACTTCCAATGGAGCCATGACCAACATTCCATGAAAATGTCATAAAATCCATTGAGAACTTTTGAATTCTAAGCAAAAATGTGGAAAACTGCCCTAATCTTGCAATGTTAGAGAAACCCTTTAAACAATTCCTGGATCTGCATTTGCATTCGGATCACCAGCAAAATGTAATCACTTCTTCCTTGTGTCATGACCAACATTCCCTGAATATTTCATCACAGTCCGTTCAGAAGTTTTGAGATATCTTGCTCACAGGCAAATGCACAAATGAACAAATGGACAACACCCAAGCTAATATACATCATCAAAATTAACACTCTTCAATGATGACTCTTGAATCACCCAAACTCAATGATAAAGAGAGCTCTGTTTCAAATTTGGGAATCACCATGGCAACAAAGTTCCATGGTAGCAGACAAGAAGGAAAACTATTAATAGAGGTGCATAGATCTCCTTGGACATGCACTCCTTAAGACACAACTGATTCTTGCCTCAGTTGTTCTGATATATTTGAGTGTATTTAACAGGCTTTTACACCACAGATCACACTCATCATCACCCATTTACTCTCATATTCACTCAAAAATGTACTGAACCACTGAAATTTAGTTTACAGTTTGGCTTTTATTTAAAAAAAGACAAATCACAGAAAATTAACTTTATTATTTTTTTTTCTTTTTTAAAGAAAAAATAATAAAATGTGAGAAAAGAGCAAGTTTCTTGTTTTGTGTTTATTTGTCAAATTGATTTTGATTTGTTGATTTGATTTTGCCAGCCTTACTAGCCCCCCAGTCATCTCTTTGTTTTTGTTTTTTTGTAAATTTCCATTGAAATATCTCGACCAGGATTTGCATGCAGATTTTTGGGACTGAATTTCTGTGAAATTTTGAGGAGAAGAAAATTATAATAATGGAATATTTTCCCTGAAAGAGTTTGTAATAGTAAATCTCTGACAACTTGACCTAAAAAATCAACAACATGATGCACTTGTGCTGACTGAATGATACCACCTCTGGCTTTCTAACACTTTACAGTTCTGACTGATTTACGGCACCAAGTCCTGACATTAACTTCCTTGCCACTGTTATTTGCTAAAGTTACTACCCACTCATCACTTTCACTTGCCATCATTTTGTGGTTGAGAAAATACATTTCATAACGTTGAAGTCCACAACCGAATGATGAAATATACCATAAAAGCATGGAGGGGTACTTAATTGCTTCATTAACACTTAAGTTCTGCTCGGTACAGTGAAAATTAAACCAACCACAGTGCCAGGTGAGAGTCTTTGTGGTATTTGCTGCTCCTTAAATCCATCAGCATTTGGCAGGTTGGCTGGTGTCAATGTGTCAATTTAGGTACGTGTCAAAGACTGCCTAATAAATGTGGGTTATACCTTTCAGTTAGTTCAGTATTTGTGCCCAGATTTCACTGCATTGCAATAACTATTTTTCTTAGCATTTGTTAAAGATGACTGTCTTTGCCAAATAAATGGAAAGTCTGTTGGAACTAGCAGTTTCTCCTCTCTTGCAGTGCCAAAATCTCACCTGCTTTTAACCTAAGTTTGTCACAATGATACATCAAATGTCAGACAGCCTCACTTTTTCAGTTGACTACTTATGACATAATTGATTTTCCTAACAACCAACGTATACCGAAACAAACTGAAAACCGTGAACACCAAACTGTGATATGAACCGAACCATGGATTTTGAGAACTGTTCCTGCCCTACTAGGGAGGAGGAGTAACAGGAAGACTGAAGACGGGAAGGAGCAGTAGCCAGCCAGTAGCCATATTTCTATTGTATTTATACTTCTGTTTATATCTATCTCTTTTTTTAAATATCTTCTTATCTGCTATAAATCGTGCTACTGGAATCTTAATTTCCCTGAGGGAATCTCCCAAAGCGATAAAGTTCTATCTAATCTAATGTGAAGCCCTGTACAGCACACTTAATTAAACAACTGACACCCTACCAACACACTGAGCAGCAATCTTTAGACATTAGAAGGCAACCAGTTCTTATTTATTAATTTATTTATTTTTTAGAAAACTTCCCATCATGAAAAAAAAAAGTTTTTATACTTTGTTACATGAGGTTGGCATTCCAGTATTATCCAGTAAAAACCCTCCTAATCCTAGATAGTGTGTAGGAATTAAAAATGTATACCAAACAAAAGCTCAGCCTCAGGAGGCTTGAGCACATAGCTTCACACCAACAGGCTGGATTGTTGCTGCTGCGAGGCTCACACTTCTCTCTGACATCTCCGTGGAGAGCGAGGGCATAAAGAATCAATCAATAATGTGTCTCCTCGCTGTTCTTAATGCTGACACGCCATCAGAGTGATATGATTCTTTCAATAATACAGTGCAACTCTAGAGACCCCTGCTGAGCCACACACAGCCAGGCCTTAGTCGATGTTATACACGAGGAGGTGGGTCTGCCCTGCCCACCCGGGGGGGAGACACTAACTGTGAAGACTCAGGGGGAGGCTGCAGTAAGAGATCAACCCACGGCACTCATGTCATGGAAGAAAATTATCACCAAGAGAGACTGCCTAAGAAAACCAGAGAGTGGAAGACTAAAAAGAGTATTAAAGAGAAAAATCAAGAATCAAAAGGTAAAATCCCAACGCATACTGCGTCGTGACCGTCGTATCCAAAAGGCTTTTTGTGATTGGACCCATCCAGAATGTGTGTTGGATGTATGTGGGAAGTGGAGACAGAAGGGTGCGCAGATGGAGGACAGACAGAGTAATGATCAAATAAATAAACAAATCAAAAGCATGCAGCGACTCAAGGGTGACGTTATGTTGAACACAGTTTAAACCAAGTGATTGTAATATTTCAAGGCTGCCGGTTGTTCAGTGTGATGCTCTCCAAACATGTATGACATTTAGAAGTGTGAAAACGAACCAAAAGAGAGGACAATGAGTGTTATGCCTAATAGCTGCTCACTCATTAGCACGTGTGAAATTTGGACAAGCAAAAATGATGACAAAGGAACAGAGCTGCTCTGAAAACTGTTTGAGACCAGCTACCCTGAACTAGTTTAAAAGGCTGAATGATGAAGAGATGCCCTGAATCTCCAAAAGGGTAATTTGTTGAGTTTTCAAGATGTATACATACATTCCTAAACAACAGATTGGTTGTCCTACAGATGATGTCACATCAGGGTGGAGGATTTTAGATAAGGGGCAAAAAGTGATTTCTGCCTACAAGGTTGAGTAAAAGTGTTGCCAAAGATTTGTGCTGTTTACAGCTGTGTCAACCATTCAATATCAGAAAAAAATAGATAGCTTTCAGGTCAGACAAGGTGTCAAAAAAGATGAAAACATCTAAAAGTTTACAAAGAGACAGCAGCAGACATGGATTAAAAACCTCTGTCTAGAGTAAGGAGAAGGGGAAGGGGTTGTCATAAAAGGCTCCTGCAGTGGTCCCTTTGTGAACGGTATTTTACATTAATGACTTAACATGACATTAAAGGCATGATATCCATATCAGGTATCATATCTTATAAGAATAAAAAGCAGATAATCAGTATCAACAGATATAAAATGTTCTGCAGGTTTATACAGCAGATGTATCAACCATATGCATCTGTTATATACACTCACTGACCACTTTGTCTTGTACTCCCACTCAATTGCCCGTTATTACAAACAGCTAGTCACATGGTGGCAACTCAATGCAAGGCATTTTAACACCGTGACATGGTCAAGACAAGACATTAGTTATTTCAGGTTTGGCAAATGCTGATTGATCTTTTCTCCTCCTCTGACCACAGATTAGAAGTTTAAGGGGCAAAGGGAATGTTGGTGCATAATGCTTCCTCTCCTCTCAGAAGTGTGTGGTTTCACAGCTCAACATTAGTGCACTGCCACTGACAGCAGGAATTTTTTCATCACTGTGCTCAGATTAATTCAATTCAGTTTGACTCAAGGTTTAAATTCTAATTACCTCATGGCATTTCTGCATATTTTAGCATCAAAAAGCTGCACAATTGTGCCTTCTATTCATAAGATGATTAAGTTTGAGATTTTTGAATATCTTGTCAACTTAAACATGCATCATATGTGTGGTAAAAGTAGCGTCAATGAGACCTATGGCTGCTGGGAGGACAAGCTGCTTCATCTTTAGGGGTAGCCTTTCAGTGTCATCTTTTCAAACATTTTGTACAGCTTATTTAGCTGATGTTTTAATTCACTGCCTTATTTAAGAGGCAGCAGCTGCTGCTGTAATGCAGCGGAGATTCAAACTTTTTAAAAGAAAGGTGTGCTGGCAATAAAGCTTCATAAAAGACGAGAAACAAAGGGAGACAAAAATGTCTGCAAGGCTGTGACTTTGTTTTTTAAGTGGTTGGATTTTATGTTTGTTAAGATGTTAAAATAAATTGGTTTATCACTAAAGTGAGATATGCTTCAAAAGACTTAAAAGAATTTTAAAAAGGCACCTTAAAGAACTCAAGACTAGCTCATGATAATTACTAAAAATGTGCAGAAAAAGTGTCAGAATGCAGGAAAGAAATGTCTGAGGAAGACACTCAAGTCTCAACCCCACCTGATGATGTCAACTAAATATTTATCACTGCCCTACTGCAAGTTTAAGATTATCCTAGAGAAAATCACTATATATGAACAACAAAACAACAACAATAATAACAATACCAACAACAACAAATAATAATAATAATAATACAATGGGGAGGAATTGACTGATAACAGGACTCCTCAACAAAAATAAAAAAGGGTGCACGTCATTGTCTTTTTTTTGTTCTAAAGCCATAAATGCAACATAGTATTGCATAATTGTACCAATAAAGCCAAGTTAGGTCAACAACCCATGAAAGAACAATCAGGTCAAGTCGTAAAACAGTTCACTCATAAAACTAACATGATTATGATGATGTACAGGCACTGCTGCCTTCGTTTTAAGGTTCAAATGTCTTTTGCAGCTCCAGACAGATTTCTCAGAGGGAGTAGCGGGCAAAGATGTCTTTTGATAGAAAAGGGTGCAAATCACTGTTCTAGATGAACCTCCTGTTTTAATTAAAGCTCCGCTGTACTTACTTAGTGTCTGTTTTTTATTGTCTGCCAAAAATTAAAAACATAGGAGTAGAATTTTACCCGATGTCAAGATACACAGGGAATGAAAAAGAGAATTTACAGAAAAAAAAAAAAACACATTTCATGAAAAAGGCTTTGAAACTGGCCAACACCTTTTGATTTGTGTTTTTGTTTTTTAAAGACGTGGATACAAACATGCTTTAGTGACCAGGCTATATAGTAAAATATTTAAGAGGTGATTTTCCTGCAGCCTTAACTGAACAAGTGAGATCAAGGGAGTGATGTTACAAGTCCTGTTGCAAGATTTTTCCAATGAAAGGCAATATCATATTTCATCACTATTTTTAAAGGCATGGAACCAATTAAGGCCCACCTAAAAGAGGCTGTATTTTTCACAAATGAGTGCTCCAAAGTGCTCTGTGTAAATTAATGGTGGATTCTTTGATGGTTTAATGGTCGTTTTTCAAATTGAATTGTGCTGTATAAAAAAGTGGTTTTCATTACAGTCACATTAAATAAGCACTTTTCAGCTCCTCTGTTCCCTGTGACCTGTGGTGGATTACCAACCTCTGACGGCATTTCTCTTGTTTAAGGCCCAAACACAGAAGTTATTTGCAGGAACTACGTAGGTGTTTGTTTTTTTATACCATTACACATCCTTTTTGAAAGATGTGTAAAAACAGATTATGGACAAAATTTATTCTCCTGCTCTGCCTCCCTCTTTACTCTTCTTGCATGCAGTTGTTGTGCTTGTGTTTCAAATAAGCATATGTTGCTTTAAATAAGACTGTATAGCCAAATTACTGTATAATAAGGAAGGTGCTACTGAACACTAAGACTTTTCTAATTTAAATTAAGACTGTTGAAAATGGAAATTTAGCAGTATTGTTGATAGTTGTGGTACAGATCTTGACATCTCTGGGTGAGTAAATGAAATTTTTACACTATGTTAAAATATGCATAATGACTGCCATGACTATCACAATAAAGTGTTATATTTGGCTGATATCTGGTGGCAGCGGACATGTGGGGCAAACACTCATCACCACAGAGCTCAACAGAGGCACCAGGAGACAGTGAACAGTGAACTTGGCTAACTGCAGTTGTAACTATGACACTCCAGGGTTGTGGATGGTGTTGTTACTTTGCAAAAATCATTAATAAGCTAAGTTCTTGTTCATGAAACAAATCTCGCAGTGTATTCAAAAGAAACGCTGTAGAATGAGTCATGTAATATCCATAACATTAAAACTGTATCAGTTTTCAGGACTGTGAATAATAACATGCATGTTTTATTACACAGCTGAGGCTGTCTCTTGAGGTCGTTTGAATTATTTAATCATTTTGAATTTATCAGGACAAGGTTGTTTAATCAATGAGTAGTTTTGTTTAATAACTGCTATTACAATACTAGTCAAAACAATTCTAATTATGATTTTTGCCATGATTAAGCCGCTGTTATTTGATTAAAATAAATCACATTTCACTGACTTGATTAGACTTGTATATCTTTAATACTGTTACTAATCTGAGTCTCTTTCAGACATAAAAGTTCTTTATTTGATGATTTGTCCTTAAAAAAGTTTTTCACTTGACTCTGAAGACAACAGCTTGCCCATCTTCACAGTACAGAGAGTGACAGAGCACAGGTAGGTTTAGTACCATTTCTCTTTTATGAGCTTTGGGACCATCCATTATTTAAGTCTGACCTCAGCTGAGTCAACTCTTTTGCCCTCTGGACAGCATGTTGGACATGCAATGAGTGAAAAACCGAAACTTAAGCATCAGGGATCCCACCAACCTCTGCTGATTAAAAAAACAGAGAGGCTGTCTGAAGTCATGTTCAAGACTGCTGAGACATCAAAAACAAGAGAGAAAACCAGTTTCTTCAACCACACCTAAGTACCAAAGGGATTTTCTGTTTCAGAATTGGTCAATGTGCTTTAAACACATGAACATGGTGGTTAAATTCAAGGTCAATATCCCATTAAATCACTGATACATTGTTTTTACATTTTTGATGTACAAATTAGAACCAACATTCCAAATCTAATTTAAGTAGTTTCAGTTTTAGTAGAGCAAAACGACTACCAACTGTATAAACTGTATATTTTGACCAATTTTCTCATCCATAGTCATGCATATGGTTAGACAGTTGTCAAATTTAAATTAAACTGCCAATAAAAAAAAGTGTTTTTTTAAACGTGAACTAATCAGGAGGTGACAGGAGGTATTTCATTGTCACTGACACCCCACTATAATATCTTAAGCCATCAATTCATCATAGCAAAGGTGAAGTTCCAATGATTTTTAGGGCAAGAGAATCTTTAAACTGTATAGATGTGCAAGGGCAAGTCTTGCCTGCTGCAACAGACACAGTATATTTCTTGTTGCCATAGCAGCACTTATCTTAATGTCTAGGACTGCTAGCCTCTGAAAGCTGTCATCCTTTTCTGTATATTACTCATATTTTGTTCTGCTTTCTTGTAATACACCTGTATTATTTCTGCTGTCTTCTATCCCCCTCCTGTTTTCTCGACTATAACCCACTTTTATTTGTTTTGATGAGAGGATGTGAAGTAGCAGGGAATGGAATAGGACTCCCCACTACTCTTGACGTCATATTTTGCTACTGTTTTGATCAAGAGCCCCCTGGTTGCTAAATTTACATACTATGGATTTAAATCCTCAGTTCAAGATAAAAAGGTATTCTTTGTAAATGTCACTCCTTTGACTGCACAGAATAGCCTCAAATCATTTAGTAATGAGGCCATCATCACAGCTGCAGCTCATTCTCCCTCTCATGTTAAAAAGAAAAACATAATATATAAAAGAGTTCATTGAGAAACTTTGAAAAATATCTCTGACGCAAACCCGGATAATCGGTGGGTGCTGAAAATCCTGAAAGCAAGTGTCATGAATGACTTTTTTTCCTTTTTTCCCAGCTTTATTCTAGAAGGACATGTGATAAATGATGTAGAGGACACGGGAGCCTGAGCATGACTGCAAAGCTTCAATGTTGTCAAACCTACTGACTGATGCTGGTGGTTGAAAAGTAAGAATGTAAAATAAAAGTGAAAGACAAATGAAAAAAGGGGTCTTATTTCTTCAAAGGTCTTCGTCATCACTTGAAAAGATTCCCATCCTGCCTTGGGAGTCACTGGGCAGCTGCTATATGTGCAGTTCTAGGGCATTTCCTGCATAATACTGATCCACTGGAGGGGAAGTGGTGCCTGATAGAATAAGGCTGGAGAAAATATCCAGAAACATGAAAGAGATTCAATACATATACAAGTAAGTAAAATAAATAAATGAGTGAACTGATAAAGACAACACAATGATAACACACTGAAGCGATGTCAAAAAGAGGGGTGAGATATTACACATGCTGGGCTATCAACCAATTCAACGTTTCAACTGAATGTAAAAGCCATTTTTGGTAGTCAGCTGCAATTAATCACAGTTCAGGCTTTTTACTTCTTTTTTTAAATTATTTATTTTACACCTTGTAAGTCCACATCAAAACTGTATAGCTTTTTACCTTGGAAATCAAATAAATGTAAAGAAATGTAATTTGAGGCTCATCTTTTAAATAAGGTGTCACTGTTATACAATATGAAATATACAGGAGTGCATCTACAAAATAACTTTCTGGGATGAAACATCTTTACAAGTAACTGTCCTTTGTTATTCTTGTATTTGGTAATGGATAATGTCTTAATCAAAAGGTACCTAAGTTGTTGTTAGGATGAGAAACTGTTTTTATTTTTAAAGAAAATAGGTAGTAACATTACCTTTACCATGGAAAATAAGGATCAAAAGGAATATGGTAGCATGGAAGGGTACAAAAGTGAAGTGTATAATATGCCGCTGGTTACTTTTGACGTGTCTTTTGAGCTTTCTGAAAGTTTACGCCAAAGTGAAATTAGATATTCAAAGGAGTACCAGGGTCCTCTTTTCCTTACGTGCAGAAGCAAGGAGACGCAAAAGCTGAGTTTCCACCATGAGGACTTATTTGGATCAGCTCAGTTTGGTGCAGATTGGTAAGGTAAGCTCTTACCTTGCTTTGTTTTGCATAGCTAGTGGTACCTTTACTTAAAAACAGGGTTGCAAGCTGAAAGATAATAGCTGTGTTAGCCCGGAAGTTGTTTGACATTATAGCACAGCATTCTGAAGCAGAGTGCAACAAAGTAAAAAGCAGAACAATAGAGGATCAAGCAGTTTTTGATCTTTTGTGTTGGTATTTCGCAGTTTTTCATGATCAGACATCCAGCTTTTTTCGAAAGAAGATTTGAGGCTGAAAGGGAAAATACAGCCTAAAACTACAACAAAGTTTGGGAAAAGATATCCGGGACCTCAGATGAGGAGGTAATGAGTCATTCGACCAATCGATAGGTTGCAGAGTAAAAGCCTCCGCTCTTTGTGGTTTAGATTGGTAGACATGGTATCCCAACAGTAGGACAGCAAAAAATAGAACGGTACAGATAACTTATTCGGGTACCTTTTGCAACATCTGACAGCCAAAACACCAATAAATGTGTGCACTGTGAACTAAACTTGACTGCTTGGCAAAAATACACCAAAAGATGAGAGGGATCCAGCTGTGGCTCCACAGTAGTAGCTTAAGTACATTAAAAAGCAAAGATTACTGCCATTTCAAAGATACAAAGCTTTCACTCTGGACCTTAAAAGCCCCAGACATTGCATAATACAATTTTTGGGTTTTTATACAGATATAAACACCCATGACCAGTCTACCAACCAACCAACTTGAGAAAATACCTCTTCTCCCTCGCTTACTAGCTCCTCCTTTCAGAAACGGTGTGCCCTAACAGTCCTTTTGAAAATGCTCCCTAATGATGTCATGAAGGTACACGCTAACCCCATCAGATGACAGAATTCCCTGAGCGGGGTGTCTGGTGGCTCACAGCCAGTGGAAGAAACATATCTTTGCATTTCTGTGCAGCCACTGTAAACAGTAGAGCACAGCACTGGAGAACTATAGACAAATCAATTTTTGAGAAGGGCACAGTCAGGCACAGCTCATGAGGATTTACACTAAAACAATCTGCTCTGAGCAGGGCTGAGGCAGAGAGGGGTACAGGCATGTCAAAACCCAGTTAGTGAGTGAATTTTTAGGCAAAAAACTTTAAAAATATGATCTTGGAAGATGGTAGACTAGAGTTAACTTGTTGAAAATCAGTATGAGACTTTTAAACCCATTGCAATAATTGTGTTAATGCTGCTAGCTCTTGTTACAAGAACTGGTAATTCAATTATACACCTTGTTGAAACACAGTATATAAGTTACTTTTAAAAACTCTTCTAAAAATCCATTTCTTGACACAGCTAATCACAGTGAGTCAGGCCTCTAAAGGAATAGAAAAAGGAGAAGCATTACTTTTTCATGAGTTAAACTCATTAAATGCAATGAGTCATATCAACTTTGTGAATGTTGCAAAAATAGTCAAAGAGCTGAACCTCTCTCTATACTATGTCTTTCAAGGGCATTTTTTAACCACTATCTAGATAGATCTTCAGATGTTCCTTTAAAAGGTAAAATGAGCAGGTGAGAGAACAAAATAACACAGTGATCACAAAGAAGTGTTTTTTGTCTTTCAAAGATAAAAATCAAGAAAGTCAGACATGCTGATCTTATAAATCCCTACAAGAAGTGCAGGAAAATTATATATATATATACAAAAGCATATGTATGTGAATATCATTTGTCATTTTCTAAGCAGAGAAATAAAAAGGTGTATAGTGTTATTTCATTTAAAACGACAACTAAAATCTTTTGATTTTTCATAAATATTTCACAGCCCTAAGTCATACTTGGAAAAATAACAATAAATCGGATGCTAAGCTTCAGCAAATATCATAGTCTGAGTGGTGAGACACTTCAGTGCCTCATGGTGCTTTCAAACAAAATGTCCCTTTGTTCTGCTGAGGTGTGACAGTCTGTTTTAAGTTACTTACTACTTCTTACTTTATGGGTGTCATTTAGCTCTCCCCCACGATGCCACCCCGATGGTTCTGTGAAACTACTAAAACTTTGGAGATGACAGCCATATTGAAAGCTGAGATTGTGTGCCTGAAAGCAAGAGATGTTCCCTGCTCAGTTACTTGGCACCTGGAGGTTTATTGAAGAAATGTGAAGCCTTAAATCTGCCAAACTAGTGCTGCGTTTGGCTGCGAGGGGGGAAAGCCAAGGCTGAGTATTATACCTGCAGGATGAAAAACAACAGAAGGAGGGCTGACAATAAGTGAGGAGAGCAGAGGAAAGAAGGACAGAAAGATAGAGAGTGAGAGGCGTGAAGAAAACAGGATAATGATCTATCTAGACTGCACAAAACTGAAGGAAAGAGAAAGAGACAGTAAACGCGAAACATGTATCACTACAGCTGGGCAATATGGACCAAAAATCATTTCTCATTCATTTTAGCTGAGTAGGGACACATTGTAGATGTCTTGAAACACTCCACCATCCTCTTATAAACCACGTTTCAGAAATGATAAAATCACCTGATAGATCCATCTTGCTAAGTTCCAATTAACAACAACTTTTCCTGTCCTCTAAAGCAGGAGGAGGAGGAAGCTACAAGCAAGATTACTGCAGGAAGTGACTGCTCGGGTAGAGATTAGCATAGATGCTAACAGCTTGTGTAGCAGTTTCATCAGATCTGATTACCACATTTTTTAATCAGTGAGAAAACAAATAACCACACTGAAAGCATTTCTTGATAGATGTGTACTGTTTGTATAAAGATAGAATGACAAGAAAGAAATCTTGAATCTTAAATTTTGAAATGATACATTCGCTCCACTTCCAACATGTTTTGGTGAGAGTTTGGTCTACAAAGTGGCTTGAATTTTGTACTTTTCTCTGCAGCAGTAGCGCCTGGCTACAACAACATCTGATTGGCCTGTAATGAATGTGATTAACAGAATGATCATCCAGTCACCTGCCAGATGTGCTGTTCAAAGACTCTGCCCATTTCCGAACACTTTCAATGGGCCGTTGCCCAGATGAACTGGTGAAGCGTATTGGATGGTCCATCCGGTGTTTCAGGTCAATTAAAAGGTACAAATGATGATCTGTAGTCACATTTTCAACCTACAGGGTACTTTTACACCTACACCTCATTTGCTGTGTTCCAGTTTGGATAATAAAATGATTAACTGTTGACTTTCTCCTCTGGATTGACTCACGTTCAAGCTGCAGAAGTGTACAGTGAGCCTACATCACAGCCTGTTTTTTCCACAGCGTATGTAATCAAATACCATGATGTATATATTATAGAACAGGTAGAAAGTTACCCTTCCAACAAAATGAGTTGTGGCAGAGCCTGGAGCAGAGAGGTCAGATTTCTCATGAGCATTTTGTCTAGGGACGGGAATTGATAAGATTTTACTGACACCGATGCAATATCAATTCCCTTATCAATTCCTGTGGATTTTTTGTGTGGGGAAAAAAGGTGGCCTGCACAGGATTTCAGTTTTGACAATTTCAGACACATGGCACTCCTGATTTGATGCTGTGCTACAAAGATGAACCCTTCTGCAAGTTTCTGGTGTTACCACTTTTGTTTGAAAATCACACACACCCACACTCTGGATGATTTGCATCAGCTTAATTTTGAGTAAAACTAAGTAAAAATTTTGACCACATCTGTCTCTTGTCACATCTTTGATTTCCTAGTTGTTTGTGCTGAATTCATGATATGGGCGTGAAATCCTTGATTTGTAATGCAGAACCAAGTGGTAGGAAATGAAAAGGGAATTGTTTAGTGTAAAAACAACTGAAAAAACTTTGGCTTTTAGATGCCCATCCCTAATTTTGACAGACAAGTATTTTTATTAAATGTCTGACAACACTTGGGACACAAAAGATAAAAAAAAAAAACTCTGTCCCTTTGTTCCCCTGTGAACAAGGGGATCCCTGTGTTGGTCAGGGCCTTTCTGTGAGGAGTTTGCATGTTCTCCATGTGTATGTGTGGGTTCCCTCTGGGTAGTAGAGCTTTCTCCCACAGACCCAAAAACACGCGGGTTAGGATAATTGGTGACTCTTAATTACCCTTAGGTGTGAGTATAAGTGGTGCCTCTCTAGGTGGTCCTGTGATGGCTGGCGACCGGTCTAGAGTGTACCCCACCTCTCACCAAATTCTAGTTGGGATAAGCCCCAGCCACCCTGCGACCCCATAAGTGATAAAGGGGTATAGATAATGGATGGATTTTATATTCATACATCATGACAGCCACATGTGGCCCATCCCTGCTTTAAAAAATATTATATCAATATTAATAGAATTAATTCATATATAATATATATCAATAATATCTATAAGATATTTATACTATCCTTCATCTTGTTTAATCCATATTAATGTAACCTAAAAACATAATATATTTCTCTTTAGTTATGATGGGGATTTTCACTAGCATTTTTCTTTTATCTAAAGGATATTGTTAAAGCATTACTTACTTCTCAATGAGGTCTAACGTCACCCCTGGGACCAGCTTGGCACTCTTCTGCATACAGAACCTAGAAAAAGAGACAGAAAAAGCTTTTAATAAGAGCTTCTGGAAAAAGTGGTGCTCAGAGACAAGACAAAGCAATAAAACCGTTTGGCCTCTGGAGCACAGGGTTTACAACCTCCAAGAGACAATCAACAGATGAAACACTCAAATGAAACATGAGAACTTAAAATGTTATAGCCTCGGGCACGTTTATAAGTGTATTTTGGTTGAGTTACAGTCAGAGGAGGAGGGGGGATGGCAGGGGTGTACACAGTCCTACAATATTTCATCGACATCTAGCATGGAGGTTATTGTTTAGAGTGTGTGCTGAGCTCTGACAGGTTGACCAGCTGTAAGTCCCAGCGGGCTGGTGTTCAGGGTGTGAGAGTAACAGCTCTGTGCTGGAGCTCACTGCAAGTCATCAAACACAGTTAGCAGAGTTGTTCTGTGTGCGAGTGTGTGTTTGTGCACACATACACAGGTAATTAGACTCAAATCAACAACATAGATTTAGGGTGAGGAAAAAACATGATAATTTAACTAAAACATAAGGCAAGTTAAATGTTTACGATTTATTTATTTGAACAATTACAGCTAGGCATTCATGTAACCAGCAAGCTAACAAATAAAGTCATATTCCTCAGTCATTAGCTCTTAAATTACTGGTCTGGTAAACAAATTAATGTTATCATTCACGTAAGTGAGACCTGTAGTCAAAATTAAACAATGAACTTTAAGACAAAGTCACCAAGCCCTAGCCACATAAGCTTTGGTCAAGGGTTTAGCCTCACTGCCACATGCTCTATCTCCCAGATGTAAACCAAGCACAGGGAATAAAAAGCTTTAATAGCATCGTGTAAGAAAATCACTCTCTGGCAGTATATTAATCTAGAAAATTAGGATGAATTATATTGCAGGTATTATCAAGTTTCACTCACATATGACCAACTCAACCAAAGCAATGGGTGACCACATTCAGCACAGACCCGTGGAAGATTGTTTTCTGAAGGGTTTCTTGTTTTTAGCGAAGTAATCAAAATGTAATTAAACCAGAGGAGTGTATCCACTTTACGATACAAAATCACTAACTATACCTAAATGAATATCAAGCCATAATTACCTGTTTTGTCAGACCAACTCAACAATAGGAGTATAATAGAATATTTATACACCAAAAAAAATGCAATATTTTGTTGTGGGATGTGGTATTAATATCTTGTGCAATGCCAATATTTAATTAGTTGCAAAGCTTAAGATTTTAGAAAATTTGCTTTCTATTGTAGTTCAGCCTCTGGCAGCTAGTAGCCAGCAAACACTCTGCCATTTACCTCTCCATCTGGTTGTAACATTTATTGTTGGTATGTCAGTTACTGGAGCAGACAACCAATTTTGTCAATGCTGCAGGGACCATGCTTAACATAAATAACACTGATTATAAACTGTACTTTTTATGTTTATTAAAGTTTGTGATCTTGAGACTAAATAAAAGAAACGATAAACTGACCTTTTAGAAAAAAACAGTGATATACCCCTGCTTACAGCCCTGCAACATATCATGATACATTGTATTGTCACCACTGTGTTGCTTTATGTGTTGTAAAAGGTAGAATTTTGTTATTCATGACTTTAAGCAGCTACTAAGAGTAAAAACTTGCAGCAGTGTTGAAGATATACACATGGTGCTTCTGAAGCTATGATTTTAAAATGTCATGGTAAATGGACTTGTATAGAGCTTTTCGTGCTATTTAACAACTCAAAGGGTTTTTATACAGAGGGCCACACTTGTAGCCTTGCAGTACAACTGGATCCACCTTATTCAATGTCTACAATTAGGCAGATTCATCTTGCTTGTCTCCAATCTACTGTGCTCAGCCCAAAGCAGCAAGGCCCAATCAGCCGTTAAAGCAGGGACAGTTGAGAGCTATGGGCAAGACTACAGCAGGAAGTGACTAGTCGGATCGAGATTAGAAGCTAAGCGCATCGTGAGCAGTTTTCTCAGGTCTGGGCCATATTTCTTTACTGAGTAAAAAACAAGTAACAACTCTGAAAGCATTTCTTAATAGAAAGCATATTTATGATCCACTTCTGACATGTTTTGGCAAAAACTTGTTCTATGAGGGTCATATTTTGTGCTTTTTGAGTATCCATTTATGTGGTTTATTATGTTCTCACTGGTGCATTTTAAAAGACTTGTTTTTTTAGTTATTTTGGTTCTGTTATTCATGTTGAGCAGGATAGGGTCAGACACTGGGAAGAGAGCAAGGAATGAGATGCACTGAAAAAAGCCACATGAGGGTCTTGATCCTGCACCCCTATGCACATCAGCTGCACAAACATAACCAGTATGGAGACACCGGGGACCCACAATGTGTCACCAATGTCATGACTTGGCCAATACCTTTGGGTTGATACAGAAGAACTTTGATATTCAAAGTTGACCTTTCTACACCAAGTCATGTATGATGACATTGATTTCATTTTTTTACAAAGCAGCCCTCATGCCTGAAAGGAGATCATGTTCAAAAACGAGAGTGGTCATGCATGGACTGGGATTTTGTCTCAAACAATCAATGTAGACGGCCTCTTACGTATGCTATTGCACATTCAAAGGTTCTCCCTGATGCTGGAGAATAATGAGATCCCACATGACACCAGCCTGGTTTACTGTCTCTTTAAAGAATAGTCTGGATCCTGAGTGTGCCAGGCGCTAAAAGAAGAGTGGAAGACGGGTGGAACCAGGGCAGCTTGTTCAAAAGTCTTAATGATCAGCAACTTTTTCACTGCCAACCACAATGTGAATTGGTAATCACAAGCCAATAGTTCTCAGTGTTTACTCGTGAATTTGACTTGGTCCGCGGTTTAAATATTTTCTTTCTGTTTTTGTCTGAGTTGCTGCAGAAGGGATACCCTGAATCCCAGGCCATAAACATTGATGATTAAGTAAAAATGGAGTCTGGCAGAAAGAGACAAACAGACCAGAGTAAACAGAGCACAGACCGAGCAGGGGGTTGCATCAGGGACTGCGTGGTTCCACTTAAACCTCGACGCAAGGAGATGTTCACTCCCTTGGGCAGGTGTGATAGGAGAGGAGAGAGGAGCACTTGGCAGCATTTAGCCACAATAATATGTAGTAAATTTGATCCATAGTGTGCCTTTAAGAAAACCATTTGTTGTGTTTTTAAATGATCACAAAGCCAAAAACATTCTGACCAGGTACGATGACTAAAGCAGGATTTCTACAAGTGATCTGAACTACAGTTTAAATACTTGAGTACCAAATTTTTTATTAGCTGTCTAGTTTACATTTTAAATACCAAAACCATAAATCCACCACACTGCCAATCCGCTTGGCAATGAGGCAAAATGATATAATTAAGATGTGATTTAAGTAAGATAAAGTTGTGAAAGATCAAAATCAAAAAGACTCTGGGCTACAAAAACTGAAGCACAGGCAACGGCTAAACTTTATATCAGCAAATAATTAATATCCAGAACCAGACATGGACATGAATATTTCATACAATGTACATAAATATTGCCATGATACTACAATTTTGAGAATCAAAATGGCACCAGTAAAAAATCAAATGCAATCTGCAATTGTTTCAAAGCAAAAGCCACAAAAATAAAAGTCCTTGAGACCCAATCTAAAAGCTCAGCTTAAAGACAGTAAAGACTTTCTTGGGAGAAAGTCACAAGCTCATAGAACAAAAGAGGTTGCAGAAGATTATTCTTGTTACAGCAGTATGACATGTATAAACATGGGACCCGGACCAAGAGGGAACATACAATGAGTTGCATAATCTCCTTGATTAAGCTCTGGGAGGAAGAAGCCCTCTACTTTACGTACAGTCTATGTATGACTTTTTTCAGAGCCCCTCTAAACTTTTCAAATAAGGCCTGACAAACTCCCACCCCTGCTAACACTTCCAGCAGGGGGAATGCTGGAGTATGTCCTAAAAAGCTGCCTGTAAATATGGAGGTGGGGAGGCACTCTCAGGTTTGACATGGTCCTGATCTCAGAGGACTTTAAGCAAGTGGTCTAATTCTGACTGACCATCCTTGGGAAGACTCCAAAGATGTGACCAGACTGCACCACCATCTTATTTTACAAAGTAGTATAATGTGTGGTGTTATTACAAACCCCTTTCACGGTGCCTTTACATAAAAGCGCTGCAATGAAGCTCTGCCATATTTATACCTCGAGACATTTCCATTAATTACACAAGGCCGTAATATCTGTGTCAATTCACACTGCAATATGGCACATGCCCTGACATACACACAAAGGCAGAAAGACCCACTTAGTGCTTTCATTTCTCCGATATCATGACTCTGATACTACCTCTGGAGACTGAACAAATGGGGGTTCAAATTGTTCCCCCCTACCATCAATGTCTGCAATGTTCACAGTGGAAGCAGCAGCGTCAATAGGGCTACAAAGGCAACACTTCATGGTGAGACAAGACCCCTCCTCTTGGTATTAAGGTCCTGTACACTCTGCAAGGCTTCATTTTACAATAGCTTAATAAATCTCTTGGTCTCATTGAGAATTTGCTTCAGAATTACAGTGCAATTATTTGAAATACTTCAACAATGTTACACATACATGTATTACTATAATTACCATAACTGGAGGTAAAAGCAGCTCCTTATTTGCACTGTGGAAAAGTGCAGAGCTGCTGTTACTGCTGCAATTTTAAAAAGACTGAAACAGACGCTTGCTGAGGAGTTGGCTCAGCCTGCTTTACATTCAACAGTGCTTCATCCCTGCTGCCTCATTTTTCCCTAAAGGGCTCAGTTGCAAAATTACCTTTAAATCTAACTGGTATTAACTGTACATTTTCCACCTAAATAATCTTTATATTCTGCACCAACTGCCACATTTGGCTCTTTTACAACACTAAAGCAGAAGCTGAAAACCACCTCTCCTTAGTTCATGCATTAACTCAATTACTAACTATAAAGTGATCACTTAATTGCAACATCGGACATTTGGCACTGCCAGGCATTGCACTTATTTTATTTTGTCAAAACATGGCGAACTGCAGAGCAGGGACACTTAAAGTAAATATACAGTAATATAAAATTAAAAATTTACGGTCAGAGGGTTATCAGGCACAAAAGCATGTAACTTTGTTCATACAGAAAAACAGAATACAGCAAAAACAATGATTTGTTATCAGTGCAGCAAATAGTGAGGGACTTTGTATACTAAAAGGATCAGGACAGTTCTAACTCAGGGAGAGATTAAATCTAAAAATGATACAATAATGATAAAGACTTCATGAATTATGCTAATTAAATATCTATCTGCTTATTAATACATCATCTTAACACGGTCATACCATTATCCTCAATTTGTCTTACTTGATTACCTTATTAGAATGGAAAAATGATCAGAGCTTGTTGTTTGTTTAATTATTTAGATGATCAGAGCTTGTTGCTTGTTTAATTATTTTAAAATTTGCAATAAAAAAAGCACTGCTAAGGCACTGAAAAAAGGGGTTAGTTCTGCAGGTACTTGGTCTAAATTAATCTGAGCACACGTGTTAAAGTGAATGACACTTTGACACATCTATGGCTGTAAAACTGTTCTTGGAAATCTAGCTTTTAAAAAGCGTGACAATAAATGCAGCCATTTTTTTATTTCACTCAGTCACATAAACAAAATGCCCTTAGTTCTATATCAATCAAGAGGTTGTTGGAGTATATCTTTCAAGGGGACAGAGGTGCATGTCCATTCCTTAATTTTGAAGGTGATATTACAAAAACCATTTGAGGGATTTGCTTCAAACTAATTTCAAATGGCCACATTTTTCAATAGTTTAAAATATTTCTACCAAAGACAAGCTAAAAGACAAGATAAACAAAAACTTTAAAACTTCACTTTAAAGGTGAGACACTTCGTCTTGCAGTCCAAACTTTTATGAACCAAACTATTTAAATGAACCCTGTTTGATTCTGGGGCCTTGTCAGAAAGTCTAAACTTCAAGCAGCGGCAAAAATTATCAATGAAAAACTTAATGTCCCTGTCCAAAGAGACCACAGATGGATAAAGCTGCATGAAGTTCAGGGGAGCTGGAGGGCAGAGATAAGGAGGAAATTGAGGGATCATTGTAAACACAGAGCGTGATGGCCAAAGTCTAATTGGATCAGTGAATAAGAGAGTGACTTAAAGCAGTGCGAGGGAGTGGGCATGTAGATATTAAACTTTAAGGAGGGAAATGAAGAGGATCCAGAGTGAAGAAACTATAATACTGCTGCCAGAGTGGGTGGGTGGGTGGGTGGGGGAATGGGAGAGAGGAGTCTCTCCCCACGTCTCTTCAGAGACTGAGCTCCCCTACAGCTCATTACTCCTTCATCAGCCTTCATGTCCCCAGTCTGCATCTCTATAAGTCATATACGGGGGGACTGCTGGCTGATATGAAATCTAATCTGATATTTCAGTGATCTACAACATGCATGAAATTTATCACAGCTAGCTGAACATATATAATTTCATTTTAAAAGTTATTATAAAAACTCACTTTCAAAATAAAGTTACAGTAGGAAAGACTTACGCTACAGATTTTTTAAGATCTGTTGTCATATTTACATTTTAGATTAAAAGCTTTGTTATGGCACCCAGCAGTGCTATCATATATTGTTCAGTAAATCAATAATCAGTGTCTAATTAGTGGCAGATTTTTAGTAGGTATTCTCTCACACAGCACAATAGCTTCAGTGTCAGTGAGGTGGATGCAAATCTTTGCTTTGAAAAATTAACAGCCATTTTGAACAAAAAAAACAAGGAGCTAAGGAGCTCTTAAGATAATTTATCCCTATTAACTGATATTCACATGTGATTAAAGACAACCTGTAAGCATTAGACAATAGTATTGCTTTAGGTAGCGCTGGCTTTACACAAGCTCAAATCTATCCTAGTTTAAAGACAAGTTCTATGAAGTATATCAGTCAAGGATATTAATGAATGCTTTGCTATCTTTACTTTGTAAAGCAAGCTAGGCTGTGCTAAATGAGACAAGAGAAGGAAAAACAAGAAAATCCACCCCTGCACTTTGTCAAGCTTCCTCTTTCCTTGTTCCTTGTCCACATGGATGCAAGTGACCACAAAGTAAAACAGAGACTGTGCATGGAGGGGAACAAAGCATGCCACATCACTCGCTGTCACCAGACACCCTGACATGCTACAATGCAATCAAGCTGGTTTTGTCACTGATGATCACATGAGTTGCATCAGACGGGATGCAGTGTTACAACAAAGTTAAGGTTCTATTCACATTAAAGAGCCCACATTTTGCTGTAATTCTGGTCCATATCTTAACTTTTAAAGACTGCTAAGGCATGTTCACACACACATATGTTCAAAAGCCATCCAAGTTTTTACATTGTGGGTGCCCCTGATCCAGCTGTATTCTCAATCTGTCTGAGCTGCTTTGCCAGAGCTCCTGCCCTTTAGGGTGTCCTTCTCCACATGGGCTCAGTCTTCTTTAATAATAATAATAATAACATCTTCAATTTATATAGTGGCTTAAACCCAGGGATGCTTTACAGGAACCCATACACATGGACAAACTATGTGGGGGGTAGGATGAGTGTAAGGGGTGGTTTAATGAAGACTAAACGCTGTGGTGAACAGGTGGTGCTTGAGACATTTTTTGAAAATGTCCAGAGATTGTGAGGTTACCAGGGAACTGGTCGGTTATGCGTTACTTGATGTCATGTTGTTACCAATTCTGCATTCTACTGGGCTTGCCACCCTTAGCCAATGGGCTCTGCAGACAAAGCAGTTATATGATGTCACGCTGTCCATTTGGCAGGATGGGGTTCAAGCAGCCACTGGAGCTGATACCGCAGCATTCTCTAGTATAGAGGAGACATGGTAATCATTCATAACATTGAACATAAAACTCAAAAATGATATGGGCTCTCTTGTGAAGCAAAAAGGCAAGTTAAAGTGATTCCACAAACTGGTTGGAACTGATTTTCGATTTCTATCTTTAATCTAGACCGTGTAGAGAAACACTTCTCTCAACCATGTCAGGGCCACAATAGTGTGTCGTGCTTGAGCACAGCAAGTAGCACTGACACTTTCAAACAAACTGGGCTCTTGAGGTCAAAAATGCTTGAGAACAGTATAAATTTCCTGCTGTGAGTGGTTCTTGCAGTCGTGCTGCTAAGATATTGCAAAGAACAGAGCTGAAAGGACTCTGAAGAAACCTTTCCATCGTATATTCAGTTTCTGTTGAAAAGACTTCCATAGAAGCTTTTACTTTGATGTTTCAGAGGAAAATTATTGCAAATAATGAGCACAATATAACATCTTCAATTAAAGATGGTATACCCTGCTATATGTTGAATCCTCTTAACAGTAGGATATGTATGGAGACAATTAGAGCAAGAAAGTGTATGCACTTCAATGGTTTCTCACCAAATTTCTCATTGTTGCATAAGATTATAATGAGCTACTCATTAAGTGTGAGCGAGATCCTCGGCTCTAGTACGACTGCTCCTGTTTCAAAGCAACTTCTCAAATAAAACATTATGATGAATGTCTTTTTCCTGATCATTTAGAAGACAAATGTGAGGAGAGGATGGAAAAGGTCCTGCCTGATCAGCACAGAAGCAATGCTTCATTACTGCTCTCATTTTAAATCAACATCAAAGTACTAGACTGGAGACATTATACTAATTAAAATAAATTTCCTGTACATATAGGGGCGCTGACCTTGCCTAAAGCACAATTCAGCAAAGAGAAAAAATCCACCCTACAGAATCCACAAATGTAATCCTCATTACATAACAGGGCAGAACATTAATATGTGAATATTAACACGTTTCCTGCTGAACAGCAAAGAGACAGACTGTAGTGATGAAGTCACCCTGAGACAAACCCTGGAGCCGCTGTGACAGTGAATAATGGGACAACTGTTGAGACATTTTCTGACTCACAGCTGCCTTCCTGACATTCAAATTCATCTTCTTTAAAAAATCTACTGATCAGCAGATGTCACCTAATGACAATATTGGGAATGACTGGGATAAGTGTTCTGTTTTTCTGTTGGGACTAAACAAACACTCTTGGATAATGAAATTACAAAACTAAGTGGTTGTGTGTAGGTGATTTAATGAGAGGTTAGACTGATGAGTTAATAAAGGAAAACTGAAGAAAAATACTTATGCTGTGTCTTAATCAAAATGTGTCAACCAGTTATTGTACTAAATGTGAGCTACAAATGAGCTACAATCTCAGCATGCAGTAAGTGTACTGTTCATGATTTCAAGGGATATAAATTATCTTTCTAATGTTTCCTAGTGTTACAACATAAAGACTATATTGAGAGAACATTCTTGACCCCCATCCCAATAATGCAGATATTTTCAAACTCATTTCATCTGATAAGAACACCAGTATAGAATAACATCATTTAATGGTCTCTCACAGGGGAAATTCAATCCTTTACACTCTATTTTTGAAACCTGCTACACAAACGCGGGCTGAAATACACATGCAAACAGGTCCTACGATCATATACACTCACTGGCCACTCAATTAGGCACTCTTGTTCAAAATTTTGTCAACCCACACAGCCAATCTCATGGCAGCATCTCAGTGTATTTAGGTTTGTAGACATAGTCAAGACAACCTGCTGAAGTTCAAACTAAGAACTAGAATGGAGGCAAAAGGTGATTTAAGGCTGCTTTCACATCTTACATGTTTGGTCTGGACCAATTGAACTCTGGTTCATTTTATGGACAGTTCGGTTGATTTACATATAAATTACTTTAAGCTGGGGTGGTGTGAAAGCTCATACAAACTCTGGTGTGGAGCACAGACTCATGAGAACAGGACAGGTTTGCTTCCAAATGATCCAAAGTTTGGTAAGTGGTGGGTGTGAAAGCCTCTTGAACCAAAAAAGGCAAAAGAACCAAAAAGCAGGGCATTGTACATGGCTTGAATCTGGCAAAATATCAAGCAGAGAGTGGCTAAAGTTAGCATTGCTAGTACTGCCATCCTCTGGTCCTCTGAACAGGTTAGCATCTACAATTCTGTGCAGAGGGAGGTTACAAATGGCTCTGGTAGATAAGTCAGTTTCATTGGAGCAGACTATTAGAACTTCATCTTTATTTTATCACTCAAAATACTGCAGAGCTGCTTGAAGCCAGGTGTGTTCTTCAGGGTCACATTAGTCCAGATGGCAGGAATGAAGACTACAGATACAACTAGAGGTAGTAGGCTATATTACACATCATTTGAAAGGCTCTTTTCTGTTTGATATAGTGCAGTGTGAAAGAAAATCAAACCAAATGAATAAATAAAAAATGTTGCAACTTCATCCTCAAACTGAACCAACTCTGCCAAACTTTGAATGTGGCATGTTATTGGTGCCAGACATGCCAATCTCCACATTACAGAAACCACTGATGTACTGGGCCTGTCACTCACAAACAACTCAGGGGTTTAGAGAAGGCCAGAGAAAGAGAACATGTCCAGCTGTTTTCTGGACAAAATTGCATTGTTGATGCCACAGTTCAAAGGAGAGTGGCCAGAGTGATTGTAGATGATTGCCCACAGTAACTAAAAAAACTGCTTGACCATCTCTGTATGAACAACACATTAAATTTTGAAACAGATAAGCAACAGCAGCAGAGGTGCCACTCCTGTCTGCTAAGAGCAGAAAACTGAGGCTACAAAAGCAGGGACTGACGGAAATTGAACAAAAGCAGATTTGGAAAATGTTGCTTGGTTTGGCAACTAGTTTAGAGGGCCTCTTAGCCTGACAAACACAAGTGGTCTAGATAATGGATGGATGGTAAAACATTTTGGTATATTTGTAAATTCAGCCAGTGCTGGTGGTATGTATTGGCCTATTATCAACTTTTTAAAGAGCCGTTATAATACTTCTTTGAGTTTTCTATGCACATTAGTGTGTTAAACATGTCTCCACAGGAAAACAGTACCTTAACAAAGAAGGCAGAGGGTTTGCTGCATGAGGAGTTCTCCCTCTTCCCCTCTTTCTGGTGCAAGCAGCTGCCTAAAATTTATTGTTCCCTCAAATAGACTCCCCAGTGTGACGTCTTACCTGTCTTGTGTCAGTTTAAGCTCCTAGGCCTGCAAGGGCAAGCCCATCGCAGAGCATAGACATTAAAATGACTTAAGTGCTGGTGACAATATGGCGACAAGCAGCACTAAACTGACCAACGACCACAGAGTAGATCTGTAAGCCACTCAGAGCAGATTGGGCCCCTGTGATGGAGGGATCCTTAAGATTCTGACAGAGCATCTCAGACTGAGAGATAACATAGCACTATCAGGGGTACTCTGTACTTGAAAGGTGAAGGTTGAAGGCTTTTTGAACATAAATGATCGTGACAAAACCCTAGCAGTCATCAATAAAATATAGGTACCTGATTTGAGGTAAAATATGGGCTCTTAGGGCCCATTTACATTGTCACCAGAAATGACAAAGTTTTTCCTTTGCCTTTTCAAAAGTGCTCCATGATCCAGCGGAGACAGTGTGATAACAATGCGCGTTCACACGGATCCACAAGAACAACTGAAACGTGGTTGCATGCATGCCAGGCCAGTAGTTGACTATGTAAGTTTGTAGTCTCCTTGGCAAATATAACAAATGTGTCTCCGCTGGTCAGAGTATTGACGCAGCAAATCCACATTTTGTTGGAGGAGTGATAACAAACCTACCACATTTAGCAGCACACATGTTGCTCGATAGTCGGCCATAGCTGTTGTTGTTGTTGTTGTTGTTGTTCCAAGGTGCGTGCGCTACCTTTTTCTGAAATAGTACTGTGCATGTACCACACGTCCCCATTTTCCAGGACAACAGCGACTCCTGTTTACATGTAGATGACAACGAAAATGTTTCAAAACTTTTCACTCTGGACCCCAGCTTAAAAAGTTTGCAGATTCAAGCACTCCGTGCACCATTCTTGTGTAAACTGAAGACACAAACGCAACGAAAACTCTCAGTTTTCAGCCGTTTTCACTGTCATGTAAACGGGCTCTTAAAGTTATTGCTTTTTGCGTTATGGAGGTAGATATCCAGTAGACCATGTTGGTAAACAGACGGACTTCCTCTGTTACATCATCCCCTCAATGCAACACTTGTGGCTCAGCTTGTCCTGACAATTTGCCACAAAAATTAATTTCATTTACAGATTTGTAAAAATGGCAAAAAAAAAAATCCTTTCCTTGTGTGAGAAAGGTATTGAAAGCATCTGCATATGGTGCATTTCAACCACAGATAAACATCTTATCTGAAGATATAAAGGGCCAAGAATATGGTGATACAGCTTGTATAAGCTTCAGAAAAATCTGCTGATGAAGCAAGCAAATTATAACTTTTTTTTAATAACAATGCTGCTAACTACTCTGCTTATTGAGACAATTTCTTAATGATTCTTTTATCGATTCCTGTGGATTTTCTATGTTGAAAAAAGTCTGCACACACAGGTTTTCAGTGGCAGCAATATCAAACACATGACACTCAATGGCATTCAATGTCAAGCTGCATAGATAAATGCTTTTGCAAGTTTTTGCTGTCTCCACTTAGAAAAAGTTGTGTAGTTTGCATCTTTTTGTTTAAAATTAAGCCACAACTTCGACCACTTCTGTCTCCTGTCTGCCATGAATTTTGACATCTTCACTATGATCTCTGCTGACTGCCTCTGATAAGAATATGGTGTCCTTAATTTGCAAGGCATGCAGAAAAAGTGGAAGGAATTGATAACGTAAATGTTAAGCAAAAAGACTTATGATATCGATGCCTTGAGGGAGATTTTACCCATTGTCAACTGGAATTGGTTTACAATTTCAATCCCTAGATGCAACGCTCTTTTCTGGAAATGTCGGTGAAAGTGAAAGAGCAATGAGATATTTTGAAATTAGATAAATCAACTTGCTAAGAACACATTTTGCAGTGTACTGGCCATCTTAATCTAGTTCTGAAGAAGCCAATAAAAAATGTATGGCTTCACATGTAATCACTGCTTGCATTAGCTGCTTCTGGCGCAGAGTAGCATGTGAAAAAAGAACTGTTATGACGTAAGAAAACAGTGGAGCCCCTGGAGTTTTGATTTAGCTCTCGGTACGTATGTATGAGGGGGGTTTTCTAAGGTAATCCTGCAAACTGCCTCCAAATCTCCAGAAAGAAGCCAGCTAAGATGTATGCAGTGTTATGTAACAGCTCGTTCTGAAGTTCACCCTACACCAAGAGACAAGAGGGGGAGATGAACCTGTCAACAGTTTTACTAGTGCTTTAAATTTCAGTTATTCAAGAGTTTGCAGGAAGGAAAGAGTAAAGAATGCATTCATTTGTGCAACAAAGAAAACAACTTGTGTTTTTTATGTTTATTCATTGTTAAAACAAAAGGAGCAAGAATTGGAAGGAGAGCGATGCAGTGAATGAACATAATGAGACTGTGGTGTGTGTTTCTGAGTGTGTGTCAGGGGAGCACCTAAAGGATAAAAGGAATACAAGATGTGGTCATGTGAGTCCTTGCTGCAGCATTCCCATTAAAATCTCATCAGTGTTTGTGCTCTTTGCAGTGTTTACAGAACATATAATGCGGATAATGAGATGGTACTGCACTTTGTCTCTCTTGTACCTGCCAACTATGAGCAGGGGGGACGAAATGAACAACATACGGTCATTATCATCTGTGTTAAAACATGTAAAGGCTGCTTGTGTCTATGTGAAGGCATGATTATAAACATACATGCAGGAAACCACAACAGCCTTGCTGTAGGCATGTAAAAGCTGGGGGGTGATGGTATGCAGAGATAAATAATGTTTTAATTTAAATGTAAAAATACAGTTCCTTTAAAAAAATCTTCATGCTGAGGGATATCTAGTTCAAAGAGATATTGGTGATGGTTTAAAAAGATCATTTTATGCTCTTTTGAGTTTTACATATCTTTCATGTGTTTGAAATGCCTATTCCTCATTATAGAGAACTTCTGTGCACAAGACCAAAAGTCTATGGCATCAGGACGTGCTGTTTGTTACTGTTTACTTTTATGTCAACAAATTTCTTTATATCATAAGTTAAGTTTAGAATCAACATGAAAATGACAAAATGAAAGAAGGCTCACGGTGTTGAGTGGTCACGCACACAAGCGGGCACCCACAGTTGATATATAAACACAATATAAGTGATGTTGAATTACAATACATTCTGCCAGAAAGCTGACAGGCAGTATTATGAAACAACGGGAAGACAACCACTGAAAGACCCACCGCATGTCTATCCATCTTAGGTGTCATGTTGATGTGTCGGTGGCTAGAGCAGTGTTTTCATCAGACATACAGGAGACACACAGAGTCTGCATGCTCGATCTTTAGTCGCCTAAATACTCGTGCTAATTTCAGACAGACTCATTAAATTGTTATTCAGAAAGTGTAGAAAACAGATATTCTGGGTCTCTACTAACCAGTAACGAAGGGGCTGCATGACAAGCTTTAGTGCAGGTGAACAACATCGCACATCCTGCAATGTGACTACTGCACATGCATGCATCATAGTTGCGGTAAAGAAACACCAGTGCAAGTATAATCCATCAGTTTACACTTTACGATGGTACACAAAAATGATGAAATGTGAAAGCAATGAATATGCCTATGTTGTGGCTGATGGGCACAGCATAACGGCTAAGTGGGTACGACTTAAATGAAAACTCTGGGGTTTAGTTACTCTATAAACACGTTAAACAGATAACAGTATAAAGCATATGAAACAAATCTAACTATTTTCATCTTAAGATTTAATACAGTTCACAGCCTGCACAGTTAAAAAAGTTCAAAGCTTGTTTTAAGGGTTTAGTTACTACTGAAAGCAAAAGAGCACGAGAAACTTTGTTTATTGTAAATACACCCAAAAAGTCCTCATTTTGCCTTAAATCAGGTTCTTAAATTTAATTTATATGACTGCCAGAGTATGTTCACAATCACTAATGATCTAAAAACCTTCTAGTTTCTAAGTAAACTAATATGTTTAATAATGCCAATCGACTTAGACTGCTGAGCAAACCATGGTAGGACTTAACACTAGTGGACCTATACTATTATCATTATTATTATTATTATTATTGTAATTATTATTATTATTATTATTGTTACTATTATTATTGAGGGGGTGGGGGTGTATCATGTGGAGGAGACATGTAAAACACACTAAAGAGCGAATGAAACTTGAAAAAGCAAAATACAGTGTGGGAAAATTAAATTCCTCACAAAGGTGTTTGCTAAGATTTAAAGCATATTGCAAATAAAACAAGAAATTGGACCCTTCTGAATGCCAACACATTTTCAAAACCACTGATTTACAATGACAGATAACTAATTTTGGTCTGAACTTGTTCGACAAATGGTTATGTGAGTTTGCTCTGTCTTTAAATTATATTGTTGCCTCAAAGTAAGCGTTAACATTGCAGACATAAAAAATAAAATTTCATGATTCCTGAACCGTATTACTGTCAGCAATGTTGATCTGCTAGAGAATTTAAAAGGCTCTCATATTAATGAGCACTGCATGTTTTTTGTATTTTATTTGTCTTCATTGAAGGGTTAGAAATGCTTAATTGTTGACATATTTTAAACTAACGACAGTCAAGTCAGCTCATCAAAATCACAGACATTTTTGGACTTCCAGCTGCACCTCTGGCCCTGCTTTAATGGATGGACCCTGGGATTTTATCCTTCAGTGGTTTTGTCTTTATCTCTCTTTAAACTGTGGTGTCATCCCACTGTCCCTTCTCTATTTTCAGACGCTCGTCTCTTCCATCCCTCCCAATCAATCGCAGCTGTGGGGAGATCCCTTGAAGATGGCGCTCCATAAGTAATGATTTTCTGCTCAGCTGAGCAATGAAATGTACACATGCACTCCCTCTGCCTTTCGCACCCTGACTCTCTCTCTCTCTCTCTAAACCCCATCATCCATCCTTCAATGCATCTTATTAAAGTTTTAAAGCTCAGGTAAGCAGGCACATCAGCGCATCCTTCCACCCACCCACTCAAACGCTGCTGAACTCCAACCCATCCCCTCTTCTTTTCTCACTCTCTCACTCTGGGGCAGCCTGAAATTAAAGAGAGGACAACTCAGCAGTCTTTATTTAGAAAATAATAAACTAACAGGCGAGACAGCAAAAACAATAAACATAGACCAGGAGGAAGAAGAGGAGAGAGGGTCCGCAGGGAAGAGTTCTAGGTCTCAGGAAAAAAAGCAGGAGGGCAGCGTGATTCACACAAACAGGCCACAGCTGGGTTTTTTTAAGTGGAGAGGAGGCTCTTGGAGCAATGGGACTTCTCTCAATCAAATTCATTTATTCTCCTCTCAATGAGACAGGAGGATTCCAGATGTCAGCTGTCTACTATTTTTGGGAAAGTAAAGGCTACTGCTGAAGAATACAAAACACATATTTCCATGCTCAGAGAGTTCACAGCATGGTCATGCAACTTACTGCTCGAGGTCCATTATAGGCAACAAGGAGTTCGTCTAATAGACACAATCTAGCAGCAGGGATTTCCACAAGCGCCGGCTGCCGGCCAATAGTTAGGTAACTATTTATAGGTCACTTCTTTCTATGACATTTTAACACACAGAAGCACTTTCCTCCCTGAAATCCTTACATAGGATACAAATGAAAAGGTATTTTAAGTCTGTTCAAGATGCTGAGACAAAGTATTGGTATTAGATAAAAATAAGGATGGCCTATTGCTTTAAAAGCTACTTTTAATTAGAAATGTAATTATCTTTTCATATTGTCACATGCTTGAGATCGAACCAAAGTTGAACATGAAATGCTGAACATAATTCATAAATTTAATATAACGTATTTTCTTCTAGCATGCTCATAATCATACATCAGTGCTCCATCTTGTAAGGTTGCCAGTGAATCCATGTTTGAATCTTCTCTTTGAAAACTTAACATATGAAGTATAATGAATCAGCTAATTGAATGCATAATTTGTAAATTCAACTGCCACTGGGGCCCTTATTCAAAGCAGTAAAGGAAAAATGACTGGACGGGCTCATAAAAGCATTTTGGCATTGCTTGCAATATGAACCAAGAAGGTCACTTCTCCCTCATTATTGTAAATTAATCCATGAAAAAACAAGTAAGCAGCAGAGGTGGGCAGAGCTGAGCAGCACAATTGGGCCTCATTGTTATGGGACTGGGGTATAAGAGACTGGATATTGAACAGCTTATGCAACAGAGAAGTGCAGTTGATGGAGGGGATTAATTGTGGTCCATTGTAAGAAAGCAGCTGTTAACACGAAAAAAGTTAAAGAGACAGCTTTTAGGGGCTGTTCCAATGTCCTTATGTGGCTGTCTCCTAAGAAAAAGTGATTCTAAAGGAAACATAAACATGCCATGTATGTCACAGAGGCTCCATCATGTTGGCCACTAAGACAAGCGGAGCTGTAACAGCAGTTATATTGATCCTGAAAAGTCATGGTTCGCACTGCACATTGTAAGTACACACTCAACATAGATATATAGTTAAAGAAAAAGGCTAGCCATATGCACACTCCAAAAAAAGGAAAAAGTAATTGTATTTATTCTCTGTTAACTGCTATTAAATAACCAACTAAGAAGAAGCAAGACAAAAAAAAAGATGAAAAGATACATATTACCAAAGTCCCACAGCAGAAATATGACACCCGCTGGTTTCTTAGCCCTCTTCTCACAGCAATGAAGACATTACTGAAGCTAAAATTTTAGAAGTGCCACGCAGTGGTGGAAGAGTTAGCCGACCCCAGCTTCAAATATTTATGTGACACGCCAAAATGCTCTTCTTATGTCCCATGAAGAAGCTGTAACAGTCTGCTCCAAGTGATAAACAATGATAGGAACCTGGAAATATGCATTCTAGATATTTTGTTGCTATTTTCCTGTTAAAGTGGAGACCGAACTAAACCTTGAACACCAAAACAAAGTTTTGAACTGAGCTTAGAGGTCAGTGAAGTGTTATGCCCCTCACAACAAGACAAAGACCACACCAACTAACATTAAAGTACTGTGCTGATTTTGAAAAATGTTCAGAATGTCCAAGGTAACATAAAAAAATAGCTTTAACATCCATCCATCCATCTAAACTGATTGTCCCTTTCAGGGTCACAGGGGGATGGAGACTATCCCAGCTGACACTGAGCAATCACAGGGCTGACACAGATAGACAGATTGACACATGCACTCACACTGAACAGCAATTTAGAGTCATCAGTTAATTAAACCAGCATGCTTTTGGTCAGTGAGGAGACCAGAGAAAACCCAAACATGCACTGGGAGAACATGTAAACTCCTCACAGAGATGCTGACCTGATTCAGTTGAACCTCTTGCTGTGAGGCAGCAGCACAACTCACTGCACCAGTATGCAGCCTTATAGAAGGATCACTCTTAATAAATGTTTACATTTCAGAGCCTAAATACTATTCATTGTATCTTCAATTTAACTTATATAATAAAGGAAAAGTCTTTTCATGTTTCTCAATAAATACCACTACATTTTCCCTGGTATTTAACAAAGACCCAAAATTCATGAATGTGAACCTCTGAAGGTTGACCTTCAAACTCCCACTGCATGCTTAAACCTCCATTTTTGAAGGCAGAGGGTGTTGACGACCAGTTCAGTCAATATTGTCCAGTTTCCTTTCAGCAACTTGTACTCTAAATGGATTGTTTCCAAGAGTTATCAATATTAATGGCATAATACTGAAACCTCATTATACTGAAGGTCATGGCGGGATGAGGATTCAGAGCGAGGAAGATAAACGAAACTCGTCAAATATTTCTGGCAGAGGAGAAACATTTGGTGAGCAGCAGGATGCCTCCTGAAGGCAGCCTGTCATTCTCATTTTAAAACACACAAAAAATAATTGCCTCTCTGAATTTTTGTGTTGCAAATGTGTTAAATCATCCCTGTGATTTTAGCTGGAGCAAAGGGGATTTGTTCATTAAAATGCAGGAAATGTGCAGAGAAGTAATGATTTATGGGCTCAGAGGGACACTGCAGATGGATACAGTATATCAGCAGATAGCAAAGTGGATTTTCTTTAGATAAATATTTAAACCAGCCTTATGTTTGGAGCGTGATGTCTGTTTCTGTGTAAAATAAATGTTACTTTTTGGAAAAAATGCAGATGAAAAGAATGGAATATATGAAATAGAGCTGAATTATTTTGGGGGTAATGAAGTGATAAGAGTTTCTTGAAATCAGTGCCACAACTGATAATGCTTATCAATCCAATTTTTAACCTATTCCCTCATCATCACCTCTTCTTTCTATGCGTGGGCCTCCACAGATTTTATTTGTCAACAAGATCAAATACTTGGCCCTAACTGTCAATAAGGCTCAACATCACATTATATTGTTGGTTTTAACTGTAGGTTGTTTTTAATACCTCATTGTGCCTTACTGCTGTTCTTCTTTTAAATCAGGAAGTGCATCAAAATTTTGTTGTTTGCATGTACGATGACGATGAACCTAATTTATTCTATTCTATTCTATTCGATGTTATCTGTGTTGTGAGTGTTGTTTGTAATAATACAGCCACAAACACTGCATGTTGAGTTGTTGACGTTGTTTGTGTAAAATTAAGTCACACCAGCTGCAGATGTTTTTGAAGGTTCTGCCCCTGAAGACATTTTCGAACGGCTCTTTCCCAGAAGGACTATCGAAATATTTCTGAGACGGATATATGGAAATGTCCGTCTGGTGTGTCATGTTAGAAACAGTCGATTCTCCATGAGAACATCTACCACTGTGACATCCTACCACTGTTTTGTTGTTGGGGTAGCAAGCAAATTGCAGAGCATAGACTGTGGCAAGAATACTAGGGTGTTAAAATGATGCTCAAACACACTAAACTGACCAATTACCACGGAGAAGACCAGTCAACCAACAGAACAGACTGGGCCCACGTGGGGAAGGAAACTAAAAGGGAAAGGAGGTCCAACACAGTGTCTCTGACAAATCATAGAGGTGGATCGGGGGCACTCAAAACGTCAAAACTGGCTGATTTTTTTTTTTTTTTCTAATACTGGCGATTGTGAACATACTCTAGAAATTACCTCACCAACTATCTGAACTTGAGTTTAAGGCAAAGCAACTTCATTTACGCAACACTCATACAAATTTATAAAGTGGAGGTTTACCCTTTTAATATGTTTGGATCAGAGGTGGGACCAGGGGCCACATTCGGTCCTCTTCCTCATTTAGTGCTGCCCGTGATTCATTTTCAAATTTGAACTTATTGCAAATATAAGGAAAACACGTGAACTCTGCCAAACATGATTTAATTTGCCAATACAACACAATGCACCACCGACAATATAAAAAAGAGATATTTTTAATAGAGTCTTTCTTGCTTGTAAATGTTTCATTCTCTGCAGGATGTTGGGATACCTTATTGGATGTAATTATTTCTGTAAGGCTGCCTTTGCATTTGTATATACATCAAGAAAAATAAATGTTGGCAAAACATACTCAATGGCAGGTAAATATGTTAACTTCATTAGAAAACACCTTAACATCTTATGGCTTTAATTCATTATCAAACTCAGTTAATTATTGATAGGCTTATATTCTAGGAGTTTTAACGTGTAAATGTTGGTATTATTTTTGTAGAACTATTGATCCTAATTAGGCTTCATATTTGGCTATTTAAATACTTTCTTAGATTTTCCATCACAAAGCAACAGAATAATACGGACATCAATTCAACACTGGCTCTTTTTGATAAGTTATTGATCATTACGATTGTCTCAATTGAAGCATCTGATGCTTTGACAATTTGGCCCACATGCAGTGAGAGTTAAATCTTCGTGGCCCTCATGGTGACAGAAGTTGCCCATGCCTGGTTTAGATAGTCAAAAACTTTCAAAGTTAGTAGACTATTGATTATTCAATGAGTGATCAAGAATTTTGAGGAGGACATGATTAGTCTGTCTGTCTGTCTGTCTGTCTGTCTGTCTGTCTGTCTGTCAAAGCCTCAGAACCTACTTTTTGTCATTATTTCTTATTGCAACACGTTTCAGTCAGCACTAAACAAAAGATGTTTAAAAACTGTCTCTGCTTGTGACGGCCTCATTTACGCTAATTGGCTCTTACTTGTCAGAGCAAGAGTCTGCACACACAAAGTGAGATGAAGTATCTTCATGTAAATATAGAGCATGAGTGACATATCTGTGTTTAAAATCTTCATGCAATAGGAGGTGATGCAACCACCTTTGCCTGGGTGTGCAAGCCCCTCATACCCTCCCCGTGTCCCCTCCTTCAGCTGACTGACTGATGCAACCTGTGAGTTTGTGCAGTTCAGCCAGAGGCTCTGTCAGTACAGTCCCCTGAATGATGCATCACGCTGCACTTTACATCAGGCCACTGTATCGGCCAAGTCTCCTAAAGTGCCTGAATATCTTCTGTCTTTTTCACTCCAGCTGCCTCTGCAGGGATCATCAAGCTTACCTCGCTGTGGATAATGTCGGTTTACATTTTTCATCATGGCTGAATATTTCTCATCAGAGCTGAATACTGAGCAGGTTCAGAGCTCAGAGGAATGTTTGCTCTCTGCACAGGGCACATCACCGTGTCCTCAGAGTGCCCAAGCCATGATTCTACCTGCCAGGACAGGCTTTGCAAATTAATGACTGACACACTGTATCCTCTGTGGTGCGTTCTTCTCTGTGCTGCAGGAAAAAAGAGTACCCAGCTGGACTAAATTCCACAATCCTGACAAAAAAAATCCAGAAATAGCAAGGCATTTAAACAGGAGAGGTGAGCCACAGCAGAATTAAACTATGATGAACAGAAAAGTTATTCACATTCTTGGAAAGTGGAAAACTTCTGTCAATCTTCTGGTCTACTGAGAATATCCAGAATGGTGTTACAAGTGATGTTTCAGCCCCAGTTGGCTTAAAACCTTATGTTTATAATCTCATTTAGGGACAATACTGTTTAATAAATAAGACTTTTGTGACAAATCTGAGTACAAAGAATTTGGGACACATTGAATACTCAATCAGAACAACTACTGTGATGCATAAACTGTGTTCAGGGCTGCTGCATTCTGTTATAACACAATAAAGAATGAAAAGAACTTTCAAAGACCTGTTGAAGAAAATTAAAAAAAAAATGCACCACATAACAATAGTGCTTTTCAGACTTCACAGGGATTAAGTGATGTTCTAATACCCCTTAGGTAAAGAGTTGTGTTCATAAGTTTGTTGACTTATTTATTTATTTTGTATTGATATGTTTGCATAATCATAATGTCACCTTACAATAACTACTTTTTCATGCCAGTGATTCATGACTGTTTTTTCTTCTTGAAGCCAAAGTATTTGAAGCTTCTACATTCTTCTCCTTCTCCCTGCTGCTCACAGACTTTTAACATGCTCACGATAAGCACAAGAGGTCTCCAAGACAATCGTTTTGCATTGTAATCAAATTGTTTTCATGAAAAAGATTCACAATCTTCTTTTTTTCATTGTACAGCCTCTCTGTGCATCCTGAACAGTGGGTGTGTTGTTGTGGTGTGGTAGCCGAGCCTTTCCAGCTTTTTAATTAAACATTTTCCACTTTCAGCCAAGAGTTTTTGTTTTGTTTTGTTTGCATTACATCTACACTGCTGTAAGTAGCCAATATAAACATTACAAGTGGATGAGCTGTAGACCTTGAACACGTTTTATTATCCTTTTCTGTGTAAAATTCTATTATCAAGCTTCTTAATGCGCTGCTGGCAGAAGAATATCCTTGTACATGCATTTTTATGGAAGCAAGGAATGTATTGTTTAAAATGGATTTTTAATCAAATTGGAATTTAATTACATCGTCATTAACTGGAATATTTACACCTCCAATGTGTACTGACTAAAGCTTAAAGTTCTTTATATTTGAAAATAAATAAAGTACTAAAATTAGGTTATAACATTGGCTTCACCATGGAAAAAAAGTGCTTGCTACTGACTTAAAGGAAAGATAATAGCCAAGGAAATTATGAAAAAAATAAATTATTAACATCACAAAGAGAAGATCAAGTCTGACATGTCCTTTGAATGGTCTGAGTTTTTAAAAGTGAAAGATGACATTTAAAGGAGCACTGGTGTCCTTATTTACAGGACAAAGACAGCAGGAAGACACCACACTGAGTAGTATCCAGCTGCGTCCCAGCCACAGGAGCCTCACTATGGTACAAATAAAAAATCTAATTAAAACATTTTCATGCATTAATTTGTTAACAGTAACAGTAGGCTTTATAAAGGCCTGTTGAAAACCACCTGTGTTGTTTTAAAAAGACCAAAAAATGTGACTGAAACTTTACCATCTGAGGGCAATCTTGATGGGCGTGGTGAGGCAGGAGGTGAACAGGTCTGCTGGGAGGTCAGGGTTCATGGGCAGCAGCTCACTGGCCTCACAAGCAGCCAGCTGGATGCAGTTCTTCATGGAGGGCGGCAGGGGCATCTGGGCTAGTGGATGGCTGGGGTTGATGGCTGCAACCTGGACAGGTAAAACATGAAGATGATTTTTAATTATCTTTTTTAGAGAAGACATATCATGAAAACCTACTTTTGCTTTTGTGAAATAAGCCGATCCCGTCCTCCTTTCATGGTCTAACTGTGCCTGAAAACATGAAAACTGACGGCCTGTTCAGAGTCTGTGCTCACTGTGACATTACAGTGAGTCATTGTGATTACACTTGGCCCTTACCTTGTAACTCTATGAATCTTCACTCACAGCAGTGACAGCACACAGCACTACTACTGCAAACCCACAGTAAACGAGGGGTTGGTCAGAAGAACCAGGATCTCATTTGCATTTAAAGAGATATACACCAAGCATGATTATTCTAAGAAAAGCTATTCTGAGCTGGTTAACATAAGGCTGAAAAACCTCTCAGGTGATGGGGCCAATTTTGACAAGAATATAGCACTGATGTCTCATAAACATGAGGCACTGGTGGCTTAGTCTGGTAGTTGGCTCTACCATCAATCAGAAAGTCAAGGCTTCCAGCTCTGGCTATCACATCTCAATGCTTCATTGGACACTCAACCCCAAGTTGATTTCACTGCTGCATCAGGTGTGTGTAAATGGGTATGAAAGAGCGAGGATGTGTTAGCTTATGCTGATGGATGACGCATAGAAACTCAGAGCCATCAGTGGGTAAATGTGAGAGTGAATGGGTGTTAATGGGTAGGTGTGACCTGTGAGAGTGTGATACAAGCTCAAGCCCATTTCCCATAAAGGCCACAGGGGACTGAATTAAGAGTCTTAAAGGAGTATGAAATGTCATCTTTGATTATTATGTTGTTTGATCACCACCTGCACCAAATTTGGAGACTTAGAATGCATGCTTTAAAATGTCACCCACCACAGAAAATCATCCCAGGATAAATCTGGGTTTTACACTCAAAACAAAAAAGTATTGAACTGCTCCACAACCTGACCCACAGTCTGGAGACATGGATGACAGAGGGACAGCAGAGAGAAGGAGCTGGGTGATTGACAACCTGGCTTTAAGTGTGAGAAACTTTGTTGTTACTGTTTGCGTCTTCCACAGCAGAAACATCCCTTTGTGGCAAACACAGACATTGAGAAGGTTCCTGCAAAACTCTGCCACAAAAAAATATGACAGTTTCAATTCAGTTCAGCAGCTTGATAGAACCAAGTTTGTTCCACTACAACAGTAACTTCTGAATAATATTGGTATCACTGCATAGTCTTAATTTTGGCAGACGTTTGAAACACAAAATCCTGATCAGACAAGGAAGACTACAGCTGGATAATCAAAATCCATCCATCAACTATACCGCTTATACCTTTTGGGGTTGCGGGAGCTCGAGCTTATCCCAGCTGACATTGGGCAAGAGGCAGGGTACACCCTGAACCGGTCGCCAGCCAATCAGGTAAAGGATACTGTCTGATATGATTCTAGTAGAAATCACACCACTCTGATACTATCACTTCAATAAAAATGTGGGTTGCAAGTAGTTAGATAAAGGTAGGTAGGTAGATAAAAGGAAAGGTAGGTTATTTGGTAAATTGATACGTTGGTTGGTAGGTACATGTGTGCATTGATGTTGATGATGAGTTAACATATTTAAATTCTTGATCTCAACATCAATTAAAATAACCATAAGATAAGCATTTTTCCATAATTAAGCAGCCCTAAAATGTGGAAAAGTAAATAGTAGAGCAGAGCAGGGCTGGGCAATTAATTGAAACCGACATTTAGATCCTCTAATCAAAGTAATTTTACTCGATTATTGTCGATTATTTCAAATATTTTCCCTGTGTAAGTCACAGGACTGCGCCGCCTCCATACAGTCTGCGTTCACTTTCGCCAAGAGCCAAGGACGCGCTGCCAACATGGAGGAAACAAGCGCCAATCTACCTGAGGACCTTGTAGCCAAGAAAAATGCTGTCTACATTGTTTGGGCACATTTTGGATTCTGTGCAGAGGACATCGAGCAGAAAGAAGTTAAGTGTAAATACTGCAGGAAGACCTTTCAACGACCGTCGGTAACACCACCAATTTGTTCCAGCATAGCATAAAAAAACTGTTCTTTCATCGTAGTCGAGGTAAGAGCTTCAATTAATCGTGATGCTGAGATAAGGTAATGTCGCCCAGCCCCAGAGCTGAGCAGTATATTGATTTTTCCAACACAGTTGTTATGTACGCATGCACAAGTAATGGGCACATACAAAGTTGATGATGCAACCCCAAGCACATCATTGACAAATCAATAAATTGATTTGTTTATTCACAAAACAATTTAAAAACAGGTGCATACAATTATCATTTCTCTTGGAAAGGTCATTTAAGAAATGGGACTCCCCAAAGGCTAGCCAGAGCTTTCAAGTAGGGGCCCAGACGTCAAAAAATACACACACAGTCAAAATATGACACACACAATTTCTAACATAAAACCTAGACTGAACCTAAAATTCTCAAGTAGAGTAGTGTAGGACTGGTGTATGGTTGGCAAGAGGGTGTGTTGGTAGGATTGAGAAGATTTGCTAGAGTCACTACTTCAGTGCAAAAGTAAAAAAAAAAAATAAATAAATAAAAAAAAATCACAGTTTACATTAGTCACTTTAAAACTTTGGATTTTGAGAGTCTGCATACAAAAATCCCAGTAAATCTCAATTGGGTTCAAATCTCTGACAAATTACCACAGAAATGGCTAGAAATAAGCAACTGAGTAAAGAAACAAGAGTACTGATTTGTACAATGAGGAAAGGATACACTGAAAAAGAAATCGCCAAAGGCCTAATGGTGTCCAACAAAGGAGTTTACTACACTCTGAAGAGACGAGAAGAAACTTGAAGTTATGATGACAGAAAAAGGCCTGGAAGACAGAGGGTTACTACAAAAGCTGAGGATAAACATATTATTGTCACCAGCAAGAGAGATCGTCAAGAAACAGGACCACAAATGAGAGAGGAAATCAACATGACAAGGTCAAAACCCATATCTCTGACAACTGTCTGAAGGTTTGTGTAATTGCAAAAAAAAAAAAGAAACACTACTTCATCCACAGAACAAGATAAAGATATATGAGTGGGCAAAAGCTCACAAAATTGGACCTATGGTGATGGGAAACAAGTTCTCTGGATCGAAAAAAGCAAGTTTGAACTATTTGGGTCAATATGCAGAGTCTATGTCTACAGACAAACTGGTGAACGTCTTAAAGCACCGTGGGTACCACCCACAATAAAGCAAGGCGCTGGTAGTGGCATGGTATGGGGATGTTCTGCAGGCGATAGAGGAGGAAATTTGTTTGAAGTAAACGGTATCATGAAGAAGGAACAGTTACACTCCATCCTTCAGCATCATACAATTATATCTGGACCAAGACTTGTGGGTCAAAGTTTGTTTTGCAGCAAGGTAATGACCCTAAGCATTATGCTGAGCTCTGTCAGGGTTACCTAGACAAAAAAAGAGGATGGTGTTCTTCAAACGATGGTTTGCTCCCCTCAGTACCAGACCTCTCTCCATTTGAGGTTGTGTTGGATGAATTGGATCGACCAGTCAGAAAAGCACAAATCAGCAGTCTCTTAGTGATGAACTTAAGAAAGCTTGGAATGCAACTGCTTACACATGCCTCATGTATGACATGCTGTTGTTAGAGCCACAGCAGAAAGCAAGAAAGCAAAGTCTAAGCAAAAAAAAAACTCAAATACTTGACAATTGTAGTAAAAATATCTTCTGATAAGTTACTCTTTATATACTAATCACGTAAGTATATCAATGGAACTATGATCTTTTTTGTACAAATTTGATCATGCTCCCAAACTTTTGGCCTGCAGTATCTATCTATCTATCTATCTATCTAGATATTTTTATGGGTAGGCAGACAAGTAGGTAGGGAGATAAGTACGGTTAAGGTGAGTAGGGTAGGCAGATATGTAGGAGATAATCAGGGTGGGTAGTTAGGTTGGTGTACTTAATTCATTAAAAACTTGTGGCATTACAGCAGTTGACCATTGAGCATGCAAACCATAAGTAAAAGAATAAAGACAAGAAATACCGTCAAAGAAAGTTTTACATTTTTTTTCCTTTATGTTAAACTTTCATAAATAGCAGACAAACTTCAACAAAGTCTTAACTATGCAAACACATGAGCAACATTTCCATATATTATACTGTCAAACATAAAATACTCTTTCACACTATTTTTCTTGTTTTTTTTTAATGAATTAACCATTAGCCTAATAAGCCATGATATTGAAAAGTAAATCAACTTAATGGTCTTTTAGTGTAGTATAGTCATATATTTGAAAAAAATAGAAAGAGCTTTGCCTAAATTGCACAAACACACTGGCCACATTTGAAGTAAGTGAGTGAGTAAAAACTTTCAGGGAGGTGGTCAAGTTGGTTGTGCAAGTCAGACAGTATGTGAGAGTTTGCCCATGATTTTGACAATGAAACACTTAATATTAAGTACTGAGGAACTATATGTATTAGCTTACTATATTTGTCATTTAAAAACAAGGCAGGGTGAGATGAGGACAGTTGTTGGCAGGACGAAAAACTCGAGACAATTGTGTGAAAAGTTACTAAAGCAGCTCCAATATCAAAAAATATGTTAGTTCCTTTTTTTTGTTTTAAAGATTCTCTACAAATAAAAACAACCCCATAAAGAAGCAGCCCTCTTGACATCACAATAGTTGAAGTAAAAACAAGTTCAAAAACTTCTCCAAAGTCCAAGTGTGAGTTTGAGCAAATGTCTAGAAAGGAAACAGGTGAAGGCATTCACACCCTGTTACCACCTACACAAGCCTGCTCTGACTGTTGTCATTGTTGCTGCAAGCTGTTTGTGCTCCACAGTCCTGGCACCATCTCCCGGCTTCCACAAAACTATTTAACAAAGACAAATCCACTGTTCCATTGTTGTCAACTTTTAGGAACAGACTTTGCTGAGAGTAGAAATGTATCACTTTTTCACAGCTTTATTTTTTGTGCATGAGAAGCGTTTTGTTTATCTAAAACGAAACCTCACAGTAACTTTCATCATGAATAAATTTTGTCATGGTTATTTTATTACTGAAATCAGCACAGGTTCACAATTCAATTCAACAATTCTTTCCCAAAATGTAATTCTGTCCTACATTCAGTAGTTGAGGTCTCATAGAACAAGGGATGTAGAGTACTTTCTGTTATCTAAGCTGATGACCACCATGCATGCCCTGTCTGGATTCAGTGTGTCAGTTGTGCTCTTATCCTGCAAGTTGAACACAAGCTGCAGTAAACACATGGCTGGTACTATCGGTGTTGGGGCAAGGGGGACTTAACAGAGTTGACACAACACAGTCAAAAGATGACAGAACATTTAAAAACAAATAATAAAATGAGAAATCAAGGCCACAAAACTCCACATCTGAACAATGTGTGATTTGGAATAAATAGACCCAAATATGTCAGTTAATCTAATTGATGACAGATGGATAAGACGTTGGGAAAATTTGGGGAACAAATATAGCGTGTCTGTTAAACCTGTGACCATGTATGACTTTCACTTGTACTTGGCTGTTTTAGCTAAGTTTTTTTTGTTACATTTTCTTCAGCTAATAGTAGTGATTATAATATTTTGATGTAATGATGAACTTCACACTGAGGCATTGGGAAGACACACTCTCTGTTGTATCCATAACATCTATCAACACAAAGTCAACAGTTAACATGATCACTCAACAAATGGAAACGCAGAGACAGCCATGACAGTGCACAGAAGAAACTGTTGTAGCAATGGAGGGCAGATGGTGCTGATGGTGTGGTCTGACGATAGAAAGTTCTGGATGAAGCCATGTGACTTCAGCCATTTGATCATCAAATGAGCCTTTAAAATGTTGTTGATGTATTGTAATGGACATAGCCATACTGTACATGTCATCTCAACCAAACATTAGCTCAACCTACTCACACATAGGGGTGTGTTACGGTGGGATTTAAGGTCAGCTCACCAATGGCTACTCGGTGTGGGCATGTAGCCATGTCAATCGTGTTCCTTACTTCCAAAACAAGAAATACTCAATAAATATAAAGGGGCACGATATAAAAAAAATCCCCCTCTTTCCCATACACAGTGAGAGTACACAGATCTATTTTATATTTAGACCTAAGCAATATTTTTAATCTGACACACCAGATGGACTGCTCATTATCTTCACTAGTCCTTTTGGGAAACAGCCCATAGAAAGCGTTCGGAAATAGGTAAAATCTTTTAGAGCAAATTTGAAGGGTGATTGGATGATTGTTCCGTCAATCACATTTCTTACAAACCAATCAGACACTGTCGTAGGCGGGGGTTATTGCTGTGGCATAACATACCAAACCTAAGCCACTACAAAGAGGAAATCATCAAAATATTTTGAAAGTGAAGCAAAAATAACCCCTTTATTGAAAACTGCTTTCGGTGTTGTTTGTTTTTCATTTAATGCAGAAATATGGTCCTGATCTGATACAACTGCTATTGAAGCTGTAAGAATCCATTGCTAATCTGTAGAGGAGCAGTCGCTTCCTGCTGTTGTCTCACTCATAGTTCCCATCTCTCCCTGTACTAAACAATGCTGATTGGGCCGTGCTGCTTTGGATCGCTTGTAGATTTGAGCTTGGCAAGACTGATCTGCTTGATCACAGACATTGAATCAGGCTGATCCAGCTGCTGCGCAAGGTTACATACCCATGAAACTATTAAAATTTGGACATGCGCAAATATTCCATGCATTTTTAAAATAGAAAGGCTGACCATTCAATGCTGGGTTGTTTGTCTTCACAAACATAGTTCCATAACTAGAAAAGCACTCAGAGAGCGCAGACCTCCGCCAAGCAGCTTCAGTCCACTTTGGCCTATCTGGCAATGTTAAAGAATCCTTTAAACAATTCCTGTATCCGGATGGTGATTCGGATCAGTCCCCAAATCTAATCATTTCTTCCTTATCCCATTCCATACATTTGCTGAAAATTTCATCCAAATCTGTCCATAACTTTTCAAGTTATCTTGAACACACACAAACAGACAAACACTGGCACCAACATAACCTCCTTGGCGGGGGGAATAAGGAAAATAATTCTTACTTGTGTCCTGCTGGTGGAGCAGGGGAAAGGATTTTATTAAGAATGTTCAAATGACTCTGGTAAAGGTTGTGTGTTATATGTTTTTTTTACTAAATCATTGTTGAAATCCAGAATCAGTTAAGTTGCTGAAAAAAATATTTTTATAAAAGCTATTATGTACAACCAGGGTAACTCTTGGCCAATAAAGTAAACAGTGAGGGATGAGTAATGAATGTTGTATTTTTGTTTTGTTTTCCCTCTGCTGCATAGAAACATGAGAAAACTTTAATTGCAAACCACACAAATTAGTTGTTTTTGCAGGTTTTCAGCTTGGTGTTTTTTTCTGGCAAAAGATTACACTGCTTAAGACATTTTGAGTACTTAATGATAATGTGATAGCTTATCGATCCCAGGGAGGAAATTTTCTTTTTTGTTGCCCTCTTAGCAGGCTGCCTTTTTTGCTTAACAATCCTCTTGCCTATCTTACTAAACAGAATTAGCCTAGGTATTTTCACACTGTGGGACGGCTCAATCAATACTAGCAGGGGTGAAAAATAGAAGGGGCTTTGCATATGATGTAAAACTTTAATTATTTTCAGAAGCTCTTGACTATTTATGTGCTCATTGTGTTGTTTTGTTGATTTGTCGGCAGGGAGTTCAATATGGTTTCTGTCTTTTGCAGAGTCGACTTTAATGAGCTGTGGGTCTTAATGAAGGCAGAAAACCAACACTTTCCTTTATCATTGCTGACTGCTGCGGCTGCGGCTTTCACCTTTCAGCTCAGCCTAATTTTAGAAAGAAATTACAGGGGGAGATTGCAGTTATTATAATAATCATCATTACTGTTTTTTTTTCAGTGAAACACAAGTCTCTGTTGTTTCAGGAAACATTTACCCATGCTGCTCATCTATTTGAAAAAGACTTTGAAAATCATGGTCTCCTGTTTTCTGGCCTCCAAAGCTTTTGAGATGTCATGTCCACAATCAAGTAATGAAGTTAGGGTCCAATTATCTTGACTTTCACAAACATATAAGTTTATCCTCCCATCAAAGAGGTTATTTCTCCAAAGTTTAAGGAAATTCCTTCAAATTTTCTTGAGTTATTACCTTAGCAATCATGTGATGAATGTGAGGCTCATTGATCCTGTTCTACAACCTTCAAAATCTACTCAAATCATCAGTGAGTCAGAGTGGATGTTTAAGCAAATTCTGTAGAAAGTCCCTACAAGTGATCCAAAGAGTTTACATTTACAAGCCAGCGATGAACATGAGACCCAGTTTGACAAATTTTATTAACCTTGAGACACGTTATGGGGACAGATTTATGATCTGGGAGTCCATGGGTTTGTCGCCATCATAAATTCATATTTTTAGTCTCTTTGTCTCTGCCTGAATGGATACATCTGTGGATGTATGTGTATATAAAAAAATATTTATCATATGTATTTGTATATATGTATATCTATAAAATGAAGAGTATGGCTTCAGCCTGCTCTATTGTAAAGTGCCTTGAGATAACACCTGTTATGAGCTGGCGCTATACAAATAAAGATAAACTGATTGATTAATTGATTGCATTACTGATTGAGTCACACTGAACATCTTTGCAAAGTCTGATAAACCCCTCTAATTATTGTTGGGGTATCACTAGCTAAGAATGACCTCTGCTTCCACCTAATCATTTCATCCATAATATAACATAAACAGTTTTAAGCAAAAGACAAACATGTGACCCTGACTTCGACCTTTAAAGGCAGGGTTTGTAATCACGGAAAACTAGCATGAATTTGAATGTAGCATCTCCTCAAGGAGTCCGTCTAGCCTCTCCCCCCTCCCCTCCCTGGAGCTCCTCCAAAACGATGGTCCTGCTCACATGTATGAGCCCAAAAAAAGCACTGTGAATCATAATCCATCCATCCCTCTATCCATCCATCCATCAATCCACCCATCATCTAAAATCAATTCATAGTGCTCAGGCTTAAGGGTGGAGTATGGGATTTGGCCCACAAGTATTCATAACTGGCCCAGATAATCTGAACTATGAGCACATAAAGTACAGAAGTAAGCCACTGCTCCTGAATAGAAACCACTCTGTGAATCTCAAATTTGTGCTGTATCTCAGCATCTGATGCAAGTTTGGGTAAACTCACATAACCTGAGGCAAGTAAGTGCTACTCATTATGCACCCAGAGGGTGAGGCGAGTCAAACATGAGATTAGACAGGAAAACAAACAACACAAACAATCCAGCAGGCTGCCCCGAAAACAAAGTAAAGAGCAAAACAATGAAATTACAAATTCTACAGAAAATACCTGTAAAAGGAACAAACAGGCCATGAGTGTATTTCATTTTAAAACTGTCATGACCCGTTTCAAATGTTCCATCTGGATCCTGCAGATTTTATGAAACCATACAAGAAAGGTGAGGAGCTGCTGTAGATTTGTGTAATGCCTCTATGCTCAATAATAAGTGGCAGAAAAAAGGGCAGCAGCATCTGAGGCTCAGATCTCAGTGTGAGACATTATGTATTTACACAAGTGCCCTATCATGGAGCTCTGCACACACATGAATAAATCATGATATTAGAAAAACAGAAGAACAGTCTTAATGAATGGAGGGGGAAGTGTGATAACGTATGTAACCGTGCATGTGTCTTATTCCTCTATCAACATGCATATTTTATTTCACTTCAAAAAGTCTGCAGGCGGTAGTGGGAGCGCGCCTGTTGGTGTGCTAATGGATCTGTGCCAATCTTCTAGTAACAAAATTTTCCCTCTCTCGTTGGAGTTAGGAAATTGTTGCCTCAGTGCCACAGACAGACTTCTCAAACAAAGGCAGCGTCTACGTCTTAAGCTTCTCATTGTGTCAACCTTAAGCAAAGCGCTGTCTGCTGAAAGGAGTTTGTGACAGCATACCACAGTAATCCTTACTGTAAATACGACCACATTGCCAGCAGAAGATGATTAATGCCAAGCATCCACTGTAATTATCACATTAGCATATTGTAATCTTGCAAATTACCAAGAAAATCACCATGACAGCTTTCTTTTCTCTCTTCTCCACTGGGGATATCAGGGTACAATTTAATTGCGGAGAATTCCTGTCTTTTTTGAAACAGTGACACTAATTTATGAGACTAATCCTACAAGAAAAAGGGGGGATTTTAGACGTTGAAAATAAAAACCACACAATCACTGCATGCTTCCGCACCAAAATGAAACTCCAGTCAAGCAATAAATTCTACAGTGGTGCATTAATTATTCATTAAAATGATAGAAGGAGCCAGAAGAGGCTTAATGTGAACATCCTGGAAACACTGGAAAAAAACACCTTATCTACAACACACACAACCATCCAGACGCGCACACATACAAACACACTTCCATGGATCAGCATGTTCCATATGTGAGTGCTGCAGGGAACACACTCACCTTTCCACCCTGCAGCTAATGCAGGCTGCATGTTTGCTGAGTGCACACAGGAAGTGATGAGATATTTAAAAGGAAGCAGGTGGCCTTATAATAGAGCACTCAGAGCACACACTAACATACACACCTACACGATACGGCTGGGTAATATGGTCCAAAAATTATACATTCTTATAACTAAAGCTTTAGGTCTAGCACAGTAAAAGATTATCGTTAGTGCCATGCCCTGGTGTGTTTGACTATTTACAACATGTCCTGGTTTTCTATTATTCAAAATTTAACTTAAAAGAAAAATAAAAATTAAATCTTATTTTCCCTCCCCTTTGGAAACCTTTAAAGCTGAGGAGTTAAGGAGGCTATGATAACGGGCTCTGTGCTGGCTGGCTGCCCGGACGATGTCTGATGGGAGGGGAAAAGGGGGTCACAGAGTGCGGAGCAGACTTTCAAAACAGGAATGGTGTAAACCTGTGACAAGCAGAAAACACACATGTAGGTGGAGGCTGTATAGTTATTGCATTATAAACCCCAGCAAGTGAAAAAGCAGAGCATTTAAGGGACATTTCTTTAAAGAGGGCAAAGGGGCTTTTTTTAGTGTAATGAAAGTTTAGTAAGTGTAGGTGTCATGTTCTGCTCCGCAAGCCCCTTCTAACAACATTAAAACAAAGAAAAGTCATTGTTCTGGACATGGGACCTTTAAGATCTAATGGATTCTGAAAAACTGAGAGACCCCACACACAACCACATATTCTGGCAGATTTAGGCCTGACACACACATGTCGATTTTTAAAATCTTAAACAATCATGAAGCTGTGAGAAAGCTGTCACATGAAGACAATTAATGGAAAGTTGAACAGTTTTGTTCTTGTGTATTGTATGCCACATGAAGACAGACATAGTACACCACACAAAAAAAAACAACTCGCTCACCAAAAACTACGGCCTCAACTCCAACAGCTTGTAATCTCGCATACTCAAGCACAACTTTAGTGTAAACAAACATGGCGGACAACGTCAAGAGGTATTGAGGCAAAATGCTGCTAGCTTCCTAATCATGTATATAATCTATCATCTACAGTAGATACCACACTACACACTACAAGATAATCAAGTAAGATTATCATCAGGACCATCGATAATGGGATATTTGCTGACTTTGGAGGATCTGAGTTGAAACTCAGGCCAATCATTTCATAGCGTTTTCCCTGCTTTAGCAGTTTTGTGGTGTAGAGTGTGGTGTACTCAAAGATGATCAGCACAGTTACCTCACATCAACGACCATAGACTCCACTCTTGCTGCTTGTAAACTTATGCAGTCAAACTGGCTTAAGCATGGCTGATAACTAGCTGGAGGAATTTAAGCTAAATGTGGCGAGCTGTTAGCCCCGAGGACATCCACACAAGTAGCGAGTACGGTTTAACTCTTCTTGTCAATTTGGTTATGGTATGGTTCCAGTACACACTGTTAAAATCATTGTGTTTTGCCACATTTCAACTAGCTGATCCTTCATTTCTGATGCTGATCTAACTTGATGCTTTACATTTACTGTTTTTGCCATGGCTACGTTTGTTGTGCTTCCTGCTTTTGTCAACTTGCTTTCTGATTGATAACTTTTCATTCCATGTGACCAACACAGAGGACACACTTAGCTCTCCTCAGTGCTCTACCCACACATCAGGTTCCAAATTGTAAACACTGAATATGCGTTACATTTATGATTTCAAATCGGGCCTTCTTGGAGATGATTAGGAGGATAAAATCCTTCTACACACATCACATCAAAGGGTAATCAGAAAAGAAGCTCTCTAGCACCATCAGACACTCAGCTTTTGTTTTCTGTTGTCAGAAAGGGGGAATCGGACCTTGCAAAGGGCCTCAACTTTACCAGAGGCAGCCCTGCTCATATGTCATCTGAAAGCTCAGTATTACATCTTAAAAACTTTTAAACATTTAAAGAGTCCTATTACACACCCACAGGCCTTCTGAATGGACCACAAGAGATTTGGAGAGGTGCTATGAAGGAGTGTCAAAATGCCGCCTCCTCCTCCTCTGCATCTTTTCTTCGGCCCTCCTCCAACCTCATGGCTTCATCTGCATCTCCAAATCATAATATCCCTGGTGAGATCGAGCCTGTTGTGAAATGTGAAACAAGCGCACCCTGCATGTCTAATTAAAAATGGCTGACAATGCCTGTGTGTTTTTTGCTCGATGCCCCTCAGGACCTCCATCCCCCTGTGCACATTATGAATGCACAGAAGATCGTGTGTGCAAGGGTGTGTGGGCGAGAGGGGGGACTCCCCGTTCAGATCATCTCCTGCATGATTAAAAAGACTCTGAAGTCATTGGGCTCCCTCTTTATCTTCCATTACCCCTCTCCGTCATGCACTTCCTGTGTGAGTGGGTGAGAAGCCGATCGCTCAGGTGGAAAAGTGAGATGGCTTATGGATGTTATGTAACCTCCCCTGCATTTAACCGGGGGACTTCCGCAGGTTATTTCCCTATCCAGACACTATAGCTACAGCCTAAAGCCCCCCCATCCCCAAATACATTCTCTCAGTGCAATGATGCAGCTAATACCTTTCAGTACACTCTACGCCCTGCTATAAAAAATAAAAATGAAGCTGATCATGTTTGTGTGTTCTTGTGTGTTCAGCTACACAGTATCGCTCAGCTTACCACAGTGTCTTACAGGCTGGACTTTAAAGTTGAGATCGAAGCTGGAAATATAGATCAAGCCTTTGAGATATAGGGATATAACCTTCTAGGAGACTACAGGGTAAAAAATTATCTTCATAGTTATCTTTATAATTTTAATGTTGAAGTCAAATGAACAAAAAATCCTAGGCCTAATGCTCAGTAAAAAAATATTATTTACAGAAGGACAAGATTATGTCATTGAAAATGGGGGGTGGTTCTCATATGATCTTTTTTGCATTGTTTATAATTTATAATATACCCATTGACACCATTGCAGCAAAAACAGATGTCTTAAATTTAAAAATTAGGTGTTTTTTTTAATTGGTTTAAATTTTCCAGCCAACTCATTGACATCATGTTGTATAAATTCTTTAACAACATTATGGATGCCAACAAATGATCACCTTTTAGACTGTGTCCTTCCTCTTTTGGTCATAAATATCAATGCCATCCTGCACAAACCTCTTATCTCAAAAATTGCTACTTTTAAGGAAATAAAAAAGATGCTTTACTTGTGAATGAATAAATATTGTATTGTCCTGGTTTGAAATTACTACTTTGCACTTGTAATTAGTAATAGATTTATTAAAACCCTCTCACCAACATGGAAGGTGACCAATAGCACTGTTTCATGAAAGAAAATGAAACTCATAAAATATGAGATAAGAGGTTTTCGCCCAACAGGTCAATATCATAGCAGATGGTTACGCTTTTGCACTCTCTGATACCACCTGTTTTTAAAATAATGTTGATTCTGTAATGTTGGGACAAATAGTAGAGTTGAAAATGATAAATGACAACTTTGAGAAAACATTGACAAAGCCAGTGATAGTAAATTGATCTGCAATGTTCAAAACCTCAAAGCAAAAAAACACATTACTAAATAGGTTGAGACTTCCTTATTTTTGTTTCTATGGTATTTACCAGGCATCAACAATTAGGTGTTAGTTGTGTTACTGATTTAGTGTTCTTACTAAATGTGATGTGAGCAAGCATCAGTGACAAAATCAAGCTATTATACACTGAAGCATTGAAACGCAAAGTTATTGCCTCAAATCCCTTTTCTATTTCCACCTCTGCCTCTCATGTCATGGAAGAGGGCTGAGGAGAGTGGGATATTGACGCGGTGCTGTAGGGATTTTCTTTATTTTCTCTCCTTTTTTTTTTTTTTTTTACTTTACTCACTCAGCAGAGTTTGTTAATCTGTCTACATACTGGAAACACTGGAGAATTCATCTGTTTCCAAGAGTGAAATGATTTACTTTCCCTTTTAACACAGAGGGAGGAACTTAATATGGCTCAAAGAGCACTGCCCAATTGAGGAGCCTTTGAGTCAACCTCCAATCAAAAAAAAAAAAAAAAAACACCACTATACTCTCCATCTGAACAACAAGAACACATCATGACTTGATTACATGTTTTTCACTGATGCCGTGTAGACAGCAGGCATTCAACACTGTGTGTGTGTGTGTGTGTGTGTGTGGGGGGGGGGGGGGGGGGTGTCACACACTGATGTTTGGAGTTTCTATGTCTGCTGGCCATCAGTATCAACTAGCACATTCATGCCCTTTCACGCCCATTTATACGACACTGACACAGCCGGAGCTGGGCTAGAACTTGCAACCTTCCGATTACCAACCAGGCGCACTATCAGACAGCGCCACCGACGTCCTGATCTGCATTTCATCATTAACGCAATATGAGCCTTTGCAATTATCACAATGCAACAATCAGAACTGCTTGCATTAATTATAATAATGAAAATAAAATGGTAGAGACGTGTTGTAACTGCCCTGCAATTACACCTTTTGATGCAGTGACCCGGGTTGGCTGTAAACTATATTTAGCTTTACCTGTGCCAGTTTAGTGCAGAGAAAAAAGCTTTTTGGGTTTATTTTTGATTTTGAAGATACATAATACAACCACAAAAGATGTATAAAACATAAAGGATACCATAGACTGGAACACTAAGTTACTTACCGAAAAATATATTGTTGGTGCAATACTGAACAATGTTACTCCACACTGTACATTTAAATGAGAGCATTTGAATGAGTCTTGGTATACTTGAGTCTCGATTGGTGCAACAATAAATTACTGTACAACTGTAAAAAGTTCATCAATTAGTTTTTTTTTTTTACTCTCTAATTACTTTTTAATTAACTCATTAATTAGGTACAATATCTTCTATGTACTGCGGCAAATTCAGTTACTTTAAAAACCTCTTTGGCCTTCTGTACACACAAAAGCACAGATAACACAATTTCAAAAACTCCTGCCAAGGTGAATTTTTCAACATTTCAAAATCCTGTTAAAACTGCACAGTGTATTAGGAAATAGAGCTTGTCGGTGTGCTTAAGTGAAAGAAGGCAGTGGTAATTTAAACTCACTCTTGGTATTAAATGAGAAAGAACCCGATGTAGCTCATTACTCAAAAGCCCCCAAGCACAAAATGCCTCAAAAATGAAAGGCCTTTTACTGTGTTCTTCTCACTTTGCTCTTGGAAACATGCAGCCCTCTTTGGAGGTCAATTGCACTTGATCTGACATGCCATATAGACAGTTACATATATGTTAAGGATATACTTTATGCCCATAGTCAGTGTTTTGAGAGGGCAGAACTTAAAAAAAAAACATAAAAGCATATCCAGAAAGTGATTGGACAAATATTTTGTCAACAAAATCCATTACAGACCAATCAGATGAAGTACATAACACAGTTCAGAAATCATGTTCTTGTCGGCACCTGGTGAGAGAGTGGTTTCAATATCTTTTACATCCAGAAACGTTTTCAGTGTTGTTCTTTTTTCTAAATTTAATGAAAAAATATGGTCCAGTTCTGATAAACTGCCACTATGGCAGACAGCATCTATGCTAATATCAACGGCCAGCCATTGTTTCCTGACTTGCGGTGGCTTCTCACTGTTGTTACATTCGTGGCTCGGGCCTCTTTCTTCTTAAATGACACTGACTGGTCAGTGCCTTTGCAGTCTTTGCTCAACCATTGCAGGTTTAAACCAAAGATATACTTGCTGTTTGTCCTTGCATTTGTCAGCTAGCATCATGAGCATTTTTGTTTATATACTTGCCTTGATGCAACGCATTTTATTGAAGGATACCACTAGAGGGCACACAAAGACCTATGGCAGTATGTTTCTACCTGCTGTGTGAGAAGTAAATTTAAAACATGGCGACAAACAGAATAACCACCAATAATCAATGTCATCATCTGATATCTACTGTAACTGATGACCAGTGGTCAGACCTCATCATAAGCATATGCACTGTCTGCTCTCCGTTAATATGATACTTTTCCTCCATGCGCTGTCATAGCTGTCTCCGTGATACGGTCTAAAGAGTGATCATGTTAACCGGTAACTTCCTGTTGGCTGTGCCGATTTATACTGAAGTATAAATATGGGTTAATGTTAATCATTCCTGAGGGTCTTCATTTGGTCTTGTTTTTCTTTTGATTTTGTGGAGTTTTTTATTTGATTTGACTTTCTTCTCCTGTCCTTAGTTTTTGCACCTGCTTCTTGAGTCACCTTTTCTTACACTACATGTTGTTTTGTGCTGTCCTGTATCCCCTAAATTAAATTAGGCCTTAATTAAAAAAGACCCAGCAAAAGAAAGGTGTACTCTCTAATGCTTCATTGTGAAGTGCATTTTATCATTGAATCTGAAAATCTTAGCAGTAGTTTAAATCTTATATAATGCCACCATAGTGATTAAGCTAACAAAAATAGACCACAGACAGAGTCAACTGAAAATCACCATGGTCACCAGGTGAACCTAACCCAACACATCACATGGACCGTTCAATGTATCTCACTAGTTCATCAAGGAAAGACCCATAGAAAGTGTTCGGAAATGGACAAAACCTATCAAAAGCATATCTGGCAGGTGACTGGACAACCGTTTCATCAATCACAATCATCACAGGCAAATCAATCTGCGTAATTAACACCAAGTATATCTCCAGCCTCAGGCTTAAAAAGACATTTCCGCCTGATTACAGATACTGAATCAGGTGATTAGAGCCGCAGCATGATGACTATTGCACTCCCATTTCTGACAGAAAATCAGAACTTTTCAGATTTATTTTACATATAACACCCCAGAATCAGTCCAAGCAATCTTGGAGCTCCATTTTTGTCGATCAAAGTGAGCCTGTAACAGCTCTGGTTTCTCCCGTATCAAATTGTCCAATTGAAGTTAGCATTAATGATTAGAAATGCTCTACTAAACTTCAAGAGGAGAAGAATAACATTTTCAAAATGATGGAGCAAAAGAAGCATTATTTTAGAGCTCACTGTGCAGCCCAAAAAAATAACATAAAACTCAATTCTGACTTATCACTACTCTGAACAAACTCAAAGAAATACTGCAAATAAACACCAACTTCTTATGTTTACAATATTGTAAAAAAAAAAAAAAGGTTTCACTGTACTCAGCAAAATCAAAGAAGGGTCCCTGACCCTGACAGTGCAGCAAAGCCATGACCTCTGTACAGAGAGAGAGGGATCAGGGCAGGCTGAGGATGCTGGGAGATCTGTGACAGTTTCTGTCAAACACTGCAGCAACTCAGCAGTTTCTCCTCGGCTGCCTCCTCCCCTCACAGCAGTTCTTCCTTTTCCTTCCTTCTCTCTGCTCAGTGCTGCTCATCCTGTACCTTTCTCCCTCCGCTTCTCTCGTTTTCCGGCTAATCTACAGTCTGCCTGAAACTTTGCGATGAATAATTGAGATGAATGACAGCAGCGTCTCATTAGGGATTCACATAACATGCCATAGCCGGGAGAGAGAAAACGTAATAAAAAGATGAAGAGGTAAAGGAGCAGGGAGTGGTGTGTGTTTCTGTGTGCATGTGTGTGGAGGGTGGTGATGGGGGATAAGGTGGGGTAGGGGGGTGTACTCCCTTGACTAAAGTAGGACTCAATGATTTAGAGCATGCAGCCTGTTTGATTGGCAGGATCACAGAAATGAGAACATCCAGGATTTTTCAGAGGGAGAGGTTTCATGCTGAGATTCATGACTCAACACTCACTGAGTACACTGAGGAACCCTTTATAAATACAGTATTAATGTGGGAGTGAATGGCAGTGTGTAAGTGCTTCAGTATGAATGATTTCAGGGTTTTAACACTTTTTCGACTGGGAAATTCTAAACTTTTCCCGGCCCAAAATTCAAGACTTCTAGGAACTTATCAGGATGGTTCACATGGGATCTCAGCAAATGAGCAAATGATCCCAAAGTCCAGCTCAATTTGTCAGTGTGTACAAAAATGTACAAACTCATGAAGCATACCCAAGTCCAACGATGTTGTACAGTTTTTGAGTTATTCAGTGTACTCACGGTGATCTAAGAGAAGAAAAGAGGCATGTATTCATAATAGACTTTTAAGTTTGAGTCCATTGCTTTATTATACACTTTCCTGTTAAAAAATCCAAACTTATTATTAATTTTTTTTTTCAGAGCTACCACCACTAGTTAGGGCCGTAGCTGTAACCTTTGCTCTTGCCATCTGGCCTATTGTTGCACTATGACCTGAAAATATACAACCAGCTTCCAGTAATACTAATGTTTAGCTCAAAGCAGCTGCAGGATGTTGAATGATAAAATAAAGACATTGCATTTAGTCTACTCAGATGATAATGGAACATTAACCTGAGTGATTTGTGACTGCATACCACATCGACTAATAGTTTTTTTTGTTTGTTTGTTTTTTGAGCAGGGGATGGCAATCAGCCAAGGGAACTTTGGCATCAATCAAACCAAAGCCAGCCAAAGTATACATAGGACATGCCTGGTTGCTTTACTACTACACCAAACTCGCACCCCAGACTTGTAGATTTTAACCTGTTCAGGGAACTGGAGCCTGTGAAACCAGCAAATTCAAACCACAAAGTCACTGCTTTCAGGTTCTCTTACCTCGTGTGGTTCTTGTTTGAATTTCGTAACCCACCAAGAACCAAACTCTTGTTCACTTGGCATGTGTTAGGTAAAAGAGCACCTTAACAGTACAAGCTAAAGACAGTGCAGGTTTCAGTTAAGTGACTGTAAATGGCTTATTTTTCCTTGTTTACATCTTTCTGTCACTGATGAGAAAACACTTTGTCTTTCTTGCTAGACGAAATAAAAGAGATGTGTTCCACCAATTTTTCCAATTGCTGCCAACACATCTTTATCTTATTTTATTCAGTTTAAATCAATATAAACTGGAGTTGATCTAAACAATGTTTGTCTACCGTTTATCTTAATTTAAAATATATTAAAACATCTTAAAAACTCAGTAATCAGCCCAGCCTACTCCATATCTTTCCACTTCTTCAAGCACCAATGACAAATGGTTCCACTGTATTTCAAATTGCATAACCTGAATTTAAAGTACAAAAGATACCCCACCTTGTCCCTGTAATCAATCATGGCTGCAGTTTTTGATATGCAATGAAACCTAATAGTGTTACGTCCTCTTACCTCCAGCTCCTGCTCTCTCTGCAGGGCAAACTGTTTAAATGACTTGACGATGATCCCTGCATTGGAGCAGTCGTAGACAAAGATGGATGGGCTCCCCATCCACGTCTGCAGGTCATAGATGGACAACGGGATGTACTGGGTGTAATTCTAAAAGAAGGAAAAAGATGGAGGAGAGAATGAGCAAAACTTTTAATCATACTATCACTCAGTGGGTTTACATGCACAGTAAATTGGGAAAATTATTATCACAAGGGAAGGGTACCACATTTTGGTGCCATATCCACCATCTACCAAACCAGATCACCACAAAGATTTACTAAATGTCAGTACCCTGTTTCTTAATCTTCTCTGCATTGTCTGATTAGTGAACTGACCATTATTCCCCTACAACTAAAGGAACTGACAAGGATTACACATTAAGACCACTTTTTCTCCGTAAAGAATCAAATCAGGAACTGTTCAAGCAAATGTGCTGTTCTGAAAGGATCAATTTAGCAACATTATCAGATAATATCCAAACCCTGGTCAAAGTCTGGTTGGACAATTCAGCTTTCTGTCCATATCCGAGTATAAAAGTACCAAGGAAAAATGGTTTAATTAACTGAAGCATATTCAACTCCACTTCTGTAGATGGCATTGAGATTCAGTGCAATCTAGTTTAAAAACCTCTTTTAAGTCTTAAATTATTACATTATTATATCATCATATTATCTCATATTACCTTTAAGTCTCCCTGTGGTATACTGTATTATTGCCACAGGGTTAAAAACAGATTTAACAAGAAACAGTCTGGGCCAAGTGCTTGCCAGTGAGGAAAGTGCACACCATGGGGTATGATGTGCATGTTAACTAGCACTGAGGAACACTCACAACATGTAATCAATGAGTAAAATAATTTCAAATACAGCCTTTTACTAAAAATTATACACAGAATTAGATTAACACCATGTTCAACTAATTTTAGTTGTGTTTCCACGGTTTAAGAAAACACATGCATTTCAACCAATCCATTATTGTTTTTTGTAAGAGTCCAAAAATATCCAACACTTAGAATGTATTACTGATAGCAGGAGTGCTGGGAGGTACTTGTATATGCAGTGATGTTTACACACTTCACTGGTGAAGTAAGTTACAGTATCCCACAAAAGTGAGTACACCCCTCACATTTCAGCAAATATTTAATTATATCTTTTCATGGGACAACAGTGAGGAAATGACGCTTTGATACAATGTACAGTAGTGAGTGTACAGCTTGTGTAACAGTGTAAATTTACTGTCACCTCAAAATAACTCAACACACAGCCATTAATGTCTAAACTGCTGGCAACAAAAGTGAGTACACCCCTAAGTGAAAGTGTCCGAATTGGGTCATGAAAAGATATAGTGAAATATTTGCTGAAGTGTGAGGGGTGTACTCACTTTTGTGAGATACTGTATATTGAGACAGACGGTCTGATTATTGTTTTTCAATGTCTACAGTAAAAAAAATCAGCACTATCATTTGCAGAAATAAAATGTTTTTTCTTGTTTCACATCTGTCTGTAACACAGATTAACTGTCACAGTGTAAGAAACAGGTCAATTGTAGTTAAGTGGAGACTGTGTGCTTTTGATCAAAAATATCTGTATCAATTTGTAGACACTGAGGGACAAGAAAGGAAAGCATTATTGTACATTCATACATTCTGATGATATTTTAGCTGATATAAAGGATATATACAGTCAATATGTATGACTGATACATGGGCTGTAAATACCAGCAGGAATGTCAATATCTGCAGAAAATGTCACTTTTTCAGCCATTATCAGCTATTGTACCAATAATATGGTGTATCTCCAAATTCACTGTTTAAGAATTATTTTCAATAATTTTCCCAGTAATCTGTTTGATAGAGTCTGAGAGATGGAGGTAAATAAAAATATGAAACATGAGAGAAACAGGGAAATGAGGTTGATGGTATTCCAGAAAGAGACGATGAGCAAAAAATCCAATAAATTCTGTACTTATGAAAGGAGTTAAATCCCACACTTATCGGAAAATTGTGCTCAACACCTTTCCCCAACATCGTTTCAACAACATGTGCACTCCCATCTCCTGTTTCATCACCCTGTGACACAGCAGTTTTGTTTTACAGGAAAAGAAATAAGTACGAGGAATGAAAAGTGCAGGAAGAGGAAGCAGAGTTGAAGAGGAGAGGAGGACATACGACCCGAGGGTGTAGTGCGGATGTAGAGGCAGCAGCTACACCCAGACAGGAGCAGTGCATCATTGTGAGTAGGTGCTTACTTATAGGACAACAAGAGGGACAACTGAGGATTTTATGTGTGATTTGCAAGTCATTATGTCTTAATGCATTCAGGTAAACTCCACGAAAACTTTGTGTGGCTGTAAAGCAGGACATAACTACAATAAATAAAAAAAACAGCAAATTAATGTTTACATAAAAAACAACAAGTCTGTAAGAGTCCACTTCAGGCTGGCACAAAATGTGACTTAAGTCAAATATCTCAACCTTGCGAAACTAAACTATGGGATCCTTGAGGAAGTACTTCAATATCCTGGCTGCAGAAAAAAGCCACAATCTATGACAGGCTAAAAAAATCCAAAGATACTGCCAGGTGAAGAGACATCACATGCTACTGTTGCTGTGACCTACCAACCACTGCAGTTATCTTAGTGCTCAGTGACTTCAGATTAGCTACAAAGACAACTGGCCACAAAAAGAGCTGGCTCCCAGAGGTTAGACTCTGCACCTACTGTGAAATCCAACAGGTAGAGACAAATCCCCACTTCCTCACATCCTACTAAATATCAGACTGTGAGAGAGGAATACTACCCAGACTTTGAGTATACAACTGATATTCAGAAAACCCCACATTTACTGAGAGAGATGCAGGACTGTGAGATTACAACAACTACAGCTCATTTAGAAATAAGAAGCACATATATCTTAGTAGAGGATCCAATAAGACCACTGTGCCTGAACTGAGCCCTGATTGGCCAAAAAGTTGGTGCTCACTGCTAGATTAGATTTTCTAAAAGCTTAATACAGAACAAGGAGGAAGCACAGATGTCTAATGATCTCTTGTGGCTTCAGTAAAAAAATGTTGATTGGTAATCATATTTTTTGGGCCAGTTTCACAGAAAATAAACTGCACACTGCAACTTTAATCTCTTTACTCTGCGTTAATTACTTTCTTTGTTAATTGTATTTTTCTAACTATGTATTTCCTAAATTCTTTTTAGTTTTTAATTTCTGTATCTTTTTTTCTTTTAATACTTATGCCTGATTTATAGATTTGTTTTTGCCTTGGTTTTGGAGTTTTGCTGCAGAGAGGACTCCATGTGTATTTTATAAAATCAGGTATCTTGATTAACCTTTGTTTCTCTCTTTAAACCAGTTGTCCCTTACTTTCCAACTTGAGTTGTAAGCAGCAGAAGTTGAGCCTTCTGTTTCACATAGACTATTTGCTTTTCAAGCGGAAGTAACTCCAACTGACTAAACCCTCAAAGAAAACCAGCCTGTGGAAAACACTGTTTATTGTCTTTTAAAACAGTTATCAATGAGACTGAGCATTCATATATAAGGATTTCCCCAACCCCATTCTCTTTTTTGAGTTTTAATGCAGTTACATTTGTCTAAAAATTAATCCAGTCTAGAGCAAAACACATGTGGCTTTTCAGAAAGTTAAAGCAAAAAAAAACAGATCAAACCATTTTCCCCTTTAGAATGAAGTGGAAAAAGACTGCTGTAGTCCTCGTGATGAATTAATTTAATTATTAGAAGTAAGATGCTTGCGTTGATGATCTCCTTAATCAAAATGTAATTACATTTTTGATGCGTCAACACAACCCGTGACATCTTGCAAAATATTTTCAAAAGCAGGTGCCAGAAGTAAACCTGAAAAGATGCTTCAACATCATGACAGTTTTACCTTATTAAAGACCCAGATCTCCCCGTTGACTGTGGGTCGTGGCACCCCGTGGCCGTTGTAGTGGAAGAGGACCCGCTCCTCTTTGGCGTTGCGTCTGAGTGACGTGCACAGCTTCTTCACCTCATCCACTGTGGGGTCCAAACTTTGTTTGTAACGTGCCTGAAAAAGAAGCAATAAAGAGAGAAGGTTGTGATTTTCACATCTGATGTTCACATTTGGTCATAATACAGATACGTAGACGACGAAAGAGGAAACGAAGAGGAAACTATAAAACAGCTCAGAGGAAACAGAGACATCGTATAAGTAAAGGGAAAGAGTTTAATGGAAACAAACACATTCATAATTACACCACAAAATAACATAATGATACTGCCTGGAGATCCACAAAGATCCATAGAGAAGAGGAAAATAAGCAACAAAGTCATCTATTTTGTTTAAATGAAAGAATACCCTGCAGTGTATCTAGCCTTTAAATGAATATCACATTCAGCAATCAGAGACACGTGTAAGAACACACATACAAATGTGTTTCTGAGAAGGTAGACAGGGTAGCCATAAGGGGTGTAATATTAGTTTGCTCTTCAGACATATTGCTTGATGTCAGGTGCTTTAAAAGGCAATATGTGGAAGAACTGAGGACAGAGAGACTTGGTGAACCTTATAAGAATTTTTGCTGTCTTTTTTTCTTTCATTTTAACAATTTCAGACATTTCTAAAGCAAACACTTAAAAAACAGACAGAGAAAGACTTTCAGTAACTCAGCACCATGTCATGGTCATGGCACATAGTTTGGCTGGAGCTCTAAAATAAATCAAAAATAAATTGGAATCTCTACTGAGTGTAATTTCTTTTAACATACTTTCAGTTTAGAAATTGCAGTTTCACATAAATTCTATGCAAAGTGAAGAAGTTTGATGTGCCAGGCTGACTTGTATGCAGCTGAGAAAGAAAGATTTAAGAAAACCCTTTAAATCAAAGGAGAAACAATAAATTAATCAATGACCAAATGATGCAGATCGCCTTATGAAGAGGCAATTCAAAAATAATATATATATATAACATATATATATATATACATACATATATATATATAAAAAAGCGGTATTTAGAAGGACATCTGCATCAGCTAAAATTGTTGTCTGAAATATCGGTATCGGCATTGGCCCTGATTTTCACAATCAGTGCATCACTACTTCTCTTTATCATAATTCTAAGAATACTGCTCAATAAATGTGTCTTTGGTGAACATCTCAACAAAGAGGCAATTGTAATGACACTTGTACACATGAAAAGACAGCTTCAGGTCTTCAATGAAGCTCCATGATCTTCACCTTTGACCCATGACCTTGAAAATATAACTAATTCATTCTTGAGTCAAAGTGGACATTTGTTCAAAGTTTGAAGGAGCGTGTTTGAGGTATTGCAGTCACAAGAATCAACCTGCATGGAGGGAAACTTGAAACATATTGCCTCATCTGCCCAGAGGCACTGTTATAAAATCTTGGACTTTTTTATCATGGTGTAAATGTTCTTTCAGATGGGGTAGCATGACAGTTAAGTCTGTTCATTCATACATAGAGACTGTGGTCCAATTCACAGTGTCTTTATGCAAAAGCACCGCAACAAGGCTTGTCTTTATTTACACTTATAGATACTCACATTAATTCTAAGAGGCTGCAATATCTGTGTCAATTCACACTGCAACACGGCTTGGATGCACACAACATGGTGCGTGTCCTCACATACACACAAACGCAGAGACGCTCACTCTTAGCTCTCCTTCTTTACAATATCACGCCTCTCTTACTACCTCTGGAGAAGGAACAAAGAGGAGGTCAACTCGTTCCCCCATTCTGCCTCCACAATGTTCACATTAAACGAATCAAGAGTTGCTTTTCGACCATTCGATATATAAAAGCAATAGTTTCTTCTTAGAACTAATCATGAACTGTTTAACTACACAAAGCAAGGAACAGAATTAAATTACCAATTCAGATTTATGGTTTAGGAGGATTTTGTTTTAAAATCAAGAATAATTTTCACTTCAACCTTTTATTTCAGTGCTGAACAAAGCCACATTTTCTAAAGCATAGAAACAAAGACATGAATAGAAGAAGTAGTCAAAAGACATCAGTGCATTAAAATTGACAACCATTGACGAAGGCAGTATTCAGTACGCCTGAACCACTTTAAAAAAGTACACCCGTTCAACTGCTTGTTAACACAAATAGTCCATTACATGGCAGCAACTCAGTGCATCAGAATGGGGTAGAAAGGTGATTTAAAAGACTTTGAACATCGCATAGTTATTTTAGTCAGACAGGCTGGGATGAGTATTTCACAAACTGCTGATCAGATTTTTTGCACAACTCTAGGGTTTATCAGAAAATGGTCAAAAAGAGAAGAAAAATCATTGCAGCAAGATGTCGTTTTTTTTTTTTTTTTTTTTTTTTGCATGTCTACAAATAAGCCATCATATTAAACCAAGTTTGTTGAAGGCATCTGATACTTCCACCTTTGGATCATCTTGCAACCAAAAAGTCTGGAGTGTCAACATCAAAGTGTCTTTGGGAAAGACACTGAACTTAATAGCGCTCCACCTGCTGCACCAGCACTGTGAATGAATAAGCTCTATTTTTACTGATGGACACAGAAAAACAGCCTCCTTCGCGAGTGAGCAAAGGTGCTGTCATGTGACCTGTGGTGCACAAAGGGCTCTGAGTAGTCAGACTGGAAAAGTGCTAGTATTTACCAACATTTATTCAAGTTGTTTTAGCTAATTTTTAATTTGGTTTTCTTGAAATTACATTACAACGTATCAGTATTAACCTTCGTCTAACAGCCAACATCAGCACATCATGGATGATTGCTTGAATGAAAGATTACTGCTTCTGAGGGGATTTGTCTTTGCACCAAAAGTATAAAAAACACAAATTGCATAAGACATCAACAACAACCCAGGACAGCACATAATAACATGAAACAGTCAAAATATACAGACTGACTTAAACACAAAGAACAAGAGACCTCAAGGCTCCGATGGAGTATTTACCGCAGGTGATTGTATTGTTATCAACATGCATTAATTGTGATAAGCTGGTCATGTGTTTTTAACAGAGTAATAATGATTGGCTCCTAATTGACAGGGACAGCTCCAATGTAGATATATAATTAAAGGGTAGACATGGATATCTAAAAAAGTGTTATGCTTCTGATTATTTATTCTTTGCTAATCGTTGATCATAGAAAAGGTAAAAATATTTCACACAGTAGTTGTTTAGTGTGGAACAAATGAAGAACAGCAGATTTTTAGTGCTCAGGCTCTCTGAGAAGCAATTATAGGAGACTTTTTTAGATAAAAAGAAACTGAGAAACACTTAGCTGGAGGTGGTGCTACTGTTGTTTTTTACTCCTAAAAACTTGTTTTCTTTGCCACCTGCTGTAAAGTTTAGATCATACTCAGCTGTCTGAAAGATTTCATAAGAGTGAAGTCAGCGTGATACTCGTGTTTGTACCCGTGTGACTGTGCTGAGCAGAGAAGCTCCCAGAGAAACTTCACAGTCAGAGATGGAGGACACTGCATTGTTAGAGCTCCTTCAGTTCATTAAATTAAGCCTTTGTGTAGATGGAAAGGGACACTGAGGTGTCAACTACTTATGCAATGGAGAAGCACCCGGTTTGCCTCGTCTGAATCACAATCACACTTGCCAAGGCCCTTCTGTTATGCAACTAACATGCCTTTTACCAAACAGCCTGCCTCCTGTCAAATGGCTCTGATTTAAAGGAGAAATTATTCTTAACTCCTGAAAACTTAAAACTACTGAAACAAACCAAAATAAATGCAAAGAAACAACCACCTCTTAATGTCAGGCCATGCCGTGGAGTTTAAAAATGTAACCGCAGGGAATCTATGGGATTTCAAGAACGAACAGCAGGGAGCAAATTTGAGCTGGCAAATTGGCAAAAACAGATAGATAGCACCAGGTTCATACTAACTACTATTTTCATTTTTGAGTTAAAGGTGCAGTATGTGAAATTCCACCAGCAGAGGACTCTAAACTAGACAAGACAGCTGCCTATGAGGCAAGGCCTAAGTGTGCGGTGACCAACAGTCAGGTCCAAGCTTATCTGAGATGGACTAATGTAAAGTAAAAAGTGTCCTTTGGTTACATGAGTTCACACTTCAGATTGTTTTTGGAACCAACAGCCATTGAGTTCTGGAGGTTAAAGAGGAAAAGGACGATACAGGTTTTTACCAATGAAATGTTTGGACATCAGCTTCTGTGATGGTAAGTGGGTGTAACAGAGCCAACAGCATGGATAGCCTGCACATCTGTGAAGGCACTAATTACACTGAGAGGTAAGCAAATGTTTTTGAGCAACATATGCTTGCCAGAAAACATCTTTTGAGGAACACCTCTGCTTATTTCAGCGAGGAAATGCCAAACATCACATTTCAACAGGTTTATTTGTAAGTATAACTTTATCAAGTTTTACTGAACAATATATTTCAACTTCATTTTATGTAAACCACAGGCTCAAATGTGTGGCTTCAACAGTTCAGGGTTCGAGAATCATCTGTACATGTGATGGAGAAATGCAGAGAGCATGTAGGGGACGTGGCCTTAGTAAGTAAGCAGAATGCTTTGTGCATGTGATTGAGGAAAAGCATAGATAATCTGAAGTATACTTGCATGAAATCTAGATTTTTAGTCAAGATTATACAAAAGTATATTTCCACAAACTATATTTAAAATCCCTGTTAAGGGCCAGCCTTCAGTTTTGTAAATTCCAGGTTCATTCACAGTTATTCCCATAAATTAATGTTAATTCCCATGGTAAAAAAAAATCCCAAAACTTATCAACCTTAATTCTACACTAGCACGACTTTTCAGTAAAAGTGTGTGGATACTGAGCCCAGGCCTGTTGATTATTAAAGATGTATGGCACAATACAGAGATGCCCCCAAAAGAGTTGAAGCTGGACTTGGACTTGCCCTTAAAGACTTGAGACTTGACTTGGATTTGCAGTAGGTGACTTGTGCCGACTCTTGTACACTATAAAAAACTAGAGTCCACATATAAGAGAGTGTTGTCTAAAGGAAAAGAAGACAGTGGTAAATCATTCTTCCATCCCAAACTTTAGGGAACAATTTGTAGAAGTCAAATTCAGAATGTGCGTACACTTCCCAAGGACTAAATAGTTATCCATTTAAAGAATATCTTGTGCTGCATCTAATGAAATATAGTTTAAACAGGATCTGGAAATCACTGGATTCTGCTGTCATTTAAGTTTTACTCAATGAACCAACTTTTTGTTTCTAATTTGATTTTAAAACTACAGAGGACTGTGACTTATGATGCTAATGTATAAATATTTAAGCAGTTTAAATGTTAAATTATTACTTGATTGGATTTTTATTCCTTAGGTGTGAAACTTAAAGTTCACTTTTTCACCGTTTCGTGCTCTGCTCTACAGAGGATAATCTGAGCATACCTTTATCAGGTTGCCACATTTCAGCTTCCTGTATCTGGATGAGTTTGAATAGCAGGGTAAGATAGCAGAGCTGGGACGCTGATTTGATTTGAGTATAATCTGATAAAAGTGTCTGAATGCTGAGAGACGAAGCGCTCGTCCTGATGATATCAAGTGCTATCTGGATGGTATAATGGTGTTAGTGAGAAACCTGCAGTGATGGAGGTAGAACGTCTGAAATCAGAGCTGTGCAGGCTGACAAGGAGGAAGGCTGTGTGTGTGGGGCGGGTGGATGGAGGGTGGGGGGGGTATAGTATCCTATTGAGAAGAGAGAGGAAGAGGGGCAGGTGGGACGAGTGTTTACTCGTACCTGCTTGTAGCTGTTATTTTGAATGATCCCCAGTTGTATTTAGGTGCTTAAGCAAAGCTGATCATTTACATTCACGACAGTCTGGTATAAGAAATTCTGGTGGCAAAGGAGAGATAACGAGGGATTCTTATGTATGAGAAAACACCTAAGAGAGTAAACCTGGAGGAAAAACAATCACAGGTTTGAGGGAGATGGAGAAATGAGTTTATTTATGTGTTGATGAGGACATGCCCTGCATCTCAACTCTACATTAGCTTTCTTCTGGCTCCAGTGTCTAAATCAGCAGTTGTTTTAGATATAGTTTGAGTCTTTAAACAAAAATGTGTTTTGTTTAAATCATGTTTTAGCCTGCCTCAGTCTTTGTCTTGTATCAGCTGACAACAACACTGATGGATTTGTTAAAAGGCTGTGAATTCAACAGGTGATTTAATATGAAATCTATGCACAGATAAAGGTCATGTAAGTTCAATGAGTAATCATGCTATCAATTAAAATAATCAAGATGATTTTTGCGATAATCAAGCAGCCCTAATGAGATTTATCAATTTGATCCTATGTAGAGTTGGACAGATTTAATTGATTCATGTAAAGAACAAAAATGAAAATCTGCCTGCTGTTGGCTTGAAACAGATCTTAATGATGAACTGTCAGCTGTGATAAAGATTTTTCCCCTGTAAATATACAAATACATATTACTCTTTTTAATGAGAAAAGGCTACAACAAATAGCTAAATTACGGATGGAGCCACTTAAATTCTCTCCACTTTCCATGACTGAGTCTTGACTGGTCCGTGACTGGAACATGCTGGTACCTGCTCAACATCATGACTGTAATGAGATCTCCCGTAATGACATGACAGAAAAGTAGTGACTGGTTAATGCTTATGCTACTCCAATAAGGACAAACCCATTAAATGTGCTCTTATGAGGGAAGCACCATCAAATAGGACTGTTAATTTCGGAATCTGGGCACTTCATTTGGCTGGATGTTAGCCTTGGTTAGACTTGGCAGGCAATTGGAAAATGAAGCGGCTGCATCTGTAGATAATGACAGAAAAATTACAAAGTCTAACCAAGTATTGGCCATTAACCAATTCTGAATATCTATGACATCTACTCATGTCATAGATATTGAATGAACGAATGAATGAATGAATGAAATTTATTTCGATACAGTTGCAGTAAAACAACTTAGAAGATCAAAGTAAAAATTCAAACTTTTCAAGCTGGCCAGAAGGGTGTAGGCAGAAGCCAAAGGTTATTTAAGCCTACCCCTTCAACAAAAACATAACTATCACAGAAAAAAAAAATCACAGCAAGAACAATGCTGATGCATTGCTGTTGTTTACATGCATTAGAAATGTATACATAATAACATGGACATATTAACTTACATAATCCATGGTGTATTTCAAAACCAATTGATTCTTATAGACTCCTTTGAGCCTTACCAATGTTGTGCATGTTTTTATATTTTCAGAGGAAGAATTCCACAAATTTATCCCTGTAACTGAAAGACAATGAGATTTGACATTTGTACGTATTTTTGGTTTTTGAAACATAAATGTTCCTCTAAGGTTGTATTGACTATCTCTCATTATAAACAACTTCTGGATACTTTCTGGTAATTGTCCAGTTTTAGCTTTGTACTTGAACTGTATTCAACTAAATTTGAAAATTTTAGAATATTTAGCTGCAAAAAATAGAGGACTGGTTGGTTCACGGTAGGGTTTTTTTTTACTGATAATTCGTATGGCTTTTTTTTGTAACAGAAAGATAGAGTTTGTATTTGTTTTATTAGTGTTTCCCCAGACCTCTACATAGTATGACATGTATGGTAATAGAGAGTGCACAAAGAGTGCACAAAGATTTCTGGTTTATGAAATCTTGAGCTTTATACATAATTGCAATTGATGCGGACATTTTGGCTGTAACATGGTTTATATGAGGTTTCCCATTCAATTTATTGTCGATCATTACACCTAAAAAATTAATTTTCAGACACAAAAAATGGTCATATATTTTGTACACCTAAAGGCTGCTGTAAGTGTCAAAAAGATTTCAGCTCCTTCACAATAAGTTTTATAACTCACTATACAGTGAAATCCCCCTCTCTCCTCGATCATTCATCACTGCTTGAGGCTCTGCAAGGTCTCTTTGACGGAGGGTGATTGTGAAACTCTCCAGACTCATGTATAAAAAAAGTGTTTGAATTACTTGCCCACATGATTCGTTTACCTTAGCAGAAATGTGAATACGAGCTCAGCTGAGTTGTGCGTGACGAGATGTTGGCACAAGTGCTACAGCTAGCCTGAGGACAGGAGATCGTATTACAGAGAACACAGTGCCTGTTCTTACATTCATGCTGTGTTGAATGTTTCATCATGTTGTTTTAGCTGCATTGCCTGTAGAAAATGTGTTATGGCACAAGCTGTCATTATCTATTTTAGTGTGGCTTACGGCGAGGTCAGACTATATGATTTTTTCATTGGTAATGACGGCTGGTATGTCAGAGTAGGCCAACATGAAGCTATAAATTTTGTGCAGTAACTTGCCTGATTAGCATGACAGACTACATGACGAAGACCGACTGCATGTAACAACGATTGTGATGACAGTGGAACGAGGAGGGACCACACTGAAAACTGTAGGTAAACACACTGTATTTCTGTATATCTGCTATTTCCCCCCAACATTTCTCTTTTTACAGTATGTAGTAACTCCTCTACAACACATCATAAGGGCAGGGGTGCAGTTTTTCAGAGCTTTGCAAACATCTCCTCTGTCTCTAAGCAGCTCTCTAGGCATGAACCTCAGTTTGTTGACATCAGTGATCACTGCACATGCAGAGCTCCAAGTGCTCTTATTGGTCAATGAAAAAATCGTAGGAGGTAGGCAATAAATCAACCTGCTAGTTGGTCACTATGACACACTACACGAGACAGAACAACTGAATTTTGTAGCCAATGGGTCCCAAAACCCTACGACTGTTTGGTTGGGCGATAATCATTTATAAATCTTGTAGCCTGACCCCAGCATTAGCCAAACTTTCTGCTGCACTTCGCCATGACATTCTTCTCAAATTTTTGTGTATGCACTACGTTATAAATGACATGATGCTACGGCGACACTGCAGGTCCTCAAAGATATATTAAAAGTTGGACGTTTAAACTGGTTTTCAGTACACACTACTACACGCCTACTCCTGTGAGGCTTGACTGAGGTGTATTTACACAGCAACTGATGTCCCCTCTCTTTCTTACTTCATACCACTTTCATCACAAAAAAAAACCTCCATTACATCCATCAAGGCCACGGGAAACAAACTGGGTTTTAAAGGTGTGTTCTGTGCTGGCTCCTGCACCATTCATCATCATGTCACTTCCAGAGAACAGGCGACCTTTTCAAAGTACCCTAAGCTTTCAGGATGCAATTAAAACACAGACTGTTGAGCTGTAAGGAGCAGCAAGAGTCACTGAGGCTGTCACACTCATCAAGACAACAAAAAGGTGATATCTGCAGTGACGTAAAATGACCAGATTCAAGGTAGAAAGTCATATAACATTTTCATTTACAACAATGTGTTTTTCTTCCCCTGTCAAAAGGCTTTTCACCTGATTATTCAGCGGAAAACTATTATTTCATTGTAACCAAGTGCGTGTGTGCATGTGTGTGTGTGTGTGGGTGGGTGTGTGCGTGTGTGTGGGGGTGGGTGTGTGTGTGTGTAGGTGGGTGTGTGTACTTCTGGTTAAATCATGATGGAATGCATGACTCCTGTGAAACATGTAATCGTTTCAATTGAAAGCAAAATTTCAAAGTGCGTGGATGACAGATGCAGCAGCAGGACCTTGTTGTCTCAAAGAGGAAATGAGTAAAGTCAACCTCCGTCCTTCTGACCGCCTATCAACACATGAAGTAACACTGAGCTTTTTGGATGTGAAGGAAATTGAACAAGAAAAATGAAGAAAGGAGACCAAAGGGAGAGAGATCGAGTAAACAGGATGAAAAACTTGGAAATCATTTTACTCTCCTGCTGCTTTCAGTGGATTAGATCACAACAGCCGAAGGAAATTACACATAGATGTTAGCACATAGATGTTAGTGTCTTTGTTTCTTTGTCTCTCGATCTTTCCAGAGAGATAAGGAATAGGGATGGGACAATGAACAGCAGTTTAATGAGTCATGGTAAATTAATCTTTTCACACACTGTGTCTTGTTCACACAAAAAAGGCAAGGCAAGGCAAGGCAAGGCAAGTTTATTTGTAGAGCACAATTCGTACACAAGGTAATTCAAAGTGCTTTACAGAACAAGAAAAATGCATTAAAATCACAATACAAAATAAAAACAAAAATAATCATTACAAAATGAACTTTAAAAGAGAAGAGTGCAGATAAGATCCTTTCAGTCATATGCACAGTTAAATAGAGCTGTTTTGAGCCTAGATTTGAACATTGTCAGAGCAGAGGCCTGTCTCACATCTTCAGGAAGACTGTTCCAGATTTTAGCTGCATAAGACTGGAAATCTCATTCCCCATGTTTAGTCCTGACTCTGGGCACCAGCAGGAGGCCAGTCCCTGACGTCCTCAGAGTCTGAGATGGTTCATATGGCACTAACATGTCAGAGATGTACTTTGGTGCTAGGCCGTGGAGAGACTTGTATACAAGCAGAGCTGCTTTAAAGTCTATTCTCTGAGCCACAGGAAGCCAGTGTAGGCACCTGAGCACAGGATTAATGTGCTCGTACTTCCTGGTTCTGGTCAAGACCCGAGCAGCAGCATTCTGGATGAACTGCAGCTGTCTTACAGCTCGTTTGGAGAGGCCAGTGAGCAGGCCATTACAGTAAAAACAGACCAGACCCTTAACATGTTATGTTACATTAGCTTTACTGCAGCAGGGTTTGTATCCACCAACCCTGAAATTACTCACAACAACAAACTCAATGACTGCTAAACCAGACAGAGAAAAGTCGTGGCTTATATGCTAAAGATCATACTTTCTGTAGCATATCAGCCTCCTCAAGGAATCAATATCATTTTGTTTTTCTTTTGCAAAACAATTCCCTTATCAATTCCTTCCACATCGCTCTGCATGCCTTGCAAACCAAAGATGCAATGATATCATTAGAAGCAGTCAGCTGAAAAGATAACAAAGAAGTCAAACAGGGGAAGAAATGGTCAACATTGAGGCTTGATTTTTAACAAAAAGACACTGCAAAAAAATTAGTGGAAAACCAGCAACTTGCAGGAGCATTTATCCATGCAACACTACATTGATTATCAGAAGTGTCATGTGTTTGACATCGCTGTCACTAAAAATCCCTATGTAGACCAGTTTTTGCCCACACAGGAAGTCAACAGGAATTGATAAGTGATTTGTTAAAGAATCTGATCAATAAGCTGAATCATTAATGGCACTGGGATGAATAAAGTTTTATCAATTCCCATCCCTAGTAGCATCTGAACCAACGAACATCAAGGGTGTAAGAAAATACTGATACGCCAATATGTGTATTGCAATATTTTGCTATATTATTTTTTGTGCCATTTGGTAATATTTTATAATTAAATGGTCTATAGATATTTGGGATTTCTCTGCAGCCTTCAGCCTTTAGCTGGCAGCAGACATTCAGCCACATAACTCCCTCGCTCTGCTACATTTAGCGCTATTGTTTCTGTCACTGGGGCACTCAATAAAATGTATAAATATAATGCTTTGTTGAAGTAACATTGATTAGAGACTGAAATCATATGGATGCAATACTGTGGATTCTAAATGTTATTAGAAAATATTCAAGACTTTTTGTTAATCGGGAAAAAAAACATGTATTACCGCCCTGTTTATAGCATTGGAATATAGCGCACTGTCACCCATGTATCCTGACACATATTGTATCACCAGATTCTTGCCAATACACACTCCTTGTGTCAAAGTGAATACACACAAGAAGTGAGTGATAACCTTACAGTGATGATTTACTTGACTGAAACATGAAGTTAGTTGGAGATGAACCACAAAGATGGCAAAAATCAACAGCAGAGCAACAGAAAGACTGGTGACTAATGAGCATAGTTTAGCTCATCAGTGTTTTTTGTTGATTATCTAAGAATGACTATCAGTTGTATCTTTGAACCAGTGTTTTGGAACACCAATAGAATTCAAGAAAATATATATTTCTGGTCAAGGTTACCCAAAAATTTATTTCAGGATTAGGACAAGTCAGTTTGGCACTACTGTCTTGGAAGCATCAAGACATAGTACAGCACCTGACGGCATTAATCTACTATCTGCTCCACTCTGTATTTTTGCAGGGAGGGGGCTCTGTGGACATATAATTGAGTCTCCCAAAAATTAATGCATTTAAATGAAAATTAAGAGTCTTTTATCAATAACTACAAAGTGATCTAATTAAACACAGTCAGCAACTGAGATTTTATTGTATAACGCTGAAGAAAACATTTGTCACCTGCAAGGGTAACATTTCATGAGGGTGTGATGTCACATTAAAAATATCAGTGGATGAGAAAACACTACTTGAAAGTTCTGGTAATTGAGCATCAAATGTTTATTTCCTCAATTTGTGATCAGCATACTCTTAAAATTACAAGTAAAAAAAGATGTCTAGTGCCACACAATCACCATAAGCTTGTGCACAACTTTACATTTGGATGTAGTTTATAACATTTCATTTATGAGTAAGACAACATGAAAGTTGTTTTAGTTCCTTTTTATCATTTCTACAAAAACTTCAAATTTAAAAACTTCATATATTGCCCAGCCCAAATAGGCCTTATGTGAGATCCTCTACTGATCTGAAGGCAGCTGTAAGTGCACCTGAAAAAAAAAATGAGCAGAACAAAAATGCCCCAGCAGGGTTTGGTGAAGTGTACTAATTCAAAGTAAAGCCAGTTTGATCAACAGCAGTGAGCACTCTGGTGAGCACTAGTCATTTCTTCAGTGACAGCAGTACTGCTGGGGGCCAGAGAGTCCAGGCTGAGTCAGTTCACAGCAGGTCACAAAGAGCAGAGGGACGAATGACACGTCTCCCTGCTTCTGCCAGAGCACACCATGTTAACCATGCTGCCATTTCTCAGTCCATGAAGTACTAATACACGGGTGTGGATGATTTCACCAGTTCAGAGCTGAAGTCAGAAACACAGCCTTAGGGTTGGTACAACCACTGAAATTCAGCATCCCACCATAAAGTCAGGCAATGTGGGTTAAAATTGAAATGTGTTTTATGCTGGAATGCAATACAAAATGTATCCCAAAAAATTGCCATCATAATACCAGATTATCTTGATATATCCCTGCCTATGAAACGAACGTGCCTTCAGCCATGCAGTTACTTTGGCCAGCAGTGGGAGAGAGGGCTCTGTGTACTGTAAGAGGGGTTTAGTTTCTGAAATAAAAGGGATGAAAAGAGGAGGATAGGGATGTAACTTTCACCAAGGTAAAAGTATGAAAACTTTGTTTCTTTCCTTAATCCAATCAGTGACTGATGCTGCTTCTGCTGAGAGAATTTCTTCCTGGTTTCATAGACCTTTTGCGTGTGAAGTCAGATGTTCCAGCTCCTACTGAACAGCAAAAAGGATGCCATCCAGTTTACTTGGATTCTATGCTAAATAAATATAACTGTCCATGTAGTAAACTTTAACCTACTTATCCATCCATAGCTATTTACTACTGTATAGTGGACTATTCAACCAAAGGTTTAAAAGGCAATATAACATATCTGAAAGTCATTTTTGAAGTCATTTGCAATAGAAGCACTTCATGGGCTAAAAAACTAATTGTCAGTGAGACTATTTCAACAAACAAGTTCTGATAAACAGAAAGAGAATTTCTGAATAGTGGTGTTTTTGTTTGTTTGTTTTTACCTCTGCCAAGGAGGTTATGTTTTTGCCGGCGTATGTTTGTGTGCTTGTTTGTTAGCAAGATTACACAAAAACTGCAGGACAGATTTGCTGAAATTTTCAGGAGATGTTGGGAATGGCCCAACATAAAAATGATTCGATTTTGGTGGTGATCCAGATAACCACCATTAGCAGCAAACTGGCTAACTTATACCGATATCAACATGATTCTGAGTGCTAGGTGTGGGTTTTCAGGGTCAAAGAATCATATTATGATGGTAACTTTATCATGAAACTATTTCTTATAGATGTAACAGCAAAATGTGAGCTACCTTGGCAGAGGTTTGTGCTCTCCGAGTGCCTCCAAGTTTATAAAAGTGAATAGTTCAGGATATTCAAAGTGGGGTTGTTTTATATACATGTCAATAAACATTACCCTCTGTGACAGAGTTTAGATCTGCTCCTGCACAAAATGAAATGGCACTGAATCAAGGATTACAATCCTGTACTTGGAACCAACAACTCCCACTGCGGTTTCTGCCATTTGTAACCCAACGCTGCAAAGTCTCCATCAGCAGACTTTTTTGCTGTGTGTACTCCAGTTCATACAAGTATCCTTATGTATCCAAAATAAATGGCAGTTATAATCCCTGCAAAAAAGTAAGGTAGTGGCTGTTTTTCCCCTCTTTGAGCTCTTCAGACTCCATCAACTGATTGAAGCACTGCTTGTGGAGGGACATACAACCTTTCTGTAGCATGATTAGAGTTTGTTCCACCACCCTCAGTGCCCCAACCAGCTGTGGACTCAAGGCTACTGATATGTACCTCATACTATCCCACCTCAAATTTCCTGAATGATCCTCTTTCAAACATGCCTGATAAGCACAATAAAACATTTAAAAGAATTACTAATCAAAGTGGTATCAGACAGGAAAGCTACAAGAATTTTGTGTGCTTTAAGATCATAACATGTGCACAGAAAAAAAGTCTCCAGCCTGGTCTATACTCACTTGACGAACTAAGATTTGTGCTTCATGGAACAACTTACTTGTGATACTTTAGACTACTGTAGTGGCTCCAGAATGCATTTGCAGCATAATTATCCACTTAAATGCATTATAGACTATTGATAAAAGCAATACTTGTGCCATCCACTGGACAGTGGCGTCATATTAGTCACGTCTCTGCAAAACATCTATAAAAATCAAATCATATTTCATTGAGACTGACTAATTCTGGAAACAAATAGAACAAACAGGAGGTAGTGCTGGAAATCTTCAGCAGTAAACTGTCAGATTGTTGGTAAATTGTCATGTCTGTTGGGACAAGCACACAAATTGACCCCTCTTTCTCTAGATAAAAGCAAGCTGGATCACCCACTGATGATCTCTCCCTCCCTCTGCTATTATATCAAATAAGGAATATGTAAATTTTTCTAAAAGTAGACATCTAATGGTACTCAAACACTATTGATTTCCTTTCTCTCCTCTCCTTGTTTCTAAAAAGATGCTTGAAGAGAGCAGCAGGAGTCAGAGTGGTGGTGCAGCTGACTAAGTGACATGGCTTATGCAATCGGCAGAAGGGCCAAATACACTAAGTGTTAGAGGACTGTACATTGAACAAGACAAGACTTGTAACACAAACAGATCAACACAAGTTATCGTCGTGTTTGATGTGACTTTTTGAAAACTTTCTAAAATGTGTTTTTCAAGCATCAACATCTTCAGTGTAGACTATAACGTCTGTATAGAAGGTGAGTTCAGTACAGCTTGTTCTCCTCTTACATAACAAACCTCACTTCCTTAAACCTTTTATTTCTTAAATGCCTTCACACAGACTTCCCCTTCCTCTATTGATATTTTATATTCACATCCAATCATGTCTTTATTCATCTCCCTAAGAGGCTGATGGATGTTTACCAGATTAGGGTCAAATTGAGAAAGAGTGTTTCCCGCTAATACGTACACTAACTGGCCATGCAATGAATTTTCTTATTGAATTTCTGAGTCTGATACATTTTAAACATCAGTACACCAGATACCAAATCTATCCTTACTGGACATGGGATGAGTGAAGGCTCTTTTGAAGGAGGTCACACACCCTCTGTGTTTGTTGTTTTCAGCTCTGTGTTCACAATGCACCTCCTTCAGCCTGTTGGGGTTTCATTCAGAGGCTCAGAAATGGTCCATGCAGCAATTTAAAATGTCACCATTGTGACATTAAGGCTATTTAAAAGGGGTGTGAATCACCAGTTTCGCCATGATAACAATAATAATAACACATTTTATTTGAAAGCGCCTTTCATGAAACTCAAGGACACTGGAGAACTGTAAAACAACAACAATAAAATTAACAATAAGCAATAAAATCAGCAAAACACAACAGACAATGACAGGTATGAGGATGTAAGCGGCAGGGTATTGTGAAATGGAGTATGAAATCCTAAACAGGTGGGTTTTGAGATGGGATTTGAAGAGGATATTACAATAGGATATTGTGCTTCTGGACAATGATACAATATTTGCCGTAATGACAAAGCCTGCTGCGATACCATGTTGATGCAATTTAGGAGCCTTCGATCGATTTAGTGTGATATTATGTACAGTTGGAACACACTTACATTTATAAGAAAACAAGCCATTTTAACTACTTAATTGCTAAAGTGCTTTTAGTGCTTTTAGAAAACAGAATAAACTTCTTTCAAACATCATGACAAAAACTTGAATTTTACTGATCAGCGCCTTTTAATTTACATTTGAAAACTTTTGATGTTTTTTTTATTCACTAAGAATTAGGCTCTGATTTAATCACTATGGACATAATTATGACTATCTGTGTTTAAACATGGCAACCTTTAAACATAAAACATTTTAGGCTCAAAACAACAACAACATCTTCTTTTTCTTCTTGAACAGAGGAGTTGTGAGAAAGTTCTAATGGACACAGATTGGCTTCATTACTGGAGGTTGGGGACGAGAGAGCTCATACATTAGATATATTATCCGTTACACAAAATAACTAATTCAGAGCATCCAAGCAGACATTTAGAAGCAGGCTTGTCACTTTCTGTTTACCTACAGAGTCTGCATCAAACACTACTACAGGGCTAAATAGGTGATCTGGAGAGTGATCGGAGATCTTTTTCTCTGTGAAGGTTTAACGAAAGTCAGTCATAAGCGGTTAATGCACATGCTGTCAGCAAATAAAGTACTGTTAAAGTACTGACGTCACACAGTCAAGAGAGGATAAAATCCTCCTCATCTTCAAGTTCTTTGGCACTAGCATTAGCATCAGCTTACCACTAGCCTGTTGGAACTCACAGGAAACAGTGTAGCTGGGTGGAAACTGTCACAAGTGTGTAGTGGGAACTTTACAATAAAGTTGAGTTATATGGAGGATGATTTAAATATACATTTTTACTTTCTATTGATCTAACAGGATAACTGATCAGCAAATTGTTTAATCGATATTCATCAATTTTTGCTTCTTAAGGAGGGGTTTCGTTTACTAGCATCCATCCATCTATACAACAGCACTTGTGCAAACTAAAAGCTGTAAAAAGTCTGCAACAGAAGGTTATGCAAAGATAATAATAGTGCTTTCTTCATAAAAGGAGAAGAAGAAAAACTGACACGGACTTTAAATGATAAGTTTGCTTGAAATTTCCCTCCCTACCCCTGATATTGTGCTGCTTTTACTGATGTTGCATCTTCAGGATGGACTTAAGTGTCATGAAATTCATTCCATAAATAGTGTATACTTTTAATTACTGAACTTCATCAATGCATTGCAAAAACATTTTGCTTGTCTTTTACTTACTTTAAAGGTTTTAAAAAAGATCTTGGCTTTTTTATCCTGCCCTTCATGTAACTGTTCACTGAAGATTTTGCGACTTCTTTTCTCTTAAAAAACTGTGTCCGTCTTTTTCACTCCTCTTAAAGCAAATAAGTAAAAAAAAAAGTTTTCACCTTCAATTTGATTATCTGCTGTCATTTTATGAAAAAAGGACCACTTGATCATTGTGTGATTTAGTGTAAGATCCAGGAAACTTTGATGGGCTATACTGTGGGTCAAAACCTCTGTGAACACGTGATATGTGTTTGTTTGGTTTTTGTGTTTGTGTGAACGTGTGTGTTATAAAAGAAGAGCACTGGGACCTCTGAAGCACCAATCCAATTAAAAGCTGAATGCCGACCGGCACTCTGAAGTCTTTGTCTTGTTTGTTTCTCTATGTGAGTGATGTACAAAATTCTGAGAGGCTGATGAAAATTAAAACCTGAGAAGTTTGAATGAAAGCATTTTGAAAAAAACACTAAAGGTACAGCAAAATTGTTGCAGTGTTTCTGGCAAGATCGAATCAAATCAAAAATATAACAACAGCTTCAGGGGAAACAAATGGAGCGAAAATTTAGATTGAATTTTAGAAAATCTGGCAGATAAAATCTGCTGCAGTAATGTGAATTCTGGGAGTTCATCTCTGAACGATAAGCAGCTGGTGGCTGTCATGCTTCAGTCAGCTGTCAGAGAACCGAACAGAGGAGAAAATGAGATGAGTTGATGAAAATTAAATGTGACAGTGAATCCTCAAACATGCTAAACCATAAGCAATGGCTGCTTGGATTTCTGAAACAGACATCATCCCCATTCCCTTTAGTAGTGAGCTATCTCTGGTGAGTGGCATATTTACTTATTGGATTGTACGTGTTAGCCTGACTAAAATTCTACTGATGGTGGCACGGTGGCGCAGCAGGTAGTGCACGTGCCTCACAGCATGAAGGTCGCCGGTTCGATCCCTGTGTCAGGCAGGAACCGGGCTGGTGGAAAAGCAGCACAATGCAAGTAGAGTAGAGCCGGGTAGAGTTGGGGAAAGCCGAGCCGAGTAGAGTAGGGCTAATGGAAAAGGGCCATATGTGGCCCTGCGATCGACTGGCAACCAGTTCAGGGTGTACCTCGCCTCTCGCCCAATGACAGCTGGTATAGGCTCCAGCCCTCCCGCAACCCCAAAAGGGATAGTCGGTATAGAAAATGAATGAATGAATGAATAAAAACTCTCACATGGTGTATTTTCATATGTGATGCCAGCTTAACTTGGCTTGAGTTAACCTGGTCTTGATGCCAGACTATTTGTTTTTGCTGTACTATATACTTTGATAATGCCACCTCTACTTAGATGGGGTAGTCATGATAAAGCTGGGCTTAAATAATGAACAAATCATTTCTACCTCCTTACAATCAAGAGTATTTTTATGATTCATAGAGATGCTCAGGGATGCTCCCCTTAGCTCATTTTTTGTGTTTGATCAGAAAGTGAAAACAAAGGTTAAAAAAATACTCCAATGCTAACTGTAGTGTATTCATTTTAAATTTGTCAAAATGTTTTCTTAAAGATAAAATAAACATAGAATTGTTTTTTTTTTTTCAAACTTCATAAAAATGCCTGTTACCCGTATAAAAATCAAGAATTTCTCTGCCTTTAAAAACTTAAGGAAATATTTGGCGTTTGCTGCCATGACAGACATAATTTGTTTTTTGTTGGCATGAGAACACAAAGCAATGTGGGAATAGCTGCACACACATAATGAGAGAAGAAATGTCTCTGAGAGTGGACTTCCAGATTCATGCCCATGCCAATCCCAGAGTTCTCTAAAAGTAGCTCAAAGGGCAAACCAGGAACTCCTTTTTGAAATGTTTTCTCTCTCGGTATGCTTAGTTATTGCATGAAACCCCTGAAAAGTCTTTTAAATTCAACTAGCACTTGTGTACTTACTTGGCAGTTTGAAGATATCATTAAATCAATTAGGGAATGTTAATTATGTTATGTCCATTAAACAGCAATTTCAATTCAGCTTTTTCTTAAGTTATCTCTGACAACTTTAGCAAGATTTCACCAGAACAAAAGATATTATGTTAACACAGAGCCAAAGTGGTCCCTGAGGAACAGTACAAGCAATTTCTAAAATAAGGGGCAGCAATTTTTCAGCTTTAAGAATTGTTGCCTGCTTTTGTTTCATTACTTTTTATTCAGCTCAATGACTTTTTACCCAGTTCTGTTTCTGTCAAATTCTGTGACAGTAATTTGAGGGTAGTATAATCATGAGATCCAGCTTACAAATACAGTACTTCTGATGCATTAAATAAATTCTGGCTTATTTCTACTGTAATTCTTTAAAACATTGTTCAAATAAGCTTTGTGGACTGTATTTGCCTTGAAGTTCTGTTGCACATACACTGAAAACACAGTGACCCGCCATCCCTCAGATGCACTGTAGTATCTATTCTTAACCCGAACAGCCAGTCGCCCATTACAGCGCTGTGCCCTGCTCTTCTCTCATCAACTGCTGCCCTCATTTCCAGGCCCCTGCAGGGACAGTCCCCCCAGTTGGTGATTGAAGAGAGATTGAAGCGGGAAAGAGTGCCACAAACCATTAGCCTGGAGACAGAGCTGAGGGACTGCTTCTTTCTCTGACGCTGTGACTATTTTTATGTGTCTGCGCATTTTCTGACAGAGTGCATACACAATTAAAGTGTAAAGATCTTATACACCATCACTGATGTGCAGAGTAAAAGTTAGGAGGAGTCACTTTGAGAAATCGTTCTTAAAAAAAGTCTGATAAATTGTGACAATGACAATTCAACTTGGAAAATGAAAAAAATCATTTTTAGTGACTCAGATATCATCTGTCCTGTGACGCTGGCTTCCCGCTCACAGCCATGTCCTTGCAGAAATAGCAGCAGGTAGAGTAATGAGTTATTAGTATTGATCAGGAGGCCAAACAAGCCCACACAGATGTATTACAGTCATTAGTACTACAGGACATAAAGAGTCATACTTTAAGCCTCTTCAACAAACAAGACAGGAAATAACAAGTCCAATGAAACGTAGCCAATTAAATCCTCTGGGTTTGTTGTTGTCAATTAATCAAATCTGCCATCAATGCCACGCAGCACAAAGACAAGACGCACACACTGAGATTATGATGTCTGCAAAATGTTCTCAAAGATTTGGGATCAGGGAAAAGACTGGGAAAATTATGGAATGCATGAAAACTACCAAGAACACTCCACAAGTAGGCAGTGACTTTGGAATCATCTGCCATGACTGTGTATCAGATGTGCACTCCTAAAATGGGCAGTCACTCCAGATCAATGGTGATGTTAGTGCTGCGCAGTGAACCTATGCTAACAATACCACCAGTATTTTTTTGTCACAATGTTATTTTTTTTACAGTCACGTCACAAACAGTTTCAACAACCATGTTTCTGTGCTAGCGTGTTTGCTATGCAAAAGAAGTTCTCAGAGGACACAAACCCCATTAAGGCATTTCTGACAAGTTGATGATGAGAGTGAAAAAGTGCCCTGATGTGAAATGTTAAAATATCCTTTAAAAACTTCCTGGATCTACACTGGATGCGGATCCAAAATCGAATCACTTCTTCCCAGTACCATGACCGACATCCCCTAAAAATTTCAGCAAAGTCCATTCCTAAATTGTTGAGTCATCTTGTTAACACACTAACAGACAAACAAAAAATGCCAGCAAAAACATAACCCCCTTGGCAGAGGTAAATATTTGAAGAAATGGACTGATTCAGTTTGACTCAACTCACAGCTCCATTACAACTGCTTAAACAGTTGCTAGAATTTGTTATAGGTCCAACATGGTTTCAAGAAGAGGTGAATCTTAATCTTGATTAAAGAAGCAGTGGAAAATACTGCAGGTCTGTTTACTCAACAGTAACAGTGTCATGTAAACTACTGTCGATGACAAACATGTCACTTACAGCAAGCTTTTTACAACCAAAAGTTCTTTGTGATTACAATGGAGTTCTTCTTAATTTATTGCAAAACCTGAAATCTTCAAGGTCTAAAAGACCTACACATTCAAATTATAGCTACAACTCTAATTAATTGTGATACAAGAGGCCCGCCAAAAAATATGCATTCACACGGGGTTGAACACTTGATGATACGAAACTGGACTGTGGTGCCTCCTCCACTGCATCACTTTGGTGAAAAGCCAATAGGTGAGCCCGTAAATTTATTGTAGTTAAGGAGCAAGCCGTCTGCTTTGCATGTAGTCAACACAGAGCCCAGTCTTTGTTTTAATTTTGCCCTCAGTGTTGTAGATCCCAAAATACTTCCGCTCAGCCCTCCTCGAATGATTCTGTGTCCTTATTGTCCGCTCAGAAAAGCTTTTCCGCTTGTCCTCCATTTTCCTTAAAATTTACATCACTCTTAACTTACTGAGATCAAGAGAGCATCATGAGTGCATGCACTGTCAAGTTATGCTGAGAGCCCCCTCTGTTGGATCAAATGGTCCCCCCGGCCAAATTTCAATAAATCCTCAATCTTCTTGCATCGAAAATACATGGCACATTATGAACCCTATGACACAACATAACACTTTGACAGTAACAGCAACACATTTTTTGACAAACAAACATTGTAGGGTGCTGGACAGATTCCATGACAACTCAATTCATAGCAAGACAGAAAGATTTGTGTTTCAGGGTTAACTTTACATTAAGAGTGAGGGGCAGTAAAGAAATGTCACAAAATGATCTTTACATAGGATGTAACCAATCCACCAGAGTAGCCGGTAATTTGGTACAAAGCATTAAGGATCCAACCGGACAACACAAACACAAACACACCAGCATTTTAAAGTCATTTGAGGAACACAGAGGATGTTTGTTGGGTCCTTTCTCCAGGAAAGGATGTTCCTCTATCCCAGGGGTCATCTGGAGTGGGGTCAGGTTTCTGTGACTAAACCACACACATACACACACACTACTACAAACACACATGTAGGTGGACTGCAACAGGACAGAGCAGAGCATTGCTCTTTCCTCATTTCCCCTCTCTATTGACCATATTAGTGTCTTATTATATCTCAGCAGCAGCGCCAAGGGGTTTCACCAGACATATTTATAACAAGATCAATGAGTCGATATCTGTACCAGAGCTCCAGAGTAACAGATCACCTCTATGTGAATCCACATGTGCTGTTTGTCTGTATTTATTTATATTTTCATAGCTTGTTTTCTAAAGGTGTTTTGTCTTCTGATCCCGCATGTGTGTGCGTGCATGGCTCCCCTGTTTCCTCATTTGTGCTAACAATTGGAAAGTCAGTATCTCAACGTTAATCATGACCTGAGGATAAAACCTGGATATTTGCCAAAAAGGTGCTTTTCTTCAGTATATTTTCACCCACGTCAGGGCGATAATAAATCAATGGCCCTGTTAAAACAAAGAAAAGCATTCTGTTTTTTTTCATTTCGACACAAGGATTAAAGACAAAATCACAGCTCTGCTGCCTGCTGACATATAAATAAACGTGTTAAGCACTTGATCAAACTTGTAAAGCTGAGGGTGAACTCATACAGAGGGATGCTTAGGCAGCAGAGCAGAGCATGCCTGTAGAAACATATGTCTGAATTTCAGTTCACTTTACCTAATAAAGACACATAGGAAAATCCAATGATACTTGGAACATTAGCTCTGCAAGAAAGACACTTAATGAAGGTCAAGCCTGAAGTTAAGCCGTTAAAAACTGAGTCTGACTAAAAAAAAAAATTTAAAAAGATGCTTTTACTGTTATATAAAAATATTTTTTTTTATTAGTTTGTAATGACATCATTATTAATAAATTCTTGTGCATTACCATCCCTGCTTGAGAGATAACCCTACCCAAAAAATTCATATCTTACAAACACAGACCATTCACTCTACCAGCATGTATAATTTGACCAGTCAAAAACAGTCAAGGATAATCAGGCCAGTCAAATGAAGCCCCATCTGTTAAACACATGTCCAAACGACTTCACTGATTTCAAAACTGTAAGAGATCCCACACATCAAGAAGCATAATAACAAATTTAACAGTATTGTTCTTGTAGTGTGTGGTGTGCCACAAAAACAAAAAAAAGTCTGGGCACACCACTCACCAACGGACTCCCTCACTAACAATCAGGTCTTCTACTCTCACAGCTTGTAATCTTGCATGAGCAAACACGATTTTAATGTAAACAAACATGGCTGCCAATGTCAGGACGAATTTAGGCTAAACACAGATAGTGGTTAGCTTCCTTTAATGTCAGTAGCGGTTGTGATTTCTGTCCAGCTCCTCACCTTATCAGTCTGTTATATGTAATTTGCAAGTTACAGAGTTTAGATGCTTATGTTTAGCCAGAAATGAATAAGTTAGTCCTCCATTTATGTCATTCACCTAATTTTTTGCTTTGCCTTTATTCTTGTTGCCATGGCTAAGTTTGCTTCTTTCCACAGGCAGCTTGCTCCATGGTTGGCTTTTTTCCGCTCCATGTGACAAAATACAGTGGACTAGCTTGTCTGTCCTCAGTGAAAGATTTTAGATCAAACACATTAAGTATTTACAATTTCAAGTCAGGTCAGCCCCGATCCTCTTCTGAGAGGATAAAATGACTTAACACACCTCATACCACAGGTAAGATCATCTTCAGGACCACCAGATATTCAGGCCTTTTTTGACTTTGGTCAGAAGTGGGGTGGCTAACTGTAGTTATATCCTGCTTTGGGGTAAAACTTGAAGGTGACAGACACGTCAAATAGAAAGATGGACTAGAAATGAAAGACAAGAAAAAATGTGGAATAGAAGAATGTGTAGAGAAAAAGATCAGCTCCTCTGCCTTTCAGAATTATTTTGGATTCAAGGGAGGCATTGCAAGATAAACAGATGGTGTATTTCAGCTGTATATGTGCTGTAGGTCATTGCTATTATCTAGTCTAGTCAAGCATTTAACAACACAACAAGATAACATTCATTAGACTCCTGTGCTGCCTGCCAAACTGTGTTGGCAGTCAGCCTCCAGTTATGTGACATCACTTGTGTTGATGGTTGCAAAGAGGTCTTTTGTAAAGGCCTATATAACAGTACACCTTTATTGGGGATACAAAAAGAGCAACTCAAAACCTCTGACTACATCTCATTACTACTTACTTCAGATGAAAGCCTTCTTTCAACATGTTGAGAGGTGTGCAGCCAGACCTTTAGCGAGGCCACTACCACAGTTATTCAGTGGGAGTTATAATAGCACCTCTAATTGTGGCGCCTTGAGCCTGCTTAGTGAGTAATGTTCGTGTATGTATGCGTACAAACGTGACAGAAACATGTAATCATGTGGCTATTGGGCGAGTCCTGGTTGCTGTGATTAATGAACCAAACGTGTACGCATGGTTGTGACTGCAGCCCTGGGGATATTAAAGGCCACTGAGCATGTACTGAAAAGGCCTTTCTCTTCCATCTGTGAGACATGTACAATCATACACACCCCAACCAAAGCCTGAGAGGACTGGGAAGTGTACACTGAATTGTATTCTTTGCCCTCTTGCTTTATTCCTGGAAATCTCATGTAGACATTTGTCCCTAAAAATAGCTCCCACATCATCAAATCTAATGGGTTTTTTGGATATAGCTGAAGTGCTCTCGACATGAGTGAGAGAGCATCTCTTTCCATTGAGAGGAGTAAATGGTTACGCACAGGCTCCATTCATATTACATTAAAACATAATGACATTGAGCAAGAAGCCCAAGACTGCTTTATTGGATTGGCACTGTGTTATGTCAGGAAAAGGAAAAGACGAGGTAAGACAAAAAGCATTCTCAGGATATTTCTGACTTCACTCAGGATGAAACGTTCCATTTCCCATATTGACAAGGTTGTTGTGTTGCACTTATGAGAAATATGAATGTTTTTTATATTAACCAGCTCCAGGAAAGCTGCGTGACAAATGGAATGAATCAAGCGTTAATGGTTGTAGAGGAAGAGGAAGCGCATGAGAAATTAGATAAAGTACGTATTAGATGTATCTGTGACATTTCTGAGAATATCTCTGTACACTTATTATTACATGACTCATCACATCATACAGGAAACCTTCAACCCCACTTATGAAAAATACTTTGACCGAAGAACTTCATTCATAGACACACTGTCACAGTAATTTTCAGTTTATTGAATCTTCTATTTATAATTTGGTGAGGTGGGAAAGTTCACACAATCTGTGCTGCAGACCAAAAAAAAACAAAAAAACAATAGCACTCTTGAAAACTGGGGTCTCTGTTTGCTTCCAAGTAGGGCTGACCAATATTTGCCAAAAAAAATACTTATGCGCAATATTTTTTTCCCTTTTCAAATATGTGATGCAGTTTTTAGGGGAACATTATAGCTGAATTATGTGTCTTTTAATGTGCAACATTTGTAAATTCTACACCTTTATCCACACACTTCACTAATGAGTTTTAATTTTAAAATACTATTTTTTTACAGCAAAACTGTCCATGTTGACAGCCTGGTCTGAATGAATGGATAACTGAGTGAATGATAGAATGGATGAATCAATCAATCAATGATTAATGAATGATAAACAATCAAGTAAAACATACCTTAAAAACAAAAAGATAATCAAAATATTCCTGAACAGGCTGTGGATTTTTTTGTTAACTTGTGTATTTATAATAGGTGTCAAAATGTCCAAAACACTGACACATTCTTACCATCAAGCTGGCTTCACACTTAATGATGTCATTAATTTGGGCCCAGAGGACCAAAGTTAAGTTTTTTCTTAAGTCTGAAATGTACATGCCACCTATTGGGATGTGGCTCCAGTTAATTAAAGATTGTGTGCAGTGATTTTTCGTTTAGGTGGGATGAGACCCATCCTTGCCCCTTGCTGCAGCTGGCCTACATGTTATCTTTAGCTTAATTTAAAATCATTTCATTGATATTATATAGTGGATGATGTATCCTATCAAACAATTATGATGCTGTTGGGCTTTTATGTATTGTATCTTATCATGGTGTATTTTATCATAGCATACTATATGCAATATATCATAAATAAACCTGTAATTCCCATCCCTGTGATTATAGATAACTTGACATGTCACCTACTTAAACAAAAATGAAGTAAGCCTACATTATCTTATGTGAGAATTAACTGTGACTTACAGATTTATTGTTTGTTTGTTTTTTTAATTTAACTTTACACTAATTTACACCCACTGCTGTCAAAGCAAATGGCCACCATGCCACCCTCTCCACAACCACTCAATCTCCTTTGAAGCTAAGCATGGTTGAATCTGGTTAGTGCTTGAAGGCAGATGGCTTGTCAGACCAGGTTCTGTAAGGTGAAGATGAAGGTGGTCATAAATCAGAGGGTCAAGGATTTCAGTCCTGCAAATGCAAGTACATGTGTCCTTGAGTAACACTCTTAACCCTAAACTGCTTCCATTGCTGTGTCACTGGCATGGAAATGGGTATAAAAGGGTGTGGATGTCATTAACTAAAACTAATGGGAAAGCCTAAAACAAAATCTGGTGTAATTGTATGGACGTTACCTAGAGTGGCAGTTAAAGTTGGAGCTCATTTAGCATCATGCACAGATATTTTATGGGCAGTCCATCATGCCTCATCTTTATGAAAATGATAAAATTGTATACAGAACAGGACAGAAAATCTTCTTGTTGCTAGAATCTATCTGCAACTTGGCATTCCTCCTGACAAATAACCATCTTGGGTGATTAAATATTGATATGTGATGCACATTTCTGACCTTAATGGATACAACAGATGGCAGACTTTGCTTGTATCAACAGTGATGTTTATTCGGGAAGCTGGGTTGACTTCCCTCTATCTGATTTATTCCCATTTCACTAAGACTAATTTGAGCATGTGAGTGTTTATGGGTGTGTATTCAGGAAGTATACAAATAAGCAAGTAGAGAGAAGTGCTATTGAAGGAGGAAGCGAATGAAGACACAGGTTAAATATATGGGAGCAAACTACACAAAAATAAGGAGAGTGAAGCGACGGAGGGAAAATTTTTATCATCCTCTGTTTCCGACATCCTGAAAGAGAAAGTTGATAGTCTTGAGGATAGACTGATGCATATAAGAGGGAGGGAGAAGAAGAAGAGGCAGAGCAATATTAGGTAACGAAAAGCAAATTAGATAGCAATGTGTTGTTCTTGTATCACTTTTATCAAGTTTAATCCATGATGCATGCTTTGAAGACCAGCACACTTCATGTGAAATTTGTACTTCAGATGAGATTTTAAATCAGAAGTCTAAAACCATCATGGAGACTTAAACCTAGATTAGTATCACAGTAGTGAGCTATGAGTCATCTCTTCCCAGTTTTCGCTTTTCAGAAAGGTCTGAGCAGAGAGTCAGTACAGCAATTCACCTCCAGCTCAGGAGAAAATAAGAGTATGGCTGAGATACATTGCACACGTTCAGAAGATGAATCCATTCAAGCCCAGGAGACACAATGGTGTACCTGACCCTGACCCCTGATCTTTCCATGCCTCCATGTCTATCAGCATAGTATCATATGACACCAAGGACTGTCGGACATTTGAGAGATCATCCTTTAAGCTGTCCTCCATGACCCCTCACGATGTCTTCTCTTTGACAAGGCAGCTGCTCTTCTTTGTGCTGGTTTCAGGGCTTCAGGAGAAAAGACTAGCAGGTTCTTTATGTTATAAAGAAGGAACTCCTGCTCTGGAAATTGAGTTAACCAATGACTTCTTTCCATTTCAGGTCATTACCTTCGTCAAGAAGGTTATGTTTTGCCAGCTTATGATTGTTTGTTTGTTTGCCTGCTTTTTTTGTTAGCAAGAATACGCAAAAACTGCTGGACAGATTTTGCTGAAATATTTAGGAGGTGTTGGTAATGGCCCAACTTAAAAATGACTAGATTTTGGTGGTGATCCAGATAACCACCATTAACAGCGATCATTTTTCCTCAATAACTGTTGAACTAAAGCTGCGTTCACACCGAAGGCGAATTTGCGACTGAAATTGCATCGCCCACTTAAGTCGTGTCGCGTGTCCATAAATACCTCATTTTGGTCACCATCGCCCGTCGCCTTCGCTCAGTGACGTCACGCCCGCTCGAGTTTCACCGCAATCATATCATATATCATATAATAGGATGTACTAGCTGACTTTATTCCAACTGTATCCTTCTCACTCACCTACCAACCACAAAACACTGCAGCTGATGGCCCTGCATCGTCTGTGAGTTTTCTGCGGTCCCGTCTAGGTGGACCGTCACTCTGTAAACTGGAATGAAAACTGTCTGTCACGGGTACCGTCACACACCCACACCACACTGATTGGCTGTTGCCGCAGAGCCACACGTGACATCGCCTGGAGGGTTAAAACTTTTCAACTTTGGCGACTAAGTGACGAGCAACGTGGTTGCCCCGTCGCGTCGCTGGAGGGTTAACCCCGCCACATCGTGGCTATACATTGACTTTACAAGGAGCATGGTGGCCAGTCACGTTCAGTGTGTACGCACCTTAATAATAATATCAACATGATTCTGAGTGCTAGATGTGGGTTTTCAGGGTCAAGGAATCATATTATGAAGCTAACTTTATCATGGACCTATTGCTGATAGATGCAACAGCAATATGTGAGGTACCTTGGCGGAGGTTTGCGCTCTCCGAGTGCTTTGTAGTTATACGCTTTGGATCTTTGTGTTTTTCCATATTAATCTTTGAGTTGAAACCTAAAGCTATTGTTATGATGGAAAGTAGAACTGCACAGTTAATCGAATTTTAATCATGATCATGATATTGACCTATCCTTAATCAAAGAAACAGCCTTGCCTGAATTTTGATGAAATTATCTGGGAGTGAATGAAGAAGTGATAGGATTCTGGTAGTGATTCCAATCTTGAGAAGGATTTGTATTATTTCAAGATAGGGCAGTTTTTGGTATTTTTGCTAATAACTCAACAAATGAATGTGTTGGTTGGGCACTTCTAGTTTACATTTATGAAACCACTAGGATAACATGCTTGAAACATTTCTTTGTACATGTGCTAGATTCTGTCATGGTGGCGCAGTATGTAAGTGCGCATTCCTTAAAGCAAGAAGGTCACTGGTTCAACTCCCTGTGTCAGTCAGGACCTCTCTATGTGGAGTTTGCATGTTCTTCCTGTGCCTGCATATTTCCGGTTTCCTCCCATAGACCAAAAACAGGCTCATTAGGTAAATATGTTAATTGACTCTAAATTACCTGCACATGAGAGTGTGAATGATTGGCTGTCTCTCAATGTGGTAATGTGATGACCTGGCAAATGTTTTAGGGTATACCCCACATTTGGCCCAATGACATTAGGGATAGACTCCTGCTCCCCATGACCCCACAAGGCATTAGCGGTACAGATGGGATGAATGAATGGTTCATTATAAGACTGAAAGCTGTCATACTATGCATTTGGTTAAATTATTTGTACATTTAATGTGCACGGATGAGGATAAATACTGAGCACAGAGCTTATCTTAAATAACTTCTTATATAATATGTATATCACACAGCATACTCCCCATCAACCTCTTTTTACACAGAGTCAGAGTGTGTCAGAGTGACACAGCGAGATTCATGTCATGACTGATCTGTTGTTCGGACCACATGCAAGCTACAATAATCCCAGGGCAAATTCTTAGTCCAAAACAGATGTGGCGCTAATTGGGTATCAGATATTCTGTAAGTAAATCATTAACAATAAAGGCCAATTAAGGTGATCTTAATAATAATAAAAATAATCAGGATTGTCATTTTGGCCAAAAAAGTGCAGCCACAACAGAAAGGTGTTTCAAGAATGTATTTAGGCTGTCAACATATCAGTTTTTTTTGTTAATATCAACTTACTGCATACTCCAACATAAGTGTTTTCTGAAACCATTGCTGAGAGGTCGACAGCTGGCAAACACTCTGTTCAATATTATCAAGCCTTATGAAATATAAAGAGCTGCATGTGCAAAATGACTAATGTCTAGTGATCCCCAGTGAATGGGATGAATTTCGACTTTTCTGTAACCCTGTAAAGGTTAAGTATAAAGATATCAGATTAACCTCAAAAACAGAACTTTGTCATGCTGTGATGGTGCCGTTTTCACTGGCTTAAGCTAAGGTTACTTTATTTCCTGAATAAAAATTGACTTTTATTTTAAAGAATCAATTTAGGTATTTTCTGTGGGTAGTAATATCAATGACAACTCCTTGCAGATCAAAAAGACGCAGTAAGTATTAAGCTGCAGCCTGCTACAACTGAAAGCAGTCCTGCATAACCTGTCTTTGTTGGGGGGAGGGGGTCTCCCTGCATCTGCTATGTGCTTAGCCAGGAAGCACTATATGAGACTGAATGTAGTCTGGTCATGATGCCAGACTATTTAACTAATTACAATAGTCTCTCTGCCTTTAAACATAATTCAGATAATTTTCAGTTTTCATTTAGATGTTGCTTTAGACAAGGCTTTGCTATGACTTTTCTAAGTATCACAAACAATTCTGCTCCATTTTCTGATTTAGAAATAAAAAAGAAAACCAAAACACAGGGTTACAGTTTTGGGTACATAATTATTCTTGGCTGGCTTACAAAAATCCAGTTAATTCTGGTTCCGTAAACAATGAATTGTAGAGCTAAGGACTTAACTGTTTAAAGTATACAGCTGCCACTTTCATCCAGACACATTTAGTGATACATGAATAAGCCAATAAAGTGTTCAGGCTGCTACAGTGATGGCTTTGGTGTTTTGACTATTATCATTTGAACATTTTCTGGTGGAAACAAATCTCTTAAGTAATACATAAGTAATACATTCGGAGTTATGTTATAAAGGAGTCTGTCTTCACATCAGAGTTAACTGATAGAAAAAGTAGAGAGGACTAATTCTTTCACGCCGTCCGAAATGACAGGGTCATCGGTGTGCTGAGAGAGGCAGGACCTGATATCAAACTTCAGCCTAATAAAAATGTTCACTCAGTCGTTTGAAGCTCCACATCAATGTCCTAACATGTGGATGGTGTGTTATAATGGTGAGATCTCCTAATAAAGAGATAAGCTTCTCATGTAGACAGTGAGAGCTGCTATCCTTCTTCATTACACTCCCTCCACTCCTGAACTGGCTGTGATAAGTGATTTCCTCAGTACTCTTTTCCATTCTCTTTTTTCCAGTGTGCCTGCTCCTATGTTATCTTCTCTTTCATTTTTGTGAATACTATTCCCCTCCATTGATGGTTATCAGACTGAACTACTAATAAAACATGGGTTGACATCATAGAATAGCATCAAGGGTCTATTGATCACTTTGCAAACAAATGAGGTTAATGTGAAAGAGCTTGATGTTAAGGCGTTGCTACACGAGATTTATTTATTTATTTAATAGGGACAGTGCACATTAATAAACACCTATTCAGAAAACAATAGATGTAAATATGCCGGATTATAGCATCAACGCTAATTTACATTCGCAGTCCCTAGGTAGGTAATACAAAAACATGATGCCAAAGACACCACACACAAAAGCAGGACATAGAACAGGACATTAGATCACAATGAGAACACATCACAAGACAGTTCATTTCTAAAACCCTAGAAGTTAATGGTTACAGGGCTGGTTTGCTTTCAGCCACTGCCTGACATGCGTTTTGAAAGTTTGTAATGTGGGGCACTCCCTTATGGCGAGTCGGAGAGATCTTGCTGGCCTTTACAGAGAGAGAGTTTAGGACAAATTGGCATACTTATAAATGAAATGTAGGGTTGGACATAGAAAAAAGAATTTATTGATAGCAACGCCACTTTTGTAAAAGAACTGAATGAAAAGAACCAATAAAAACTACCTGAAAATATAAGAGATAAAACATGGAACTCAGTCTACAGCTGTAAAGACCAAGATGCTGCATATAATGCTCTAATTGATGAAATGACAAATTCCATAAACTCTACCATACAGAAAACACCATAAAGAGCAGAACAGGAGAAAAGAAAACACGGCTTACCAAAGGTATCTAAAATCAGTGAGAACAAAGAACACACTCATAAAAAGCTTTATCAAAAATTCAAGCAAGCAAAATAAGGAAGAGTATACCACATACAGATATAAGCTCACACATGTTACTCGAATAAGTAAGAGGACATGCTATCATGATCTTATCAAAGACTCTCAGGGTGACCAAAATCAATGCTGGAAGGTATTCAATGAAATCCTCAGCCACTGCGCACCCTGACACCTGTGTTATGGAAAATGAATAGTTCTAGTGATGATGATCTGGCAAACAATTTTATAATGATTATTTCATCACCTTTGGGGAAAATCTCTCTAAAATCATTAGGCCACCAGAGGGCACTATTTATCATCATCGCCTTAAAAGTACTTAGTCCAAGTCTTTCTTTTTGATGCCAGCTGATAAAAATTAAGTTTCCAAAATCAAGAACATGAAAAGTTTCCATACAGCAGGCCTTGATGGTATTAGCAGTAAAATTATAAAAGCTCTTTTGATTGATATTTTGGAGCGTCTATTCTATTCTTTAAATCTTTCTCTGCTTTGTGGGGTGGTGCCTAAAAAGGCAAGGGTAGCCCAAGTTATACCAGTATTTATATAGTGATACAATTATACAACTAATTATCATCCTATATCCTCTGTCCAAAGTACAGTATATGAAAAAAAGGTTTATTGTAGACTTAGTAAGTATTTAGATAAACTGAAGATTCTTGTTCCAGCACAATATGGTTTTAGAAAGAAAAGCACAACTTGTATGGTAAGTCTTGATCTTCTTAAAATGGTATCAACTTTTAAAGTAAAACCATCAGGTATGGAGTCCCACAGGGATCGATATTAGGACCCCTTCTCTTTATAATTTACATCTATAATTTTAATTCTTCTGACAGCTCACAGCACAGGGGGCCTGGAACAGGTAACCACCCGATCCAACAGAGGGTGCTCCCACACAACCTGACTGTCTATGATCTTCTGATCTTAACAACAGTTGGTCTTGTCTGCCAGACGTAAACAGAAGAATGAGACACCTTGAGAAGATAGAGGACAGGCAAGGTCACTCCAATATAAACACCAAAATATCTGAGGAGCGCTGTGTGGAAGCGCTTTGGGCTCTACTATGTGTTAACTACAGATAAAGCAACTGGCCCACTATGACAAATCTCTGGGCCCACCTGTTGGCCTTCAACCCACCCTAGTCCAATGGCGCCTTGTCAAGTGCCTAGCCCAGTGCTTGGCAAGCCCCCACCCAAGGCACAGAAAAAGATGATCAAGGAAACTATTGCAAGACTCATATGCAAGGACATGCAGCCCACCGGTGTGGCCTCAGGAGAGGTTGATAGTAAAATAATCTAATGGAAATGCCTTGTGTGTCTGTGTTGCAGCTGAGCCAGCTAATAACCAAATATCTTCTTTTCATAAAGGACTGACTGAGGGACTTGTGTTAACACTGGGCTTCAGGTGCCACCCCTGAAACATTATTATAACATTACCAGCAACATAACAGGAGTGATTTTACAAAACCTTCTGCTGGTTGATATTGTCAAAACAGGAAAATTCCACTGTGGGAAACACGGTCCTGTCATGTCAACTGGAGTTGTTCCGATTCCGATACGAGTATTAGAAATTGCTCCGATACTGCCAAAAATGCTGGTATCGGTATCGGCAACTACTGGAGTCCAGGCACCAGCCGATACCATATAATTTATTAAATTAGTAATTTATTTACTGTTTAGCACCATTAAACTCTGGCACAGTTCTTCTTCGCCGCTCTTAAAACAACCTGCAGGGACCTGGAGGAATTGATCACGTGACACAGACACAACAGACACACGTGTGTCAGAACCGGCTGACGCAAGGCTTGGAGCTAAGCTAATTAGCACAATCATGTCGACGGTGTGGCAATAATTCACGCTGGATGCTCTCACCAGCAAGACTGCAACATGCAACTTGTGCAAAGATAAAATCTCGAGGGGTGGCACGAGTGTTGCTAATTTCAACACAACCATGCAGGCATAGTATGATATTTTTTTATAACATACTGGTGTCAGATCGGTACTCAGTATCAGCCAATACCCACAGCACGGGTATCGGTATCGGTATCAAGAGGGAAAAAATGGTATTGGAACATCTCTAATGTCAACTAAAAGAAACTCTTGAATTTGTTAGAAGTGGTTCACAATGTTAAAGCGACACAAAAACAGACAAAAATTAAACCAAATATGAAGCACCAAATATGAACAAATATGTAGCTCCACTTTATCCTCCTCTCTTTTTTCCTCCACTTACTCTGTGTGTCTGTGTATTTCTGTGTGTGTGGATGTGGAGAACTGACAGAGTGCTTGAAAGCTTGTTAGATAAAGGTAGGAACAGAGGACTTGAAATACAAGTAACTTAATATCCAAATAGGAGTGCCCCTCCCCACACACACACACACACACAAAAAGATTTCAATAGAAAATTTAATTAATGTACTAAAATATGGAATATTAAAACTGAATTGATTTGTGTAGTTTCCTTATTTTTTACAATGTTTGCCTACAAGCTAAATTTAGTTTTAAGAGCTGTTATAAGTGTTTCTTGTTTCCTCTCTTATGTGTGGTGTTCAAGGCTGACTGAAGAGGCTGATGTAGTAGTTGCATGATGAGGTACATGGGGAAAAAAAAACTTTTACACAAAGAAAGTTTATCGCACAGCTGCCTGTGACTTATGATGATCAAATCTGTCAATGCTTTTAGCTGTAGCTCTGAAGACTGCTCTGAGGGGAGCCCTTCTCTGTTGTCTTTTTCCTCTACCCTCTGAGATATCTGAGATCTATATAGTGTTTCAGAAGTAGGTCTTATTATAGCTGTGTGCTTCAGAGAAGTAAGGACACAGTACAGTGGGAGAAAAGGAGAAAAGACATGATGATATGAGCAGAGGGGGAGAGGGCAGCGGTTAAGTGAACAGCCTAAAAGAAAAAACACTGTAAAGGAGAAGAATGAAGGGTAGAACATGGAAAAGTAGGGCACAGAGGATGTATAGTGAATAGTCGTGTTCAGCCTGTGGCAGACTACTACAAACCCCTCTGAACCAGAACTCACCCTTTCTTTTAATAAAGCAGAGAAGAAAAAAAAATGTCTGTAACACTGTGTGGCTGGGTTTTACTTCTACTGGGCAAAATTGATTAAGTCTTTTCTTTGTCTTTATTTTTCCTCTAAGTGACGTTACATGGCATATCTCTACCATCTTAATTCCTGTAAAGAAATACTCATCTGCTTTCACAATACAAGAATTACAAATTCTGATTTGGGCCTCAACCAAATCAAACAATGTTGACATCTGTTTGACACCACAGTAAAACAAAACAAAGACAAATGTAAGTCCCGAACACCCAGTATTGACCAGTTTTCTTTCTTTCTTTTGTTTTCAAATGCCCCACCTGCCAATATACTTACAACAGCAACAGTTCTACTCACATTTCTGAATATTTTTTAAATTAACATTATCAAAATTAGACATTTTCTTATAAAATGTATTCAGTATGAGAATTCATAATTAATTTAAGGGTGGATCAAAGAATTCAGAAACGTAATGATCTGCAGTCAGCGTTTAACCCTATGAGGACAGCAGTGTCTAAATTAAACAAGTATGTTCTCAACATTTTGAAAAGTCTATTGGATTGGTGAGGTACAAGGGTTAGTCGACCCTTACTAGTGTTAGAGGTGATTATTTGGGCACATTTTTGGGGTGTTACCCACACGTTTAGCAGTGTTGTTCATTCTACAATTACATGATTCTTAAAAGTTGTACCCATACTGTACTGTAAGGGAGTTATCGACCAAAATAATGTTTACAAACTTTTTTTGAGGAGTACAGATAAATGTTTCTGCAAATTTGTAGTGTTTCCAGCCACAAATCATTGTGCAGTAAATGTGTTTTTGCCAGAAACTGAGCTACAATTTTGACCACTTCTGTGTCCTGTCTGCCATGACTATATCTTTACATCCTTGACAGATTTCTGCTGATGGCCTCTGATGAGGGCATGAAGTTCCTTATTTGAAAGTAATGCAGAACAAAAAGGAAGGAACTGATAAAGAAATTGTTAAACAAAAAGACTGATAACATTGATTCATTGACAGAGCCCTTATCACTTCTCAACTGGAATTGGTTTTTGATTTCCATCCCTACCCTACTTGACTGTAAGACTGAATAAGGGCCTGTCTCCACAGCTTTACAGAATTTAGTGTACAGCTGTGGCTGCCTCTTAGAGCAATATGGTTTATTGAATAATCTGAAAGTCATTCACAAATGTTAAATAAATAAATGATTGTGTTTGATAATCTTGAGCTCATTATTATTCGAAACAATCAAGATCAAGCGGCCCTACATAAACTATACTGACTTGAATAATAATGCATTTGCCAATATCTGACAAAAAAACTGAAAAAAAAAATGGCATATTGTCCAGTCTTTTGTCAGGAAAACTTTGCAACAACTTTGCCAGCAGGTAACAAATTGCGAATATCGTTCATTTTTTTTCCAGGAAAAGCAGCTCTTGCTCGACATGATGTTGCAGACTGCAGAGGTGGAGCTCTGGTGAGGCGGCTGGAGAATCAAGGCCATACACGACAGCTTCACAGGAGGAAAATAAAAAGAAAATAAGACTGATCTAGTTCATTTTGTTGACTCAGAGAAGACCAATGAGTCAGAGCCTTTTCTAAATTTGAACCCTTTATTTGCAGCTGTTGCTCTGCTCTATTCCACTGAATGAAACACAGAAAAGAGAAAACAGGGATGACACGGAAAAGTTTGGACCTCAGGAAGCGAGGACGAGAGCTGTTATTGTGTATGAGTCAAGAACTGGCATTCAAATGTGGAGAAAAGGACATAATCGAAGTAAAATCCAAAGACTCAAAATAGAACAAAGTTTTAGTTAACAAAGTTTAACAGAATGTGGTTGCAAGTATCAAACATATTTTTAAAGTTATTGCAAAAGTTAAAAATGCTTGGTTTAAAATACTGAACTTAACTTCTTCTTTCCTGAACTTATAAGTTAATTTTACCACTTAGATCACATTTTTTTGTTGTTGTTGAAGAGGTAGTAAAATCATCAAAACAAGGAAGCCTGGGGGTATGGGGAAATTAAATTTAAGACACAACACAATCACACTGCCGGTGTTATGATTTACACAAAACCATTTAAAGTGGTTTTGTCACATCTCACCAATATAATGAAAGAGCCCAGAAGGCACAGATAAGCCTTTCTAGAATTTCAGAGCCCATGCAAAATGTAAATTATAACAAAATGGCAAAATGGACTTGAGCTTATATCGCGGTTTTCTAGTCTTTTACTCCTCAAAGCAGCTTTACACCGCAGGTCACATCTAAACATTCACACCCGTTCACTCACTGATGGCTGGAGTTTCTATGTCAGTTGTCCATCAGTATCAAACTAACACATTCACACCCTTTCATGCACATTTACACACCACTGACGCAGCAGTGGGAGCAACTTGGGGTTAAATGTCTTGCCCAAGGACACATCGCCATGTGAAAGCCGGAGCTGGGCTCGAACCTGCAACCTTCTGATTACCAATCACAAGTGAGTTGTGAGTATTAGTTATTCAAAGCAAAAGACAAAAATATGTGAAAACACGAGCAGAGAAAAATCAGAGGCTTTGTGATTATATCTAAAAAAAAGAAATGGAGTTAGTCTGTCATTCAGAAAAAAAAAAAAAAAAAAGAGGAGGAATTCATGAAATCTGTTTCTGGTGTAAAAAAAACTGTAAGGCCACGTGATTGTAAAAGTATTCAAATGAATACCATTTTAATTTGGTAAAAACATTTTATTTTATCTGGTGGTGCCAACCCTGAATCAGTAAACAGTTAACTAATAATGGCATTAATTGACAAGTTGTAGTTTAAAGGTGGTTGACTGTACAACAGTCTAAAACAGGGGTGGGCAACTGGCAGCACAGGGGCCAAATGAGGGCCCTCCACCTTACGTAAGGCTACTCTAAATTTCAGTGAATTGTAAAATTGATGAAAGAGACTCATTCACATACTGGTTTATTTATTTATTTATTTATTTTTGGGGGGTGTAATTAATGACTTTGGCTGCAACTGTTTAACTAAAACTCTTTGATGAAGCACTTTCAATTAATGTATTAAGGCAGTTGTTTTTTTGTCTGTAAGCAAGACAAGTTATAAATGGATTTTGAGGAATTTTTTAGCCACAGCACAAACAGGAACTGTTCAGACTTAGGCGGTGATCTGAATCCAGATGCAGATCCAAGTACATTTTTAAAGGATTTAGCATTGCGAGATAGGGCAAATAGTGTCAGAAATGCATCGAGTAGCTTAAAATGGTTTCAATGCTGTGTCAAGTTTAACACATTATACTTTTTTGAGTTAAAACGTGAATATTTTCTGAAAAGCCATGTTCTTATTTTTTCATTTACTTTATTAAATATTTTATCTGAGGGTGGCATGGGGGCAAAGCAGGTAGTGCATGTGCGTCACAGAAAGAAGATTGTTGGCTTGAACCCTGTTTCTGTGTAAAGTCTGCATGTTCTTCCCATGCATGCACGGGTTCTCTTGGGTTCCACCGGCTTCCTTCCATTTTCTTGCTTGTCCTTGGTCTGTGTAGCATTCATGCTCCTCTGGTTAATGGTAAGTGGATTTGAACTTTTATGATGCTTTTCTGGTCCATCTAAAAACTCAAGCGCCTTTACACCACAGGTCACATTTACACATTCACATTCACTCACTGATGGTTTGAAGTGTTTTATGCAAGTTGTCCATCAATGCCAGCTCATCACAACCATTACACCTGTTTTTAGCATTTTTATCATGTACTTTTTTTAAACAAGAAAAATCTGAAATGACAGTCTGAGCTCTCATACCTTATTGTAGTTTACGATGTAAAATCAAAGAAAATCTGCAGCAATTAAACCCATCATTCCAATGGAAAAGCTTCAGGCTTCAAATTTTGTACGAGAACTTTGTGACAGCTTCATCTCTGGCAGGCCTTGACATATGAGTGTGTTCTGTTGACAAACAGCAGAGCTCTAAAAGGTCTTCAGATTGCCTGAAGTTTGTTGTGAAGCATTTTTCAGTTCTTTCTTTTCTGTTGCTCTCTTTTGCATTCGCCTGAACATAACAACTTTGGACCATGTCTACATGACACCTTAACAGTTTTCTAAGAAACATATATCTATATATTTTTTCCTTTAGAAAAAGTACAAGTCTGATGCACCACAGCATTATCCATTCTTCTGCAACAATGGATCAGCTAACAGGGATTGTTTTTCTCACTCCTTCTCTACAAAAGTGTGTGTCATAATTTAAGAGGAGAAGTGTTGATAGAGTGTTCTGTATGCATATGGCAACACATGGAGAGGCATACTTGTCACAGTTTGTCCTGTTTAGTTTTTAATTTCTTTTCTTCAATAAGAGATGAGAAAGAATTAAGGAGTAGCTTTTGCTCCAAAAAGCGTGCCTAATGAATTAATGAACTGTGTGTCAGGGAGCTCGATGTAGACGAGGTGTAAACAATAAAGATGGGGGCCTTCTTTTTCTTTTCACAGCAGATTAAATGATCAGGCAAGCTCAGCTGCCATATAACTATTTAGTCATTCTTTTCCTTAAAGTGGCTTCAATTAGAAAGTGAGGTCCTCCAATTACACACTCACAAGATTGGGATATCAGTCTTGACATCTCTGCTCTCATTAAAGCAGAGCAGAGGGTCTTCATGTCAAAAGACTGACACATAGTTGCTTCATTAACTGCTACTCATTAGGGCTGGGAAATATGGATCTTAAATCATTATATACTTTATTCTGAGATAAATGGGGATGGCGGTGCTTTCCACTTGAACATAAATCTATCAATCTATCTCACCTATCTATGTACCTAGTTTTTAAATCAATCAATCAATTAATCAAGCTTTTTTGTATAGCACCAGTTCATTTCAGGTGTTATCTCAAGGCCCTTTAGAATAGAGCAGGCTGAAGCCATACTCTTTACTTTATGGATACACATATATGCATGTATACAAATATTAGGGATGCTCTGATCAGGTTTGATGCTGCCGATACCGATCAGCCATGAGAGCCGATCACTGCCGATCACCAATACCAATCACATGGATTGGCTGTAAATTTTTCAATTTAGTTATAATGAGTGCTACTGGCTACTTGATCTGGAAAAAAAACAACCATGAAATTGCTTTAATTTAGGCAAAAACATGTTTTACTTGTTTCTTATAGAGAAAAAACACAAAAACCTAGCAGACAAAATGCAGCAACTATTCAATCAAAAGGAAAACTGAAAAACACTTCAATTTACCTGCTATCGGTATCACAATCTTTGACGGACTGAAAATATTAAGGCTCTCAACAGGCTGAATAGAGCAGAAAGTCAAAAAAGGCAATATATCTCACTGCATTACCTAAATTAAACAATGTCAAGTAAAAAAAGGATACATTCAAAGTCAAATGCAGATTTCATTCAAATAAACTATCATAACTTACTAAAAATACCTGACAGCATGGCCTAATGTTGAGAGTAGCCTACACTGTCTGGTGGAGCTCTGGCAGGGCTACGTCTGTGAAATGTTTACGTCCCGGTAGCAAGTAGCAGGGCTCCAACTGAGAGCAGTGGGCAGAACCTGGTGTCTTCCACCACTGAGAAAGGCTGGTCATAGACCAGCCTAGAGACTAGACCGATGAATTCAACCATTTTGCAGGTTGTTTGGTTAGCTGTCTGACTGTTATGCTCAGACGGGCGAGTGTTGCCTAGCGTGGGCTGCGTTAACTACCGTCTGACTGTCGCTGCTCCGGCTGTCCTCTTCTCATTCTCAGCTGTGAGCCTCGAAAACTCACCATATCCCACCATGTGTTTGTTCTTTAAACGTAGAATAAATTTGTTGTGTTTAAGCCTTCTAATGTGCTTCCCCCACAAGATATTTTTTTCGTTGCATGTGGTGCAGGATGCAAACTTTACATCACTCTAACAGACCGTATAGAAGTTCCACACAGCAGACATGTTTGTTGTGGTTTGCTGCTGCACGCCTGCGCAGTGTGGAGGAAGGGGGGGGCACTGCACACAGAGCCTCTACAAGCCGCAGGCTGCAAAGTATGAGATACCAGTGATCGGTGATGAAAGGCATTGATCTGCATACGCCGATCACATACTTTTTCACGGAAATCGGCTGATCATGATCGTTGATCATATTTAGTGGCACACCACCACTAAATATATATATTTGTATATACACATACATACATCCAGAGATGTATCTATCGAGGAAGAGACAAAGGGGCTAAAAATAAGAATTTATGATAACCACAAACCCATGGACATCCAAATTATAAATCTGTCTTCACCACATTTGTCTCTGCTGAACATAGATTCATTCACCATATTTGTTGAATATACATTTATTAAAGGTTAGCCCCTTGAGATGTGGCATCTCATTTTCAAGAGGGTCCTCATGTCTATATGGTTGTAAAGATAGTTACAATGGATGAATAATCAATACAACCATGGATAGAGAGATTAATCTAATATTGAAATTAATATTTATAATGAATATAATCTGGAGAGTAATGATTTTTATTAATATAGCATCTGAAATACCATTAAAATGGGTTTAACTGGTCTAAAAGTATGGATTTATGTTGTATTATGTTACTTCTGTTGATGGCTGTAGCAGGATAAAGCGCTCAGAGTCGATCGGGTCCACAGCAGCAGGGCATTCATCATTGTTTGCCAAGGTCATATGTGTGCTGTTTGCAGGAATTGCCATGTATTTAATTTTTGTTGATCTCTCTGAAGTTAATGTCAGGGTCTGTAACGATAATGGAAAGGGGCTAAAGGAATAGTCAAATAATTGTAATTGTAGTTACTGAAGCTTCATAACATTAACAAATACTTATCAACATAAACATTTTGTCCTACTCTATGTCTCATTCGACCAAATCCACTGCATGGCTATTTGATGTCACCACACCAATTCTAAGTGGGCTAAGAAAATAGTGCAATTCATTACTTGTCGCTTTGTTACGTGCTGTTTGGAGTTCAGGTATGTGCCTCTGTCTCAGCATTGTTTCACAGACATAGCAGTACTAAAGCTCTGCACAGCAGGGAAGCTAAAAGTTGACAAAGGTTGAGCACAACAAAGTAGGTTGTGTTAACTTGCAATTCTTGGACATCAGTTTGTAAGTTGTACTCATTTAAAGTGACAGGAATATACAGAGATATTTTTGTTATTAAATTTAACAGGATTTTGTCTTTTTCAGGGGCGTGGGGGGGCATAAATGTCGCCAAGAAAAGGTTATAAATCATACAACATAGCAATGTTAAGTATTACAATACTCAGCATATCACAGAATATTTAAAATTGCAATAAAATTGAATTGGGACTCAAGTATCAGGTCACTTGTGATCCCCGCCCCTTGCATTTATCTCAAAATTGCTTTTATATATTGTGACATGTACTGCAGGAGAAAAAATATTGCAATTTAATTTTTACTCAATTTTTTTCAGAACTGTGTTCACAAGCAAAAGATGACAACAAGACTCAGTGACCTCCAAAAGCTAAACAGTTCATCATCCTTGAATCTAGGTGGGCATCTGGACAAAAAGAATCCCTTGAAGACTTTCAGAGGTTTCGTGTTCACAAGATTTAATACATGTGCATGTATGAGACGACAAGAAAACGTAATGCCTCCAGCTTTGTCCGGCACAGAGGCATAAAAATGTGTTGATATATTTTTTAAATTCAATACATTTCCCAGCCCTACAGAACATCCTTCACTCCACATTCACACTACCAATCATCCTGGCTGATATTAAGACAATGTGTGGACGTGTACCTCTCACTCTGTGCTAATGAACAGGACAGCTGTCTGTTTGGATCATTAGTTTCCCCCTCTGCCCCGTCTCTTTTCAGCTAATGGCCCCCTATCCCCTCTTCTCTCTCTAATGGCCAGCTCTCCTTTCACAGCTTCTCATTGTCGTAAGGCATTGTGGGATATCTGAGCAGCAGTTGCCTTTAATAGGCAATCATTTTTACACGTTTCTGCCACACTGTCCATCTTTAGACAGTATTAACAGTTAACTCTGGCATGAGAATGGACCATGGTGCTTGTTAGAGGGACCAAAGATAACGTGAGGCAGCATTTATTACATCGTCAATCAAGGTCATCTAACGCACATCTGAGAATTTCAGAGTGTAGATGCTTTTACCATTCACATTTGACTTAACTGATGGATGTAGATTTTATTCATCTGTCCCAAGCATGTGTTTTCCCTGAGTATCATCTAAAATCCTTTTCTGCAACAAGAACTGGGAAATGTTTGAAGAATGGCATTTCCATTGCAGGGCCCAAGGTCTAAATTTAGTTACACCAATTGACACACCTCTTGAAAGTTCCTAATTGGAGGGCAAGTACAGGAACAGGACCTTTGGATGGTCTGAAGTGCTATGTATTTCTGATTGCTGAAGAACTCACAGTATTAAATTTACAGTTATGAGAAATACACCTCCGCTGACAACCGGCTATGAGAAAACTTACAACCAACCTGCTCCCCACATGGTTTTCCACTTTAGAGAGATTCACACTTTTCTTGATGCATATTTAAAACAAACTGAGGAAGATAAGCAGTTTGAAAAAGTGACCACTAGTGTCTTATCTTGGGTCCCTTTCAGAGGGACCAACTTGCCCCAGAATTAAATGGGGGCAAACAGCCATGCCCTAAGCTAGCAGCTCTTTTTAATAGCTTTTCTTCCTTAGTTTTTCCATCAACAGGCTTAAAAACTGATGATTATATGATTTGGCAAAAATGACTTGTTGGGTGTTGGTTGAACTGGTCATATGAATATCCATATGAATTTGCAAATAAATAGCAAGAAATTGTATATATTTAGGAGGCCATTTTTGATGCTTTTTTTCTATTCACATTGAAAGCCACACAATTTTGCATACTTATACATTGTAGATTTTTTTTAAATTGTGCCACTCATGTCTAAAAACAGAATCTACATCGAGTGGCTATGACCTGGAGTTCATTTTAGTAAAACACAAACTTAAGGGGCCCATCTGGCTCTGTAAAGGACAAGAACTTGGCAAGTTTTACCACTCAGCTCTAGAGATGGAAGTTACTTTGTCCAGCAAAGAAAACAGAAATAGTTGTAACCTCTTCAGGTAAGTGGCTCAAACAAATTTCAAGGTTATGAGCTGGGTCAGAGACAAACCTATCAGATCAAGTATGACTGTATCAAATATGAAAACCTCACCCTCTGCATGAACTGAGAAGCAGGGACATTATAAAGTATAGTTAAACCCATAAAAGACAGAATGTTTATAATTTTTCATCAATATTTTATCAATGATAGGAGGATCTCTGTCCACACGGGTTAGGAAGGCATCACTGTTTCAGATAACCAATCATACATATACTGAATGGAGCAGGACAGATACTTGTCAGATGATCACAGAGTAAGTAAATTTGTGGGAACAGATCTCCAGGATGTTATGCCCGAGTGCTTTCAGCCCTGTGGGTTTAAATGTCAGGTCAGAAACTCTCAAAGAACTACATCTGTGTCAAGAGCTTTTCTTATTCTTTCACAACTGTAATATACTGTGAGCAAAAAGAGAGAAGGAATCACCCTTTTATTGGCAAATCCTCTGAGGACTGAAAAATTTGGTGAGCTATTTGAACCAACAGCAGAGAACAAAGTGCTGCTGAATAAAATATAACAGCTTAGGCTGGCTGGATGGAGACGTGTTAATAATAAAGCAGACAACATGGACACCGTTCTGCGGTTGATCAGTCAATGGAGCAAAGTCAGGGTGACAGGCAGTGGAGTGACTCAGAGGACTTACCAAGACCCAAATGTCTTCAAGGATGAGAGAGTCCTTGTGACTGAGCGCACTCTCTGTCACAGTTAACATTTTAAAAGTCACAAAAACCTGTCAATTTCTGTGTTTTCCTTGAACACACCCATGCACTCTCAGCTCAAATGGAAGTCTACTGGATTGGTGTGAATATACACACGGTTGGTTTTGGTAATTTGGAGGCAGGCAAAGGCCAATACCAAGCTGCAGGACTGATTTGCTTGTTTAATTGTGGAATTTTACAGAGTCAAGAGTTCCTTGCTATTTTTGTAATGAAATGATGTTTTCTAAAAAACCTTGCTTTAATCGGTATTGAACATATATGTTGGCAACATTTCAAAAAATGTGTGGAGCTGGTGTTCCTTGCCATTTCACACACTATTATTATGCTGCAAACAAGTCAGTAATATAGATTTTGCAGAGGACTTTGCCCACAATGAATTTTACCACAGATATATGCAATGTTCAAACAAAGCACAATACACATCTAAATTACTGAGAGTAATCTTAGATGTATTCTCAGCCTGAACAATAAAATAAAATAATGTGATGTGCCATAATAAGTGTGTGAGTGAAATGTGTTAGTAATGCTATATTTTATGTTTTTCTGACTTATTAGACTCAAAGACTGCATTGCTTTTTATAACTTTTTTATAATCTGTACCTGCAGATTTGTTAACAGTGTGCACTAACCAGAAGAGAGCAAGACAACTCTTGTTAAAAAAAAACTTGCCCAAAAGCCTCACTACAGTTCCTTCAAGCTATGTTGCAGAGGCACACTGCTCCTGCTACTCCCATGACTTCCTGGTTCTTTTGATAATGTGTCTTTTTAAGTTAAAAACTGTACTCCATAGGGTGTATTTACTCACCAGTTAACAATTGTTCTTGTTAAATGGATACATTCCACATATTGAGAGAGAAAAGCTGTTTGCACGTGGCAATACCTTCCTCTGTGAAAAGCTTCACAAGAAGACTGCTGCACAAACCAGGAAAGTGTGGCCCCTTTCAAACACCATTATCCACCATTATTAGGTTTACAAAAGAGTAAGTAAGCGACAGCCACTGCAGCTCAGCAGTGTGTGACCAGGAGACAGTGCCGTGTAGCTTCATCATAAAAGCTCACATTGATGGAGTGAAACAGCAGATGGTCCTCCCTCTCTGGCACTAGTTGAGAAGACATGAGACGAACAGCTCCAGGCTGCAGCCAAACTCTGCACACAGGTGCTACAGATGCTACAACAGTCAACAAATATACTCAGGCGATCATGAATGTGTCAAGACTTGTTGCAGTGTGAGAAACACTGCCTGTGTTCATCAAATGTATTCTTGTTTTATTCATTGTAGATTTTTATTTTGCAATGATGATGAAAATACTATTAAGCGTACAGCCCAGTTGATACCTTATTTTAATGCCTACCATAAAGACCACATAGGTGCATTTCTATTTGTTGTGAGGCTCGAGTTGCCTTGACTCTACACTGTTTTGTTAACCAAGCACTTAGTTTTCCAGTTAAATATATGTTTCTCCAACAAAAAACTTGTAAACTTCTGTGAATTCCAACAAACCAACAACGAAGGAAATCAAGGCAATAGTGTACGTGGTCCATGGCTTTTTGTCATAGCAAGTAGACAAGTATTTTTTTAGAGACTGTTGCAAGCAGGTCAACACAATACTAATGAGAGGCACATGGACGTTTGGAAAGTCATACAACAAAACAAAGCTGACAGTGAGAGGGGTTTGATTTCTGTGCTGGGCATCTTACTTGTCGTGCTCCTCTTTGATTATTCAGTGATTGCCTTGTCATAATTCAAACTTCATTAGAAGTGATACTAAAAACTGTACCACATACAATCTTTAATGAAAAAAATGGATTAAAGTTGAAACGAATTAAGACAGTACCATGTTGTGAAAATGAACCATATAACAATAACTATGGCCCTAGGTAACAGCCTATCTTAGACTGATGGTAAAACCACCAATGCACTCGCATTCAGAGTCTCATTTCCCCATCACACTTCAGAAAATAAAACTAGTAAAATGAGAAGTGGGTGGTGTATCTATAGTCTTTATTTGCTGACTCATATCCTGGCCTCCTGTGTTGTCCCCTCCAGCTCTACATCCTCTCCAGAAGGATCATGCCAACGCACGCAATGCACACACGTATAATAAAGTCTTGAACACACACACGCATACAGAATCCGGAGGTAATAATAGAAATCACACTTGCCATCAGGGCCCAGCAGACACTGAAGCCAGTTGAGTGTGGACACAAAAGGGTGAGTCACTGTGGACACAGTCACTACACTTCAGGGGACACTTCATACACCCACCACCCTCCAACTCTACTGACATGCAAAACTTAGAATTAAACTGGCAGTTTAATCTCTTTCTTTAAATTGGACTCTTTTTGGGCAATAAAAATTGCTTCATTTCACAGCAATAATGCTACGCTGAGTGGTTAAAGGACAACAACATTTTGACATTTTAAAGGGATTATTAGACTGAAAAGGTTTTGTGGAGTGCAGACATTTGCATAAGAGGAAAAGCTCAAATGAAAGTAGGTCTGATAACAGTGGCTCTGTTCCATCAGGCTTTCCCATAAGCCATGCCAATAACAGCATGACCAGTAACAGGAATCTGGACTTGATTAAACTGGATAGAATAAAGATTAGATTAGATTATTAGTGCTTACTGTTGAAGATGTGGAATTTTCACAATCTCACAATTTTAAAGTTTCCATTTAGCAATAGAGAACACATATTTAATGATGCTTACATGTCTGTACACTCAGACTTCAGTAATTTAGCACCAACTCGTTTGACACCCACTCCACAAAGACAAACCTCTCCAAGGTGTCAAAAAACAACCTGAGAATTGATGCATTCATTTGATGTCACAAACTGATGTACTGGCATTTCCTGGTGAGCAAGAAATGCTTCCCTCTGCTGCCGAACAGTTCACAACCTCTGCTGCCACTTGAGGGTTTAAAGTGAGTTTTGACCTGTTTACTTGCTCTTTTCTTGAATAATAGACAGAATTTAGGGGACAAGTATAATCACATCTCCACAGAACCAACCAGAGAGAAGCAAATGGCAGATCAGTTCTGTCAGATACTCCCAGATCTCCTGCCACACTCACAGTAGGTTTTGATAGACAGTAGAGCCAAGCGTTCTTCATCTTATTCTTCCATAAAATGCTGTGGTATTGTTCAAACTATGACTCAATTTGAACTACTATTTCTTACAAATAACACAGAAAAAAAGTGATGGTAGCTTCCGGATACTCTCATTAAATAATGTTACCGACCCTGAAATGATCCGAATTTTGCATGGGTAAGTCGTATGTGTGAAACAGCTGAGTTTTTCACACAGGCTTTTCCTGGGTAATTTTTTCACGCCCCCCTTGTACTTTGTCTGCGTAAAGTCCGGTGGGGAGGGCTGATGGCATCATCCTGTGCAACCAGCACAAAACCGGGAAAAGGGAGATTTGACATGGATTATTAACAACTGCTCCAGTGGGAAAGGTTTATTTGATTGTGAGGAGAGTAGCTCAAACTGAAATGTGCGTCTGAACATCGGAAGTTTTGTTTCTACCACACATCATCAAAGTTCTGTTGTTCATCTGCTCAGAAACGATTACCACTGGGTCTCTAACACATCCAAAGAATAGTCTGGTGCTGCCGTTGGATACATGTCCGGGGTATACTCCCTGCTGAGTGGAACAAAAGTAAACAACCACGACAGGGAATTACCCCACCAGGCTGCTCAGGAATTATCTTGATAATATCAGGGTTGCATGTGTGTAAAGGGCTTAAGTAAGCTTTTACTATAGGTCCTTATCTAATGTTTTGATATTGAGAAGTTCTTTCCTATGACCTTCCACACAGCAGCATTACTAATCCAAGCCCACTGAAACTGCATAAAATTCTGAACTTCATGCTAGCATCAGTGTAAGGGGAGGCATTCTCCACAATCACTGTATTTGTCAGGATTTGATGTTATTAGCCACCCAAAAAGTATACCTGGTGCTATATGATGATCCAAAGTGGAGTAGTCAAAATCACACATTCTTCTCAAGTGCAAAACTCAAACACTTGAGTACTTAAAACACACTTTAGAGTTTATAAATTTGCGCACAAAAAAATAAAAGTCTTCAGCTAAGAAAAGCCGGCTGGTTCTGCCCAACACACCACAAACTTATGGCAAATTTTTACAGTCAACTTATACATCTAAAATGCATACTATACATCATAACAAAGGTCAAATCTGCTGACACACTTAAAAAACTATTTCAGCTCTAGTCTACCAATACCAAGGTTTTATCAATAAGATCCTGCATCTATATTTAAGGTCATGAAACTCTTGTTGATAAATACATTCCCGGTGACAGTATGTGCCTTACACACAAATAAAAAAAAAATGATAGTCTTGACGAGGGAAAGGCAGTGCATCAGTTGTAATCTATCGAGTGTAAAGTCAGGGGTTCAGTCCCAGTTCCCGCAGTCCAATGCTGATGTGTCCTTGGGCAAGATATTTAGCCCAAAGTTGCTCCCATTACTGCATCATTAATGTGTGAATGTGTCTGACAGTGTGCACACGAAATTAGAAAAATGAATGGATGCTTACCAGAGCAACATAAACCATTACTGCAAGAATGTGGTGTGAATATGGTGCAAATGTGGTGTGAGGTGGTAGGCGTTATCTGATGTCCATTTACCAAAAAAGAAGGGAGTTTTCCTTGAGAAAACTTGGAGTGAGGAGCACCACTTTTACTGAAAATTACATTACTGTGCAAAGAATGACAGATATGCAGCAGTCATGCAGCATTCCAAATCCTCACACTTCACCTGCCTTCACTTCTGCAGGTGAAAACTTTGGAAGAACTGTTCGTAATTCAGCTGAGACAGTTTCTAATTCAAGGTGGTCTGTTTGCCTTCTTAGAATTCAAAGATTCTGTGAAAAATTCTCTAATTTCTTTGAAAAGTTTAGGTCCTGAAAAGCCTTCCACACCTGTAACTAAGTTTTCTCGGATGGACTGGTTGATTTGTGGTCTTTTAGTCCCTGTCTGTCTCTGTGGCTAAGTCATTTTGACACTCTCTTCTAATAAAGAAGAAGAAGTTCTATGTACTCTGACTAGCAAAAATGGTGTTTTTAAGAGAAATGTGAGAAATTATTTCAGTTCTTTTTGAAAGCATAGAGTTTTTCGTCACATTAAGTCAAAAACCAGCACAGACAACCATCTTGGAGCCATCTTAAAAGATCAGAGAACACACAACTGATTTACTCTTATCATGGTGAAAATCTGCAGCCCATTCGGAGTCCCAGTGCCTAATTAAGTCGAGCACATACAGTCCCTCTACTAAAAACAATAACAATTCTGCAGCACCATAATCTGGACTTAATCTCCATCCAAGCATCAACACAGAATGGTTTGTGGTCTCTAAACTGTCGTTCAGTGAGATATTTACAAGGTGATCAGCAGCAATGAGAGGAGTAATCGATAGACTCTCTCCATCTGTGTCTCCCAGGAGGACAGAGCAGCTGTGACCTGTAGCCTTCTTCATGAGCACACCGCTAACATTCCCTCAGGCCAGGGAAACGAATTTCCCTTAACAGCAGACAATAAATTATCTATCTTTATTGATGTATTGGGGGAATGTCCATAAGTCTTCCTGTGTGCTAATGGTTTTCTCTGCAGCTCCTGTTGAACTCAGTGCTCAAGAGGCTCGATGGGAGATCATTAAGATGGTTTCTGCATCCTGTTATTCACTCCACAGCTTCCCGCGCACACAAATCGTCAATTCAACTCAAATTGAATTCAACTCATTTGGTAGCAGTGAGGAGTCTTCTAGGAGAATAATGGAGCCGTTGTGGAGATGTTGGTTAATGAAATGTGAGAGCAGCCAGAAAATGATCAATTTATTTTGACGGAATAAGCCAGAACATCTTTCTGAAAAGTGAAGAATGATACACATCAATTTGCCAATTCGTTTTATGGGTATAAAAAAAAAAAAGAAAAAAAAAAGAGAATCACCTGAATACATTATGCCCCATTTACAACTTCTTTTAATTTGCATCCTTGGTTAGCATATAAATTGTGATGACATCTGGGGCTGGGTGAAATGGACCAGAAATCTTATTCTGATATTTATCGAGATGAAATAAATTCCCTTGTAAGTTCTAGTCTGTGAGGAAATAACAAAAGTCAGAGCTGAAACAAATTTACATTGGCCAAATGTCACACAGGCCTTGTAAACACTGGCAGAAAGTCAACATGTCCTTGAAAAATTAGACAGAGAATTGCATCTGTGTACAAAATGGCAGACTCTACTATCATAAGAATCAAGGGTTGCATTGATCAGGTTTGTGCTGCTAATACTGATCGCCAGTCACCTACTAGTGGGACTGGCTGACACTAATCATGGTTTGAGTTGGGTAATCACTGGTTACATTTTTGTTTAACACAGAAGTACAAAAAGCTCTTATGGAGCAATGTAACAAGTGTTCCACAACTACATGTGGAATTACTAAACAAAATTTTGTGTGACAGGGGAAAAAAAGTATTTTAAATTGGCTTTTTATTGAGCAAATAGCACAATAAAAAGGGAAAAAGGGTCACTGAACATTTACTCAGTCAGACTGTGAGCGTGATGTTACTAAACATAGCAGAGGAAAAAAATACATTAAACCTAATCACTACAACATCACTATTTATTTAAGTTTCTTGCCAAAACTAAAATTTCATTCTCTGGCCTCAGTTCAGTATTGATATTTGATTCGATTTTTTGATGGTATGAGGTTTCACGATCAGAGACCATCAGTTATAAGATTTGTGTATAAGAGAAACTCTCCAGAAAACCAAAAAAGAAACACTTCTAGTGTCTCTGATCTTTTTAAAATAAAGTTATATTGATCATTTCTGAAAAACAGCTTCAAGAACTAACCACACAAAGCATCTGGATTTGTCATATTCCATGTCTTTCATCAGGTAGAGCCACCTGGCACAGCTTCAAGCTGAAACTATTGATCCTGGTCAGGAAATGATTGGCCTTCTTGAGGACAGGGGCAGTAGCACTGGGAGTGGGTTTGTTCTGCCGAGAGTGAGGCCAGCCTCTGTTCGGCACATACTGAATGTAACAGACAAAAATCTTTTATAGCCACCCTCCTGTTTTACTTGTTGAGTTCTGCCATTCTAAAGAACTCTCCATGAAAAGTTGGACTTCAAATATATCCATGGATATGTGAAACTGTCTATCCGGTGCGTCAGTCTCTCTACAAGCCAACATTGTTTAGAGGTTTGCAGTCCCCCTCCCCCTCTTTGTCCTTGCATCCCAATTGGTTGTGCCACTCAATGACAAGGAACAAGCGTATTAGCCTGACATTTTGCAAGATGGATCCACCTGATTACTGACATGGAATCTGGTGACTCCATCTGCCCTGCCAGGTTACCACTGAGAATCATAAATATTAAGGTATCCAAATTTAAGTGTGCATTGCATCATACAGTGTTAAATGAAATCCCTAACTGGAATTTATGCCACTCTATAATTTGGTTGTTTCCAAGGTGACAAAGCTCTTTGTGCTATACAGCAGCTCACTGATACATAATGCAGAGACATTCAGCTGAATGGACAGTGGAGGTTTGCAGGAGAGCTAAATACGGAGAGAAATGTTTGAAAACACAAAGGTTCAGAGAAAGACCTGGACTGACCAAAGGAAAAATAGACAAGAGCTGTGGCTTAAACATGTTTGACAGCTGCAACATGTTCAGCATGTCCAGCGTGTCCTCTGACAAGCCAAGCATGCCACGTTTCATCTCAACAACCAGCAAACATCTGGCAGGTCAAAAGGGGAGAATATCAAACCAGATTCTCAAACATAAAGCCGAGGACAGATAGAGGGAGAAAGAGAGGGGGACATGTAGGGAGAAAATGAAGAAGAACAAGTGAAGCTTGAAAGAGAATGGGGAAATAGAGAGGAGGCGTGCCCAGACCAAGAACTCAAAGAGAAACTGAAAGTTAGGTATCTCAGCAACTTTCTTTTTGCATTTGAAACAAACAAAATTGTGCTAGGTAGGGTCTTGTCTGGGCTCTTACTAAAATATTTAACAAAAGCATAGGCGAGGAGAAGAAACTGTATTTGGATGATGGTGCAAATCAGATTGAGATGAAATTACCCTCTCTGATACTACAAAATGGACTGGGCTTTTTAATAAAAGAAAAGGGTAGACACTCAAAAAATACAGCCACATTTTGCTGACGCTACCAAATACAGAACATCATTATCTCTAAAACAGAGCATAATGCCATTGGCTAATTCATCAATGACAACAGGCACATTAAGAGGCCATTATAAGGAGAAACTTGTGTTTCATATAGGCCAGATCACATAAAGAGGCCTCGAGATGAGGGCAGATGCAAATATAAACTCAGCCATACATAGGTGGATCTTTGGGTTAAGAACAACTATTCAGTTGAAGGGTTGTGTTTAGATATTTATTCATGTGCTTTTCAAAACAGCTCCTCATCAGTCAACATATTTTCTTATTATTCTTGACTTATATTTGAGGCTTTTATTTGGGTTTGAAGTTTTCTTAAAACCGGCCATCTTTATCATCATTTTTTAACTTATGTTGAAATGCTGTTCCTTGTTTTAGTTTATTATATTACTAATTCAATGTTTATTATTTTTACTAAATAAGTTTATTGTTTCCTTTTTAAATGTATTTTATTCTATTCTATTCTATTACAGATAAGGGCTGCTTAAATACCATTATTAATCACTGTTAAGAAAAAACTCAATTAGCAATTTAGCTTTATTGGCTTACAAGTTTTGCTTAATAAGCATTTATGTATTTCTAATTGTGCAGCTGTTGCATCTTAGTTTGTGTGTATGCCTTTGGTTCATTCTTGTTCTGTGCTGCAGTTTATTTTAACTGTATCTGCAGTGATAGCTTTACTTTGTTTATGTTCCTGGCAGGTCAACATGTTTAGCTGCATTGAAATCAGTTGATAAAACATTGGGATAAGTGATTCATACTGTTTCTTAAGACTTAAAATAAAAGTAAAACCACAAGTAAACAGATAAGAGCACCAGTTGATAAAATATTTTTTAGATATGGAGCAGAAAGCATGGATGAAAACTGTTGTGGAGAGGAATACAGATAGTGTTTATTTAGTGGTAGAATTGGTAGAGAAAGTGAGTGGGCAGCAGCAAAGTCCATATTTGCCTTCTCTCTCTTTGTTATGTGGCCAGGAGGGTTACTGTAAGAGTACAGAAGCAAACTGAGAAACTGATTCGTGACAGCAGGCTGGCACGGCTAAAAATCTCTGGGCAGCTCCACTCTTACAAACACACCACACTCTTACATACCAACACCACCTGCAGCACGTGGGAATAGCGACAAAAAGGCTTTTTTGGAGTCTTCTGAGGTCTCATGTTTGCTTACTTTACTCATCCAAATTAACTTTTCAACAAGATTCCTCATTAAGGTGACAAAGCTGCTGTGTAATTGATTCTGTAGTCAAAAGTTTATGTAAGTTGTGTTGGCGAACGCTGCTCAAATCCTCAGGCTGAACAGATTTCTCACCCTCCCACTCCTCCTCCTGCTCTCCTTCCACCATTCGCTGCTGACCTGCAGGGTCAACCGGCCTGAGCCTACATTCCTTTAGCTGCTCTCTCCTGGGATGTCTCTTCCTCCACCTCCTCTGTACTCACATTTATGCACTATTTACCAAACAGATACAAATTGTTTTCATTTTTCTTTCTCCTTCTGATCATAAGATGGTTTTGGCGGGAACTCTACAGATCCAGACAACAAGAAATACACACTGATCAGACATATAATCTGTTCTACCGTAATTTCTTGATTATAACACGCACTCAATTATAACACGCACCTACCATATTTGAATGATTTTTGCCTGAAAAACACTGTATTCCAATATAACACGGACCCGCATTTTGCCCAAACCTTACTCTCTCAGACAACTCAAAAATTACCTTTATTCAAAGTTTAATCAATGAAATTTCAGAATTTTCACAACAAAAACAATACACGATTTTCTCTCAAACGGATGCAGAAACACCTTTTGCTTCGTGCATGTGCAATTACTTGATTTCTGCCCGACTATGCTCAGTCGTAGTGTACCGACCAATCACAGAGCAGCTATCAACGTGCAGACGTCTTCAACCAATCACAGCACAGCTATTTTGTGTTCCACCCTTGCTCACAAGATGGCAGTGCCCTGTGTTTGCATGTGTTTTCGCAGAGAAAGAGAAAATTAGACCTTATTTAAAAGCAAAAAATAGTGTTATAATCGAGAAATTATGGTAATATACCTCAGTTAGTCATTGAAGTGTGTAAAAAAAACTGCAAAAATCATTGTCCCTGTAATAAACAAAATGTGTCCTTGTTTCTTACACTTTGTGAAACAAGCATTATAGAAATGCATTCAATAACTAACTAAAATTAAAACAGCATAACTGAACATACCTCTTTGGGTGTCTTTGTGATATCACAAAAGAATTAACTGGCACTGTTTGGAAATGTGTCTGGTACTATGACAACCTAACCTTGTCAAAATAGCTGTGAGAGTCTCTGTATAAATACACGCTGATATTTTGTCACACAGTCCTAACGGTAAAAAGAGGCATGAGGGTGTGCGTTATTTCAAAGAGGATTTAAAACATCTACACTGGGGGACAGAACTGCATCCTAAATCCAATATCTGTAAATGAAACTCAGCCTGGGCGCTCAGATCACATTTCAGATGTTGATTTTCTCCCCCACAGGACAAAATTTGGACAGAGCAGGAAAAGAAGAGGAAACAGATACAGAGAGGAGTCCAAACATCTCTCATGGTGCACTGAGGTAGTGTGATCAGTGTGGTAACCTATGATCTTAAATTATGTTAAATTTCATCACTGTCTCTTCGAGCTGTTATTTATTGTGCTTATATAGTGATGAAAATATCACACTGAATGGGAAATATTATATAAAACTAGTGTTTTTTCAGTCATTGAGGGTAGATGTTTCCCATTACATAAAGGCCTGGGTATGATGTGTTTATGTTGTACGCAACGATATTGTGTTAAGCACAGAAAATAATAGATGGACACTAAAATGAGGACTAAGGCTTATATTTAATAAGGCCTGCAATTATTCTCATACTTTAATGCAAATTTAAGTAATAAAATAGCCTAAATATATTTTCCTCACATCCAATAGGACTACAACAGACTTTGTTATTTAAAATCAAAGGCAAAAAAAAAGAAAAAAAAAGGACTTTCAGGAGACGAAACCTGAAATGATTCATCATGGATGTAAATTTAATCTTGTTAGAATGGGGTCAAAAACATTTAACCGTCAAACACAACTGCTGCAAAAGTGGAGTAAAATAAGATCTCTGAGACTGCCACTTTAAGACTAAAAATATATTCAGTAACCTTATAAAATATTAAAATAGAATTTCATTTAATTAGAAGAAAAAAACAACAATCAATATTTAGATTATTTTATATGACGTTAAGCTGCAATACTTGGTGTCTCTCAATGTTTTTAAATCTGCGGTCAAAAAACTTTGCAAGGCAGACTTTCTGAATATCATTGTTTTAATTGATGACTGAAAATTGTTTCCTCACTTCTTCTGCTCTGTTTGAATCTGAGTGTACTGTTTGATGAAACTGTGTCTTGCTGCCATTCTTGTTCAGGTCTCCCTTGCAAAAGAGATCTGTTGATCTCAATGGGACAAACTTGGTTAAATAAAGGTTAAATAAATAAAAATAAATACTTGTTTTCTTAAATTTATTTTTCCAACTTCTCATGTTGCATTCCTTACAAAGTTGCGTTTACACTAAAATAACCATGTGGCAGCTTGATGATTCATGAGGTATACCAGTGCCAGATGGTATAAGTTCAGTGTTGGGTACAGAAAAAGGTAAAATATTCCTACAAATCTTACAAGCTAAGAATGAACATAAGGTGCAAAGACCTTCATCTTTAAATCCCAAAACTCACCGGTTCATCCTTGAGTCAGAGTACACGCTTATGTGTAAATTTATGCAAAGTTTGTTAAAAATCTCTGAAAGCATTCTTGACATATCAAGTTCAATAAGTTTGAAGAAAATCCCATTAGGTATACCTGAGATATTGGATTAAAGCAAGGATTTGGCTCCTTAACATTTGACCTACGACTTCCAGAATGTGATAAGTTATTCGAGGAGTCAGAGCACAAACTTAATAAAGTCTGAAAGGCCTTGTTCACAAGAGTAGCCCAGATGGACAGCCAGAAGGGCAAAAGCACAGTATGGAAGGTTGGACAACACAAGATCATGATGCTTCTTGCTTTGCCTGTTGCTGAAACATACGCCTGAGAAGTGTAAAAGTAAAAGATTAACCACTGGATTAATGCATCACCCCATTACACTTGAAAGTAATTGAAATCCACTCAAGCTGCAACGCTGCATGACTTACAAATGCACCCTTGACCTCAAAATACTATATCCTCACATTCTTGTTGTAGATTCTCCAACTGTGACTTCTACATTTTCTTAGGAACTTCAACCTTCAGCTGAGTGAGTTTGAATTGTCTGCTGGTTTGACAGTAATCCCTGTCACGCCTGTAGCTGCAGAGATGGATTTCTGAATAAAAATAAGAATGCAGTGAGACCAGAGTGGATTCCTAATTTGAAAAAAAGAGTGGATTTATCATGTTGTAGACTGATAATAAAAGAGCAGAGAAGTTAAAACTTTAACAGACTTCAGACTCTTTGTGACTTTGCAGTGCTCAAGGCTTTATGAAAGAGGTTCAGAGATGAAAACAACAACACACTCATTCTCAATCAGAACCTCTGTGTTGCCTGGAAACCAAACTGTGCATGCTCTCCATCTCTTTGAACGTGTGATTTTTGTGAACTGTAGGTGCTGTCGAGTTTATATTGTACATTCATCTTTGTATATGATGCTTTATTATGTTGTTTAAGTGGCAGGTTATTTAATTTATGCAGCTTGATAATGCTTCAGCACCTGCCATGGTGCAGTGAGCACTGACTGCACTGCTCTAAATGGTGTGATGATGTGAATTCATACATAGATAGATAGATGCTTTATTCACCCCCTTGGGGAAATTCAAGAATGATGAAAGACTAAAATACATTTACACATACACATATACAAACATTCAAAGACTTCTGCATCAGTTGGATTTAAAGCACACACAATGAATCAGTATATAAAAATAAATAGAAATCACAATCAGGAGTATGTGGGTATTTTGCCTTTTTACTAGAGCTTCAGAGAACCTGACACAGAGAGTTTCATGAATTAAACCGCTCACAACATAACACATTAAAATAGATGCTTGATATGTTCTGACACTGTGGCATTTCGGGTGATGTAGTTCAAATACCCAATATTGCAAAGAAATCATGTTTTTCTTGAAACTACTCTGAAAATAACAGACTTGTGTCTTCTACAGTAGTGCTCTCACCAGCTACTTCATTAGGTATGTCCATTGAACTGCTCAGTAATAAAAAACCTAATCAGAAAATCACAGTTCAACAACACAATGCACAATGCGTATTTAGGCAAGTCGACATGGTCAACATGACCTGCTGAAGTTCACACCGAGCATCACAATGATGAGGGTGATTTAAGTGGCTAAGAATTTGAGAGGGGTCTGACTGCAGACCTGCACTGTTAGGACGCCTCCACTGTGAGGACTCGAAGTGGCGGTTTTTCTCTCATGTTCCAGTTTGTTTTTGCCGTGAAGAGAGTGGAGAGTAGGTGAGTTAAAGTCAAGTGACTATTTTTCGTCATTTTCGAAGCAACAGAAACATTTTATTCACTAGAACATTGCGTTTTTCCACTTTAAACTGCCATGTAACGTTACATTAATTGGAAATTAATGGCTTTTGGACCTTTGGGTGTTTTTTTAGGGCTGTTATCATAGTTAGGGTAACAGTGGCTAGCGCTAACCAGGCTAATTTTAGGATTAGCCATTAATGTATTATTTAGATATACCTATGGGATAAGCTTGACATCAGAGGGCTTTCACTGTCGTTGGCATTTTGACATGTATGAAAACACTCAAAATGATCACTGTAACCGGACTACTTGATTAGTATAAGCAAATTATTTAAACAAATCCAAATAATATTTTTTTTTTCTTTAGATCAGCGCGGTGGGCCGAGTGGTGGATCACTGCAAAAAAGCAGCGGAATGAGGTCCTAACAGTGCAGGTCTGCAACAAAGGGTCCTGACAGTGCAGGTCTGCAGCCAGACTGTCTTCAAGAATTTGGCACAGTCGTAGTTGCCAAACTGCAAGCATTTTAGAGTCCCCTATTGATCAAACAAGCATGTTTTGATCTGTGAGAGGAAGCCTGAGTAACCGGTAAGAACCCACACATGCAATGGGAGAAGATGTGATCTCCACACTGCAAGACCCTGACCAATATTTGAACAAGTAGCCTTAAATGTGTCACCGCTGTTTCTCCTCTGCTGATGGAAATTTTACTGGCTTTGTTCTTCCTGTGGGTCTTTTCAAGGAGTATTTGGCTGTAGTGCTGTTTACTTGTGTGACTGCTGCTATAGTCAGTAGTGCACACTGCACACCACATCCCATCTAAAAGCCCCTACAGTTTGTTATGATGTATGCACAGCAGGAAGTGGCTGAAGTGCATATATCTGAGACTGTCAAAAATTAAAACAGTAATATTTTCCTGTCTGCTGGTCATTTTCCTGTCAGCCCAGGTGGGCTGAAAATCTAATTCTGGTCCACAACACAACTTTCAGTGCACCTTTATTGATATCATTAAAAACTGTTCTGTTTGACTGGCGGTTCCTAAACATTTTAGCCTGTGACTCCCAAAACAACAGTGCCAATGACCCCAGAAGCATCAAAAATGAAATTTAAGGTTTGGGATAACTGCCCCTCATGTGCTTTATGAACCCTCCAGTGGGTCCCAACCCCCCTTTTAGGAACAACTGCAAATGACACAAGAAGAATAAAACTCTCTATGATTCCTTTCTGACACAGGACTGAGAGGGAAAAACGAATTATGTGAGGTTCTGGCAACATGATAAAAGCCAGTGGAGTCTGACTCAACTGCCAAAACATCTTAAATAACTTACATCTTTCAAAATCATAAGAGTGACTCAATGGATGCCAGAATGAATCAGCAATGATTTCATATGACCCTGGTCAGGTCTGAGAGTGATTAAACTTATATTATCTGTTGTGTATGGACATTCACATTGTGTGAATTTGCATGTCATTACTGTGTCATTTTAAGTAGAGTAGAAAAAAGCAGAGGAAGGATGGTTCCTTTGGACCCACTCACCCTGGGTTGCCAGTTTTCATATTGCTTCTGTAAGTTGGCCCCGATGGTCTCCAGGGCTTTCTGTGGACTCATTGACAGAGGATCTGATGGAAGAACAAAACAGAAAATCATTAACGCATACAACACACAACACACAACAATAATTGCAGTGAAAATCGCACGCTGAAGCAGACAAACATACATTTAATCACAAAAACAGTTTTATGACAATCCCACAGGCCTGTTAAAAACATATTACACAACCAGGTAAAAAAACATTTTACATTTCATGAATACATAACACGTTAGAGTTTATGATTTCAGGATCAGAGAAATACTTTGAGCAGGAGTTGCAGAAATAGCAGCAGCCTCTAGGGCTGAAATATTGATGAGAGTAAATCAATAAAGTGTGAAGAATAGCAGAATATAGATTGAGGACGGATTCAATTGCGCTCAGCAGGCAGAGAAAAATGTATTGACAGGTTTGTGGGAGACACTGACATGCTTTATACTGCAATCAAACCACTTCCCTCGTGATGAATGAGGATGGTAAAATGACAAAAATAAACACATTTGATAAGTAGATTTATAACTCTGATATCATTCAGGAATAACAATACTTATTATTTCTAACAACTTTACAGAACAAATCTTGTTTTTTTAAAGAGGATCAGTATTTTCTAAATGAATGACCAAGGGATACGCTGATCAGGTTTGTTGTCATGATCACCTGTGAGTGAGAACTTTCGATACAAATACAGTCATGTTTTGTGGTTTTAAATATACAAGCTAGTTTATTTGTTGGTCGGCCAACTTAGTTTTATAGTGTACTGTGACTGTACACATAGGCTTAGGCACCGATAACTCACTCCAAATTGAACTCAGCTCTAAATTCTTTAAGACTTGTGGATCTACAAGCAGAAAATCTTTCAGTTACAAACAAGTGGGTCTGCTAGAGGCTAATTTCACTTGTAAATAAAACATATATATACTACACAAAAAACTATGCAAGTTCAAATAGACGCCACAGTAAGATCCTTTACAGCGTTTAACATTTCCTAAACTAAGCCTCTGTGCATATAACTATTGCTTGATGCAGCATGTGTGCTGCCGGTCCTTCACTAGTCATGCATTGCTCTGAACTCATCCCAACCTGGGGTCCAAACCCCCCTCAGGTTGGGAACCAAGGTCCTGAAGTAAGACCACTGAATAGCACAGCATGTGGATTCTTAAGTTACATGTGTTAAATTACTTCAGTCAGCAAAATTATTGACAGGCTAACATGTTTTAGGCCTATTTGATAGGCTAAACAGCAGAGACAGTAAAATATGCAATACATTTTAGAACGTTAACACAGGTAAATGATGTAGCTGATTTGACAATGTTAAGTTGATGGGAAATAAACTTATTTCGCTATACAAAAACAGTATTTTAATCTATTTACACCCCAAAACGGAAACTGCTGTTTTCTTTAAGTTTGACTTGAACTTGTAATAATGTCTTTATATTCAATTTGGAAATGTTTCTTGAATGGAGGAAACATAATGTGGTCAGTAATTTAATTATTTGATCGTAAACCATTGCTTGATCAAAAAATGTCTCCAAGACTAATTTGCTTTTATAGACTGGGGAAAGGCACCAAGACCAAAGATACTGTCTGAAACAATAATGAGGAGATCTGATTAACCAGCATTTCTGAAAATAGCTGTCGGTTATCCGGTCCTTAATGGCAGTGAGACAGTTGAATAATCCTCTGGCTTAAATGACATGTACAATCGAATGTCATGATCATAGTGGTGTGACAATCCTTGACATTTACTGCACCAGTATGGCCAGCACTCTTTTCTTATATGATAGGCATACAACACTATTTTACAACTTCTTGATCTTAATGGAACTTGTGTCTAAAAAGACAGTGATACATTTTAGACCTTTATCTGTGCATTTAATCATTTGTATTTCTCCACTGTCTCAATCATGATGACCTAGATCTGCTTAAGTGTCCTTCGAGGCAGCAGAGTGTCACAAACTTTTGGACCTGTATTCTCACTTCAATGTGCTTACCAAACTCCTCTAAGTAAATCAGCCTCAGGGGACTTGAACAATGTTTTTAAGGTGTCTACTCAATAAAGATGGATCTTTTGTTTTTGTTTTGTGTCAAGCCGAGTGGTTGGATGGGGGCAGGCTGCTTTATCCTGAGATGACAAAGGCCCTTGTAAACTGAGATCCCATGAGGGCGGCAGAGTTTGTCCCTGGACGTTGCAGGAAAACTTAAACTTTAAATAGAAGGTAAAAGTTGGCTTAAGTTTAAAATGGCTACCAACTTCAGTGAGGTATTGAACCCCAGTGTAGCAAAGCCAAACTCCACAGGCATTGTACTGTTGTCTTAAGAATACATTTCACAACAAGATCTGCCACCAAAAAAAGTTGGTGTATATAAATTGAATTACTCCACAATCTGAAATATGGGTCGTACTGGAATACTGTATGAGCCAATGTCAGTTGCTAAGAGGTCTCAGAGGTAGGGATGGGAAATAACAGGATTTTATTGATACCAATGTCATTAACAATTCTGCTTCTCAATCTGATTCTTTTATGATTCTCTTATTGATTCCTGTTTATCTTCTGTAAGGGCAAAAGTTGGCCTGTGGGCAATAACATAAAATATGACACTCCTGATTAATCGCTGTGCTGCATAGATAAATGCCTCCACAAGTCCCTGGCGTTTTCACTCACTGAAAGTTATGCAGTAAGCGTCATTTTGTCAAAAATTTAGCCACAATTCTTATCACTTCTGACCCCTGTCAGTAGATGGAAATGATAAAGGAACTGATGAGCAAAAAGATGAATGATATTGATTCGTTAGGGGAGTTTTTATCAATTCTGAACTGGAGGGGTTTTTAACTCCCGTCCCTACTCAGAGGTAGAAGGGATTTCAACTGTCTCTCTGATTTATACAGTGTTCAGATAACTCCACAACCTGCATCGTTGCTCTTTTAGTACCATCAGTTTCCATAAGCTTACACTTAATGCTACCTGTGTAACAGTAGTTGGGCTCTCAGCATACAGGGATTGTTACAAAGTGCAGACACCGCCTATGAAAACTGTACTGCTCACCTTGGCCAGTGGTCAGGTTTGTCTACATAAGACTGAGTTTTGAGTTATTTTCACAGTACATTAACATGGAATTCCCTCATCAGTATTTAATCTCATTTAAAAAACAAATACAAGCCTATACATGTGCTTGTGCAAAACTTGACTAGGCCTACCACAGTGAAAATTGTGAAATTTCAGTATTTGTATTTTAAATATTGCAACAACTTACAATAAGAGCAAGTGTAAGTCAAGAAAAAACTTGATTTTTAGTTTTTAAATCTGCTGCAAAAAATAATTAGAATTAATCATTTTAATCAGTATATTGCCCAGCCTTACAGTGTAGTGTGAAATCACACTAAGAAGAAATCGGCGAGGTGAGACGTCTTAGGCCCATAGCACCATTTTCCTTGTCAACACAGAAACATCCCTAAACGAACTCATGTAAATCTTCACCATGGCAGGGAGTTTTCCAGAGTAGGCTTTCTCTGTGACACCTTTGCTTGTGGACAGAAGGCTAAAATCTATGTGAAAAGAAGTGCATTGAAAAATACCCGTCAAAGTTAGGACATATCCTAAATCTCTGTGAATTTACTCACCTATCCAGCACTCCAGTCTGGCACAAGGGGAGGTCTTGACCACATCTGGAGGGTCCACTCCCACATTGAGACATAACACCAGAGCTACGCTTACGGTCTTCATCTGGAAAAGATAAAACAGGACACAAATGACGTTAGAAAGGAATTACACATTGAATACACACACTACAAATGTCATTTAAGAACTGAAAAGTTAATTCAGGACAATATACTGTACATTACTGACACTTTTAAGGGCGCTGAGCACAACACACACACTTGCATTCAAGTGGAGTATATATCCAGTGAGTTGTCTAGAAAATCACAGCCTGCTGCTGCTGTTGGTCACTGAGGCTTCAGCAAAGTGGTGAAGGTTAAGTGTGTTGCCCAGGGGAAACTCAACAGCAGCCGTGAGAAGAATTATTTTCTTCTCTTTGACAATTTTCTCATGAGTTGTCATCTCACAGTAGGGCTTGACAAGATATCAAGGTTTTTTAGATGGATAAAGTTGCTTAGAAAGACATACAAAGTGCAATAATACTGTTTAAAGAAGGGGTGTACAACATTACTGGTACAATACTTGTATTGGCAGATATTAGCAAAGAAAGTCAAATGTTCGTATCTGCAGATATTAAATTTCTGCTGATATTTATAGTCAATATTTTGGCCATAGACACTCTATATATTAGCTGAAATATCTGCAGAGTTTAGGAATTTACCACAACTTTATTATCACTGAATGTAGACATTTAAAAAAAATGAACCGTATGATTGTTAGAGACTGAAATGTTGTATATCTTCTTTCACATCTGTAACTAATTCAAATAGACTGTCACAGTACAATTCTAGTTAAATGGAGTCAGTGTTCTGTCAAGCAAAAAGTAATTGCATCAGTATCGGTATTGGCGATAATGACTAAGAAATATCAGCAAATCAGATATCAGCAAAAATTCAATAGAAACCAACTATCTTGCTCATTAAAAAGATAGATTAAAGCAAGAACTACTGACACTAATATAATTTTTTAACCACAAGAAATGTTGTGTCCAAATAGGGAATAAACATTTAATTTATTCTGTTTCAAAATATCAACAATCTGTAAATTCTCCACCTAAAATAGTAGTTTCAAAGTTGATCTAATAGTTTGAGGACTTTCAACAGAGTGAATGGCATCTATCCTACTCTTATAGAGCGTCCCTGTCATCTGCTTATAGCACTATGTAAGTTTGACAGCGAGCCAGGGTCATCTTTGTAGAAGAGTGTACTTCTTCACAGCACAAGTTCACACTCAGCTGTATGATTTCAATAAGCCAAGAAGAGTGTTACTTCTCGAGACTGTTCCACAATGAATAACAAATGAAAGAAGACTGTGGCTGATGAGGCTCGGCAAATTTTAAAGGTGATAAAAAAAACAGTAATCAAGCAAGAAGCCAGGCAAGAGTTAATGTTGGACAGGTTATTACAAGTTGGTGGGAACTTTAAGTAACAACAGTCAGACTCTAAGTTGGCCATGTTGCTGCTGTAGTCTATAGTATAACAGTCTTTAAAGCTTTTGGCCCAACTTGTTGGACTGGGATTATGTTATCATCATCTTTTTTAACATAAACCCATTTAATCTGTCTCAACTAAAATATAATCAGTTAGCCTTTTAGTCACACATACTCTACATGCAAACAGTCTGCAAACCATGGGCAGTTAACACAAGAGAAGCCATACATTTGCAAGTACAAGTAATAATACTGATCCTTTTGTGGCAACATAGTTCACTGGTTTATAGAAAACATCTTTACCCACTTCACCAACATCTGTATGTCAAAAAAATGCAGTGTCCAGCTCCCCATTTTACAATGGTGCAGTTACTCTTAGATGCCTTCAATGGCCTCAAGAGTCGCAAAACCAAACTCTTATATGTTGCTGCTTTCAGGAGCATCTTTGTAACTAAAATAAAATGATACTGATAAATTCTTGATACCATTACAACAGAATTTAGCCCTGAACACCCAAAATTTAGAGATTTTTTTGTTTTTGATCAGTAGTTAGAGGCAAATTCTTCTAAATATCTAAACTGGGTTGGTTAATACATTACAAATCTTTATTTATACTGTGGTAGTCAAAATTTCATGACAGTTCCACCCACGTTTGCAAATTTTGCCAAAGTATTTTCACCACTTAAGTGTTCTCTCTCTGTTTTGGTCAATAAATGAAGATTATTTAGTGTATATTTTGATACTACTGGACTGGTCATAAGAATAAAGAGAAATTTCATGTTTATTCCAAAACATGGTACTTGAGTAAACCTAAAATACAAATGTTGCCAATGTTTTTTTTACAACTTAACAGTGTTTGGGAGTTTTTCTGTTAGTTGAATGGGAAAAAGTCCAATTAATAGGCATCTAAGACTTCCCTCTTTGTTGAAATCAGGTATTGATATCATTTTACTTTTATTTAGAACTTTGATATCAAAGTTTATATTTTTGGAATTTTTAAATTCCTTATTACCAAATTTTTAATTTTCTTACAGAAAAAAGAGAGAAATTGCTGAAAACTGAGAAAACTGATAGCTTTAAAAAGCAACACTATCATACCGCTTTCAAACTAAAATTAGTGAGTCAACACGGGTTTTTTCAATGCGGGTTAACCCGCTAATAATCGGTAAGTGACTCCTTTCCCACTGCCAGCAGACCCAGGTCTAATCAGCAGCAGACGAGCTGCGTGGCTGTTTTTTTCCTCTGGCGCATCAAGCTGACATCATCACACTGATGACATCATCATCGCGACGAAATACAGTCATGTAAACAATGGAAAGGAGCATGGACACCGTGGACACGGTTTTCTGTACTATGTACTTTTGTCCATCTTTAAAAATGTACAAAGTCGGCACTGATGATACAAAGGCGGATGGAATTTGTTGTTGAGATGGCAAAGAGTCACGTAAGTTACAGAGGGAATGGACTGGTGCGATGTTATGCCGTGGGCATATTACGGCGACGTCATCCGTAAATTAGCGGGTTGACCCGGGTGTGATGTTCCCACTGAAGCCGACTGGAGGCAAGCCGATAAAAACCTGTGTTGCTTGCAGGGTCAGTTGACCCAGGTCAAAATGCTGATTAAACCCTTTCAAACTACCAACAGGAGCCGATTGTTACCGGGTTTAAACAGGTTCTTTGGCCAGTCTGAAAGGGGTGTAAGATATTCAATCCATATCCCCAAGCCCTTCGTCAGAACTGAAGTTACTCAGACATGAAACGTGTGGCAGGAAGTGAGCATAAAGAGATACAGGCCATCTGAAATAGAACTGCCATTGATCCATGGGTCAGATGGTCAGTCCTGACATCAGGCACAACTGTCAGAAATCTTGGAGTAGTATTTGATCAGGACTTGTCCTTCAAGTCCCACATCAAACAAATTTCAAGAACAGCCTTTTTCATCTTTGTAACATTGCTAAAATAAGGCCTATCCTGTCTCAGAGTGATGCTGAAAAGCTGGTCCATGCTTTTGTAACTCTCTTCAATCAGGCTGTCCCAGAAAGTCCCTTAAGACGCTTCAGCTGGTAGTTCCTGCCTGATCAAGACAGCCCCAAACCTAAAGGATTAAATCCCTATGCATCTCACACCACAGGAAAACACTGCAAGATAAAATCAGGCTGGTTATCTCGTAGTATGTACCTTTCTAAAGCTGAGTATGTACCCTGCAAGCCTGGTGCAGAAACTGGGAAGCTTGTAGGAACACCTGGTCAAGTCTGGTTTGATTGAGGTTTATACAAAGCACATACATAGGTTCACTTATGTCCTGCTACTTTATTTAGAGTCTGTTAGCTCATAAAGTGACAGGAGCCCCAACAGTGTCTCAGTCAGAGATAAAACACATTTTGATCTGGGGTAAGCAGTATGTGAAAATTAGTTTTTTGAACATTGGCAACTGTAGACACAGTCATTAAAACTGAATATATGAACCTGAGTTTAAGACAGAACAGAGTTTCACAGTTAAAAGTGTAATCAATACAAAGTTGTGTCCTTTTGTCTTAATGCTGCTAATAAAATAAACATGTTTTTATAAAGACTACAGTTTTAAGTTTCAAACACTTAAAATCAGGGATAAGAATAAAAAATAAATTCCTGTCAAGAATCAATAACTAGCTCAAGCAATCAATATTCTTTGTCTTTAAGCTTAACAATTCCCTTATCAATTCCTTTCACTTTTGTTCTTCATGCCTTGTAAATCAAGGTCATGCTCTAATCAGAGGAAGTCAGCAGAAATAATAACAAAAGAAGTAAAAGACATGATCATGGCAGACAGGGGGTGGAAGTGGTCAAAATTGTAGCTTAAATTTACCCAATATGACTCTAACTGCACAACTTCCAGCATCTGTGTGATTTCAAGCAAGGGGGAAAACTGCAGATTGGCATCAAATAGAAGGAATACAGAGTTTTATACTTTGATACTGGTAACCTGTGCAATCAAAATTCTTTTCACAAAGAAATTGATAAGGGAATTGAAAAAGAATTGAATGGATTAGCAGAATTAGTGGCATTAGTATCAATAAAATCTTATCGATTCCCATCTCTTCTCAAAATCAAACATGGTAAATTAGCTGTCCAGACTCTGACCCTACCAAAGGTTTGTTTATCACAATACTTTGAAAAAGTAACGATGACAACTGAATACACATGTAGTTTATTGAGAGCTATAGACTCTCTATACAAAGCCAAGTAGGTCACTGCATTTGTGCCGAGTGACCTTTAACAGGTAGTGTAAGATTGCATGTGTGTGTAACATAGACTCAAAGAACACACATTGAGCGTGCATTGGGTTTTGTGACATCCTGTGGCTGAGCAGGGTTAGGAGGTCTGATGTTGTGACGGTAATTAATACAGCCTCTGCTTCCCCACCGACGCAGTGAAAGGTCAGTGTGCTAGTGAGACTCAGCAGAACAAGGCTCGACATGCACATGCATCCACACAGGAGCACTTTATTGAATCGCTTCATACATTTACACGTGACCTGCTCACCTCCTGGCCTTTTTCCCACCTGCTTGGTTTACATCATGATATCAGCCTGATAAATGGACTGAGTGTTTTTTTAACAGGCTACACAACTTCATGTACACAACACTCTGGCTACAATAGAAAATGTAACAAAGCCTCTATGTCAGTGATTCTCAACTAGTGGGCCGTGACCCAAAAGTGGGTCGCGAGCCTTTGCCAGGGCAAAAAAACAAAAAAAGTGTGGCAAAAAGTCCTGTGATTTTATTTTGAAGTTTTTCTTTTTTTATGCAGTGGAGTGCCATCTTTTCACACTCCTTATGTGGCAACATTGCCATGTAATAGACACACATTTTGAGAGAGAGGTGTTTGTTACATTCAATAAGCTCAGCTGAAGTTACATGTTATTAAGGTTTTTTGAAACAACTTCTCAGCAGCTGGATTTTTTTAGTTCATGTTTTAGCTCATGAAAGCTCTGTTGAGTCTGTTAAAAAAGGCTGAAGTTACTGAAGTGTTTTGTGTGTTGTAACAGCCTTATGATCAACAGATTATTCAGTGCTACTGACTGAATATTAATACAGAGCAGTTCAGTATGTATCCACTGATGGAGGATTATCCCTGCTACAGTTAGTTTTTTAGTCTTGAAACCTTTTCGATTAAAATACAGCTAATCAAATGTTAAAGAGTATATTCCCCTCTCCAGCATTTCCACATGCAGGTCATTTTGGTTTTTCATTAAACTTTTTGTGTGTGTGTGTGTGTGTGTGTGTGTGCTGGCATACTGTGATATTTTGTACTATCTCAGGTTCAAAGTGCAGCATCTTTTTATTAAATAAATTTGAGAAGTTGAAAACTTTCCTAGATTTGGGCCGCAGCTCGTCATTTAGGGGTGATGGTGGGTCCCGAAGCCAGACCAGTTAAGAACCACTGCTCTATGTCATACATTGCATTGATGTGCTTACAAATCATTGTCGTGATATGGATGAATATTCTGACAATCAGAAAAAGGTAGGATGCAGGGTCCCTTTTATTTCTATCAAAACTGCTAAGCTGTGCTGAAGAGTTGAATAACTTTTAGCTTCAGTTAAACTTTTGAATTTTTGAGCCTATGGACAAGTATTTCTTTTAACTCATTTTCACTACTTATGTTGCTTGTATGCATCTTGCATTTTTAAAAGTTAGAAAGTTGTCAATATGGTCAGTATTTTAATCTTTTTTCTATGCCGCATTCTTTTAGCAATACAATTAATTTTCTTTCATGGTCAAAAGTAGACAGAATGTCTCTAACAGTTCACAATCCTGTGTTAGAATTCTCAAGAGAAAGTTGGAAAATGGCACATCGTCATGTTAAAAGTAATCCTTCACTGACATCAGAAGCATCAATATGGTTTAATGCCAAGATTAGAATAGCCAAAAAGCGATTCTGCTGGTACCAGTGGGCTAAAGCAGGGATCCTGCACCTGGGGGACCTATATGATAAAGGCCATATGGTCACATTTGAATATTTAAAGCAAAAATACAACCTGACAAATAAAGACTTCTGGAAATATCTCCAACTCCGGCACTGTCTACTCTCAAGTCATGCGTTCTGGACCTGACCCAATCAGTAAGATTCAAAGTGTGTTACAATATGTTAGCCTCAAAAAAGGTGGTGCATCAATTTTTTATAACCTCATCAGAGATGCCAATGCACCGTAGCTTGGGAGTCTAAAATTGGCTTGGGAGAAAGATCTCAGAAAACATGTTGAAGAACAACAATGGAACGAAGTCACATCTAGCGGGCACATTCCTGCTCGAGAGGTCCAGTCACAGTTCACTAATTGCAAAATCCTTCACCGATCCTACTGGACCCCAAGCAGAATGGCTACACTCAAACTAAGAAATGATGATCTACGTTGGTGCTGTCATAACAAACTGGAACATTGGTTCATTTGTTGTATGACTGTGAGATGGTTAGGGACTTTTGGGATGAAATAATATCTTGTATAAATGAACTGTATTATGTATCTCTGACCAAAAATCCGGCACTATGTATGTTGGGAATTATTTCTAGTAAATTTAAAATGTGTGATTTGAAAAAAATGTGGTGCCGACTAGCCATCTTAACAGGATGCTGAGTTAATGTTAGACAGTGGAAAACAACTTCACCTTCATCTTTTAAAAACTGGATCGAAGTAATGACCAACATAGCAAGCTATGAAGGAGTCATATCTAGACTCTCAGGACACCAGGACTCATTTCTAAAACGTGGAGCCTATTCTTGGACTATATTAAAAGAGGACAATGCCCAAGGACTGATCTCATATATCATGTAAAATGAACTTCAGCCAATAATGCTTGTTGTCAATATCTGAATGGACATAGATTATATATACCATTTATTTATTTACTTACCTTTTAATTAACTTATGTACCTATCTATTAATTTTCTGGTTGGAATGGTAAGGTGCATTGATAAATTTAATTTTTTGATTACTTTTACTTATTCCCCTTCATTCACTTATTTATTTATCCTTTTTTTCCTCTCTCTGTTTCTTAACCAATGGAGATATAGGGAGGGTTAGATGGGCAAGGGGTATTCATGCTACGAAAATGTCCAAAGAAATGTCTTGAAGTGGTCATGTTTTGACTAAATATTGGAATAAAATATCTATAAAAAAAAAAAAAAAGGTGACAGAAAGTAACCTTGCTGTGAAGCTGGATCCACCTGATTCAATGTCTGGCATCAGGTGGATCCATCTTGCCAAGCTCCCATCTACCATTGGCCTGTGGCGGCTTGGCCCAATCAGTATCTTTTAAAGCAGAAGAGGAGGGAGCTATGAGCTGACAACAGCAGGAAGTCACTGCTCGTACAGAGATTAGCATAGATGCTAACAGCTTAGTAGCAGTTTTGTCAGATCTGGACCACTTTTCTATAATTAATGACAAACAAACAACAACAATGAAAACATTTCCCAACAGAAATTATATTTCACACCACATTCAACACGTTTGGTGAGAGTTTGTTCTACAATGTGGCTCACGTTTGCAACAGTAATGCATGCATACTACAAAGTCTGACTGACCTAAAATAAATGTAACTGATGGAAACATCATCCAGTCACCTGACAGATATGCTTTAAAAGTTTCTGCTATCCCCAAACATGTCCTATAAGCTGTTGCCCATCTGGAGTAGTGAAATATATTCTGCATAGAATATATTGAACAGTCCATCTGGTGTGTCAGGTAAAGTCAGAAAGTATCAAATCATGAAATTAAAGAAATAGTTAAAAAGTCTAATTTTAAACCAAAAGCTATTGTGTGTAAGAGAGAAAGAGAAAGAAATTGAACATTCAAGGTCCAATCTGGCTCAAATTTTTTCAGTTCATGTTAGAAGCTATCTTCCGTATGAGAGTGAAATCTGGAGACCAAATAAAATCAAAACTTTGACAAATGAGACAGCACAATAACTGAATCGCTTCAAATTTAAGATCCTCTTACATATACTAAGGCCCTGTTTACACGACAATGCTGTCACCAAAAACGGAAAGGTTTTTCTTTTGCGTTTTCAAAAGCGCTCCACGTTCACACGGATCCACAAAAATGACTGAAAACGCTGTAGAGTGCATGCCAGGCCAGTAGATGGCGATGTTGGTTTGTAGTGACACATCGGTGTTACAACACGCAAATGCTTTCCAGTGAAGACAAACTTTTCACAAACAACAATGGCGAGTGGGCATACAAACACACAGGAGTTTGTTTGTCTGGACAACAAATTTGTCTGGATATTTTTGTCTGGATAACAAACTGAGCAAGGTAAGCAGCATACATGTTGCTCGGTAGACGGCCGAAGGTGCTACTGTTGTTGTTCCTGGAATGTGCATGCAGCCTTCATGTGAAATAGTACTACGCATGCAGTGACGTCAGCATTTCACACTGAAACGTCGAATCTCCTCTACATGGAGCCGGATACAAATCAGTTTTCAAAACTTTCCACTCTGGACCCTGGTTTCAAAAGTTTGAGGATTCAGCGCTCTGGGCACCATTCTTGTGTAAAACGTGAGGCGAAAACACAATGAAAACTCTCTGTTTACGGCCATATTCGTATTCATGTAAATGGGGCCTAAGAAAGACCCCAAAAAATGCATGGAGAGCAGAACTTGGGCAATATCCATTAAAACTCAAAAGTGAAAAAAAGAGCACTTTCATTTTTAATTTTTTTTTTTACATTTAAAAACCCTCAGTCCTTCCATCATACCCCCATGGGCTGCAAAGACATAAAGCCAGAGAAAAGTCCCCTTAATCTGCTGGTCCAAGTACTTCTTCCAAATTATACACTGTTCCTAAGAGTCTGCCCCAAAACAAAACCGAATCAAGCTCAGAACCTTAATTACCCTGAACCAAACAAAGTAAATTAAAATGTAATTTGGCCTTAAACAGAGCAGAGCATACAGTTGGCAGATTATCTGGGCACTGTTAAAGATACTTCACAAGGAAAAGTCCTAATGAGGTGCAAACATTGACCACAGATTAGCTATTCCTCAGAGATTTTGGTTCATATTGACACGAAACCATCATGCAGTTGATGCAGATTTGTCAGGTACACGTCCCCTGTTCTGTTGGATTGAGATCTGGTGGCTGTGGAGGACACTGCAGTTCAGTGAAGTATTGTCAGGAAACCAGTTTGTGGTCATAAGGAGAAGGACATGGTCACCAACAATACTAAACCTTCCGCATGGAGCAAACGTGTGGCGCACCGAAATGCCGCGGTTTTGCTCCAACCGAAAGGCTGGCGACATCGCCCACTGGAAGCGCCACAATGTAGTGCGCAGCCCTGTGCAGCTGGAAGGGGAGGGCACAAGAACCCCGGAGAGCCACATGAACTGTGATATCACACGATAACAAACCATGTTATACACTGAGAAAAGAAATAAACACATCACTTCGCTTCTCTAAGGTTGCTTTGCTGGTCCCAGCCATTTAGCAACCGTTTGTATGACGCCTTGGATGGGTGAGTACATGATTTATGTTTTGATCACAATTTAGAAAGGAAGTTTGGTGTCATGTATAATGTTAAATTTCTCCACCTCCACGATAAACTTTTCTCCGTCCATGGCATCGTGTTGCCTCTGGGACCCTCTGACCGACTGTTGACTTGATGCTCGTGCCCTTGGCTGTGACGTAATGACAACCGATTTTACGTTCGTTACGAAATTTACGTCTGGGAGTCTGTGTATTGTGATTCATTTTGAAAGTACTGGATACTCCACACGTTTGACTTCCTTTTCTGGTGCTTCCTGAACAACGTTTTCTACATGCTGAACTGCATTGAGTTGCTACCATGGGATTGGCTGATTAGCTATTTGTGTTGACTAGCAGCTGAATCTGTGTACCTAATAAAGTAGCTGGTGAGTGTATATTGTCCAATCCTTTATCTATATATTGTTGCAACGGATTATGAAAATTTGCCTATTTCAGGCTGCTGGTGTACAAGAGTGAGTAAAACCAGGTTATCACCTAAGTTGCTCGCCTTTAAATCAGGAAGAGACCACACAAAAAGAATAGCTCTAAACAGTTAATAGTCTAGTATCAAAGTTTGTTCACAGTGCAAACATTAATCAAAGCATAATGTGGTAGTTTTGAGTTCCAATGGGAAGCATGAATATCAGGACTGTAGGGGCAAATTATACAGCAGCAAATCAAGTGGGTCCAACAAGTACTTAAAACATACCATATGGCGCAAGTAGTCATTTAACTGTCACATCAAGCCTGACATACGTCCAGGGAGAGGCAGAAGAGGCCTCAGATGCTCATTTGTCTATTACCAGCTTGTTACGTGATGATATCTTTAAATCTATATTGGTAGCTCAAGAGCCATTTTATGAGCAGAAGAAAATAAAAAGTTCAACACTGACCTCCCAAGTCACCACATCTTAACATTCAATGAGGATTCACGGGAGACACTGTAAAGATTTTTCTGTTCATCCTTCAAGAACCAAAGGCTTTCCTTTGTACATGATTTAATGTCCCTGATGGACCTTTTAGGACTTCTGTGACAGAAAACTCAATCAGGACTCAAACAGTTTGGAAGCAGAGGGTGGTCCTGCTCAAAACAATCACCCTGAGGTAGGGCTGGGCAACATGGCCCAAAAAATTAAATCCCCAATTTAAAAAAAAAAAAAAGGATTTACTTTAATCAATATGTTCCTTCTCAGGGAAAAAAAAACTCCAATTGACAATCAAGAATCAAATTTTGCTTTTATGTTATGAAATATATTCTGAAACTAAACAGAATTTCCCTCCAATTGTTAAGTTGTATGCTGTAATTTTTTTCATAAAATGTTGATAATGTAGTTTGAACGTAGATAGGTTTGCCTACATAAACACTGGAAGCTGAGCTACTTTCACAGTACAATATCAAGGAACTCCTTGATCAGTATTTAATCGCATGTAAAAAACAAATACAAGCCTATACATGTGTTTGTGCAAAACCTGACAAGGCCTACCACAATGAAAAATGTACATTTTTAGTATTTTTTATTTTTAAACATTGCAACAACTTACAATAAGAGTAAGTGTAAGTCAAGTAAAAATATTATTTTTTTACTTTTTAAATCTCCTGCAAACAATAATTCAAATCAATCGATTTAATCAACATATTGCCCAGCCCTACTCTGAGGTACTGAGAAATTGTCTGATGCATTAAGATCATTTGCTAACTGAAAGAGCAACATATTAAAAATTATTATTCCAGTGATTTTATTCTAAATTTTTCTTCCAAAAATAACATAGGCCTAAGCAGTAAAGACCAAAGAAACTTCTTGATTTTTTTTTTTTGCTGAATTTCAAAATACAACAGACAATATGTTTTTTTTCCTTTTTTTGCTTATATCAGGGGTGTCAGATACAAGCAACAAAATAAGAAATCATGAAAAACGTTTGATTGTGGATATATTTATTTTCCGGCAACTTTCTCTCTATGGATTTAAATTATATCCTGTTCATAGCCTAGTGTGTTACATCAGTGCACTTCTTGTATTGAGGCTCTGGCCTTGTACAAGTGGCCCCGGTCTGCGGTCTGATCAAAGGCTAAATCGCTAAATAGCTAAACAAAGACTGAAATGAAAAATGATGCTGTATAATAGCCATGTCCCCAGGTGGATCATATACAGTCTTAAAAAGTACTTATTTAAATCACTGTTGATGAGCATAAGGCTATTAAAGCACATAAAAAATTGCCAAAATCAAGCACTCTTTATTTACCAGAGGACCACAGCATCAGCAGGTAATCAGTGTAAAGCTGGTTTGCAATGTGGAGTGTGGCTAATGCTAATGTTAGCAATGGTAGAACCACCATACTGTATGTCAGTCATACGGACAGGATGGGGGCCTTCACTGTTTTGGCTGAGTGGTTACATGTGTGTTCAATCTGGTACAGTCTATATACGACATACAAAATGCAGCCAAACAATACATTTCCTTTGCAACATTGTCAATCCTATCCATTTTTTCTATGTCATTCATTTATCATCATTTTTACTTCGAGGTTTAAGAGCAATTAGCAGCAAATCAGCAGCCAGAAGGCGGAGCTACAGTGATCACTTATGACAAATAGTTCAGATAGAGCATTTCAGGCCTGCATTTAGATTGAATTATGAAGTCTTAGTTTGTCTGACTTGCAAATCTGGGGCCAGCTATTCACTTGTCCAACTTTGCCATTCAGCAGGCTAACTGTGTGCATCTTAATTCTAAATTGTTCAGACATTGTACAACATTTTTGTGAATTTAAGAGTGTCAAAGGCTTGCGTTTCAAGATGACACAACCTACATAATAATATGGGGTTGAATCAGAAAGTACAGAAACAAAACAATGTTCAGTAATAGGATAAACCAGAACAGAACAGTGGTGCAGCAGGTAGTGCACGTGCCTCACAGCAAGAAGGTTGCTGGGTTGAACCCTGTGTCGGTCAGGGTCTGGCTGTTTGGAGATTGCATGTTCTCCCTGCACATGAGTGGGTTCTCTCTGGGAACTCTGGCTTCCTCCCACAGACAAAAAACATGCTCATTGGGTTGAATGATGACTCTAAATTGCCCTTTGGTTTTGTGGTGTGTGAAAGGTTGTCTGTCTCTCTATGTGACCCTGGGATTGGCTGGCAAGCACTTCAAGGTGTACCACACCTCCTGCCCAATGTCAGTTGGGATAGGCTCCAGCCCTGTGACCCCATAAGGAATAAGCTGTATGGTCAATGGACGGATAGATGGATTTAACAGCAAGAGAGAGAAAGCACCTTACAAAATGCGAAAAGGATGCAACTGGTAAGATAAACCACACACTTTTCCAAATGTTGCCCATTTAGTAGTGGAACTTAGACAAAGGAGTGTCTTCTCATTTTTTTGATTATCAAATACAAGTATTTTCCCAATACTGGATTGGATTTAGTTGAATTGCAAAAGCACATAAAAAATAAAGACTCAGCCAAGTTGAAACAGGTTTTCACATCCACGTTCAATATAGGTCTTTTAGTAATATCTGAGTAATTTGGATCTTGAATTTTTCTGCTTATAGTCTGGACATCGGTCACTTGCTTGTCTCAAATTAGACTTCAGCCTTTATCCTTGAAGAGCACCTAGTTTAACACTTCATAATAACATGTCTTCACCCAGTGGCGCACTTGAGCAAAAAAGTCAAGCAAAAAAGTTGCTTGACTTTTATAAATTTCAAAATCACTCCTTATTATATTAGAAAACTAACTAAAAAGATTACTTCCAATTCAGACATAACACTTCAAATCGACAATTCTGTGGTCAGCACATACAATACAGTTAGTGGTTCTTACTGTATACAAACATTTTACTAAGATCACAGCCTAGTGTATCTTGAAAACATAAAGCCAAACTCTTTTATGATAGATAAAAAATGAGTTTAAAAAAATCTTAAATAAGAAAAGAAAAAGAAGTTAGTTGAACCTTCATGTCAAAGCTATGATGTAATTCTGACATGCACTTTAAATTTCCTTCAGTCTGCAGGGGCTACAAAATATTTACAAAAGACATTTACATCTAAAAGAAAGGTAATACAGACACACCCGATGGGAGAGAGCTGGCAGGTTTGCCCTTTAAAATACAGCAGCTGAAATGACAGCCCACTTTGGAGACAGATAAACGCAGAGTCCAGAGAGAGAGAAGAGATGTTGCTGTCATGGCAGGTAAAATGTCAATGAATACTGTTGACTCTCAAGAGAAGACCATTTGCTATTACTTCAACTTTTAAAGCATAAACACATTTTTACCACAAGAAGATAAAAACTACAGAGAAGAGCACTGCAGTGCAGTCAATGGTTACAGTGTTACAGAGCTAAATTACTGGTGCTGAACATGATTACAATTAAGTGTCTCAAGACCAGGAGAAAATTAACATCCTGACATAAAACATCCTGATGGAATTACTTGTTTCTGTCCAGCATGCAACAGGGGACATTTATAACATATCGGACATTCATTTGCATGAGAATAACACAGATGAATGGGGGATAGTGCTATTCTGTTCCAGCTCATCATCGCCGAACAATGTGGCATCAGAGTGTAACGGTGCACAGATGTGGTCCACATTATTCTCATTTGATTTACCTGCTTGTTTATTACCCATATTACATCATGCAGATTAAATGCAAAAGCAGAGAAAACAAAAACATGAAGTTCATTAATCAACAGGTGTAGAAATGCCTGGCTGCCAAATCCACTGAGAGGGAAATATAAAAATGTTCCTGCAGAGGGGAAAACTGTCAGATATCAGACATTGTTCTTATAGTATGGTGTGTTGTTAAGTTGTCCACATTTTTAATATTTAAATACTAACTGGTACCTTGTTTTTGAAAAGATTGTTCTTTCATAAATGTTTAATCTATGTTGTTGTTTTTTTAAATGGCTAAAATTTGAAAAACGATAGATTATCAGTCAATTTTTGACTAAAAGCTGTGGGTAGCTGTAGAGGAGTGAGTAGCACTTCATTTACATTTTCAGGTTGGCAAATACTCAATAATCAACATATTCAGAATCTCTTTTGATGTCTTGTAAGGAATAAAGAGCAACTTTGATGTCTCTTAAAAACAGACAGAACTGAGGAGGTAACATTGTCAAAACTGCATGCATGGGCAATATCTGCAAGAGTTTGATAGATATTGTCTTAATAATCATCAACATACCAAAATGTACAGTTTCATTGTGTACTTCAAAGATTTTTCTTAGTATTTTATAAGTTTTATAGCCTGTCAATTCTATTTTGTTGTTCCATCACTGGTAAAATAAATAACTTAATCAATAATCATAATAACGTTATTAATAATATTCAACACTAACATTTAAGGGTGTAATGGTATATGTATTTGTACAGAACCATTTCCGTATGGTCCTTACAGTTCAGAATAGATGTGTACAGAACAAATTTGTGCTTCCATGCGGACCTTTACTTAAAATTGATTTTTCATACCACGCCATAAGCTGGAGCGCACCACACGCTCAGACCAAGCAGCAACCTCCAGGGCTGAAAACTGAAGCCAAAAAGAAAGTGACAAAAATTGCGGTACCTCAAGTGTCCACTTGAGGCTGGCTTCTGGAATCACAGGAGTTGTATGATTGAGTGTGGGAACAAACAGTTTTTACAGTCTAAATAAACACATTAACAGCATGGTTCAATAAAAGGCTTTGCTCTACATATTTGATAAATCTAAGTCTCACTGTCCAAGAAGTGAATTATTTGATATCTTGTCTGTTTTGATTTTATAGAAGATTTCTGGTTTTGGATGAATAGGCACATTATTGACTGTGCCACAAGCCCACACAGAGTCTCTATTTGTCAGACGGCCTAAAATCCCACCTCAACACTGTCTAAATCTGTGAGTAGATTGATCTACAGTGGGAGGGGGAGTATAGCAGTACCTGCGGCTGGCCTTCACAATGTTCCAAAGGCTCCTTTGAGAATCAAATGACTGATATCACATGGCTTCATCCAATTCTTTCTCCAGTCAGTACAGCCAAGACATGTGTCTGCCTGATGTCATTTTACTCCCTGGTCAGAGAATACTTCCAATGAAAACAACACAAACTTTTTCACTCTGGGATGCTCTTTTTAAAACCAACCATCTTCCTGACCTGTTGACAGCCTTTATATCAGTGAGAAGTTCCATCAAGTGTTTTCATTCAGCATTTAATATTATTCCTGTCTCATGTTTTCACTGTCCCAACTTTCTGAGACACAATATACAATACACAATTCAAAAGTGGAATATTATTTTCAACATAGCATTCATGCAGGTTCTGAAACAGACTTTTCCCACTGTTCCTGAACCATCATGATTTTTTTTCTACTGTCCCAATCATGACTAAAAGAAGTTTCCTTGTTATTAGTTTTACTTGGGTTTAAATGATGCCTTTTTAATGGTAAGACTTACAAAATGTAAGTGGCACAGAGCACCAACACAGACTTCCCATACAGCAGCATCAAACATAATGTGGCATTTATGTTAAGGCAAATTATCATAATGAAAGCTATAATATGAAAGGTAGTGTCTATCTATAGATAACAATGATGGTTTGCCTCAGTTCTGGCATTTAATAATCATTCAACTAGTCATGTACAGTTTGACCATTCTTGTTACCAATTTCTTCATCTTTATTTAGCTTTTATATTTGATAAGTTTAAGCTGTTTTTCTCTGCAACTGTGACCAATAGATGACGATCAAAGTCTAAGAGACAGCACATGAAGATCTGCCACTGAAAGGGTCCCTTTGTTCATTTCGTATTTTTCTACACTGAAGTTTTTACACATAAGCACAAAGCTCATATCTGAACATAAGAAAATCACTTCTGTCTGTGTGATGTCTGGGAAAAGATATCCATTTTGCCACACTTTGGATCATCCCCTGTGACAACAAGGCATCCATAATCTGCCTCAGGAGTCCTGCCTAATAGAAGCTATTTAAGAGGAGTTCCTAGAAATAGAGAGAGCATGTGCCTCTACAGCAATTTGCTGCAGAAACACATGAAGCCCAACCGTTAACAGCGTGTAAAAAAAGTGATGGCACAAAGGGGAGAATGAGACCCACGGGCTAGAGAACGGTGGAGAGAGAAAGAGACTAATTGTATGTAAGTGCATGTGATTGTGTGTGCATGTCATCCTGCTGGAGCGGGTGTATATAATTGGTTGCCGTCCACCTCTCATTAATAACTGCACGGGACTCCAGGGGACTGCCCAGTCTTTTCCCTTCACACTCTTTTAACAATCCAACACAGCCCCAAGCACGGCTCACTGCTGCGTCGATCAATGGATCCTGATTATTCCATTTGTTAGGCCCCCAATAAATGAGGGTTATTAAAATGGCGGAGGCATCGATCTCCTCTAGGCGTGCCGTAACTAGCTGACAGGAGCAGGCCACATATTGGACACTTCTGCCTAAAACCCAGAAAAGAGAAGTGTGCATTTGAACCATCACTGATATTTAAAGAGCAATTGAGGGAAAAGAGAGTCAGGGGTGCTCTGAGGTTGATGCAAAGTGATGGAGGCGCTCTTCGGTGGTGAACAGCAATTCTAAAGAGACCAAGGCCATCGCCTGGGAGGAATAAAGAAAACCACATTTATTGAATTGGCTGGTTACAGTGAGTAAAAACGCAAAAAGACGTAGAGCAGTCATGTAATAAAAGCAAGTTATAATAGTAATCATCCATCCCATAGCCACAGAAGCAGCCATCTATAGGTTAAAGACAAAAACCTCCATCTTTTAATACATTTATGTTGTAAATAATTATATCATGATGACTTCCTGTGCCAGCTAAAGGAGCGCTTTGCTTTTAAAAAGGCATAAAAGCACTCACTTAAAGGGATAGTTTGGGTTTTTTTGAAGTGGGGTTGTGTGAGGTACATGGCATGAGCTGCACATGTGCCACAGTGTCACAGCTCAGTTCTCTCTCTGTTCAGAAATCTCAGGACAATAATCTGACTCCTCTGTTTTGTCCTTAGAGTTTGTGAGACAGTAATAATTATAAACAATTATAAATGCCCAATAAAGAAAGGAGGCTCTGCATGATGAGAGCAATGCACTGCAAAACACCGCCTAAAATAAAATTAAAATTCAATTAAATTCAAAACTAGAGAACAGTGAACAGAGGCTTCCTCCATTTTGTAAAGTTCTTGAGTATTTGCTTAAAACCTCCCTCATTGGACGTTGCTGATAGTTCATTTTAAAACTGATTTACTGTATATTGTGCTTTATCACCTGTTGTCTTCCTTTGTCATATAGCAGCACACTCCACCATGTTTTCCTCCTGTGGCCGGTACGTATGGTCATCTTCCATGTTTCACAGATTATCATTCTCCCATATTCACTAACTCAAAGTGATTAATGTTGGGCACTGCAGCAAACAATGGGCTAGTCCAGAAATGACAAGGCAACACTCACTGATGTTTCTCCATGCAAGAAACAGTTTCTGGGTGTTTTCTACTTGACACTGTTCATATAGCACAGCGCCCACATCTATCTAGAAGACAGAGAGTGTTACTGTACATTAATCTTCACTTCCAATAAAAGCCATCAGCATTATCCATCCCATAATTACGATGGTACAAAGAGGAAATGAGAGATGATGTAAACTCAGGCGATGGGGTCATTTTCACGGAACTAATGGGCTCCATAAAACCACAGAGGACACATGAAATCCTTGGAAATGTTGAAATGACACAGGTGTCTCCAGAGCATGGGAGCAAACTGAACCTGCTCCTCAGTTAAGAAGGTCAGAGGTCAGGTGAAGTCAAGTTCAGAGCTCTTTACACTGATTCTCACAAAGGCAGTTTGATCCACCAGCAACAACATATCAAATATACTAGGACTACCATTTTGCTTTTCTTTAAATATTGTCAATGAATATTGTTTTCATGTACTGTCTGATGAACTGTGCACTTTGACTGTGTTCACTAATGATGCTGAAGACAAAGCACACATCACCCGTCTCGCGTCCACACTGTTATTACAATGGGCTTGGATATTGATGATGTATTGATTTCATTACTCCTAAATCGAAAGAGCCAGCGGGCAGTCTAAAAGTGAAAACCAGCAGGCAGTGAAATCTGAATGAATCTTGTTAGAATGCACATGTTAGTCTTTAACCACCAGCTGTCCATGACTGCAAGTTACAGATTACACTGCAACCTAGAACATTTCTTAAGAAACTTTGCAGATGTCTGCCACTCGCTTGGATCACTGGGTTTAAGAAAAAACAAAGGAGGCAGATTCTGTTCAAAAAGGGCAGGACATACAGAAAAATGTATCCAACCTTGAGCTGTAGGTATGAGGCTGTTATTTTGTAGATCCAGTATACCTTGGCATTCAAAGATTGAAAAGATCTTTCTATAACACCACTGTGACTTTGACAAATTCCTCTTTTGAGGAATATAAGACTTTACTTTGAAAGTTCTGTCTACCTAAAAGTTTAAAATGAACGTAATGTGACAAAAATATTTTAATTCAATTTAACATAAAATGATTGAGGCTTTCATTTTGAAAAATCCAGACTGGATGCATCCAAGACAGACTGAGAATACAGGTTGATCAGGGGTACTCAGTACATGTAAGCTAGATTAAAAAAAAAAATCATTAGCAATTATGAACATACACCAGCAGCCAGTGAAACTGAATGATTAAACCTGAGTTAAAGCAAAATAAGGGCTCCTTAAAACTTTTAGCTGGAGCCTACTCGAAAGGTTATTAAGTTTGTTTTGAGGGAAATTGAGCTTTTATTGCGAAGCTAAGTCTACCTGGAGGTTTCCAGATAATCAGATACAAATGTGACTATTTTTGTAATATATTTGGTGCCTGAACTACAAGAATCACACATGAAACTCACCAAATAAAGGAATTAAACAGCCACAAAAACAATAATCCCCAGTCCTTCTTAAAATGAAAAAACAAGACATGAGCCCTTTGAAAAATCAAAAATCAAGTAGACTAATAAACTGGTCCATTTAAAACTAAAACCTTTACAGCCCACACAAACTATTTTTAGCCATCCTGGTGTAACAAAGTGTTTTACCAACAACAGGCTGTCACTGTGATAACAACAGTCCCGTGGGCACAAAGAGACAAAGACAACAGTCAATACTCTGATGACTAATAATAAAATATCATGATACAGAATCATATTAGGACACGGTGAGTCATAGTTAAATTGAAACTTGTGCCAGTGAAGTCTCTGACTTCAAAAAAGACTAAAACAGTCTACAGCCAATGAGAATGGAAATGGTTATAACTCATCACATACATGCAGCAGCTTCGGTCAAAAGGCCATCATCAGAACTATCAAAAGTAGTGCTGTCAGGAGACCAAAAAATTGAGAGATTAATTAATTATGATCTTTAATTAATTAATCTAATTAATCTCTTTTTTAAATCTAACTTAAAAAATACTGAAAAAAGCCCTTAACTTGAGCTATTTTCATAGAAATTCATTAGATAATTGTGGCAGATCAAAAGATTGTTCTCTACCCCCCAAAACCTCAAGCACAAGAAGCCCAATGCATAAAAACTCTCCAACTTTAACAGCCAATCAGGGGACAGAAGCGAGAGCTGCGGATGTGACGACAACAGGAATGACTGCATGTTTTAAAACAACGGCGGCGAGTAAAGCGATCTCCATGGATGCAGCAAGATCTGCAGTTTTACCAGAAACAGCCTCGATTTCTTCTTTAAAAGAGGAGCAAAGAATGTCACGTCAAGCTTTATTGCGGGAAATCATGTTTTTGCTCTTCTCCCGATCGGGGATCACCACTGGGAAACTGGGAGAGATGCGGAAATGCTGTGTGAACGATGCCGGGCCGGAGTCATGGTTACCCTATATGAAATGTGCCCTCCTAATAAGTTTACCTGGAGAACTTGGTGGGTATTGTCTCTGACAAGATTCATGTCACATATAAGTGGCAAATGATACATCTGTGTGGTATCATTTAATGTAAGATAAGATGATGGTCTAAGGACTGGAGTACTCGTAGTTTGAGCCAACGGCTAACAACAGGGTCTAGCTGCTACGTCATACTGTGGCTTGAAATGGATTGGTCTGTGAAGAGTGTGACGAGTGGACCGATTGTTTTCAGTCATTTCAATATTCAAGGACTCTCATAACCTTTTGAAATGTATCAATATGGCTGAACATTAAATTAGCCACTGTGTCTGTCAGACAGCAATCTTCATCGTTCTAAAACAAACAATGAGTAATGTGACTGTTGAGCCCTTTTCTTGTACGTGACACAAACACCATACATTCGTCTTCATGAGATCTGCCAGCAAATGTTGAGTTTGGCAGAATAAATAACAACATATCTAATGTTTCCCATTGTGTTTTTAAATCTCAGTTCTGAATGAAATGATGAGAAATGGTTACAGTGGCATACGTCTTTCAGAATGCATAAAGGATCTTTACTGTCATTACACCTGAAAACATTCGTATTGATCCTGTGACGATCTGTGATTTGTGTCAATTGACAATGCAATATGGCTTTAGAGAAGCACAAATGAGCATGAAACAGTAAAAGCTTCACAAACACAGACAAACATACAAGCTCACAGCTCTGTGTTCCCCTGCTGACTCTGTGTGCTTCAGGCAAGACTCTGTTACACTCTGCCAGCCCAGAGAGGGGATCAACAAGGGATTCTTGATATTGGAATTTTGTTGATATCCAGTCCTCATTATAGTTGATACCACCATCAGTTCCAATATTTTTTGTCAAAAACACAAAATCTCCACTTAACTAAAACCAAACAGTTCCTTTCATCATGACAGTTAATTTGCGTTAGAAACAGATCTAAAGGAAAAAACAACATTTTCTTATTTAGTAAATGACACTTCATTAATAAAATTTGACTTTCAGTAATGATAAGTTAAACCATGATTGTATATTTGTATAGTCTGCCTAAAATACAGCAAATAAATGGAATGTTTATGGCAAAAAAACATGCAAAGAAAACTTGGGTTTTAAATACGTGCAAAAACTTCTATTTCTCCAATACTGATATTGCTCCGATACTGTGCATCTCTAGGACCAATACTTATCTTCATTATGCCTCTGTGACATTCAAATGAAGGCAAAACATCACAAGAGTGTAAAAATCAAGACTCAAAACAGCCTTGTGAATGATGGCGTATACTTTGGCATCACAAATGTCATAATTTTAACAATCCTTCTCGTCCACAAAACTTGATAATTCTCATAATTCATTATTGTCACAATTCTGGACATTAGCAGGCTAAAACTATCTGACCTGTTTCTCCAACAAACCATGCTAAAAGTCCTTTCAAATAATGTGTTATGGTGGCACATCTAACTCCTACACTGCCTGTTATCATTTCATTTGTCAGAGCACCAAAAGACAACACTATTCCTGATATTACTGACATTCAGCTAACTGAGTTGAACTAATGTCGGTGTGAAAAAGGTGTTTGAAACATCAAAATTTACTTGAAAAATGATGTCAACAAAGAGTACAAGTACTCTTTGAGAACAGCCCCAGTCAGATTCCCTGTGTGTTTACACTCTAAATCCTAGAACACAGAAGAAAATTAAAACCATTTCCAAACTGAAAAGTTTACCATAACATCTGAATTAGCTGTCATTATGAGCTGCAGTCTGTTTTAAGGGGTCAACCAAAGTGAAAAGGCATTTGAGCAGTCCTAAAGGGCTTAAAAGAGCATTGTGAATAAACCTTGCATTACAGGAGTTGAGCAATCAGCCTATGAGGACTTCTGTGACCCAAAGCCCATGAAAATCATGCTGCCCACCTTTGCCTGTCACTGGTATTGAACAGAGGAGGCTTTTCAAACAAATCAGTGGATTATAGTTCCTTTACTTCACAGTATATCAACATCTAATTTACACTAAATGCAGGTTTATGACCTAATGAGGGAGATATAATAAAATATTGCACTAACCCCTTCCAGCACTGTTTGTACTACAGTATCATCAATCTTTGGGCAATAAAGCAGCCTCTATCAATACATTACACTATAAATGAGTGCAAACCTTGAATAACACCAGGCTGTGTGCACTGTGTGACTGTGGTGGCTTTCCTTGATCGCTTTTTCTTTAACTTTCATCAAACAATTCTTCAAACTGAGTGTTAAAAATAATCACAGGCTTTGCACAGTGAAATTAAATACACCAGTGCCTGTTGCATATGCCCACATACTCAGTATATACTCAGTGTTTGCTATTCTGATCCCTTACTTTCCCCCTCTGCCTCTCCGAAAAATTGCCCCAGAGACATTTGTCTATTTCGTTTCTGGCGCAAAGAATCTGTTCTGTTCCACCTTCACGCTCAAAAAGCTGGACAGCTCCCACACGCACCCTGACCTAAAAATAAGCCTCAGCTGCACTTTTTCTTTGTCTGACAGGACACTGGGCCGCGACTATATTAGTTTACGTCAAACTTTTCTTGACGTCATGGGCCTTACAGCTCCCAGGGGAATGTGAGGCAAAAGAGGGCCAGAAAAGTTTGTATCTCTGCCCAGTAGGTCTGCTTACATCCAACAATTATGTCATTCAAAGTTCCTCAGACCACCTGGGTCCTGGACCATTCACACAAACATACAATCAAATCTAAAATCAAAAATTCTGGGGGAACTCAAATATACAAATACATAAATATTTTCATTTTCAACAACAATACATCAAGTGTTTCAGGTTCTGTTTCATAAATCATAAATACAGGCTTTTCATCTCCACTCATTACAACAGTAATGGCTATAAAACATCTTTAAACTTTTGTTTAAATAATAACACTTGTCTAACCTGACACACTACATAGAGTGTTCAAAATATTTCACGAATCCATCTGGGAAAGAGCCCGTAGAAAGTGTTTGGGGGGGGCAGGACCTTTCAGAAGCATATCCAGCAGGTGATTGGACGATCATTCCGTTAATCAACATTCATTACAGGCCAATTCGATAATGCAGCAGGCGGGTGCTATTGCGTTACAGAACGTGAGCCACTTCGTAAAAGAAACTCAGGTGAAAACGAATGCGGAGCGAAAATATTCATATATTTATACAACAGAGAAGTTTGTAGTGTTGATATTTCTTTTTCATTGAATAAACAAATGTGGTCAAAATCTTTATAAAAACTGCTACTGAAGCTGTTAGCATCAGTGCTAATCTCTATAAGTGCAGTCAGTTCCTGCTGTTGCTTGCTCATATCTCTGACCACTTCCTGCTCTAAAGGACTCTGATTGGACCGTGTAAAATCGAACTTGGCAAGAAGGATCTGGGCTCCAACCAGAATGTAACAAAAGCCTTTGTTTTCCACAAAACTAACAGGTCCTGTGTCTTTGTACATAAAGAAAGTCATGGATTGTCCTATTTTCTTAGCTTGCTCAGAACTGAGAGGCAGCTTTAACAAGCTAAGTCTTTCAATTGCTTGCTAATTACCTCCGGAGGTTATGTTTTTGCCAGCGCTGGTTTGATGGTTTAAAGGATTCTTCAACATTGCCAGATACAACCATTTTCGCCAAAGCGGACTGAAGCAGCTTGGCAGAGGTCTGCGCTCTCTGAGTGCTTTTCTAGTTTTTTATCTGCCTTCACTTTCCTTGTGTGGTGCCAAGTGAGATGCACCGAATTTTAACATATTTTATTCTCATGCATCACTCCTTACAAACCCTGTGTGTCATGTCCACCACTTACATCCTTTAAAACATCCACACAATGGATTTAAATACCAACAGTGCATTCCTTTTGTTTCTCTCCTGTGCTGTCTCCTGGGATATGAAAGTCATCTCTGCTGACCTTAGCTGCAAAATGCTTCAACAGCACCAATGTGTGAACTTAAAGAGTAACTGATTTTATATCTATTGAACCAAAGCTTTATTCCATGTTGGAAATGAATATATTCATTAACTACTAACATGGCGGCTGAGAATCAATATAACTAACACTATGCCAAATAAATAAGGTGAATCAACTTCTCACCACAATCAGCATAAAGACAGATTAAGTATATATATATATTTTTTTTACCTTTGAGAACCCTCTAAAAACAGGCTGTGTGTTGTGCACAAGTATGACTTGTTTTTACATTGCACAGTAAATAAAATATTTAAAAAATCATCTTCCCAGGGTGAACAACAAGTTTTTATTTAAGGTCCAAACTTTGATACTGAGTTTTTGAGCTACTGCTACTAGAAAAGTGAACCACCTGGGGATGTCAAATGGTAATAACCTGAGCAAGCATCAGTTATCTTATCAGGTCGAGGTCCATGCTTGTTCACCACTAACACACAGGTGTCATGTTCTAAGTATATTCTTGTGCAAGAACAAAAACAGGCTTTAAACAACAAATAACAATAACTGCTGCAGGACTATCTTTCAGTTTCCCAATTTTCTAAATCAGAATAATTAAAATAATTCTGAATTGTTCCACCATCCCACTCATTTACTCCCTGTCAAGCTGACTGCTTTAATTTCACACAGCAGGTCTGGCAGCTCAATCAAAAAAAAATGATCAGAGTTTCATTTTTGCTTGTCGCATAACTGTCAAAATCTATACTGCCCTTTCTCTTGATAGACTGTTGATCAATATCATGGCTTTTAGGCCTTAAAGGAGACAGTTATCATCTGTTAAGCCCTGACCTTAGACTCAGCACTGATAGGTATTCAGAAAGAATATGTATGTGAAAGCTGTTATCATAATGCCTCTTGGCAGCTGCTGCAAACTTTCACACACACACTCTCTCACACAGAGCTGAATAGCTATCATTGGCCCAACAGGGGGAATAAAGCCCTGTTTTGACCAATGGGCCTTGTAATTGTACAGCCCCTCTCTCCCCTCTCCTGCGTTCATACAGAGGCAACTGTCTGAGTCTGAGAGTGTGTACAAGAAAGTGTTTTTGTGTGCATGTCTCCAATAGAAAGACCTCTGATTTCCCACAGTGCAGAGCATCATTTACAGCCTAAGCTCTGAATCCTTTCTCTCACTAGGCTTAACCGTTAGCTTACCAACTCACTCGTTATCCTAACAGCAAAAGAAGCAGCCATCCACTTCACTCAGACATAGAAGGCTGTCTAATGTATTTAAACACCCTACAATTAAGACTCAGTGTCATGATAACACAAAAGGGGAATCATCTGGGGTTAGTGCTTTGTTAAGGTAGACAGGGCTAGTACGCTGTAAGGGAAGCACTGATGTCATGGTGTGGTATTTGACTCATTAGCTTCGATTAACCTCACCTGTGGCTAGGTTTTGTGAAGTGTGCTGTATTGCGCAACAAATACTTTGCTTAGACTAAAGACACTGGTGACAATGAAAAACTGAGTTTAAAATGTCTATACGTTACACGTTACAGATTTATGTTGTGCCTTCTTAACCTTAGTAACTAATATTCAGGAGTAAGCAAGCCAAGGTTTATCGCCATTGCTGCAAGAACAAGACGGTCTGGGGCCAGGCCGAGGCTACATGGCAGTGACTCAAACACAAACACAAACACATACAAACCCCTACAGAGTCAGACAGGGCAGTTTTACACTCATTCTGGTCAGCTCAAGTAACAATTTTACATTATTTGCGACATCAAAAGAAAAGTACTAATTTACACCACTTAGGTATAACATCATGACCATCTCCCACACTATCTGGTTCACAGCCTTATGCAACAAACTGTGATGGTCTATAATCTGACAACTTTCTATCAGAACTAGCATTAACTACTTCAGCCATTCTTAACAGTAACTCATCTGTTGGATCAGACCACACGGGCCAGCCTTTGCTCCCCATATGCATCAATGGCTACGTTTATATGCAGTCAGTATTCGGGTTAAGGTCAATATTCCGGTTTCTGAAACATTCTGAATGACCCGTTTACATGTGTGAGCAAACAGGGTTATTCCTGTATACATGGTACCCTGATCAAAACAGCGACGAACGGACAACATCTAGCTGCACGGAGAACGTCGTGACGCAATGCGCGTCATTTCCGCTTCTTCTTCCTGTATCCAATGGCAACGACAACAACAGCAGCAGCAGCACAGCGGATAATGGACAGCCCGGAGCAGGTAGCAGTCACCTTTGTTTGCACTTTGGTGCTGGTACTGACCCACCACCAGTACTTGACACTATTCTTTGTCAATTTCTTCAGTAATGAAAGGTGAGAACGTGAAGAAATAGGAAATGGAGCCGGAGCTGTGCCATTTTACAACAAGTACTTCTGTACTCAAAAGACCAAGATTCGTTGCGAAAAGAACATGTGCAGAACACAAATTAATGTTCCTTTCGATGGGGATATCCTGAAAGGTGTATTCATTACCAAATATTAAGGTTAGAAAAGGAGTAACCCAGGGGTGATTTGGGGATTTTTAAAAATCATGTTTACATGGCCGTACGCAGCTTCATTATTGCTTATATTCCGGTTATGAAAGGGTTATGACTGCAAGTAAACATAGCCACTGAGGCTTGGCTGCCTATGACTCTCATCAGTCCATCACTGTTCCTTTCTTGGACCACTGCAGACCGGAAAAACCCCACAAGGGCTGTAGTTTTGGAGATTCTCTGACCTTGTCGTCTGGCCATCACAATTTGGCCTTTATCAAACTCAAATCCTTATGCTTGCCCACGTTCTCCTTCTTCTAACACATCAACTTTAAAGACAAAATGGTCACTTGCTGCCAAATATATTCCCTAAGGTGTTTTGGTGAATAAATAATATGTGTTATTCATTTCACCTGAGGTCATAATGTTATGCCTAATCATTTTATGGGCAACGTAAAACTCACCGTGCTAGATTTCAATTTCACGGTGGCACAAAAGCCAATGAAGGCAGGCATCCCACTGTTACATCTAGATTTTGAGATGCAAGTTTTCTTCCCGCATGGTAGGTTAGGTTAATTAACCTAATAACCACTTGAAAAGGCAGGTCTTAGTCCTATAAATTTAGGACTCTGATTCAGTTTGTTTGCTGTGAGAACAGGAACCAAACTCAGTCCAAACTAACTAACCCGTTATCTTACTGCTGTCTATATGAGCAATGTTATTCAGTGTTTCCCACATATATTTCCATCTGTAGTATTTACAACCAACTTTATTTTCAATTACAGTATTAACTTTGGTTGTACTTTTTCAAGGTAGACAGGGTCATCATGGCGTGGCTGCAAAAAACTACCATAACATCCTCACAGCAACAACCGAGGAAATAAAAGTGGTAGAGCTAGCCCCTTTTCAGTTGCAGCTGTTGACCACAGTGAGGAGAAAAGATGACTGCAAGCAGCAAATCAACATACTATCAAAAGAGGAGGAAAGTTTGGGAAGTCATCCAGCATCACAGAACAGACGGTGGGAGGCATCTCAGTTCTTAATTCAGCGGTCAGCAGTGTCTCCACATAAAGTTTTAGTCTCGGCCAAGCTTGCTTGGTACCACAAGAGGGGTGACACAAAAAACTGTGCCATTTACCAAGTACAACAACAAATGGAAAACCAAAGCAACTGAGTAAAGCATGTAGTGAAAAAGCCCAAATAGACTTTACTTTGATATCAGCCCCTGGCATATTAAGGGTCAATATCCGTTTAGCATGTCTTCTGGTGACATTATTCCTTTGACATAGAATGTTTAGATCATTAGCGTAACAAACATCAAGTCTTTCTTATGCATAATAGTAAACAGAGGAAAACTTAACAAATTACTGATTTTTCGTCACAAAAAAAAGAAAAAAGAGATTAAGGATAAAATATCTTTTTCATACAGCACTGCATTTTTTAAATGCTTTGCCTGCTGAAGCATAATAATCCTAAATTATCCATGAAGGAACAGTATGATGGGTTGGAAATGGGACTGTATAGCAACATGTTGTCAAAGCCACTTAGACCAATTAGAGAACACTTTCCTCTCACATCACTCATCTGGGTAATTTTTTAAAAATGTCGCCATGTGAACACAGACCTAACAAGGTAATTATGCAACAATGTAACAAAATAATCCATGACTTGGACCAAAGCAAATGAACTTCAGGTGAAAAATACCCTTCTAGCAATAAGAAATACAGAGAAGAAAACTAGTGGCTTTCATTTTCATCAAGCAACACACTAGTGGCTGCATGACGTGCCTCAGTTCATGTGACTAACATACTGCTATGTGCCATTTGCCTATGCATAAACTTAAGAAAAAAACACACTGACTGACCCTAAACAAAATATCTATAAAATCAGCTACATATAGTTTATCAAAAAGCAATGACAGCAGTTTTATGAGAAAAGACATTAAACATCAGAAAACTGTCTTTGGTGCAAGCTGAAACTCTTCATATGCATGGTAGATGTTAAATGGACTTGAGCTTCTAGTCTCTCTGACTACTCAAAGCAACTACTACTCACCCATTTGCTCTCACATTCAATCACTAATAGTTGGAGTATCTATGTCAGTTGATTCATCAGTATCAACTAACACATTCACACCCTTTCATACCCATTTACACAGCACTGATGCAGCAGTGGAAGAAACTTGTCCAAGGACACATCTTCACGCGACGGCCAAAGCTGGCACAGAAAAATCATCAAATGAGAACTCTCTCAGTATTCTTGTTCATCTATGAAGCTTTAGAAGGGGAATATCCCCAACTTCAGTCTGTCAAGCAGTCTTTTCCGCATCATGTTATTCATGACAGGATCCCTTTAAAACAGTGTTTTAAATCTTATCTTCTTGGTACTGTATAACTGCCATGTTATAAGGTGTAACCTTAGGGCAGAGTTAAAAGCTGAATCTTTCCTGCATGAAACACAAAACACTCTCTTTTAGCCACATCTCTCTGAGCACAGAAATGTGAAGGACACATTCTTTTTACAAAAGCACAAACCAGGGTTTCTAGCCTGAAAACATTCAGAGCAATGACAAATGCTACACAGTTGATCTAGCATGACTTCTTATGGGAATGCCCATTTCAGGCTGCCTCTATTACCTCTTTTAAATCAATAGCAGAGTCACATTTAATGAAGGCGTCTGATTCAACACTTCCCTGAAGAGCGACACTTCACTGGGCACAGCAGAGTAATTTCACTGATGTCCGTACAGCACAAAGGTGCTACAATTTCTTCGGGCAAATTTCTACAACAGGTGCAGCGTTTGTGGAGGTTCTGTATGAGCATGTAGTACTTCCCATCATTAGAAATGGAGCACTCTGTAACCATGAGGCATTGAAAGAATCTGGTTGTAGCACTGCAGTGGATCAAACGACTGCTTTATAGGAGCTGAAACACACTGCAGCCATTCATGAGGGAAGGCTTTGAGCCTCTTCTGTCAGAGTGTAGCAAGAGAAGCCTTCAGCAGAATAAAAAGAATTGACAGTACAAAAAGAAGAGGGAAGCCAATGATTTGTTGCTGTGTCCTTACTGCTGTAAGACTGACATCCTCTCGGAGCAAACAGAGGAGTCTGTTGATTTGATTTGTCTGTTTTAGTTTATATCTTGAACAACTGATTGCTCCTAAGCACCATGTCCCTCCTCAATGCACAGATCACAGCTACACACAATCTTTAAGAAGCACAGTCATCCCCCTGTTCTGACACCTCTGCAGCAAAGAGCTACAAAATGATAACAGCTGAGACTATCCTGGTGGGAAAGTCATGTTAAAGCAACAATAGGGGGGTGCCAGTGCACCACACACAGAGGCTGTCCTCTTTGCAGGTGGTCTGGTTTCACATTTCCAGCTGGTTCTTCCCCCACTATCAACCCAAACTTTCTGCAGTATTTGATTTTATTCTGCAGTGTAACCATGTGGTAAAGAAACCAGACTTTATAATCATATATTAGATTTCATAAAATCAAATGTTACTCTGCTGGTGTGGACAGCCCGTTGTAGGCAAACTGCATGTGAAATGTATGCATGTAAACCAAGCATTTGTCCACACGCAACACTCTGTAAAAATGAAACAAAAAGGATGAGGGGCATGAGATAGTACTTGGCAGCTATTGATTTCAATTTCAGTTATAATTCTAGCATCCTATAATCAATAAAGAATGACAACCAAGATTGAATGATCAATCTGCCACATTTTATCCATAGGTTTGTCATATGTGGTGAATGGTGTGCACACTCCCCTCCTTAAAAGTAAAGCATATGCTCTGCCCTTTATTTAAGTGAGGAACAAAGGGAGCTATGACACTTGCTCTTGTTAGATTGGAAAGCAAGAGAGCTAAGTGTGAAGGGGAGCCACTGGTTAGACAAAAAAATGAAACAACTTTGAGTCAGACATGGAACACTGCAAATTAGCTTGAAGAATTTGTTACACCGTTGTGGCTGTGCCTCATGAAAAAATGAGCACTTTTATCATTTAAAATTGCTGATGCAGATGTAAATTTAATGAGTAAAGGTGGTCTCTCTATGAGTTAAAACATTAGTTATTTTGATTTTTGCCATGATCAAGCAGCCCTAGCTCAAAACAGTGCAAAAAGGTGGGCCGACACAGTCAAGGCCGCTGGTGCTCTGCAGCACAACTTTTTAGAAGCTTTTCTCCCTCATCCAGTTCTCAAACAGTGCTGTGTTATAAAGTGAATAATGCTTTTGGACTGCTGGTTTGATCAAAAAGACTCCTACATGAAAAATAAGTCACCAGCAGAAGTGGGCATCAATGGTACCATCTGTCAAGCATACTGTTAGCTAGCAGCAGTGAAAACTCTGCATACCATTGCAGAAGGTACTAAAAATGCCCCACAACTGCAAAGAAACTGCTACTTGTGGACGTTGCTGAAAAAACACTAAAATCATCATGAAGGGGGATAGTCAAAAACTTTTCACCTCTGAGAGACCCCCAAAGCAGTATGTATCCCAAACACCTTTGCAACTTCAATTCTGGATGTTACAGTAAAAATGAAGCTGTAGCAAACAGCTGGTTAAATTAACTTGGGACGTGGGAGTATGACATGCTTTGCTCTTTAAAACATACCTTAGATGTTGTCGTACTGGCTAACTTTATATTACGCAGCTAGTTGATATTGTTACCTTAAGACAAAGATCAGCTTGCTGTTTCTAAGTTTTGATGCAGTGGATCAATGTAACTGATGACATTTAGCTCATTAAGCTCACATGAAAGCAACAACAGGCCCAAAAGTCACACAATTCCTCTTGACTTTGGAGTGTAGCATCCTTTATGGCAATATAGACAAACTTATTCTGTCTGTCAAAAACTGGGGGAAGTGGAGGCAGCTGTCGAACAAATGCAAACATCAAGTAACATGTTGAGCTTAACAAAATGTTTTGTCTCCCAAAGAAAAAAGCTTCTATTGTTATTCAAGACTTTGTTTTTACTTTGATGAATTCCTGTAAAGACCAATAATGTCTTGATCTGTTTGGCAAATATTGACTGTTACACTCTGCAGCCTGTCTTATACACTCCACGAAAGCTATCAACAATTCCAGCTCAAATGTAATGTAATTCCCAGCAGCTCTGCATGTGGTTATCTGAAATAGAGCCCTGACAAAGCCCAACCACAGCTCAGCAAAGAGAGCATCCTTAACCCACTGTTCCACTCCACACATAGATGAGCAGAGAAAACAAAATTACCCTGTCCTTCATCCTCCAGCTCTGTGCCAAGGCCTTTGAGCCTTCAATCTTCTCTGAGTGCCTTTTCTTCATGAAGGCCAGGGGAAGTTTCCAGTCATTCATGTCGGCCTCCTCTTCCTCTGCGAGGCCCACAGCTGGGGAATGAAGCAAGTCCGAGTCCATTTTCATCAGGGCCCTGCAAAGGACAGCCCTTATTAATAACACAAAACCAAACAGGCTTTAGTTGTGGCAGAAAAACGAGTAACAGAACCCAAACTTACTCCATGCAATACAGGTATTCTAATATCCATCAGATGTATATCATTGCTATTGGTCAGGTAGTTGTTTAATGTAAATCTGGTAAAAAGATACTTAAAGCTGTGGCTCCGTTCTGCCAACTATATTAAACACTAAAAAATAAACCTTCACCTTCAGAGCTTATTAAGAATATCTAAATGTAAACTTCAGCTGGACTGATTCTTCATTTTACCATCAAAGAAGATTTAAAAGGCAACGTTTCCATAATGCCATGTGACAGCATGTTTACATAAAACTTAGGTATGTGCATTTTCAGAAAATTACTATTGAAAAATCATTGGGATTTACTTGAAGAATATTCAGGGATGGACAAAGATGTACATCCGAGCTTGATAGTTTCATGCTAATTTTCTTAAACTGGAAAATAAATTAATCAATGACTTATGCTGAATTTAACTTTAAAACCATCTTTTTCCCTTAACAACACGGATTTTAAAGATTATTAAACTAATTATTTAAGGCATGCACAATATTGGATTTTTCAGATATCCAATATGCAGATAGTTCTAAACTCGTTATCGCACATGATATCATAAGAGACATTTTTTGAGAAGAGCACAAAGCCTCCAATTAACTAAAATCGACCTGTTCCTTTCATGTTAATAGTCTATTTGTGTTAAAAACAAATGTGAAACCAGCAAATCAACATTCAATTCTTTAATTAATTATGCTTTTAAATTAAAAAAAGAGGACATTTAGTGATGATGAGGTAAACAATCATAGTAAATTTGTACATTCTGCCAGTATTTCAGTCTAAATAAGGGACACTTGTGGCCAATTTGTAAGGTCAAACTACCATCTGTATAAATCGACCAAAATTTCATGTTTGCCGATTCAATAATCAGATTTTTAGGCAATTACCTGCCGATACTGATATTGTTTTGATAACATCATGCATCCCTAAATTATCTACAGAAATGTTAGGCATAGCTGATAAATTAAATAGTTTAGAGAAGTGAAGTTATTTTCTAACTTAGTTGTGTCATGAGACATTACAACTCGTCTTCTTTTTTGTTCAGTGGGGGATGAAAAACAGCTTCATGATGTGCTACATATCTGTTTGGCAAGAGTATCCCACTAAAACTAAGTAGCAGGAAAGAAAAATAAAAGTTGTTTAAATTGAGTAAAAGTTGAAGGAAATCCTAAAATTTTGTAAACTGTTCAAAGTTTGAAAATTAAAAAAATGATATGCCCATCCCTATTTCTTTTTAAACATACGCCTTTTACACACTAACAAATATAAACCTGTGACTTCCTTAAAACCCCACTGACAGCAAACCTGAAGCCTCAAAGAGTATCTTCTCTTTGACGAAATACATCACTCCGGTGATGCATGTATTTTTCGGGCTCTGTTGTGAATATCAAACAAAACTGAGACTGAAAAGAATAACAGCATTTCTACAAGAAAGCACTGAAAACCCCTAAACAGAGCAGCTGTGTGACTCTTATATACACAATTCAAATGTTCAGTCAGTCACTTGAATGATGTCAACATGGGGCTAAAATAAGCGTCAAGCTGCTGAAAAGGAGTTAAATGTGTTATCAGTGATGTTGACAAAATCTAGTGCGTCCAGGTTCAGTTAGACTTTACAGAAGGAGGGCCTGGATGAAAGTACTCTAGCACTAAAACTTCCATCCTTCATGGTTGGTGCTTTTTGCTGGCATGCAGCTGGAAAATGTAGCCATGCCATCATGTACTGATTCATATGTCTCAACTGTAACGCCTGATGCATCTACACAGTGTCTGCTGACAAAAATGTTACAGTGATGGTTAGAGTTTAACTAAATACCATGTGTTTAATATTATTTTAGTTTGTTAGCTTTGAACATTGTTAAAGCTCTGGCACTTTCAGATAGCAGGTGCCAAAAATTTGTGAAAAAAGCCAGCGAACACTCCGACCATTTTAACTTCACAAATGTCCTGATACTGTATATTTTATGATTTATAGGATGGTTTTGTTCATTTTGGTCATTACAGACAAACTGAAGTTCATGTCACAATTCTATCACAGTAGTTGCGTACACATACAGGTGGCAAAAGATGGTGTAGTAGATATATGGAGATAAATATAGAGATGAAGTTTAGATTTATGGTAAAAGGACAAAAAAATTTAATGTGCTGGAGGATATCAGGATTGGAATGCAAAAACAATTGCTAAAAATCACTGTAAACAAAAACACAGATGTTTTTTGTCTGAATTTTAGCATAGGCAGTGCTCACAATGATTTCCATCATTGTAACATTTATCTAATGGTTGGTTGAATAGTTAACAGAGTTACTCCTTCTCCACCTATGGAAGGTCAGTTTTATGTTAGTATGTAATTACATGACATTTTAAGATTGCTTATTTTTATGTAAAGCAGAGTTTTGTGTCCTTGCCACTTACTGGGTATTGCACAATAAAAAGTGACTGTAGAAACTGGTGACCTTTAGCATAATACGTTTTTAAATTGATATACTGACAACAGGGGTTAAAACGGAGAGTTTCATAAAGACAAACTTTGTTTAAATTTACATTAAAGCTATATTTGATGTGTATTTCTGATGTTCTAACTAGGGATGGGTACCGAATTTCGGTACTTTTTTGGTACCGACCGAATTCCCGCTAAAGTACCGAGTATCGATTCATGGGAAATCCGTCGGTACCACATTTCGGTACCTGAACGCACCTTTTCTTTTCTTTTTTTTTTTTTTTTTTTAAACCCTGAACGCACCTTGACGTTATGCGTCGGCGAGAGCAGAGGACGCGGTGACGCGGTTACGCGGTTACGTCAGTGGTTGCTTTATCTTCAGAGGCGGACCATGGCGGATCGCAAGCGCTCCAAAGTCTGGCTTCATTTTACCAAGCTGGATGCCGACAATGCGCGGTGCAACATTTGCAATGCGAAGTGCAAAGCCAGCAAAGGAAACACGTCCAACTTAAGGAAGCACTTGGTTAAACACCAAATATTCCTCAAGGTGGAGGAGTGCACGATTTTTGACAGTTTAAAAACACAGGCTAACGTTACCACAGCTACTCGCCCGGCGCCAGCAGCAAACGTTACCGCCAGCAAGCCTGCTGCAGCCAGCGGCTCAACATTTGCAGCCAGCTTCGAGGAAGGAGAACAACCGACCCCTTTTAAAAAGGTAGACGACGATGACGACGCAGCTTCAATTAGCTCAGCAGCATCAAGTTCTTTGGCTCCAGGTAAGTTAAATGATGTGCTTATTTATTTAAGTTATTTACTTTATCCCCACACACATTTTTCTCAAGTTCTATGTTGGAGTTATTTCACTTGATGTTATTGAAGAATAAATGTTCAAAATTCTGAAGTTTTTACTATTTTTTAAAAATACAAAATAACTTTAATTACCAAACGCATATCCCCCCCCAAAAAAGTATCGAAAACAGGTACCGAAAAATACCGGTATCGATTCGCAGGTACCGAGTATCGGTATCGTATCGATTCAGATGTGAAAGGTACCCATCCCTAGTTCTAACTATAACAATATTTTATGTTTTAAACATCTCTGATAACAATGAAAACAACATACACTTGTCAGCTGAAAGTCACTTTTTAAACTGTCAAACTACGTAACAGATCAGTCCCTCTCAGACAACCACACCTGCTACATCTTATTCTTCAATGTCCTGGACATGAACAGAAATAATATGCTTCAGTAAATGTATATACCTCCAGTTTTTCTCTGGTATGTTTAATGGGGTCCTCTACAAACTACTTTAAGATTCCCATCCAGTGAGTTAAGTTGGAAGGCCGACCTATTGCGCTGACAAAGAGCACAACTCAAAAACCCTTGCAACATTTCTAAGGGTTTAGCTTGTCAGTAAAACAACTTTTCTTCTTTTGATAAGCTAGTTTAATCACTGGAGAAAGAATCTAGTTGGTTTACAATCAATTTGGGGAATCAAAATCAAGCTACTCTTGATAACCTCCTCCTGTTAGGCCAAAAAATACATCAACACTTTGTACTTAACACAAAAACAGTCAATAAAACGTATTGCCTCTGCCTCTGTTATGTTTTTGACAGCGTCTGTTAGTCTGTATGATTGTTGTCTTTTGATTGAATAACTCGAGACGTTGTGAGGGAAGATTTCAGGGAATGCTTGTCAAAGCACATGGAAGAAGTGATCAGAATCTGGATGTGGATCCAGGACTTTTTAAGGGTTTGTTAATATTGCAAAATAGGGCAGTTTTCCATACTTTTGCTAAAAACTCAATAAGTTCTCCATAGATTTTGATGAAATTTACAAGAAATTATGCTCATGGTACAAGGAAGACATGCTTAGACTTTTGTGGTGATCTGAATCTTTATGCTGATTTAGGTATTTTTCTAAGGATCTGTCATCAAGGCAAAATACAGCAGTTTTTCACATTTTTTCCTAATAACTCCATTAATTCTCAACCGATTTTGATGACATTTTCAGGGAATGTTGGTTATGGCATAAAGGAGCTGTGGTTAGGTTTTGGTGGCGATCCAAATGTGGCTCAAGGAACTTTTTTCAAGTATTTGCTGACAGTACCAGATGTTGTCAAATCCTTGTTTTACTCATTTTTTGACAAAAACCTGCCCCACAATGTTGGAAATACTTGGCGAGTTGTTGCTCTCTGAGCACTTCTACTATGTATGGCAGATGATTAATACCATATAAATTCCATATGCCTTTTTAAATTAAAAACATATAAAAGTTTAGCATTCTGGTTTGAAGACAGTCCAAAAGAGGTTTGATTTCAATTCAATTCAATGTATTTCTAAACGTATGACTGCTTTTCAATGCTCTGTTGGAAGCTGATGCTTGAGCATAAAAGGAAAAAGAGATAAAAAAGATATAAATCTTCCCCTCTGGTGAAAAAAGTCAGCTTTAACTTTGAGCAGATGTAACTCTCCTCTGTGAAGCATCCTGTTACTATCCTTAGAAGGAAACTATATGAAGTCATTATGAGTCTAAAATTAGCCAAGTTTACATTATTCGGTTGTATAAGAGGAGCTGAGTGCGTTATTTGTGATAATTTGGTTCTTAATAAAAGTTAGACCTTGCTCGGGAGCCGGTGTTTTTGCTAGCGAGCAGCTTGCTGGAGAGGTAGCAAATACACCGGTTAGCTTGCTAAGTGCTAGCTAAACTCGCGCGGCTAATTTGACAGCTCTGCTCGCGTCTGGCTCCGAGTATCGCAGTCACCTGTCAGAGGGTGTGACAAGCTAGTGCTATTAAAAGCCTTTTCCAAGTTGCTTGCAAAACACCATGTGCAGGGAGAAAAGTGAGACAGAGCAGATGTGCAGAAATGGCGCTAGTTGTGGAGCGAGGCGTGCAGATGCGTGCGGACCTTGGTGCGGTGGGATTATCAGCCCGAACTGAGGAAGCTCTCCGTCTCCGGACGATGACAGATACGGTCGCACAAACAATCCTGGTCAGAAAATTGTAGGGCAGCGTCCAAAGCCTGTATAGTATGTCAAACCCGTCAAATCCAAGCTGGACGGGTGCGTGTTTGCATGGGAATCTGCGGCTCCTCTCCCCACGGCTCTTCGCTATGGGAAGGGGCTGGAGACGAGGCCCATCTTCATACGGACAGTCTGCCAGAGCCACACGAAGCACCGACCACTGCTACCGATGACGGGGGTCGTATGGTCTTCTCCTACAAACCAGCGACCCTGGAAGTTTGGTTAGTGTGACGGTTTTCGCAAAAATCACACACAATTCCGAGAGTAGCTCCAGAGAGGCACTTCTTCAGCACTTCTGCAAGGGCGCAGCCATCTTGGGTTGGACCCAGAATGCACTGTTGGAGCGGCGAGGCTGTCATCAAACGTCACCAGCGTTACTGTCACACAACAGAATGTAAACACACGAGAGTCCACGGGTTTGGAGCAGAAACACTAACGTTATTCCTCTGCTACTAACTCTACTCGACTGCATAAGTGATTTGGAGTGATATACAAGGTCAGCAATAAGTTAAACAAACATCATCACGACACATAAATATTTAAGTTTCATGAGTAGAACTCTTATATTCTTGAGTAAATTCTGATAATACTCGTGAAAAATCAGTGATTTATTGGTTCAAGTGAGTAAGCCTATATAGATACTGAAAGGCAAGGCAACTTTATTTATAGAGTGCCTTTCATACATACTTGGGGGGGCATGGCCGACAGGGGGCCGTAAAAATGATTATGTCGTCAGCAATTTTATACACTTTTGACACGGGTCTTTTAGCATCTCTTTTCTCTTCACATAAGAAAAAACAAGTGCTTTTTGTTTTTATCTGCAAAAGTGTAATATTTGGGCATCTTTTTGCATCAGTTAACTCCCATTAAATAACATTTATATAAAACAGAGGCCCCTTTAAACATTTATTTTAGGACATTAATTTCATGTATGCTTTGTACCATATAGCATGTAAAAAAAAATTAATATTTAGGAAAAACAGGTTATAGAGCTTGACAAATGTATAATCTGCACAAGGCTTGAATCAATACTGGATTAAAAGACCAGAGATTCGTGGGGACTGAGTATAAGATAAAGATATTTAAAAGCTTAAAATATTCCAAAAGCCAGAAGCTCCTGTATATGTTTGTAGCATAAATCACCATTTATTCTAATGTCAGTTGAAGTGTGTTTTCTCCACCGTTAAAAGCTTATTTGTGTCTTTAAACAGAATAGCTTGGCTGTGGTAATTTCAAGTGGTCCAATATATACTATTGATATTGTCATATTTATTTATCAGTTTGTTTTATAGATGCCTGATTTGAGAAACTGTGTAGAGTTGGTTGGGGATAGGGCCCATTTCTTATATTTTTATGGGGCTTAAAATTTCTGGCAGTGCCACTGCATCCATACAGCAATTTATAATGCTTTAAAGAGTATTTAAAAAAAAAAAAAAAAGATATTAAGAGCTTTAAAGACAATAATTAATTAAAGGAGCATAGTAGATAAAAAGTGAAGAAGAAAAATAAAAAGGACCTTTATTTACTATTGAGAAGGCAATAGTAAATAAAGATATTTTAAGTCCTGTTTTAAAAGAGTTCACATAGTCTCAGGTTCTTGTAGTTTGTTTTATTTGAAGACGACTTGAAGATCTGAAAGGTGTTCAGCTCATTTTCAGACCATTTAGTGCTTTATAAACCTGGAGAAAGACTTTAAAATCTATCCTTTGACTCACAGGAAAACAGTGTAGTGGTCTAAGGATAGGTGTGATATGGTCTACTTTCCTGGTGCTGGTGAGGACTCTAGATGAGCTGCAGCTGTCTGATGGATTTTTTTAGTTAGACCTGCATAAACACTGTTAAAGTAATCTAACCTGCTTAAACCCTTTTCATAATTAGAAAAGCAAGCATGCAGTAAGTTTGAATATTTTTTCTACCAGATAATAATTTTAGTGCAGTTGTTGATTATAACTTAAGTCATTTCATGGATACTAATACAGTATTTGTTATTTGTTTTCACTGATTTTTGTATTTCTATTTTAATGTCACTGACGATATTTGACTTCTTGCTGGTTGCACAGTGATGCAACAGTTAATCCTGTTGCCTCACAGCAAGATCAACTCCTCAGGGTCTTTCAGTATGAAGTTTACATGTTCTCCCTGTGCATGCATGGGTTTTTTCAAGGCACTCCACTTTCCTTCCCTATACCAGAAAGTTGCTCATTGGGTTTGGGCTAGTCACTTGAAATTTACCTGAAATGGGAGCTTATGTGTTTCAGTGGTTGTTTGTCTCCATGTGTATGCCCTGTAAATGTCCAATCCTGGGTCTTGTTCATTAAAAAAATACAGTTAATACTGTCACAAAATCGATAAGAGGGGGAAATTGTGAGATTACTTTTTAAAAGTCTTTAGTTTTGCTTTAACCTGTCTTAGATTTTGACTCCTTTTTCATTATGATATTTGTTTGGTATATGTTCAACTTGGACACAGAAGCTGGTTTTTGATATTGATTGATTATTGAAATGAGCTTGTAAACATTAAACTCATACTGCAAACAACAGAACATATAAACATAATAACACCTCCTTTAAAAGTACTGTATCTCAAGTTTGCATACATGATTTATTTTATGACTTGGCTATATTTCAGAGTAAGGTGAAAAGGAAAGAAAACTAGGAAAAGAGAGAGGAGAATAATATTTGGTAAAGGGACCATGCATACTTTGTTGGACTTGAACCCTGCACACTTGATTGGAGGACATTATCCTCTGTACATGGGGCGAGACCTAATCACTGGACAACTGACACCCAGTAAGAATACATTTTAACTGTGGTTGAAGATGAGCCATAATGTGCTAATGGCCAACATTTCTAAGCTGATATATGTGTAAAACTGTATTTGATGAATGGCTTGTAACTGATTTGTCATAACAAAGGCAGGACTGCCTCTGCACACATGGGCCAAGTTTCTTTCAAATGCCTCATGTCAATGGCCTCTAAATGCCAGCTGTACCAGCTTGGAGCCAAATCTGTCTGCAGTGGTATAAATGCTTGTATCCACAAAATCAAATTATGTGCTGACGAAAGAGTTGAACCAAGTTGATTCCTTTTTTTGAATGAAAGACAATTGTTTTTTTAATCAGATGCTCCAATCAATGAGGAGACAACCCCAAATTGTACTTGGACAGAGCTGCATCTCCAAGAAAAAAAAAACAAACAGTTAAAGCAACAGGAGGGTATACCATTATATATATTTTTAACTTGATCAGAATAATTAATATCATAAAATCAATACCCCAAAGCACTGACTGAAAGTGACAACTGATACTGACCTTTAGACTATCAATAAAAGACAGATGAGCTAATATTAACTTAACAGTCACCAGTCTTTTGATCATGATCCATGCAGCTTTCCATGCAGCAAAATCAATGATCCATACACATTTAACCCTGTAGAGCCTGTTGTATCATAATTGATTCATACTTTTATGATACCTCTATCTTATCAATATGATCAACAAATTACAAAAAAAAAAACATCTGAATACAATCAGATAAATGATAAAAAAAAAATGTCCTCAAGTGGATTATCGGTTGCCAAAAACACCTAATGTTTCTAATGAGATAGAAAAAAATATATATGTTAGATTTTATGGAAATTTAGATTTTTGGGGGGATTTCAGCAGAAAGTGAAATAAACATTTCAGCTTCAAAAGATTAGAATTTTCTGGCTATAATTTGTGTTTTCAGGTTTTAAAGGATTTAATTTACATTGAATTGCCTGTATACCTCTAGACTTTTATTCTGTAGCAGTGGTGTAAGGGGAAGGGTTCTCCAATACTATGGTGTGCTAACATGCCTGAGATGATATATTAAGTTGTTTTAATAAATAATGTTGCGGGTGCTGTCCAAAATAAGGTCAAAAGTGACTTAAACTAAGAGTTTATATCTCATTTTTTTCTGTTGATTTCATGGTATTTAAACTTGTCATTCTGTATAGGTGTGAAATTAAAAAGTTTTTGCCATAACCTCACACAGGGATCAATGCTAGCGTACTGTCTTTTCTCCTCCAGTCCTTTGCAATGGTCACATGGCTGAAAGCCATCAACATGTCCTTCATATTATAGCAGAATTGAGGCTTTACGGTTTTGAGACCTCTATAAAGATGCTACATATTTTATCTTTTTCATACTTATATTTAGATTCTGATTGACCTACATCCAATTCTTTTGTTTTAAATCTTTTTTTACAGGTAGTAAATTGTACTTCTCCTTTTCAGCATTATTTTGTCAAACTAATGCCCTGCTGGCAAAGTGTACCAGCAATGATTGGGCAGTAACCAGTCACTTGTACCAATTTAATTTCTCTTTGAGTAACTAGTGTAAGAGATAACAGTATTAACATTACAGTAATAAAGATAATGCTTAGTTACTACTTGCTTTTCTGTCCAAGTTGTGCTGTTGTCATGATTATCTATTCACGCAATGATGAGCTAAAAAGTTCAATGCATCATGGAGAGTGAGAGGCAAAGAGTGAGCTGTATTTTTAACAGCTGAAAGTGTCATATTTATTTTAAGTTGGCATCCATGAAAGATGCTAAGAATATTGTTGTTTGATGCAAAAAAAATAAAATAAAATAAATAAAGCTGGCATGAATCTGAAAATGTAACCAGTAACTTTAGAGAAATGAAATTAGTTAGTTTTCTTATGAAAAGGACCATGGGGCGGCAGTAGCTCAGTCTCTAAGGACTTGGGTTGGGAACCGAAGGGTGGCTGGTCCAAGTCCCAACTGGACCATGTTTGGAAATTGGTTTGGTAGCTGGAGAGGTGCCAGCTGACTTCATGGACACTGCCAAAGTGCCCTTGAGCAAGGCACTGAACCCCCCCCAAAAAAACTGCTCGGTAGCGCTTCTTCAGGAGCAGCAAGCCATCACTCTGACATGATTTTATTTCCCTGACGTGTTCTTTTGTTGCTTTCTTCTAATCTGCTTTATTTTCTTATCTTATTATCTATTTTTAACTGGAAAGCACTTTGGTCACTTTGAGTGTTGTGAAGTGCTCTATAAATAAATTTTGATTGATTGATTGATTGACATCTCTCCATTAATGCATGATCATAGGACCTGTTTGCATGTGCATGTGTATTTCAGCCTTTGTTTGTGTAGCATGTTTCAACAGAATGTAAAGAATGGAATTTCCCAATGAGGGACTAATAAAGGATGTCTTTCTTTCTTTCTTTCTTTCTCATGTCATGATTTTTCAGATTTAACATGCCATTTAGTGTGTTTTACATGTCCTCTATGTGATCTAGTACTTTTATGTAGCCCAGTGCAGAGTACAGACCTCAAGAGAGAATGCAGAACTGCTGAAAACATGGCACTGAGCAGCAGTATGAAGTTTACATGTTCTCCCTGTACATGTATACGCTTTCTTACAGGTTTCTCTCAACTTAATCAATGGGCTACTGACACCCAATTAGGTTACAAGACATTTTAACTGTGGTACAAGATCAGCCATGATGTGCCTCTGGTCAGCAGTTTTAAGTTGATACCTCTGACTGCCAGCTGTACCAGCTTGAAGCCAAATCTGTCCCTGCATTGGTATAAAGGCTTGTATCCACATAATCAAATTATGTGCTGACTACATGGGCTTAACCATTTTAACTTGATCAGAATCTGACTTTCTTTGATAAAATCACTGCCCAAAAAAACTCAGACTAAAAGTGCCTGAGAATAGAGGTGGACCGCAGTACTAATTCTCTGAAAATGAGGTTTTTTAAACATTAGAAGTTGTAAACTTACACCAGCAGTCATCAAATTGGAATATATGGACCCGAGTTAGGACAAAATTAGAAATAAGAAGCGCATATAGCTGCAGGGAATAATGCTGGTATCCCTGTGCAAGACGGTTGCTTTTTCCACTCCTAAAGTAGACGGTCAAGGCATTTGCAGGGGTTTGCATGTTACCCCTTGTGCATGCATGGGTTTTCCCTGGGTGCTCCAGCTTCCTGCCACACACGAAACACATTTTTGTTAGTCTGATTTGTGGCCAAAACAGCTCTAAAGTATGAGTATGAGCTTGAATGGTTGTCCGTCTCTATGTTTTTGCCCTGTGATTGGCAGGGGATCAGTGCGCCCTGCCTCTCACACAGTGTGGCTGGGATAAGCTGGAAAAGACTTTTCTCATGTTCAGAGTGGTTAACTAACAGCCAAATAAAGAAGAATCAGAGAAGACACACACACATCCCAGAAATGGGTCAAAAAACCTCAATTGAAGAAAACAAAGTGATCTGTACACCAAAAAAGCTCCCTTCGAAGGATTTTATTTAATAACAAGTGTTGTTTTGAGCCACATGGCTCTTACTCAGACTTGGGATAGTAAGTGAGAAAGTCTGAGGAGGAGCGTTGTGGCTCAAAACATCACTGTTGACAATTAATATTCTTCTAAGGGAGCTTTTTCAGTGTGCTGATCTCTTTGTTTTTCTCAACTTACCATCAAAAATGGATAATTATTTGCTTTTATCTTCCATTGCAGAGGCAATTTTCATTTATCTGGAAAAAATGAGGAGTTCACACAAGTAACTCTGTAAAATGCACTCAGCCTTCTTTCCCTAATGAAAATTATCAAATAATATTCCACTTTCCTCAGAACTTGATTTATAACCATTGAGTATTGAGAGAAATTGCTGAGATAGAAAGTGAAATATGTACCTTCAGAAGTAGAGGGAAAAAAACAACCTCCCTCTCAGCTCTCCATCTTCCCTCTTGATAGGAGTCTGTGGTCAGTCTACCTCCATTTGAGGATCACATAAATAACAAAGCATCCTCCCTTTAGATACTCATTTCCTCAAATTCATCCGTCCATCAGTCTGTGTACCTCTCTTGCTCTTTCTTTAACCTTGTTGTAATCAATCCCTGGAAACAGGATTTTCTTTCTAGTTTCCTGCCTCTGTCTGATTTCACTCTTGGAGCAGCTCCAACTTCCAGGATACAGCTCTGTGTCACCCTGTTCCCAATAAGACGGGGAAAAGTAGACTAATCTTCTCTTTCTTGTCCTCATGCTGGTCGCTGTCAGGTGGGTCTCCACCTCTATCACACCTGGAAGATTGAATTGGTGCCCACCTTCCTTCTGTGGACACTGAGACAAGGAGGAAAGAAAGAGGAACAAATGTGGTCAGATGTACCTATGAGTTCCCTGCACACCAGATTGGCCCTTTGCTGTGAGTGTGGCAAGCCAAGAGGCCGCAGTGATGATTGCTGCGCTGGCAAATGCACTGAGAGGGATATTTTCATGCTCCATCCATCTGGCGTGGCATTTTCATGTTTTCTGATGAGCTGACAGCCCAAAGAAAGCTGTTAGTCATCTCTGTGCGGCATTGTCCTTTGTGTCCAACACAGACCGCGCTGTGCTTGATTCGAGTCATTAAGGCCACAGAGCAAACCTCTTTGTTGACCACGAGCAAACTGGTAAACATGTTGATTAGGCAATTAAACAGCTCTCAGTAATGTCACGGCCGACTAACTGGGTTCATGCAGACTTGTGTTTGATTTTGAGATAGGCACAGATGGGGCAGCTTTGTTTTTGTCTGTGACTTTTCTTTTAAAACAAATCTTTAATTCTTGTTGTTTGACAAATGAGTATGATACCAGATGGCAAAATGTGACTGTCTTGACACGGTAGATCTACAGGGATGGACATCTGTGTTGGGTATTTGGATACCAAGTGATAATGCTTTGTTTGAATACTTCTCATGTGTGTGATTTCTGATACCTTTTGCCGCATTCACAAATCAATTTATATTAGCTAACATTGACCAAGGTTGAGAAATCATTTCAGTGAAAGTTCATTCCCAGGGTCAATTTTGCTGTGTTCAACGCAGGTCAACATATGTACAGCAGCGAGAAACCATGTGCTGGTGGAGTTTGATGTTTCCCGACGGCTCCCCGATTTTAAATGTTCACCAACATAGATGTAACACATGTAGCATGCTGAACGTAGGGAAACTCTGACCTAACATAGCTTAGCACTTCTGACTGACTGTTGTACAAACATAATGTGACATCAACAAACTCTAAAGCAAATATATATATATGCCATTTCACCATGTGGCGCTGCAGCTGGTCCCAGTATTCCAACATCATGCCTCGAGGATGGGAGATGGCTGTCCCTAAAAGGCCGCCTCAAGTTGTACAGGAGGACCCTAGAGGCAAGCAAGCCCAATGTTTGCCAACTGAGGTGAGTGTGGCTGTAATTGAGGGTAGTGAAGGTAAGCAAAGGACAAGTCTTGCGGGTGTTTGGAAGCATGTTGGATCAAATGTCAGAAATTTTTAAGCATGCATGAAATTTGTCAACTCACTCAATGAACATCATAGCTGCCCAGCTGACACTAACTTGCTCAATGCAGCTTGACGTTTCCATATACGTTGGCAAAAGTTTGCCAAAATGTCAGTGTGTGAATGTGACTTTAGACTGTACACAATGAGTCTAAGATACCTTTTTCCTAAATAGGTTTATAGTGTAAACTCAAAATACTGTCTTTAGTACTGATATAAGCTAAGGTATTCCCCTATAAGGCAAAAATACTGTAAAAAATGTTGCTATTTGACTGTCCAACCACACTCATGGTAAAGGGAACTGCAGCTTCATATAGTGATTTGTATAATTTTGCCAAGCTCAGTGACAAGAGACTCTCTGTAGGCCTTAAAAAGGCTCTTTATTTGTTACCGTTTTATCATTTATGCAAATTAATTAACAACTAAAAGATGGTAAAATGGAGAATTTGTTAAACAGGAACCAGCTTCCATCCTGCACACAAAAGTGTTAAACCTTTTAAGTGGCTAGTTCTCAAATAACACATCACAATTCACTCAACACTTTTTGTCTTACAAAATGAGTTGTCATCTTAATCCGTTGAGTACCATACATGATTTGGTCACAAAACTCTACATCACTGTGGCATTTCAAAGCATAGTTTATGACAAAATGATGGAGAAAAGCTTTTAAAGAGTGCTGCAAACCTCTTAGCTCATATTTGATCCCATTTATCCTTCAACATGGTACCTTGCATTCAAGGATACATGATAAGTGGAGGCTGGACTGACTTAAATTAACCACAGTGAATCTAAGCCCAGAAAGAATATGGATAAGAAATGTAAACAAGGTTTAGGTCTAGCAGGCTTTTTGGTGTGTTCAATTTACTTCAGAATTCAGAAGTGAGAAGTAGGAAATATATCACATCCCACCAAATGCTCCAACTATGAGCTGGTAAAGTTGTGGTATCTGAAGATTTTCCAACTTCCCAGCTGGGAAATTCTGACCACAGGGGATGCTCCCAGAGACTTATCTCATTTGCATCAGTTATAATCCGACTTTTGAGATCAACTGGAGTGCACCATTAGACTGACAACAGGTACAGCTAATGGTGACAAATGAATCAAACACCACACCCATAATATATCGTGTCCGTTCTTTACTCCAATAGAAGCCTTTCCTAGAGTTTGGGTCCCACTGAAATGACTGTATGGTGACTGCCTTTCTCCTTCTCTCTTTTCACAACCCTGCTCACAGACATCTGCATCCATTGTCTGGTTCGTCAGTGAGAGGGAGAGAGAGCGGCACGTGAATCTGAGTAACACTTAAGACTGCAGTGTCGAATATGCTGAAGCAAAATTTTTATCATTAGAGTCCAATTCAGCAGAGAAGCTTCATAGTTCATACTTCGTACTTCTGTAAATTCTTCAAACTAACAATATTGTTAGGTAACAAACACGTTTGATCTTTTTTCATCCAATCTAAGTTGTGTTTAAGCTGTTGGTGCTATTGATTGTTGATTTTTCAAGTAAAGATGACAGCTCCTCTCATTTTCAGAGCTTTCATATTGATTAAAATGCTTGGAACAAAAAAGCAGGGAAGTTTTGGTCATTACATTTGAAGACAGAGAAACATTATCCATCTTTTTCTGTTGTTCTGAAGCCAAGTGTATAGTACATTGATAAACTGCTGCAGCAATTAATGCAGTATTTGTTCTTCATGGCATACTGATGATCAGTATTTACTCCCTGTGCAGCTCAGTGAAACTCTCTGCCTTCATAAATTTCACCAAGGTAGACTGAGACCATAAAATGTAAATCCATCAAATCCCCAACTGGAAATTTTGAGACAATGATTGCTGCAGTGGGGGAATTCAAATGGTGTTTACAAGAGGTTAATGTTGAGATAGATGTCAAATGGTTTTTTTAGCTGTCAAAAGCGGCAGGGAGAAGCTGAAGCTGCAGCTGACTGAAAACAAGATGCAGGCTTGGGTTCAAGCTGAGGCTGGAGGCTGCAGTTGACTTCTGACAGCAGGTTAATGCAGAGGCTAGACAACATGCTTTAAGCATGACTATAGCCTGACCCAAGAGTAGTTATACCATACTAATTGCCACAATATGTTGGACTAAGCATCATAATATTTAAGTTTGTACACGTCTGGTACCCCAACTATTATAACTAATGTACAAATCTTGAAAGTTGTAAGTTATTTTTATAATAATTCAAAAAGAAAAACAAAATGAGGTTAGGGTTGGTTTATTTCAGTGATTGGTGTGGTTGGTAGGCCTAGAAAATCAGTATCGGTGCTGATGTCACACATTGAGAGTATGGGATTGGCTTTCATGAGTACCACCTGTTGGTTTTTTTTGTTTTTTTTTTACACATGAAGCCCTGATATTATCAGAATAATGTGCGGGTAGCTAGGAAATGTTTGCTCACTCTAGGCCGGACATAATGTCAAAATACTTGATGGTAATCAGGGTTCATAATGTAGCTGACAGAGCAGCGGAGCTTTACGCCACATACAATCACAATTTATATCCTTACCTCGGTTATTAAAGTTAAAAAAATCATCAACAGCATTGAGGAAAGAGTTGAGAGGAGCAGTGTAGCACACAGAGGTGAATATGAAGCATATGCACAATGATTACACTGGAGAAAGAAAGCTGCAGTGTTTAGCTCAATATCCACCAGCAGCATGAGAAGGCTCTTTAGATGCATAAGAGACACAGTTGTGATCATTTTTGATCAGACATACTACAGAACTTTGATAATGTTCAGTGGAAACCACACTTTTGAATTTCCTAATGCACATTTAAAGCAGCACTATGTAAGATTCCGACTTTCAGCTCTCTAGGGGCCTCTATGGTCATTGAGTGTAACTGCATTGTTGTACACCAACGTGCGTTTGTTGACATACAGAGGGAGGAGAAGCGAGCCGACAGGACGTCCCAAGAGACAAATAAACCACATGGACTGATAAGGTACAGTCTGATCATGTTTCTTTTCGAATAAGTCGTCATGTACTAACAAGTAAAAGCAGTACCAGGGCTAAATCAGCATCGGTCGGACATCTCTACTCGTCTTTCAGCTCACGCCAGCGATTGAACAACGGGCCAATGTTTATCCCTGTCTGGGCATTTAGCTTGTTACATCTCCAGTTTTTTTTTTCGTCTCCTCTGATAAAACATTTCTTTTCTTCTGGTTTTTCGCTGCTTCTGCCATGATAACAACTCTACATTTAGCTTTCTTCTTCTTCTTCTTGTTTAATGGTGGCTGGCATCCAACGTCAGAGGAGCATTACTGTCACCCACTATGAAGCAGTGTGAGCCAGAGGTCCCTATTTCCATTAGGAAATAAGTGCATATTTACTTTAAACTAGATTCTGTTCATTAAATCTGTTTTAAAAATTCATAAACTGCTTTATATTCTCCTTTACCCAACGTTTAGCTTTCACCTGGAGGGGGAAGTGATGTATGCCTTAAAGCAGTCAAAGCAGTAAAAATTTGTAGTTTTATAGCGTGGAAGTGTTCCTACCATCCACATTGAAATTACATTGTGCCAGTGAAGGTGATACAGACCCCCTCAGACCATGGCAGAGGTGTCATTCAACCTGTTGTAAGGTGATGTACCATCACAATGATTTTAGAAATATTATATTAGGGTGGAAAAACTATGTGCCGTTGGTTTAAGTTTGTGCTACTCTCCTTACAATAAAATAAATGTCTTCCGAAACTATGGTTACTTTTATCCATTCTTGTCAAATCTCTCTTTTCATGCCGGTTGCACAGGATGAACATCATCCCTGGTCCCACTCGCCCTCAGTGAATTTTTGATTATTTACTGCTCGACTCACACTTTGGCTCACCCAGACTTTACAGGAAAAAAAATACTAGGGGTTACCCCAGTAAACTCTGGGTGAAAAACTTATTTAGTTGTGTTCACATACAGCTCACCTGGGTAAAGTCAGGGTAACTGTGAATGTGTGAATGGGATTAAAGAGAGCACCAATGAAAACCCTAGTCTGGGTGTGGCCTCGCCAGGGAAGACAATGACTGCCAGGCTGTCTCACAGACTAAAGACCTAAAACATAACCTGATTTTTTAAACTCATCTAAATAGTGTTGGTGCTAAAAACTTCTTGACTGCAAGCATTTAACAGGGTTCATCATGTGCAAAACTCTGTTTTTCTAGATCACCAAGGCTCCAGAATCAGCCATTAGGAATTATTTTAGTATATTAGTTCTGTAATCTGCACTCAGTATATTCTAGCATGGAGGTGGACAACTGGCAGCTTAGTGTCCACATGCAGCCCTCCTCCAGTCAGTGTGGCACGTGGATCTATTCTTAACATCAGGGAAATTTTAAAGGTCTGTGCAGATTCTTCAATACTTGAGAATGGACAGGTAAAGTCTTTTGTGGATCAAAAGGCTTATCCAGCTCTAAAAGCTGTCTGTTGACTTTCATTCAATCTGCAGGGAAACTTAGTGCTGTAACAGGCCAAGGGTAAACAAGAGGGCCAAGGAATTTTCTGGGTAGGTATTCTAGATACTTTCTTGGAAATATCAAGACTGCATACGTGATATGAACATCACAGAGGGAGACTGGGGGGATGAGTCTTTCCCCATTTCTTCCACCTCCTGAAGTAGTGTCAGAGGTGTAATACTGGTGATTGGGGCATGGTGGGCTATAGGGAGATTCGGGAGGATTCCCTAACAGCCAACCCATTCCAGGCTGCAGGGGCCATTGATTAAAGTTTCTGTCTTTCATTTTCTGATGGCATTAGTTCCTGTATGAAACCTCATCATCAGTAATGCTGGTAAGTCCACAGCAGCTCTGAGAGGAAAAGTCACAGCACAATATCTCAAACACACTGATATCTCTCTACTTTGGAGAGTCCGAGTAGTCTGTGGTCATAAGTGAGTGCAGTGATGGTGAGGCTGGACCGAGCAGTAGGGACGTAATGTGCAGATGCAAGTGAAACAAAAAACTGATTTACTTGCAATTTTTCAAAATGTAACTGGAAAATGGTGGGCCAATAAATCCAAGGTGGGGAATAGCATTGTTTGTGTGATTGCCTTTCTGTGTATGTACTGTACATGTCAATGCCATCTGTAACTCCAGTGTCTTAAGGTGTAATGACTTCAGAGCTTCATTGCTGTGCTTTCGCAAAAATGCACTGTAAAAAAGAAAGCCTTCTGTCAACCAATAGTATGGTAGCATTCTAGGTGGTCAACTGAGAGTCACTGGCAGGGTCATTGAACTTGTTTCACCTGATGCTGTGTGGACGTGTCACTTTGATTGTTGATGAGAGGAATCCAGGAACTGCAGTTTATGTTTGTGATTTATAATATCTTAGTTCACCGCCTCTGCTTAGTAATGGTTTCCATCTTGACATAGATTGGCTTGTTGAAGATCTGTCTTATACAAAAGTTCTCTTGAATGGAAGGTCTCACTCACTAGGCATTCAGGGCTGTGCCCAAGGGCTTTTCCCCCCTGGCCATGCTCGGAGGAGTTGAGCTTCCGCGTGGTTTACTTGCTTTAGCACAAGCACAGATGAGTACAAGATCACAAGCCTAATGTTTAACTTACAAACTTAGCTCATCAAGTGTTTACTGGAAATCTTTTTGTTTTTTCAACGTTCATCATGATCAGAGCATTGCAGCATTAGCTTACAGTGTTGCAGTGGCAAAATAAAAATGGATTTAAACATAAATATTTTTACCTGACAATGTAACTAAACTAACAAGTCAATGCACATATTGTAGTTTTCTTAACAAGGGCTAATAACATCTTCTGATGTTTAATAATGGAAGTGGGGTTGGGTAATTGACACAACAAGTGACACATCCAGGTTCAGAGTATACAGTTTACCACACCTACAAATTTAAAATATCAGCACAACATATAAACATTCTTTTTAAAACCCCAACTCCTGTTCTGACTCCATCCAGACCACAATAAACTGCTATGTACTGCCTAAATAAACAGCTTTACAGCCTGGTTCAAAAACAGCTTTGGTCTAAATATACACAACATCAATGTGCTCTCACTGTACAGGGGTTGGGTGATTTTTTTTATCACTCTCTTCTGGTTTTGGAACCACAGGCTTGACTGACATGGCTACAAGTCCACATGGACATGACATTGATTATACAGCCTTAAATCCCACCTCAACACAGTCCCTTCATGTGTGAGTGGGTTGAGCTAATATTTGTTTGAGATGACATGCTGTTTTTTACTTAATACATATTGTATGCACTTAATACATGTGCATTGGTTTACAAATTATTTTTGATAGCGTACTTATTATTACCTCTGCCAAAAAGGTTTTGTTTTTGCTGGCATTTATTAGGGAGATTGTCAGTTTGTTAACCGGTTATCTCCACAAACAGTGAATGGAATCTGATGACATTTTCAGGGGAAAATTGGTCAAGGGAGAAATGGTTTGATTTTGGTTGTGATTAAAAAATAGAGATGTTGATCCAGAATTATTTTACAGGTTTTGTTAACATTGCAAGATAGGGCAGTTTTCCACATTCATCCAATAACTCAGTATGTTCACAAGAGATTTTGATGACGATGTTGACCATAAAAAAAGATGTGGTTTGATTTTGGTCAAGATCCGAATACAAATGTAGAACCAGGGTTCTTTTTTAAGGACTTGTTAACAGATAGAGCACTTTTAGATAGATAGGGCACTTTTCCACATTTTTGAAAACAACTTACCTAGGGGTGTCTGTGGTGCAGTCTGATAGTGCACTTGGTCAGTGATTGGTGGGTTGCAGGTTTGAGCTCAGCTCCAGCTGGCACATGGTGATTTGTCCTTGGGCAAGACACTTAACCCTGAGGTGCTTCCACTGCTGGTTCAGTGGCGTGTAAATTGGTATGAAAGGACATGAATTTGTTAGTTGACACTGATGGACAACTGCATAGATACTTCATCCATTAATGAGTGAATGTGAGGGTGAATGAGTGTGAATGGTTGGTTTGTGACCTGTGGTGTAAAGCTGCTTTGAATAGTATGAAATGTGTTATATAAATAAGGTTTGAATTATGAATTGATTAAGATTAAGTATTACTGTTTGCTTTTGAGTTTATGATATAAAACACAGAATTACATATATTTTTAAATCATTGTTTCATTAAGTATACGAAAATATCATTATAAAGTGTCTAACAGCCTGTGACAATTGGGCCTGAGTAGCAAGAATAAAGTGTTGTCCTCTAAGTATCACAATTTGCTCATCTGGTCAGTGAGTTGATCTTCCCAAAGACAGAATAAAGCATCTGTCCATCTTGTGAAAATGTAAAATTCCTAATTTGAAATCAACACAAGGCACTTGATTATGAAAAGACAAGTGCTCAGTGAAGAGACCCCTAACCCCTCTAGTATCCACATGCATACCTGAGGAGTTTTCATGCTGCATGGCCTTTTGTTGCCACTGCACCACCTTTAACTGACCCCAGCTCCTTACATGCAAGCTCCAGGTAAGGATGATACTGATGCTGTCTATCTTACAGGCCCTCCAACCCCACTATGTAGGCTGATAAGCAGCAAGAACATCACTGGAGTCATCAGGACGAGACCTCCCATTTTAGGAGTTTCATCAAATTAGTCCCTATGACACCTCTAAGAGGCTGGTCAGTGAACTCTGGTGTCCCAGAGCCCCCCTCCATGCTAACTCTCACCACTCACCATGCCAGTACAAATTCCTACTTTGTCTTACCTACCCTAACACATAAACTAACGCTGAGAGGAGTAGAGCTTAGGTGGAGGCGTAACTAGGACACCATAATTTTAGTGTAGGCTTTTTTAAAATTTTCAAGTCAACAAAAATATTCAAATGAAAGGATGAAGAGGTCCAGTATCACAAGTCAACAAAAATATTCAAATGAAAGGATGAAGAGGTCCAGTATCACAAGTCAACAAAAATATTCAAATGAAAGGATGAAGAGGTCCAGTATCTCTGTATTATGTCTCTGCTCCAGATTGCTGAGAACTGAACAACATGCAGAAAAGCCCGATTGCATGTTTTTAATTATAACTGAATCTGACAAGAACATCCTCATTCGAACCCACTAAACATGTCTGTCAATAATCAACTGTGAGAGATATGTAGATTACCTCTGTGTTCACACATGTCTGTAATTGCGGACAGCTTCTTCTGACAAGATAATCGATAGCCATTTTCACAGGTACGTCTTCATCCATGAGCAAGCAGGCACCATGGAGCACACATCCTGCAGACATGTCTCCATTTACTCCAAATCAATGAGTTCATATTAGACCAGATGACACCCAGTCAGTTGAATGAATGTGGGTGTCTACTCTGTGCATCACTCCTAAGGGAAAATTAATGTGCATGACTTTCGACAGTGTAAGCAGGTTTTACTCTTGGCTTGAGAAACACTTTTTATGTTACTTCATCAGCTTCCACACTCTCAAGACCTGAAATACAGCAGACTAATCGGACTCCAAAATTCTCAACATAAGAGGTTTACTAGGACTGAAATGAAGCGATGGAACATGTTCATGTGGTGACATTCATTTTAAACTTTATTATTTTTTGTTTTTTTAAACATCCACAACATGATAGGCATAGATGCCCTCATGTGCAGCCTGCTTATGTTTGTTGTCTTGTTGTGTTCTTGGGTTTTCGGGGTTTTTTGAGCTATGATCTTAAACTTTTGATCAGCTGATAAACAGCCTATTTCAGTTTAATTGTTGTTTGCAATAAACGGCTAACTCAATTTTTTTCTCATGCCCATTTCTTCTTTTTGCATTTTGAAGCTCTACATACAACTTTCTTAAGATCTGATAGTGCAAAATGTAAATTCTTGCCATTTTTCAACTGGTCTTAAAATTTTGATCAGGAGTGTATATCACCCCAATAGGGAACTTCCATTGAAAGGAGGGACTGCAAAGAATCTCCCCAAAAGAAACCTGATTTATTGGGTAATTCTGATTCTGTGACATATTCTACCACTGTGGGCATACAGACAAGCTGGATTAAGGGAAATATGGCCCTTTATTTTTCAACTTTGTCTGTTTTGGCAGAGAAGCATAAGCACCATGTGGAAAAAAATAGGTGAGCGTCCTATTTCAAGATTTTCGGTGCAAGAGATGTGCAGCTTTAAAAATGTTCTTCTGTAAAAAAATTTGGCTATTTAAGAATTTAACTGTTAAGCCCATAATTTGATTAACAAACTTAAAATAGTCAAATAGGTAAATAATCTTACAAACTAACCCCCTATAAAACACAGCATATGCCGTATGCTCACCAACAAAAAAATGAGAGTCCTAAACTCTCTTAAACTCTCTCCTGCATTTATTCATCTTTGTGATTCCAGTGGACGAAATAAAAACTCTCTGATGACTTTAAAATTACATGTCAAAGCAACAGACCCTCTGTTTGTACGAACTCTGATTCCTCATCTTGGAAAATTTATTTGGATTTAGGTTGTTTGAAAGCTCAAGTAAACTCTGGTAACAACCATATAAATAAACTCTGGCCCATTTGACAGTGGGGGTCTTGATTCTCTTCCAGAGGAATCAAAGCTTGGTTTGCTGTGGGTGAGAAAGCCATCTAAACATAGAAATCTAAGGCCTGCCAACCCTAACATGTGAAAGCAACTTTAGTGATTCAAAAAAACTCTCAATAATTGTTCAGCTCTTAAGTGTGTGTCCTGCTTTAAGTACCTTGGCCACTGGATCGATCCAAGTCTCACTTTTAAAACACAAACTGATTCATTTGTTGAGACAGGAAGTTGCTGTAGGCATCCTGTATGCTGTCAACACTTTAAAGAAGAAAAAAAATCTTTCCCAGCTGGTGGCGCCCTTATTAGACTATGCAGATATTGCCAATCAAAATACTTATATTACTTCTTCACCTTTCAGTATCACTTATAATAACTTCAGTAGGCTTTTACTCAGATGTTCATATAAACTCATCTGTGAGTATCATATAAAACCCTAAACTGGTTACCCCTTCACATAAGAGACATAACCACTGGCTACTAGGTCTTTAGGAAAATATTAATACACAAATGTATTGCAATATTTTGTGGCACAATACTGTATCCATTTTTTGTGCAGTACTGTGATATTTCATTATTCAGTAATTTACACAAATTCAGGACATTTGTTTTGTATTTAGTTCAGCTCTGACTGCCAAAGACATTCAGGCATTTGACTCTCCCTCTCTCTGCTACTTTTATTACTATTTATTGACCCACAAATAAAGTCTATAAACAGGACAGGGTGTAATTTTCTATTCTTTTGTGATGTATTGTTTTTAGAATCCGAGTATATTCTGATTCATCCTATCATTGTATTGTATCGTATCGTATCGCATTGTATCGTATTGTATTGCATCGTATCGTTTTGCCAGATTCTTGTCAATATACACCCCTAGTGGCTAAAATGCATCTTTAAATGAATTCACTCCAACAACCACCCCACTTTAAACACTATAGAAAACCATACACATCTACATTCCCTTTCAGGCATAAACAGCAACCTATGTTCATTACACCAAAAAACAACAAACAAATTGGCAGACATGCCTTTAAATTTCATTGAAGGCCACATACAAAAAAATACAGAGATGACCAGGCCACTGAATATGTCTCACCTTCATTGTATGAGAATTAAGGACTTTGGAGTGGCCAACCAGACTCTTGTTGGGCTCTTGCTGGCTCTGATAACCACCACCCATAAAGAAAATGATGCTTTATGCAACAAAGGGTTTGAGATGTCAAACAATTATCTCCAAATTCAGATGACAAAACAAGATCAAACTGCACAAAAATGCTGAACTTTGTAATTATTTTGGTGCTTAAACCTGGTGAAATCTCACAACTCCATAAAATCACCTGCATCCCCTGTGTTAAATATATCTCTGTCATTGTATAGCAGATCTTTATGGAGGCAACCATGTTTAGAAGACCACATTTTTGTCAATTCAAAATTGGATTAAGGTCAAATATATCCCTTCCAAAAAGCTTCTAATTCAGCCTTGAAGCAGTGTTTTATTTCATAAAGGTTGTGAAATGGATCTACAGCAAAAAATCAATATTTAGTGGTTTTATCGCATCCCTTTTGAAAAAAATGTTGCAGTGGTAAACCTTTGGTTTGACCCTTTGTGTAAGTGACAACTTCCTCAGTATTATGGACCAACTGGAAGCACCCATTTTCTTCTTCTCTTGTTTTCTTGACAGTAGAGTCCAATTAGCAGTTGCAAAGGTCCACAAGAGAATAGACAGCTAACTATAACTTCCTAAAATAATTGAAAACTGTGAGTAATGTTATGTGGTCCTTTGAAACATTTGAGACAGAAATTGCATCCAAGAGTGACATGAATAACTCTATTTACTCTAGTTTTATTTTTTCACATAACAGCCAAGGCCTAAGGAAACTATTTTCAGAGATGAAAAGACCTGTTCATAATAAATCCATATCCAAGCGGAAAATGCTAAGAATGACTTTGAGTTTCAAGGGTTAAGATGATTGGCACAATGTTTTATAACCCTTGATGTGAAACATATAACGGAGAGGATGAGCTCTGTCTTTGCTACTTGCTGCCTTCATTTGACTCTTTTCATCAGTGAGGCAAAAGCTTCATGCTCTAATGTGGGCCATATTTGATGTTACCTTTTGGAGTTTGCTGTGAGCAGATAAAAAATGAACCAAAAGCTGCAAACAGCCATAGATGGGACACCCCCGCTGTTAAGACTTAGCTCCCTCAGACTGGTACTGCGTACAACCAGTTGGCGGTTGTAACAGGCCTTACAAAATAACCAAATGGAAATAATGAATCCTCCCTCTGGTGATCTTATTCCCATTTGTAGCTCATATCAAGGTAACTGTATTGATTTTAGTTTGTTTCATAACCAGATAAAAACTCCTCACAGGAGCTTTTATCTGACGGAGTAAGCTAGCTATAGAGAGCTGTACTGCCAGTGAACTATAAAACATGTGAAAAACATGAAGAATGACCCCAACATGGCTGAGTTAAATCAATTTAAGGATGAGTGGCTCTGCTTTGACTGCAGTAAAGATGAAAGAGACCTGAGTGTTAAAAAGCAACCACAGACGGCTGCACTGGTCTTCAGAGTGGGCGCCTTTAAATAAAACCATGAGAGTGTCGCGTGGCCTTGCGTTCAACATCAAACAGACATGATAAAGGCGACGTCTCAGACTTATTTGAAGGAGTCGCCTCTGAAATTCAGATTACATCGGCCCACTTGTCAGCAGTCAAGGTCTTAAATGCTCACACATGCATGAAATAGATGTGAGCACAAAGACGTCCAGGATGGAGAACATTATATTCAAGTGTAAAACGTGAGAATGCTTAATAAAGCTGAGCATAGCTGTAGCCTGTACCAAATGATTTCTTGGGCTGGGCTGTTTTAACATTTTTTACTGAGGGTACATAAAGGATAAAAACAAGGATTGCTTGGCCACTTAACACCTCACTTTGAGCATAATTAAAGTTAATAGAACTAAAGTTGAAGGGTTGGTTCACGTTTGTTGAAATGGGGTTGTTGGAGGCCCATGGCACTAGTAAATATGAGTGCCTATAGAGGAACTTGCCGGCTTTGTCCCTGGGTGGAGATATCAAGGGGGGATGGTAGCCAGTCCATAGCAGTACATGGTGCCACCAAAATCTTCAGAATTAATCCATGTATAGCTCAGACTATTAAAATAAACATTTGGGCACGACAATACGATACAGTAAGATTCATGACAGAGTTTATCTTTTCCTCAACAAAGAACTTTTGCATAATGGAGTGTAGGGGTTATGTTTCCCTCTATTATCAGCTGGTCAGGTAGTCAGAGGAAAAAAAACAAACCCTAACTTCCCAAAAACTTTACAATAATGTGCCGTTAGTTTTGGGTTGCAGATCAAATCACAGGTGGATAGAGGGATGGGGAACAGCTATGTAACCTGAGGAGGACAGACCACAAGTTACCTGAAGGTGCAGATGCATGAACTGTGAGCTCAAGTCCACAAAACCTGAGCATTCAACCTCTGACTCTGGCTGGGGTGGCCTGTCAGATTTTAGGTGTGGCCCCAGGCCACCCATCTGGCCCATGCAAAGGTCAAAATTCAAGGTCAATGATGCTCTTGTTCATTCCTTGCTTGTGATGGTATATCTGAAGACCACTATGTTGAACCCTTTTTAAAATTTTGCACAAATGCTCTCTTTGACTCAAGGATAAAGTGGCTAGAGTTTGAAGGTCTTAGGTCAAAGTTGAAGGTAACCAGGCCTCATTATTTTCCTTTGCTTGTGAAATGACAAGTCTTCAGATATCATAAATCTCTGCCAAGGAATTAATTGGCAGAGTTATTAACAAAACGTTGGAAACTGCCCTATCTCACAATGTTAATGAACCCTTCCTGTCTCTGGATCACCACCAAAATCTCTTCACTTCTTCCTTGTGCCATGACCAACATTCCCAGATAGGTTATCAAAATCCATTGATTGGTTTTTGAGCTATCTAGCCCACAGACAGACAAACAGACAGAAAACATAACCTATTTGACAGAGGTAAAAATATCTTTAGAACATTCTGAGGGATTTTCACCAAACTTTGCTCACTTGTCCCCTCTGGCTGAAGGATGCTACTTGAATACATTTAGCAATTTCAGCAATGTCTGGTAGCTGATATCATTGGAAAGCGAAAAATGTTTAAAATAGGATTAAATAAAACCTTCTGGAGCCCTTAATCTACTTTTATAGTGCAGTATTTATTAGCCTGTGCCACAAATTAAATCCTGTAGTGACTATGATTCTGTACCAAGGTGATTTTGTTTATCCAAACTGGGATCCCAGTTTCCAGACTTTCTATTAGCATTTGTTTAACCAGTTTAAATAATAAAATCCATTTCAAAGATGACAGCTTTAATGAAAGCAGATAAAAACAAACTTTATGGCAGTAAATAGCACCAGTTCGATCCTTTCCGGGAATATCTGCAACTAAATAAAGTTTAAAAAGCATATTTTGTAGGGTATATAAAGAAATGACCCAAAGTAGTTATTTTTAGATTACACCTACATCATATGAAAATGTATTTCTTACAGTAACTGTAAAATCAAGCTTCATCTGCAATTTTAAAAACTGAAAACTTGATTTACTTTCAGTTACATACTTTGTATAAGGTGTATCCAGCTGTATTGCAAGGTCAGCATATTACAGCTTTCAAAGATTTTTGCAAAGGAAACTACAAGAGACAATATAAGCACAGAGACATACAGAGCAAATACAGATGTGTGCAAGATTGTTGGTACCCTTCTGGTAAAGAAAGAAGTGATAATAAAAAAAAAAAATCTGAAAATTAACTAATGAAAATCAGACATTGCTTTTGAATTGAATCATTTTAAGAAACAAAATAATGAAACTGGCCTGATCAAAAATGATGGTACCTCTAGAAAAGATTGAAAATGATTTGACCATAGGGACATGTTAAACTAAGGTTTGTCCTTTAATTAGCATCACAGGTGTCTTCAAGCTTGTTATCAGTCAGTCTGCCTATTTAAAGGCTGAAAAGTAGTCACTGTGCTGTTGGGTATCATGGTGTGTACCACACTGAACATGGACCACAAAAAGCAAAGGAGAGAGTTGTCTCAGGAGAAAAGAAAGAAAATCATAGACAAGCATGTTAAAGGTAAAGGCTATAAGACCATCTCCAAGCAGTTTGATGTTCCAGCTGCAAATATTATTCAGAAGTTTAAGGTCCACGGGACTGTAGCCAACCTCCCTGGACGTGGCTGCAAGAGGAAAATTGATGACCAATTGAAGAGATGGATTATACAAATGGTAACCAAAGAGTCCAGAACAACTTGGAGGTGAACTCCAAGGTCAAGGTACATAAGTATCAGATTGCACCATCCATCACTGTTTGAGCCGAAGTGAACTTAATGGAAGATGACCGAGGCAGACACCACTGTTGAAAGCAAATCATGTAAGAGCGAGACTGGAATTTGCCAAAATATATATTGACAAGCCACAAAGCTTCTGGGAGAATGTCCTTTGAGATGAGACAAAACTGGAGTTTTTTGGCAAGTCACATCAGCTCTATGTTTACAGACGCAAAAATGAAGCATACAAAGAAAAGAACACTGTACCTACTGTGAAACATGGAGGAGGCTCAGTTATGTTCTGGGGCTGCTTTGCTGCATCTGACACAGGGTGTCTTAAATCTGTGCAGGGTACAATGAAATCTAAAGACTATCAAAGCATTCTGGAGCGAAATGTGCTGCCCAGTGTCAGAAAGCTTGATCTCAGTTGCAGGTCATGGGTCCTCCAACAGGATAATGACCCGAAACTCACAGCCAAAAACACCCAAGAATAGCTCAAAACAACTATTCAAAACTATTCTGAAGTGGCCTTCTATGAGCCCTCATCTAAATCCTATTGAACATTTGTGGAAGGAACTGAAACGTGCAGTCTGGAGAAGACAATCTTCTAACCTGAGACAGCTGAAGCAGTTTGCTCATGAGGAGTGGGCCAAAATACCTGTCGACAGGTGCAGAAGTCTCATTGAGAGTTACAGAAATTGCCTGATTGCAGTGATTGCCTTCAAAGGTTGTGCAACGAAATATTGAGTTAAGGGTACCATCATTTTTGATCAGGCCATTTTCATTATTTTGTTTTTTAAAATTATTCTGTTGAACCACAATTTAAAATCAATGTCTGATTTTCATTAGTTGATTTTCAGTAAATTTTTATTTATTATTACTTTTGTCAGTTTCAAGTTATTTCAGAGTCCATTGTGGGTTTTCTTTCTTTAGCAGAAGGGAACCAAAATTTTTGCACACATCTGTTTCTCAAATGAAAAGTACATTGCTCAGTAATTTTCCTTAATGTGTGCAAAATATACTTATTAAGTGTATGGAGTAACTTGAGCCACCGGCTCAACTTACCCCTGGCCAAATGACTCAACTTACCCCAGAGCTACCATTATGACTTTAGTCCCCAAAGCTAAAATGGTAGACTTTTATGCTAGGTTTTTGACCTCATGTTGTAGCTCATAGATACCACAATTGATGTATTAAACAAATTTAAAATAATCTTTTTTGGTCTAAACACAATTCTAATAAAACTTATGATAGACTAAATTCACTTTCAAGAGTGAAATTTTTTTTTTTTGGAAATAAATGTCTAACCCCTTTACCCATGTGCTTCTTACCATCACAGACTCCATGAAATGATGCCCACCTCCTAAATATTTGGTCCCATGATCAATTTTTATTTTATTTTTTTTACTGTTTCCTAGCAACAGGGGGTGGCTCAACTTACCGCTTGGCTCAACTTACTCCAGTCTCCCTGACTGTTTTGTTCAAAATTATTTCTAGCTATTTATTTTCTGTCAAAATGGTCAGATTCTGTATTAACTTTAGGTAGGAACCAAGTTACCATTTCTGTTGGGCGGGGGGAAACTTGTTGGTGCACATGCTGCTGCACATGTAACGCATTTGTAAAGAAGCACTGGAGTAGGGAGAACTGAAAAGGATGGGTAAAAGTGCAACAAGCCTCCTATTCTTCAAGATTTACTTTTGCTGTGGACTCTTGGTCAACCTCTTAGTTGTGTTGAACCAGCGAGGTGTTTACAAAATTGCCTACTCTGTTTTTGCACATTGTTATGAATGTATACTGAATTATAATTTTATGTAGTTCAAGTTAATAAATCCATCAGTTATAAAGAACTATGGTACAGTCTACTTCCTGGACAGAGTGATATTAAAAATCTGCTATTAAGGCTCCAAAAATTTCTATTGTATCAGCTGAGAACCTATACTGCCTGTGCTGAATGTGAGAGCCCTTCTTCTCAAACCACAGCTGTACTTTTCTACAACTTTTCTGCAACTGTACATCTTACAGAAAAATATAACCACTCTGCAGCTGTGACTCCCTCTCTGTAAAATAAGTTCACTTGCCCCCCAGTCAAATTTAATCTCCTTTTGGGAGAAGTAAGGGAGTACAAAAGACATCCCTGGCAGAGAGGGTTGTATTTTACAAGGACGCTCTGGTCACTTGATGTAATTGAGAGGGGATGTGCAGAGAGCTCAGTCTATCTATTACGCTCCTCCACTCCAGACCCCTCTGCTTTACAGGGTTTCATCTTCACTGTGTTATTGAGTCCTAAAACACACCTGCTCCCACGGTGCCACGGCCTCGCTCCGCCACTAAACGCTAAGTGCTTCAGCTTGTCTTTAAGACTGTGGGCTCTGAGGGAACTGTTGCTCTGTAATAGCACTGTGTAAAATTTCAGAAGGCTTAATGTTTATTTCTGTCTGGATGATGTTGTACTACAAATCCAAACAGGTCAGATTTCAGAGTGTAAATGTGGTCTTTGAGGCGTACTTTGACATTTTCAAAAGCATGAAAAAATGACCTTTAAGAGGCAAAATACAAAAAGTTGTGAAAATGTTACACGTCTGCCTCACACACACACTTCAGCAGTGTGTTATGGAGCTGCTGTAAATGCTTTATGAATCTTTCAGCCTTAAAACCCACCCTACAATAAAATGAAAGATTAAACAGGCTCCAGTGAAACCTATTCTGCTCCATGTAAACAGAAAATTAAATGGATTAAAACCACAGGAGTTCTGTTGAAGTAAAAGTAAACGGTCCATCAGAAAATCACAGGGCCTCACTGTGCAACATTCAGAGTGTTGTTACACAGGGTCTGAAACCGTTTAAAAGGTAGAATTCAGGAAATATTAAAATTTCACATTGACTATCAGAAAACTATGGGCTGGTCCAAGCCTTAGCCATCCTTAACTAAAAGCTTAATCAAAAAGGAAGGTTCTAAATCTATTCTTAAAGGCAGAGAGGGTGTCTGCATCCTGAACTATGACTAGTTAATGAGTCCAAAAAAGAGGAGCCTGACAAATGAGGCTCTACCTCTTGTACTACTTCTAGAGACTAATGGAACAACGAGCAGGCCTGTGTGTCTGCACTTATGTAAAACCTGTGCTTTGTCACACTCTCTCATGACCATCCAAAGCCTTATCACCAAATGGAAAGACATAAATACCATGACCTTGCGGTATAATGTTAATTCTAGGTGTCCTGATGAGGAGGCCTCATCGCAGGAAAAATGAAAAGTTAAATGCACTAATGATTCTGATTCTGCCATTAGATGAGCTAAACTTAGTTTACAAGCACCCCACCATGCTTTGGTGTGAAAAGGCCCTGGACAGCCTCACAGATGTTAGAATGTGAGCCTTTGATATGACATCTTCTCAGGATTGTGTGGGTGTGGTAGAGTTTGTTTGGCTGGCAGCTCCACAATCCTGTACAATTTGTAGAACCTGTATAGACTGGAGGACTCGTTGATTTTATTTCAATTGTAACATCAAAACCTCTCAACACAGCCCCAAACTCTTTTCAACCTCTCCTGGTCAAATCATTAGGTGTCATAATATTTGCATTATGTTGTTTGGAAGAGATTTTTAAAAAACTAGGAAACCTCCTTACAGCACATAGTATTCATTTGCAACTTATCCCTCTCTGTTCTCCAGGCCCCGGTGCTGGTCGCATGGCTGAAGTTATCTATTGTGTCAATTATTACTCAGATATGAGTCAATAATATATTTCATTTCTATATGGTTACAAATTAATTTGACAATTTACAACAAAACTTGTCACATCCAAATAGGTTATAATGTTGGAAATTACAAGCTTAAATACCCCAGATTGTTTTTTTTGTGTGTGTTTGAAGACCCTAGATCAGTAGTGGGGAACTGGCAGCCCAGGGGCCAGTCAGTTTAACATATTAAAAAATTAAGTATGTTCATGGTGAAAATCTGACAAAAATTGTCCAAGTCAACATTAAAAATCACAATCCTCTAAAGAAAAAAAGAGCTAAAACTGGCCCTAACTGTCTCCATAAAATGTCATTTTATGCATTGGTCAAAACTGAAAGCAAGAATGTAGCTTTTACTGGCTTGAATTCGGTGTTTAGCTCATTACATTATGTTTAACCAATTGTATTTAAGTTTGAATTTACATAAATGATGAAAAAGTATTTTTTTTATAGCAGCTATATATACCCTTGAAATTGCAAAAAAAAAAAAAAAAAGGCCTCTGGCAATAAGGATGATTCCACTGTGGCCCTCTTGGTAACCAGAATTACTCACCCCTGCCCTAGATCAGGCTCTTTTTACTGCTTAAAGACTCTGCACGTTGCAACCTGCTTACTTAATTTTTATGCTCTCTTCATTTGTTTTTATTTTTCCTTGTATTTATATTATCTTTATTAGTTTTTTTTAATGCTACTGTCTATTCTAATGTCTTCATCTGTTATTTCCAACTGCTATACTGTGTATAAGAGCAACTGAAACAACCGAATTTCTCCTTGGGGATTAATAAAGTATTTCTGATTCTGATTCTGATTCTGATTATTGGTGTTACAAGGACCTCTGGGTAATGCTATCGTATAAATGTTTGTATTTCAAAGTAAAGGCCTGTCTTTTCAAATTAATCAATTAATAAATAATATCAAACTGGCTTTTGAAGTAAATGTTACCATACAGAAGAAGTTTTAATTCTATCAGGTCAAGACAAAGACAGATATGAGACGATTAGGGAAGCAGTAAAATGAAGCTTCTCTAAATCTGTAAAACTGGAGCTTTACTGACGTAGAGAAACAGGCAAAGAACAGATTCACAGTTACTGTGGAGTCTGACCCACAGTATCAATGTCTTGATTTACATACAGCAGGTCAGAATTCAGATTTTCTCTATTAGCCTGACTGTATTTTAAAAGCACAGCTCAAACCTTCAACCTGAAGTTTAACTCAGTGTTACGTGGCCTACTTAACATGCAGGGAGTTTTGGTTAAGACTTAAAATTTAAATTCTGTTGCATAACTACCAGCAAAGTTATGTGTTAGCTTTAAGGTCAAAGAAATACAGCAACAGTGTTACTAATGCTAGAAGAAAATGGATTCTTTGAATCTCCCATCTCAGTGGTTCTGAACTGATGGGTTGGGGTCTAAAAGTGGGTTGCAGAGCCTTTTAAGTTTTAAAGTGGGTAACAAATTAATGAAAAAACATTCTGTGATCTTTAGTAGGATCTCAATGAAACTGCTTCATGATGTCCTCTGTTTCATAGCACAATTGTGCTGTTTTGAGGATGTCACAAGTATGTCAATCTGCTCCTTGGCATGCCTGTTGTTTCACTTTACAACATTTTAAGTCAAACAGTTATGAATTAATTTTGATGATATTTCCGGGGAATGTTGGTCATGATACGAAGAAGAAGTGACAAAATTTTGGTGGTGATCCAAATATAGATGCAGATTCAGGAATTACTGCAAGGATTTACAAAGATTGCGAGGCAGGGTTGTTTTCCACACTTTTGCAAAAAACCCAGTGACTTAATTCAGTGACATTTTTTTCAGGGAATGCTGGTTATAGCACGAGGAGGAAGTGATTTGATTTTGATGGTGATTTGATGGTTCTGTTTGAGCTGGTTTTGTTTGGCAGGTCTTTTTGTTTTGTATCTCCTTCTCCCCTCCCTTCTCCTCTTTGCAGGTATATGTGTGGCAGAGGGCATGGCTGGCTCTGCTGCTGCAGCAGCTGATGAGGCTCAACTGCTTCAATTCAGCTCATCAATCTGACTATAAAAGCCTGGTCTTCTCTCCACTTCACTGCCAGATAATATGTAATGTTTGGAAGAACTGTCTCACAGGTATCTAGTGTTTTTGCTGCCTTGTTGCAATCTGTTTTTGAAGTTGATACTTTTTCATACTTATCAGTGTTTACTCGCTCTGGTTTCCTGCATTGCCTCTTGGATCAACTCTTTGTTATCCCTCAAGTTTCTCCATTTGGTTACAAGCCACCCAGTCCTCTGCCTCCACTGCCTGTTCTCTTTGTGCTTTTTGTTAATTAAACCTTTTTTGAACTGATCACTTGTGTTAGCCTCTGCTTTGGGATCAAATCGTTGTCAAAACTTAACTGAATTATACACAGCATCTTCCCGAGGAGCTCATGTCAGGCAAAACAAACAGGCCAACAAACAGGGGGGTATTTCACAAAACCAAGAAAGGGGATTCAGTTGGATTTTCCCAGTTATCCTGGATACATTTAGCTGTGATTTGACTTCATGAAAGTGGAGGCACATAAGTTACCAAATTATTAATATATCTTTTTGTGCATTTTGTTTGAGGTTTTTATTTAATAATACAAATTAGTTTTGTTTAGCTTTTTGATATCAAGGATGAATAATTACAGAGTTTCTGAAGACTGAAACATTTTGCTATTAGGATAAGAATATTGGTAGACCTCTAATTAGTATGATGAATAGTGTATTGCTTTGTCTGTGAGATGATTACATATGCACAACAAATTTACAAAATGATCAATACCATATATAAGGTCCAATATGCAGATCAGTTTTCTCCTTCTCAATAACATGCCCTTTCCGAGATGACATACTTAACCTGTTACCACGTTAGGACCCATGACTGACAGAGGCCCTTAAAAATAATTTTATCATTGTTTGTTCTGTTTATTTTATTCATTGGTCAAAATAGCAATTAAATACACCAAAAAAAACCAGTTCTTGAACAAAAAGTAGCAAAAAGAAAAATAATCTAATGTGATCTGCCGTAAAGATGCTGCAGGCAAAAGAAGCTCTCACTTCTCTCTCTAAGAAACTCTAAATTTAATTGACACCTTTTTTTTTTACATTGACAAAGATTACAAAATAATAAACCCAACACTACTAAAGCAAACGTAACATAACCTTGTTTTCATGCGTTATCATCTTTAATAGTTATGATGGTTTTTAGTCCAGGGCGGCACAGTGGTGCAGCAGGTAGCATGTGCCTCACAGGAGAAAGTCGCCGGTCCGATCACTGGGTCAGGCCGAGCCTTCCTGTGTGGAGTTTGAATGTTCTTCCCTTTCAGGGGGATTTAAAATTGCCCTTAGGCATGAGTGTGAGTGTGAATGGCTGTCTGTCTCTTAATGTGGCTCTGCCATCGCTGCCAACTGGTCCAGGGTGTACCCATCAGTTGTGATAAGCTCCTGACAGAACTATTCTTAAATACTGCCTTAGTTCTGAGTCTCTTTTCTCTTTACATACAAAATAAATCATTGTGATTGCAAAAAAAGGTAAAATTCAGGCAACATTCATAAATAACAGTTGTGTGAAAAAGGCCCTTTTCAAGATTTATTAAAGGATATAAGTTTAATTTATATTATTGTTTTACCAAACAGCATGTTAAAATATTCTGCAATTTAGAAAAAAATATTGGTTATACAGTAAGACAAATGTTTTTAATCTTCAAAATTTTTGAAACTGATTATACAAAAACATTTTAAATGCTTAAAAAAAAGTCCAAATGCCAGACAGTTTTGTTTGGTTTATACTTTCATTCACCATTTATTCTACAATTTCATCTGAAGAGTGTTTTCCCCACTGTTTGGAGCTTATTTGTTTCTTTAAACAAGATAAACGGGCTGTAGTTATTATAAGTGGTGTAGTTAAAAAATATAGGCTATGTAACATCATATTTAATTAACAGTTTGCTTCAACAGTGCTTATGTTGAGAAATTGTGCACTGCTGGATTGAGACAGGGCCCATTTTGATCTTTTCATGGGGATCCAAGATTTTTCAAGGATTTGTTACTGTTACGAGATAGGGCAGTTTCACATTTTTGACAATAACTTACCAGACAATGCTGGAAGAGGTTTGTGCTGTCTTTTGTGTATATATATATATATATATATATATATATATATATATATATATATATATATGTACATTAATTTAAGGCAAACAAAAAGAATCACCTGCCCTTTATAAAAGCTCAGTGATAATTTATTTTTGGTTACTTGCATGACTCTTTTGAAAAGGTCACAGTTCACTTCAAAAAGAGTTAAAAACCACTTGAAGATACAAATAATCACTCAAGACTTTGTTAAATCCTATATTATTCTCATTCTCTACAAGTTTACACCGGCCCCTGATGTCCCTATAGCATATTGTTGAGGATTCCTCTCCAATTTTGAATTCTGGCATGCCTATAAATCCCTCTGTTTTAACCCTGCTTAGAGCAGGCTGTTATGTTGGATGTAGTTTTAATTGCTAATGAGCTGAGTATGACAATGCCCTCTGAGGGATTCACTGGGAGTTACTGTAGCTGCTCAGACATGTTTCTTCTATGTGAGCCAATTAGCTTAAGTGATGGGGTTAAACAATAAATAAAAACTTTGCTGCTGGGAGGCAGAGTCTCTGTGTTAAGCAAATACAAGGCACATGGAGTGTTTCCCATCTAGGAGAGGTGGCATACTCCTTCATGGAGCGTTTTTAACTGAACTGTTTGATAGACGTTTTGGAGCAAGCAACAGAGGGAGAGGAGGGATTTTTCTTCTACTGGGAGGGGTTTGCAGACAGGCCACAGGCCATGGACATATATTTTTGTACAAAACCATTATAAACTGTATTTAGCATCACATGTTACCTTTAAGAACAAAAGAATATCTAAAGGCATGGCTTGCTCTCACTCATCTTCCAAATTTCAAAATGTACAGAAAAAAAACACAAAACTAAACCATCTCCCTCTACCACACATCTTTCACACACCACATTCGGACAACAGAATCGTCATTAAACAATGACGCACTCTGACCCACTTCCTCTTTTAGCCACATTTTGGCCTGAAACATGTTGTGGCAAAGGCCTAATGGGAAAACATTGTTTCTGGAGGGGTCCAATGAGGCTAACAGCAGTGGCGTGATGAAGAGTGCTGTCAAAAGGGAAGCGTTAATGTGCAGGCTTCAGAGAATTATGATGAGGTTAGCTTGGTGCCCCGTGGAACACATAATGCCACCCATATTTGTTTATGTCACTTTGAGTTTAAATAAGAGGAAAATTTGTCAGAGAGTGACTCTCTTTGGTGGCTCAACATCAATAAAATACTGCTCCAGTCTGAGAAGGAGCAATAGATAATGATGCTGAAGGTCAAAGTAGGTCTGGGAAATATGGACCAAAAATCGTACCATTTTGTAATTACCTGAACTGTGATACATCCTCCAAATACCAATATTTTTCATGTAAAGAAATAACAAATGTGGTGCAAATGCCATAAGACCACCTTTGATGTAATTCCAGTTCAAGTTTAAGTGTTATTGTGTCTGTTTGATTCCAATAACCTTCCAAAGCAGCTGGATTCAATGGATGCCATGTCAGTCATCATCAGATCCATCTTGCAAAGCTCAAATGATTCACTGAAAAGGCAGGACCAACAACTGTCTTTTGAGGATAAAGAGTCAGTTGTTACCATAATGACGCTTTATTTGTGTCATATTGAGATGCAACTGCAAGCCCATGAACAATTGTGCTGTATGAAGACATTAGCCAGAATGACACTTGTGGCAGTTTTATCAGACCTGATCAACATTGCTTCATTAGGAGAAGAAAAAACATGACACTGAAAGCATTTCTTGATGGAAAAGATGTTTTTGCTCTACTCTCCAATGATTTTGGAAGGGCCTGATTTACAAATTGTAACGTAGCCAATTATATCATATGTTTTACTGATGTGATTGGTCCAAACTCAACATGACAGAATATGTGTCAAATTGTATCAAGAGTTTTGTATCGAAAAGCTTCGTCCCTTCCTTCCACACATAGATGATATTAGACGTATCAGCAAAAGTTTTTCGTTGTATCGGCATTTTGTCCACACGGATCTGAACCATAGACTGCTAAAGAACTGGACGGAGCCGTGTGACATCAGCTCTTTTATTTTCAATGGAGCCTTTGGATCACTGTTCTGTTGATGCCCTCTAATGGGGGCTGCCATACTGCATGTGCTGTCTCAACCGAGCTTTAGCTCAACCTCCTCACAAACAGAAGGCTGTGCTGAGGCAGGGCATAAGGCCATCTGACCAATAGCAACTCTGCATTTCCAAAACTGGAAATCTTCAATAAATCCAAATAAAAGAAAAATAGGTGTGGCATTTGAAAAAATTTGCCCCCCTCACAGTGAGAGCACGTAAATGCATTATAGTTTCAGACTGATGCCATTTTTTGAACCAGGCTGTAAAAAACGTGTATTAAGGTTGTGAAATCCATGTTTTTCCTTGCATACAATCATTAAGCTGTCAGGTTACTGCAGCCAGTCTCAAGGAGCCACCCTAGGTACTACAGGTTTTGGCTGTATCTCTGCATCTCTCCACTTACAGCCCCCTGCTGAAAACATACATTTTTGAAAACGGGTCACAGTGGTGATAAATCTCAAAATGTCGCCCTTGTATTGCCAAGTATACGACGAATATGCCCATTTTCAGAAAAGATGGTCTCATTGCCTGCCTCTCCCTTTAACCACATGCCCTTACCCCAACAACAATAAAAACAATGGAGGAATACAGTGCTGCTGAAGCTACTGAGCTTATTATGGCTTTTACAGCAGTTTTCTGCTCCTCCACTATCAACCTCAGCAGCAAGAGGACATGGAAAACAGAATATGCTAGTGTTTGTTTACACTTCTCATGATGTATGAGCATGGACCGAGTCTTCTTCTCTGGTTTTGGTGGATGTCTGCCACACCGTTACAGCCCCACTTAAAGGTCTAGCCAGGGATGGACATACGAAGTAGATTTACTTGAGTACTGTACTTAAATACACCTTTTGAGTATCTGTACTTTACTTGAGTATTATTTTTTGGAAACTTATGACTTGTACTCCACTAAATTTGAAAGACAAATATTGTACTTTTAACTCCACTACATTTCTATGAAGGCTGTTGTTAATTGTTACTTTTAAGTATAGCTCTTAAATCAGCGGATGAAATGTCTTCTCTCTTCTAAAATACAGTCTGCGTGTGATTTGGTCAAGTGATGATGCCATACCTGTAACTCTCGCAGGTAAATGTTGAGCTAACGTTGTTCAGATAATGGTCAATCTTGGCAGTAATGGAGTTGAGTACTTTGTCCACCACTGGGTCTAACATTTAAACTACAGCATTTTCAGTGTTTTTGTGTGGATGGACACATTTCTGGAAACAATGCTGTCCTTTTTCGTCTGTGTGGACAAGGCCTTAAAGGTCCCATATTTTGCTCCTTTTCTGCAGTTTAACATGGATCCTTGATGTCTTCATGAAATGTTAGTAACATGCTTATGTCCAAAAAGCCCATGAATAAAGCACAACTGCATTCTTTCCATGCTCACGTAGCCCTCCTGTTCAGAAAAGCTGGTTTTGAGGGCAGTTGCCTTCATATGCTAATAAGCCAGAGCAGAGCCAAATACATAAGGCAATTCACGATAGAGCAGCGTAACTCGAGCAAAGTGGACGCTCCAGCCACGTGTCGCTTCAGTCACAGTCCTGAACACATACAAACCCTTAATTAATGAAGGTTACCAAACACACGGTTACAACATCGAAGCTCTTTTTCCCCAAACATCACAGGCTAACACACAACATGCTAACCGCAGTGGGATAGCCACAACTTAGCCTACCTTCTGGGCTAACGTTAGCACAAACAGAGGGACCCGGGGGGTAAAGGACTGATTATATTCAGCCAACAGTTAAGCTTCTCTTCCTGAACACATACGAACCACAAATTTATGCCGTTTAAGAGATAACAGTGATCTCGTTTCCCCCAAACATCACAGGCTAACGCACAACATGCTAACCTCTGCCTAGTCACTGCAGTGGGGCTGATTATATTCACCCAACTGTTAAACTTCTCTTAACTAATGTAAGAATGCTCATACATTGAAGTTTATCCTTCAGACCTTCAACAAGTAACGTAAACATTGACGAACATGTTGTGCAGTTACCTCTAGTTCACTTCACCCTGCTGTTAGCATTAGCTCGTGGCAATGAACAAAATAAATACTTCACAGCATTAACATACTCACATTTCCATCATCAGGTTTGGCGACGGACTGTTGGTACTGAGCTCGGATTCAGGAAAAGTCTAGTTGCCAGTCCTGTTTTGAACAGACTGAAGTTGAAGAAGCGGTTGGACGTGAAGTGACTGGCACACACATACAGGTTTTAGCCGACTGTAGCTGCTCATTCGCTCTAAACAAAAAACAGAATTAATCCACTGGGCCCTTTGGTCCTCCAAGGCTGGTAGCCTATATGTGAAGATATACGTATGTGGCTGTTTACAGCCAACAACCGAGCAGTGACAGCTTCTGAGCTTAGACATGCTGAACACCGATCTCTCGCTAAGAATATAAACAACGTGGCTGCATTTCGCGGAGGAAACTCTCCAGCAAGGGGGGTGGGGGGGATACTCAGGTAGACCAATCAGGTTAGGTATGCAAATCAAAAATATACTGTTACGCAACAGTATATCCACAGACTCAATAGCTCGCCAAATACCACGAGTTTACATGCATATAGCCTGTTTAATACAGGTTTTGCTGTCTACTATCACATTTTGTGGGCTGGGAGGAAGACCAAATACCCAAAAATGTGTTCAAAAGCCTTAAAAAAGGTTTTTTTGCATAGTATGTCCCCTTTAACATTGTCTATAGGGTGTAACTTAGAAAGACAAGATGGTGTTCCATGAATATGTTATACATTCCACCTGCCAATCTTGCAATTTGTTGCCATGATAAACATGTATCAATATACTCCCTAAATATAGTAAGAAAAAAAGACAATTCAGCTAGCCCTAACCCAATTTAGCCTCAGTGTTGCCATTAGATTGTCTTGTCAATTGTCATACTACTGTCATTCTTATTGTTAACAATCTTTTAACTGAGTATTTAGTTGAGCATCTATTTCTTTTAAACTGGGTCATTAGACAGAGAACTTTACAGTGGCCAGATGAACAACTAAGCGTTTTATAAATACCAAATAAACCACGTTAAAATAAACTATATTCTCTATCTATATATTGCATTTGAAAAAATATTCATTAAGCTTAAAAATGTCATATATTTCACAGTATATTTCTTTTTCAGTGTGTTTGGACTTTACTTGTGACAACTGCTCATAAAACTTTCTGTGTGCCTGTGAATAGTTAAATTGCCTCATCTCCTCTCACTTTCCCTTCTCCACTCCTCTTAATTCTCCCTCCAATGGAAGTACATGCACAGCAGAAGACAGCTCCACTGTGCATTGGACGACTCCCTCCTGACTCCCCCTTCATCTCCCTCTCTGTGGGAAAGCTTAAATGGAGACGTCAGTGCAACAGAGATGGAGGATCTGCTTTGCTGAGGCTTCAGTTACCTGGCAGCACGTCTGTATTCTCCGCAGTCAGAAGTGAAGCACTGAGGAGTGCATGCAGGGAAAGTAAAGCTTACTTTGTGCAAAACCTGGTCAGAGCAAACACAGACAGAAAGTCAATAGGCTTTACAATTAAAACAGTGGCTCCCCTGAGCCGTAAAAAGAGAATAAGAAAGGATTCTGATCAAAGAGAAGCAGGAGGATATTTCTTTTTGTTGTGCTACAGTAATGAATATAAAAAGTATTCCACTATACAGCCTCTGCCTTTTTGCAGTCTTTGTTTTGTTTGTGCAGCTCTGTCACCCCTCCCATCATCCCTCTCTGCTATTGCAGATGCTGGATAAATAAGCAAGCGGTTTGCTGCCAGAGTGTGAAATTGTTCTTATCTATCTCTGCCATTAGAGAGTGGGTTCTATTATAAAGCTTTGCATTATTCAGCAAGCCTGAGAGACTGATCATTATGGATTTCAGGCCTTTACCACACTGGCCCCTGGAGTCCAGCTCAGCCTGCCAGCTCAGGCATGCGTACATCTGACCCTGTGCTCCAGAAAAAAAAAAAAAAAACACTGAACACTAGGCGGAAACTGGGAATAGTTCAGGTGTAGACTGTGTGTGAATTTTCACCACATGCTAATCAGAACATAACAAAGGCTGTTTGCAAACTTTGAAGGATAGGTGGGAAATAGAGAATAGAGGACATTACTAATGCAGGGTTCCACTCACTGAGGGACATGTTTGTGTTGTTTGCTGTTGATTACCTGTTATCTGTGCATAACAGTTCAACTACCAAGTCAGTCAGATTGACCTTTATCAGATTTTGAAGTACTTTCACTTTGCAGAAAATAAACCTTGGTGGCTATTTGAGCCTGACTTTACTAAATATGTGTTTTTTAAATTTCAAAACTTGGATTTTAACAATACAACAAAACAAATAAATGGCCTGAGTATTTCATCCAGTACAGTGAACTCATTGTCATGTTCAAACAACCAGTTTGAGATGATTTCAGCATCATGTCTTGAAACAGTTTCCTCCTGGAAGTGTCCATCAGAAAATGTGTACACTGTGGTTATGAAAGGGTTGACATGGTTAACAACATGGGAGGCTGTGGTGTTCAAACAAAGCTCAATTGGTACTCAAGGGCCCAAAGTGTGACAAATAAATACCTCCCTCTCATCAGACACTACCACCACCAGCCTTGGCTCTTGATAAAACAGGATGAATCCATACCTTCATATTGTTCACATCATTTTCTGACCCACCATCTCATGTGGCAGCAGAAATCAAGACACATTAGATGAAGCAGCATTTTTTCAATCTTCTGTTGTCCAGTTTTGGTGAACCCATGCAAATTGTAGCCTCAAGTCCCATTCACATTTCAAAACGTAGTACTAATGTTCCTTTGACAGTCTTGGAGACAGACTAGAGGGAAGGAGTACAAAAATGCACTGTGAAAAGGGCTTTATTTTCCTGTTCTTCACTCTAAGGAGTGGCTTCCAGTGTGGTCTTCTGCTGCTGTAGTCCATCTGCATTAAGATTCTATGTGTTGTGCATTTAGAAATGGTCCTCTTTATACAATGGATAATGAGTAGTTGAGTTACTGTTGACTTTTCTATCATCTCGAATCACTCAGACCATTCTCCACTGACGTCTGGCATCAATAAAGCATATTTGTACAAAGAACTGCTGTTCTCTGGATATTTTCTATTTTTTGGACCATTATCTGTGAGCCCTAGAGGTGGTTATGCATGAAAATTCCAGTAGATCACCAAGTTCTAATACAACTTGTTGTCTGGCATCAAAAACCATGACTTGTTCAAAGTCATTTAAATCCACTTTCCTCACAATTCTGATGCTTTGTTTGAGCTTTGGCAGGTTATCATGCCTAAATGTGTTAAGCTGCTGCCATTTGATTGGCTTTTTTACTATTTGTGATAATAATCAATTGAACATGGGCGTTGCTGGCGCAGTATGTTAGTGTGCTCTAAGAGGAAGGTTGTAGGCTTGAGCCCAGCTCTGGCTGTCACATGGCAATGTGTCCTTGGGCAAGACACTTAACCCCATGTTGATGTGAATGAAAGGGTGTGAATGTGTTGTACTGAAACTGATGGACTACATACATAGATGCTCTGACCATCAGTGGGTCACTATGAGGGTAAATGGGTGTAAATGGGTAGATGTGACCTGTGGTGTAAAGTCAAAGAGACTAGAAAGTGCAAAATGAGCTCAAGTCCATTTACCATTTAACATCTGTACCTAATAATATGGCCTGTTGGAATATGATTACCTGAGCATATACTAGAGCTTTGTTTTGGTTCACCAGTGCATCATTAAACATTTCTTGCTGTTTCTAAATTACATTTGAATACTTAATCATGCATTTTGAATGTTAAGTATTTATCAACACTTCATTAATGCTTTACTAATGCATCAATAAAGAATTTTTTAAAACTGTGTTCATAGTGATTTATGAGTAGTAAATAAATGCTTGATAAACTGCCAGTTAGGTATTTATCAGTGTTTAACTAATGCTCAATAGTTTTCATTTATCTAAAGTGTTACCTATTTATCATATTCTTTCTCCTGCTATATATATATATATATATATATATATATATATATATATATATATATATATATATATATATAAACATAATTAAGTTACCACAAGCCAACACATGGTGACAAAAGTCAGGAAAACCTTTGGCTAATCAGCAGCAACTTTGAGCAGGGCCAGATTCACTGATGATGACGAGGTGGAAAAAAAGGTTTAGACACGTTAGTAGAGACAGACAGCAAACAGACCGATAATCTTCCAACATTATTTGGAGGCAGCCCCTGGTATCATTAGTACCAAGTCAGACCGTGGGCATCCCAGGCAGACAACACCGCAAAAAAGACCAGTTCCTCACCCTTGTTTCACTGAGGATCCCTAGGCTTTCTTCCAGGGGGTGGGGGGGGATTTTGAAACATTTCTGTAAGGCGCTACCCACACGTTTAGCTGTGCTTCTCATTCCACAAAAGCACAATCCTTACAAGTTGTACCTTGTTGTAGAGGTGACTAATCAGGATTTCCAGTGATATAAAATACAATACCATGTGGTATTATTAAAGAGGAGAAATAATCAACTGAAATAGCATTTCTAAACCTGTTTTGAGAAATATATTTAAAACTGTTGTTTAAAGTTTTGACTACATGGAAATACAGAGTCCAGCATTTAAAAGATTGTTGCAAGAGACAGTTTCAAGAAAAGGATCTACAATCTTTAAACGTCAGCCGTCAGAAATTATGTTCATCTTTGCCTCATTCAGTCGATTTGACCCTCACGCTTGACCTTTTGAGGCATGACTTCCACCACTGTCTCCACTGCACATTTCCAGTTTAAGTTTTAAGAGTCCCAATAACTGAAGTAGAAAGCTTGCCAATAAGAGTCAACACATCTTCTTTCCATTTTAATGAGCCAGATAGGTTATATATCATTTTATATATAATATTATATAAATATTATCTTTCATACTAACATTTCTGCAAATGTGCTGCAGTTCTGGCACATTCAAAATTCTTACACCCTGAAAAGCTTGGTTAAAGCTGATTAACTCCTAATGTAATGTTTCTCAGTGTTGAAGCAGAAGTGGCAGGTACATGGTGAGAATGTGAGGAAACATGGCTGACCGTATGCGGCTGCGGCCATTTTTATGAAGGAGGCAGGAGATGAATATTGAATAGATGTACAGTAGAGTATGAGGTCAGCTGCACACTTGTATCACAAGTGAACTGTGTCCCGCTTGGAGATAGTGCACAGCTCGATCAACAGGTTTAAATCCTGGACATGAAAGTCCTCTTATTTTCTCCCATTTGGTAAACGAGTTTTGCACTGCTGATGATAATGAATGAAGCATTACTTGTTGATCCGCAGCCGTCAGACTGTGAACGTAATGGCAAATGTTGCTCTGTCTTTAATGTGCATGTGCTGAGATAAGGATTTGTTTCATGCCTGTCTTGTGCTGCAGCAATTAGACCCTGTCATTAACCATTTGTTCTATCTGCAGCTTCTCGCCTTCACTTTGGCACCTTGCTGATTACAACGAGCTGGATCAATAATTAAACAAATGAAGGCGGACTGCTGGGTCAATTTCCATCCCATCTTAGCCACAGGCTCATGCCTAATCCTGCACAAAGCTAAAAAGCATTCTTGAAATTCAACTGAGCTAAATTAAAGAGTTGTTCAAAATATTCAGCTGTTCATTTGTTTCCTGTGTTGCTCTTGATGGCTCAGCTTTATGCAGCGCTCTGCCAAAATGATGGGACAAGGAGGGAGAAGTCATTTGTCTCTGAGCAGGCGGGAGCTCTTCAGTTGGCAGGAAAACTGTGACTTTTACAAAACGGCTCCATTGTGGGACAAGTGGTGCAGTGGTTGATGACTGAGAACAGCCCACTGATACAGGCAGAGGGAGAAAAATAACAGGCCTGGCCTGCAAGTGTGTGACAAAGACTGAGTTTTATGGAGCACTTTAGACTGGAAGTATGGGTGTTCCAACACAAATAATTTTAAATTAACTAAATGGAGATTTCATTTACATTTAGCTGACTAATCTAAAGTTAGTAAAACACTCAGAAAATAGTCCAAAATGATTTATTATCATTGGCAGATCAATAATATGAAGTTTGTCTGCAGTAGGAGCAGTGATGTCGGGAACTTGTTATTCAAATAAGACCACTTATTACAGTAACGAGTAATCTAACGCATTATTACTTCCAAACCAGTAATCAGATCACTGTGCATTGCTATTGTTGTAATTTTCCTTAGTAAAAAGATATATTTGCTTTCTTCTTGCGTCTCAGGGAATGACATACATATGCCACAAGTCACGTTTTCAATATGAGGACAACTCACGTGTATTATAAGTGAGTTGTCCCTGCATTTGAGATGCAGCCAGTGACACAAGCGTAAATAACAATGGAGGCAGAAGAGAGTTTGGAATTTTCTCTAGCAGGAAATAAGGTCACTATTTTGAGTTTGTATCAGCTAAAGATGACAATATTAAGGTTGGTTGTACACTCTGTACTGGCGACAAAGTGTTATCTAGCTTCAAAAACACTAACTCAAATTTGAAGAAATGTTTGGAGTTGCAGCACGGCACAGACAAACTTACAGAGAAAGTCCCACCAGGTGGAGCGCAGCAGAGAGCTGTGACTAATGCAGGAGGTCCCCCACCGCACAAACAATAAATGCTGGACTTTGATGCAAAACCAGTAAGTGGGGGAGAGTTGAAGAAGATGGTGTTGAAGAGGAAATGCTGCCCTTAAACATCATTATGTTTAAGGGCAGCACATTACTAATAAAGTAACTTGTAATCTAACTTAGATAATTTCAAAATTAAGTAATCAGTAAAGTAACTAAGTTATTTTTTCAAAGGAGTAATCAGTAATCAGATTACTTTTTCAAGGTAACTGTGGCATCACTGAGTAGGAGTAACATGACCCGTGCCAACAACATCAGCCTGCAATCCTCCTTTCAGGTTAATGTTAATTGCTTAGCTTAATGTGTTTACTGATTTCTTTGGTTGAGTTTAACCTATAACGCAAAAAACACAAGGTGTGGCTGTCAAACTATGCGACTGTGTTCATGAGGATAAAACCATGTGGTTCACAATCACACTGAGTGGTATGTATTAAGGTTGGGTTTTCAGCATAACTTCTGTCAATTTCCAGTACACTTTTTTGGGGCATTACCCACATGTTTAGCTGTGTTGATTGTTCCACAAATGCACAGTCATTACAAGTTGTAACTCATTGTAAAGGTAACCAATCGGGCCTCCCAACAATATTAAATACAACACCAATTGGTATTATTAAAGATAGTTAGCATTTATGACTTCCTGGTTCCCAATCCCCCAAAGTAAATTGGATTAATAGTACCGGTTTCGGATAAATACCTGAAATAAGGTTCATGATAAACAGATGCACATGGAATTTTGGTGTTTAAGAGTAAATTCTTAAAGAAGATGTCAAAGCAAGATTTCATACTTTGAAAATATTGTAGTTGCTTCTAAGTCAAACCACAATGTTTTAGTCCACAGTAGCTTAATAACTGCTTTTCACTCTCGCCAGTTATGTTTAGGCTTAAAACACCCTAAAAAGAAAGTTTATTTGTTAAGATTATCACAAAGAATATTACATGTAGGTTTTATGTTTTTTTGTTCCCTACAGAGCTTTATTATCAGCTATGATCCAAAACAGAGTGAAAAACCCCAAAGGCTTTTTAGAGGTCTTCCCGTCGAGGTAACAGTGCGATGCTAACTTCCCCGTTGGCCTACAAAAATATGACATCCCTGCACCACTTTATATTTTTCAAGTCAACACTTTCTCCAGATGTCCCAGCGGCATGTTTTTAAAGTTACCTCAAAAAACATACTTATATTGGATTCTGGCTTGTTCATACACCACTCTGTATCAGTGTAAATTCTCATAAGCTGAGGCCCACCACATCTCTTACTAGAGGTGAGTGTGGCTTCAGCATTCCAGTGCTGTGCTCTATTGTTGGCAAAAATTGTCAAAAACTTACATATCCTTTTGAGCTTTTTACCCTTTATAAAGATATGTTTTACTTTCACCATAGGAGGAAGGTGCTGACAATAATAATAATTATTATTATTATGATTATTTCTTATTGTTATTAGTAGTATAGTAGAAGTAGAATTACAAATATTGATTAATTTAACTGCTTAAAGAATAAAATCAACCACTGAGTATTTCACAAAAGAGGCAATAGCCAGGAATAAATCAGAAAAGTTATAGGATTGCCCAGTGTGCACTTTAAAATGTGATAGTGATTAAGAATTTATATTTAAAGAATTTAAAACTTAAGACACACTTGATATTCACTCTAGCGTTTTCTCCTCTTTCAGACCTTTTCTTCTCTCTACTCCTCTAAAGTAGGTTATGTTATAACTGATATTCTGTCTCTGTTTCTACAGATTCATTTGTTGATGTCTTGTTGTTCCACTCTCTCCACCCTGCTCTGTAATTACATAAACTCTGGCTCTGGTTCATGTGAAGTTTAGACTGGGTCATACTGTTTCAGCTGTGTGCCTTTTACGTCAATGCTCTCGCTGCTCATTTGTTGATCTGTGTCAGAGGGTTGGCACTCTTTCCTTTCACTGTTTATAATTCATCAAAGCCTGAGCCAGAGGAGGTTATGTTTAATAAAACTAAAACATTTCTTCTTCTTTAAAGAGACTTCCTCTTCTTTCAGTTGGTATCATCAGAATATCTCAACCAGCATGTTTGTGTTATAAAGGTGATTACAGTACAACACCTCTGGAGGTGCTCAGCTCCTAAAGATGCTGCTGACCTTGAATTCTGTGCAAATAGTCTGTCATCTTGCTGTCAGATTTGGTTATCATCAGCAGTAATTGCAAAATGTGCTAATGTGAGTTTTACACAATAAATGTTGAAAGAACTGGATAAACCTAGAGTTACATCCACTGTTTAGTATTAAAGTAGGCTTAGGAAGCCTATCATTGAACACCCCCAAACCGCAGACATCTTCTCAACTCAACTTTGGATCAACCTACCAATGGGCAGAGACGCAGAACATTGTGTGACTTACGACCTTCTGACACCATGTAGGCTTGTAACGATGTCAGGAATGTCTCCACTGACTTATCAGAAACCTTCAGTACAATAAAACAGGCAAGAGGCAAAGAAATTCTTCAGTGAGACCTCAAAAGACGTAAACTACTCAGTTTAATGCTGTTTTTTAAACTGGGCAGTAAGAATGTTTAATGTGGCTGAAAAAATTGCCTTTTTCCTATTTGGTTTACTGTAACTTCTTGTGTTCCTGCAGTCGGCCTGAAGTGGACACATTAGCTTCATTTTAAAACACTAGAGCAGTGATCATCAACTGGCAGCCAGGGGACCACATCAGGTCCTCCACAGCTATCTTCCTGGCCCTCAGATTTCTATCTATCAGAGTCAGAAAACATGTCCTTTTAATCTCATCTCATTTTATCTGCTTTACATAAATCCAGCTGCCAGCCATTTTTCAGCCCGGATAGCATGAATATTTAAGTCAAACTCAGTGATGGAAAGCTGATAGCCCCAAAAAAATGTGACCAAGAAATTGCACCAGCCCCAAGTGGCTGGCTGCAGTTATATTTAAGTCTCTTTGTAAACTAGAAAACACTCAGAGAGTGCAGACCTCCTCCAAAGTAGGTCACATATTGCTGTTACATCTATAAGCAATAGTTCCATAATAAAGTTACCATCATAATATGATTCCTTGACCCTGAAAACCCACACCTAGCACTCAGAATCATGTTGATATCATTATTAGTTAGACAGTTATTGAGCAAAAATGATTGTTCGCTAATGGCGGTAATCTGGATCACCACCAAAATCTACTCATTTTTAAGTTGGGCCATTACAAACATCTCCTGAAAATTTCAGCAAAATCTGTCCAGTAGTTTTTACGTAATCTTGCTAACAAACAAACAAACACTGGCAAAATCATCACCTCCTTGGCGGAGGTAATAAGGCCCCATGGCAGGCCCTTGTACAAATGTAGCTGATGACCACTACAAAAAGGTTTGCTGCTTGTTTCAAACCACAACATATGAAAGCCATTCTGCCTAATGGGTGCGTTTTCCAATTCTTACTGTCTGAAATTGAACTTGATTCTCAAAACGATTTCACCACTGAACTGTACAGCACACATATTTCACTATTCAAAATGTGCACCAGCTCATCTCAGGAAACTTAATTACATTTTTATGTAGTGTTGGAGCAGATTATTAATGCATTTTCTGAATCCTGTACTTTTTTTAAAAAAATTACTCTCTTAACTACCCTCATGAAGATTGTTTCAAAGAGGATGTTGTTTCTGTATTCAAATGAATAATATTCATGACAAAAGAAATCATACTTTATACATGCAAGTTGCACAAAATAAAAGGTTTTGACCTTTTTATCTAATCAGTGGTGGGCCAAAGATATTAAAAGAAAGTATTTTACGTTATCTCTTCTGAAAATAAACAAATCAGTGGCAGGATTGTACACCAGACAAAAGGAATATCCATATCTCAAGGATTTTAAGTGATTCAGTATGAATCATGATTAAGTATAATTAAGTATCATGAAATTAAAAATTTCAATATTAAAGAATCCAAATGATCAAACTATCTACTAGATAGAAGGTACCAAATTTTTTGAATACAACTTGTAAAATGTTATATATTTTACTTAATTATTTTAGGATTCTCTCCCAAAAATCCACCCACATATTTGATTTGTCATGCTCTTGAACCCTTCCTGTTCATTCATGCTTGTAACATATTGTTTTTAGGTCACTTCTACACCTAACACACAGCACAATATTTCTAGTTTTCATTTTCTTCATTTGATTTGGGGAAGTGTGAAAACTCACACAAACTCAACCTACTCACAGACGTAGAGGCCGTGTTGAGGCAGGATTTAAAGGCAAAAATGACTTCATGCAGATATGTAGGCATTTCACTCATGTCCCTTGCTTTTGAAAGAAAATCCTCAAAAAATTAAACTGGTGCAATATAAAAAAAAAAAAAAAATCACCTACTGTACCGTGAGAACCCATAGATGTATTTTACATGTATATTTAGACAGAAAATGTTTTTTGAAACGGGTAGGGAAAATGTTTGTTTAGGCCATGAAAAGCACCTGTTTCCCACACACAATTATAACACCTCCAGGGTTCCTGCAGCCCGCCCCAAGTGGAAAGTCAAGGAACTACAGCTTTCAGCACTTCCTCATGGTGTCCTTTTACATACCTGGAGTTTGCGACTTGGTTTAACAATCTCATTCATCTACATCTGGTTGTGTATGTCCAATGATATAAATGCAGCAATAGCCCCACAAGTGTAGGGTGGCTACATTACCCCACATTTGATAAGTTTTGGTCCAGTTGATAAGCCGCAAAGTGAAAACTGACAAAAATGTAGCTTCTGCCCTGCATCAAATTCTATATTTTTAAAACAACTTTAAAGTAAATCTCCATTAGCTGTGTCTGACCCTCTTAAGAAGTGATGTGGCATTTAGCTCTCCAGTGCTGTGCTTTAATGTTTATTGTGGCTGCATAGACAAGCCCAAATTTTAAATAGACTGTTGAGAACAATACCTCTAAAAGGTGGAGCAAGGGACAGGTGCAATGGCACCTTTCCCTCTGAGAATGGAGGCCAGGTGGTTTAGACAGGCCACAGACTTAATAAAAAGTGTTTTTTTTTTTTTTTTGTTAAATAAAATGTGACTTTTGAAGCAACAGGACTGGCTGACACCCATGGGAATTTGACTAAAATGTGTATTACAACAAACTTATGAAGGTTATCATATTAAAAAAAGAAATTATAACATTTCATATAAGACAGTGCGCATGGGTCACATGTGCATTATTCTGCCTTTATTGATAGGAGAAAGAGTGACAGTGGATAGGCTTGTGAAAGGGGGTAAGAGAGAGCAGGGCAAGACTCTGCAAACTGGCCACAGACTGGATTCGAACCTGGGCCGGCAGAAGCATGCATATGGGTTGTGCCTGGTTGCTTACCACTCATCCAAACCAGCACCCTAATCAATTTTAAGCTGGGCCATTTCCAACATCTCCTGAAAACTCTGGCAAAATCCATCCAGTAGGCTAGATTTTGTGTAATCTTGCTAACAAACAAACAAACAAACAAACAAAAAAGACATACACTGGCAAAACATAACTTCATTGACGGAGGTAAAAAGACCAATGAGCAGAAGCCTTCAGTTATCAAGCCTTTTTGGCAGCTAATATGTGTTAGCTTCCAAGGCCATAGAGCTGTAAGAAGAAAATGCCCTTAAAAGAAGTTAAAAGGACTTAAAATGTATTTCTGATACACATTCTCAGAATGACAGGAACACAAACCAACAAAGACTTTCTTCATATAACATTTACCATCATATATATACTACGAAGTATCTAAAAATCTGGACTGATCTTTGACCAGTTTTTAAGATGTCAGCAGTTAAGATTTTGAGGGTGCTTAGAAACTGGATCTAAAGTGGGTTTTGGCAGTCATGTAATAAATAACTCTGCCAATAAAAAAAAATCCCACTGAAAGGCAACAAAACTACTTTACTCCCACCCAATCGGCCTCTTCACATCAAAGCCATAGAGGCCCACATAGTCCTGAGAAATCAGCTTAACTGTAAAATGAGCAAGATTTTCTTATGAACACTTTTTCCTCTCTCAAGGATGCTAAATGACACATTGAACTTTGAAATTCTATTTAAAATAAAATCAAAAAAGGTTAGACGTTCCCATCATTTTAACATAATTTAAGGAATAGCCTATGTGCCCCTGGTAGCCCAAATCTTATGTAAGGGTTGCTCAAATGAAATTAAGAGTTGCTTCATCTCACCTGAAGATTGTCTACAGTCGTCTGCTATGTTATTGCCTTTTGCCTCGGAGATATTTGTTTTAATTTCTTTTGGTAAATAAAACTCTTTGTCTCTATTTTCTCACACTGCTTTAGTCTTTACTGTATAACACGAATGAGGTTATCGTGGACTAGCCTGCAGTAAAGCAGCCTGCCTTCATTGAAAGACCTCATTGTAAGAACGTGATTCATGATTTCATGGCGTGAGAGAAAGTGCCAGGAAGAGAAAATGAGCGAGGGATGGGGAGGGGGAGAAGAAGACGAGGAGGAGAAGGAGGAAGTGTTTGAGGGGTGTGGATGGGGGACTCCGACCGTGGGACACACTCTTGTTCGTGGATGTGTCGGGGAGCGACGTTCATTTAAGGTGGACCGATAATTTCACCACATCATGCTGCTGCTACTGCGCGCCAGTGAGGAGTGAAAATAAACTCAGTGAGTGTAGAGGTGAAGGTTTAGTGCGTCCTTTAGAGATAACAAATAAAAACTACGACATGATGCTGACATGGTAACCGTGGCACGAGTCATGACGTCAGTCAACTGACTCAAGAGAGGTTTGATGTAATGGGCCGTTTGGCCGCCATTCATTTGTCTAAAAGAAGCTAAAATTAACAACAACATTTAACTGTTTATGGCCTCACTGAACTTTGTACTCCTTATGAAGATAGGGTTTTTGTTGGCCCGTGGGCTAAGAGTAGCAGCTGCTGTCTGTTTTTGTTAAAACCTGTAGTAGGCTATTGTTTGCAAAACTTTTTACATTTAATGCTAGGCCTACCTACCACTAACGTATTTCAGAAAGCCATCATCAAAACGACTAAAATGTATCCAAATATAACAAAATTAATCTGCGCTGTGTGGGAGTTATTTCAAATAAACTGTAAATAAAAAATAATGTAGGACATCAGCCCAAATAAAAAAAACAATGGACAATAGAATCTTATTTCTTTTACCCAAAATACTTGATTTCCAGAACTGTCAGCAAAGCTTTGCTGTAGATTTGAAGACAGCTGCATGCTTCAGATTCATATAGTATTTTTTTTTTTTAGCAAAGGCACTGAAAGGTGTTTTCAGATTGCCTACATTTTGATGATATTTTCAAATTCTTACTGGTAACTGTTTCATTGGTTTATGATCTTTATAGAAATAAAGGTAGGCTAAAGCCACATGAAGGCACACAGAATTTGCCATTAGAACCAGGCTATGAGGAAAGAATAAGGACCACACTGAATTCGTGTTAACTAGGGACAACGATCTACAATAGTGAACAATAGTCATTAGACAGAAAGTTAATGTGTGACCATCCGCTCGCTAACCAGCAAAGAACTCGTCAAATCTGATCATTTTAATTAGGCCTAACTATTTCCATTTTATTTGAAATATTTTTATTTTATATTTACATTTTAATTTTGCATTTTTATTTCTAATGAAATGCTTGCCAATAATGCCAAACATTCATACCAGAAAGCTCTTTGAATTGTGAATTGTAAATTGTTTGCTGATACACTAGCATTTAATTAAATTTATTTTCTACTTAACTTGCTAGAAAGTTTTTACTCATTTGTTTACCAATAAACTAGTAAATAGGTTGTTACCCAGCTAACTACAGTTTGTTCCCTATAGGTAATTAGAAGGTTAGTCATTTGTTAGTTGGTAACTATGTCATGTCTTAAATGTTAATAGAATTATCTGGTTAATTAGTATTTAATCAGCCTGTTTTACAGTCACTCTGTCAGGTTTTGCATGGGCCACCTCATTTAAAGTTTAACAATTAATCAAACAATTAGAAGTGCTCCAAACTTCTACCAAGGCATGTACAGCATCGTTGGGTGAGTTATTGTCAAAGATGTAGAAAACGGTCGTATCTTTTACTATTAAAAGTCATTGGAAATTCTCCTGGACCCACATATGGTTTGGATCACCGCCAGAATCAAATTACTTCTCTCTTGTGTGTCCAACATGTCCTGATAATGTCTTCAAATCCATTGAGACATTACTGAGTTATTGGTGAAAGTGTGGAAAACAGCCCTATCTTACAATATTAACAAATGCTTTAAAGAATTCTTGGATCATTTCCCCTTTTCTGATCACAATCAAAATCTAAGCAATTCTCCTTTGCGCCATGGGCAACATTGTCTAAAATTTTTATCAAAATCAGTTCATCACTTTTTGAGTAATCCTCTTAGCCTTAGAGAAAATAGGTATACATTCACTTATCTCTGAAATATCTCACCATTTCAGTACAGTTTTTTTCAGATTCAATCAAAAGTAAACTTTCATTACATCACAAAAAACATTTAAGTAGCTTGTTTTAATTTTCATTTGAAGTTGTGAATGCTCAAAGTCGTGACCGTGTCTTCCTCCATTCCCCGGTCCACACTTTGACAGTCTTATAGCCTACTCCATTAGACAATGTAGGCGCTTTGTGTAGTTGTAAAGAAGATCGTGTGGGAGCTTCACAAACACTCAGGACGACCTTAAATAAGGGGCTGGACTCGGTAGGTAGAGCAGAACCCGCTGCCTCCCCTCACTGATGCGGTGAATATAAAGCTATATAAAGTGCACACAGACGGCAGAGCTCACAGCTTCAGTGGACAGCTCCGTGGTGCTGAAACCTCACACTCACACTCTGACTGAGTCGCGCTGCATGACAGGGAACATGGAGGGCTTCTCGTGGAAACTTTTTCTACTTTCTTGCCTTGTTTTGGAAAGCTCCGCGCAAGACTTCGGACAGACGCAGTTTATTTGCACGTCGGTCCCCAAGGATATGGACTTGTGCACGGCCACGATGCAGAACAGCGGGCCGGCGGAGGACCTGAAGACCACGGTGATGCAGCTGCGGGAGACCGTGCTGCAGCAAAAGGAGACAATAATGAACCAGAAGGAGACAATCAGGGAACTAACGTCAAAGTTGAGTCGCTGCGAGAGCCAGAGCCTCCCTGCGGCTGGACCTGGGGGGAGACGACCGGGGTCAAAGAACACGATGGGAGATGTTTCCCGGGGCACCACGGACACTCTGGCCCAGCTGGGTCAGACTTTACAGACCCTGAAACAGAGACTGGAGAATCTGGAGGTAGGCATGTAGAGGACAGCAGCAAGGATCTGGTCAAAAGTTGGTTAAATGAGCCTCCTTGTTATTAATTAGATTTAGGATTAAGCCTCCTGTTCTCCGTTGCAAAGCTTCTCTGCTCTTTTAAATCTAAGCTTGGAGCCATGTGTTTTAGTTAAGATTCTCTTTGTTGGTAAAGTAGAGTACAGGATGAATGTGGCTGCAGAGAAGTCAGAAAAGAAATATGGTCAGCTAGGACGATCAAGGGAGAGGGTGTCAGAGAGTTTATGAGCACAGAAAGTGTCCTCCTTTAACCCACTGTCTCTGTCCCTCTGCAGCAGTACAGCCGAGGAAACAGCACCGTCCAGGCGAACAGCCTCAAGGACCTGCTGCAAAACAAGATCGATGACATGGAGAAGCAGGTCCTGTCCCGGGTCAACACATTAGAGGAGACCAAACCGGGCTCCAGGAACGACAGCGAGCAGCGGAACAGAGTGGAGTCCACGCTCACCTCTCTGCACCACCGCATCACAGACCTGGAGAAAGGTGCGTTTGGATTTTTTTCAACCTGCTGAGAGGAGCTTTAATGAGGTGGAAACAAAATTAAGATATAGGTGAATTGGTTTTAAGCTCAAATCAGTCTTTATGATAGAGCTGAAATTGTAGCAGTACGCATGTGGAAGCGCTTGGATTGCCGCATCCATCACGTTGCGCACAGAGAGTGTGAGGGAGGAGAGAAGAGCTGCATTGCTTTGCATATCTCAAGACCTGTTTGCACTTTTGCTTCGCTCAGTTTCTGATATTTGGAGCGAAAAACGCGGCCGCCTGACGCGCAAATGAGCCTCGAAACAAGGGGAAATGTGTCCGTAGAGGTCAGAGGCGAGGAAAGTTTGCAGGTTGCGCCTCGCACTGGCGCCTTTTAAATGCATTTCAGCTTTTATTACACGTGCAGATGCGCGTGCGAGTGATGTATTGAAGGGTGAGGCAGGGGATGTCACAGACAAGGGAGAGAGAAAAAACATGTCAAAACAGGTTGTTCAGCATAGCTCCTGTGATATATCTCAAAGTCTGACTTAAATCGTCAGACTTGCTTTTTTGTACCTTCAACAAGACTCATGTCAGATAAATCAGTAGTTCTCCAGTAGTTTCCCCCTCTGGAGTCAATCCCGACCTCTTAATGACAGTAGTAGACCCCTGCAACAGAAAAATCATCCTCGTTTGTTTTATAAAAACACATTTTTTAATATAAGATGGATCTAAACATCACACTCTATCAGAATCCTAACATCACAAAACACAATAATACAGTTTAACTAATATGGCAGCACATGAGAGGGAGAACTTTTCCTCTCAAAGGCAGAATTTTACCAACTGGAGTTAAAAAAAAAAAAAAGCATTCAACAAATGTGAAACTGCTGGAGTGTGTACGTGTAACTGTACGTACAATCAACACATCAGTGCTTCCACCTTAAGAGCAAAGAACACAAAGGATATTCAATCACAGCACTTTCTGCCAAACTGCGTTTTATTACCTAGCAGACCTAAATGAGTCACTGAAAATGATTTGACGACCCATTTTAGGCTTTTCACCCATAAGTTGAGAACCACTATTATAAATAAAAAAAATATTTTAAAGTTCATTATAATATTTAACACGTTTAGCCAGCCTTCAGTTACAGTGTACCCTAATGTTCATCTGTTCACACCAGAGGTGAATAGTAAGACCACTCATTGGTAGTTTTTTTTCTCTACTTGGTGGATCAGTGGTGAAGCCTGTTGTCTTTAAGCCAGTTTGTTGGAGGTCTGAGGTGTCCTGGGACAGCTGCTTTGTCAGATGTGCATAAATGTGAATGTGATTAGCTGATTGTAATAGATATGTTGCATAGCAATCTTTAATTTTACTGTGTGGCATGAATGGGTGTAAATGGGTTTGAGTGACCCACAGAGTAGAAAGTGCCCTGAGTAATCAGATGACAAGAAAAAAACAGTGAAGTCTGTTCAGCATTTACTGGTTTAGAAGTTTAATTTAGAGGATGCATGATCTGTCACTGCATTGCTAAAAGGACCAATAATATAGGCAAAAATTAAATTGAAGAGGTTAAAATCAGAGAGAATGATTCTAAATTGCAACCAAAGCGTGAAGCTGCATTTCACTTTTTTTTTACGTTGTGGCTTTAACCTGGCGCCTTGGCTCGACAGTTTGTTGCTGGTCAGGAAGAAAATATCCTGTTTTACTTTTTAACCACACCCTCTTGAGTGTGTACTCGATTGTAATCATTTTGAATGAACTACATTTTATGTAGATGAAATAGGACACATAGATATGAAACTAACTGTTTTTAGCATTTTCCACTCCAGACAAATTCCCATATAAGTGAAATATATCAAACTACCTTCGTCCTTGCTGAAATAACCATTTTTTTTTATCATGTTTTCATGTTTTAAATGTTTTCACTTTTATCTTTTGCTTTTTTGATTTGCTCTTAGTTGATTTGATCACTTTTCAGATATAGAATTTCTTGAACAGGACTGTTAAATGTTCTAGTCGTCTGATCGATGAGTCACAGATCTGCCCGATATTCCTGTCCATTGAACATTTGCAGCAGATTGATACATCTATTTTCAGTCATAATTCCTATCCTCTGTACAGTAATTTTCAGCCACTCCCTGTGGTTGGAGTTCTTCTTTTTTTGCCTCAAAGTGCAATGACAAATAGTAGAAAATTAGCATTTTTATGTTGCTATCACTGTACTGGACAAGCTGTGGCTATATTTTGCCCTATTAATTTTATGATGATTCAAGTTCTTAACATTTTTTTTAACTTGGCTTAATTCAAGAAGTTATGTGTCTGTGATTTTTGTGATTTTATGGGCTGATAGTTCTTTGTCTTATATTTCCTGATTTGGAGAACTTTGAGAACTTACACCAGTTTTTCTTGGATAGTTTTTCTTAAATTGGGGGTTTTATGTCATGTTTAAGTGGTTTTAAATAGCTGTTATTCTCCATAATCTGTCACTTTTCTTGTTGAATCTGTTTGTGGGTGTCACTATCTATCTGGCTGCAAAAAACTAACTACTTAGACAAGTAAGGACCTGATTCTGAAAACAATCCCTCACATTTTCTTTTAGGCAAGGACACTAGGCCAGCTGACAAATTCCAGCTCACCTTCCCTCTGAGAACCAACTACATGTACGCCAAAGCCAAGAGGAGTCTTCCTGAGATGTACTCCTTCAGCGTGTGTCTTTGGATCAAGTCGAATGCCTCCCCAGGGGTGGGAACGCCCTTCTCCTATGCCGTGCCCGGCCAGTCAAATGAGCTGGTGCTGATTGAGTGGGGGAACAACCCTATGGAGATTCTCATTAATGACAAGGTAACTTTTAAACCCCCATAAGTTAATCTATGTATCCTTTATAATTTTGCATCAACTCAGACGTTTCAAACAGTTTTCAAAGACAGAAAAATGCTCGTTCTTATAGTTGGAACAGTTGCAGTAATCCTGGTGTCTGCCATAACAGAGCTGCCCTGTCATGGAGACAGTGGGTGTTACATCAAACACCGCTGCATAAGGAAGCTGAAGTGCTACTGAAAGCCACATTCAGTTCCAGTATTTCATTTATGTTTATAAGCGTCTACTTGTGATGGACCACAATTCCTCTCTTCCATTGTCTACATGTTCTCCGTTGTAACACGTCTTTGTATCCTCACCTCTGTAATGCTGGTCAAAGACATTTCCAATTTGAGTTGAGATACACTGTCAGCTCCTTCTCCACTGCCAACTTTTGCTTTTTTTTTTTTTTTTACTGTGGAACCTTTACAAATTTGCACATCAAAAAGTGTTGATGTAAAAAAAAATGCAGTTTTCTTTAATGATCACATTTCATATAATGAGGGCGAGAGGCTGTTCAAAAGATCTCTCTCATTCATTATATAGTCCAACCTGGTAAATGGTGAAAAAGGGTAATAACATGTATTTTTTGCCTTATATGTCCTTAAGTTTGTTTAACATATCTCCTACATCAGATAGAGCACTTCCATGAACAACACAAAACTTCACCAGCAGCTGCCTAAAATATCTTGTTTCCCACCATGATATCCCACCAATGTTTCATCATCAGTTTAAGCCCACTGGCTCAAGGTAGCAAGCAATTTGTAAGCATAGATGTGGAATGAATGCAGAGCTGTTGACAACATGACACCTGAGAGCTCAGCTGACCAGTTACCACTTGTGATCTGTAAACCAATCAGAGTGAACTGGGCCCACATGGGGAAGGGTGCCTTAAAGGAGCAGGAGGTATAACAGGACATTTTAGACCAATACAGAAAACAGAGGATATTCTGTTTATAAAAGCTGGGTGTTTTGTTTTGACATTGATAATTGCAGTCCTCAAAAAGAATAATATTTGACCCCTTATAAGTGGATTACCTACTAGCCAGCACCAGATTTAGAAGTCAGTGAAATTAATTTCTTATATCTTTTTTCATACAAGCCAAAATCCCTGTCAAATGCTCTATTTCGGAGCAGAAAATTCTCTGGAACAAATGCACAACGTCAGAATTCCCCTGAAGAAACACTTTTTGGCAGTATTCGATCTAAAATGATTGATGTTAAGTTGTGTATGGGCAGTGCCAGGTTTTACACACATATAATCAATCTACCAATAGGTAAGTTACCACATTCATCACTGAGATATGAACACTGAGGGGAGAACCAGGGGCTGGCAGTGCTAACACTGCTAACATTAGCATTTGCCAAACTTCACTCTGCAACCGAAATTCATATTGTTCAGCTGCTGACGCTGTGGTCCTGTGATAAATAAAAAGTACTCAAGTTAAACAATTTTCGGAGTGTTTCAAATGCAGTTTTAATATGTGACTGGCTTTGAAATTTTCTGCCTGGAAATGTCTCTACTTTCTGTTGGCATGGCCTAAGGAAGACATTTTTTTAACAGGTTGTCCTTGTCAATATTTGAAATTCAGCCATGAAATGAAAACAATTGTTAACTGTTTAGTAAAGAAACCTAAAGTAGAGTTGATCTGATGTAAAAGATGCCTTGATTTAAGGCTTCAAGACAAGTAATCAGCAAAGGGCATAACTATGCATAAAGAGTGTTATAATGTGTCCTACTTTGGCATGACATTTAGCATTTTACAAGTACAAAGTTAATATTCTTGTATTGCAGTTGAAAGAGTGCAAAAGTTAAAAAAAAGTTACTGTAGCTACTTTGTACTTGGATTAGTCAGAGTTGTCTGGTACTCTCTGAGCTCCAAACCTGGAGTGAAGATATGAACAGGTTCTAAGGTGAGCAACAAAAACACTTTTTTTTTTTTTTTTTTATAAAGGAACAGAAATGTGATAGAGAGGAAGATGTTAAGCAGGGAGAAGAAGGTGCTGAAGTTTGCAATGAGTCTGCTTATGAGGTGTTCAAGAAATTGTAAATTAAAGAGAAGAAAGACATGACTAATGTGACGTCCCCACTGTAGGTTGCAAAGCTGCCGTTCCTCATCAATGACGGGAAGTGGCATCACCTGTGCATCACATGGACCACCCGCGACGGGATGTGGGAAGCCTACCAGGATGGAGTGATGCGGGGCAACGGGGAGAATCTGGCACCATACCACCCTATCAAACCAGAAGGAGTGCTGGTCCTGGGACAGGAGCAGGTGGGGATTTTAATTTTCAGATCACTGATTTTAATACCGAAGCTTTAATCAGCATGAGTATTTGGAATTAATCCTGACACAGTTTTGCTTTTAATGTTGGTCAAAGACTAAAGGCTTGAATTTTCATGAAATTAAATTGTGGAGGTATTTTAAAGAGGAACCTAATTGAGGCTTTCAACTCACATTAGTGTGCCATTTATTGTGCCATCAGTGAAAAAAATAGTCCTTTATTAGACTGGCTCATATTTCTGCTGGAAAAATATCTTGTTCAGACAGAAAAAGAGAAAAATGTTAATGAAGTCGAGACACATTTGTTAAATTTATCGAATAGCACTTTAGGAGAACATAAATCAAAAACAATTTCCATAATTATCTGCCAACTAATGTCAGTGTACTCCAAATCATCACAGCCTTCATTGTTTCAGCTAAGAAAGCAGAAAGCTGCCTTTCTTTGTTACCTGCTGAAACTGAATCAGAACAAAACATAACACAATATTACACAATACCATAAAGTATCATACAATGCTGTATAGCATGGAACAGTATGGTACAATGGTAAGTGGACTTGGGCTTTTCTTGTCTCTAGACTCCTTGACCACTCAAAGCAGCTTTACACGTCAGGTCACATCTACCCATTCACACCCACTCAATCCAACGTTCACTCACTGACAGATTTAAGAGTTTCCATGTAAGTTATCCATCAGTATCACCTAACACATCCACACCCTTTTATACCCATCTATACACCACTGACGCAGCAGTGTGAGCAACTTGGGATTTAGTGTCTTGCCTAAGCACAGATGTGGAACCTTCAACCTTCTGATTACCGAATGCACTGAGCACAGACTGAGACACTGACGCACTGTGCTATTTTTTTGTCGACTCCTTGGGGAGCTTGATCTTGGACTCCAGTGATGCTGTGCTAATACCACTGAATACTGAATACTGTGTTTATCAATCAAGTACAATTTAGTCAATTTTACATTTTAGCTTGAATTAAAGAGGGAACACACTGGGATTAAGAGTGGTGACTAAAATGTACAACAAAAAAAACTTTAATGTTTTATAGTTTAAACTTGGGTAAAACTACAGAGGTCAAAATGACTAAAGTGTGACTTAACTAAGACTGTGCTGCACATATTTATTTGTCCCTGCCAAATAAGTAAGTGGTTCAAGTGTGTCACTGTTAAAATATACAAGAGAGGGTTTGAATACTGGTTGAACAAATGATATAACTTAAAGACATCATGTTGAGCTTTGGAAATCATTAAAAGCAATTGTTAAACAATTCAAAGACAAAAAGATTAAATTTGAAAATAATCAGCACATTTGACCAAAATCATGCAATCATGAGATGCAGTCTCAATATGAAGAGACTCTCAAATATAATTATTCTTTCAGAGCAGACACTGTTAAATAAATCCTGTTATGCACTCATCCACACAGTTAATGGTCCTTAGACTTGATACAGTCTTAAAAAGCAGACACATTTGCTTTTAAATCCAAGGTGTGTTTGCTTTAGTGTACCAAATACAGCTGACGGGGTTCAAGCTTATGCCATATTTACCATCACAGATTTTTATTTTCTTCACTCCATGAAATGACCCTGCTTTTATTTGGGGCAGGCATCAATATGAGACAGGCCTTTTATTATATTTGGACAAATATCTTGCACAGCAAAATGGAAAAGACTTTAATATTGTAAAATTGAGCCAGATAGAAAAAAAATAACAGCGACAGCCTCTGTGGGGGAAAGGGTGGGAGACCCCTGGTAATGTAATCACTTATGAGCAGGGACGGCTCTAGTTATTTGGAGGCCCCAGACAGAAACTAACATAAAGCTTCTCCCTACTTCTCCAGGGATCCATTCATCTCTAATATGTTTGAGATTGACATTTTATGGTTTTTTGAAGTGCAGGTGCTTAGATTAACAGTATGAAGAAATCCTCCACCAGGGGGCTCTTATCTAAAACAACAACAAAAGACAACAGGCAGACACTGACCCACTGTCATCTCCATCCACCCTCACAGTTTATTTCGTGCTTTAAATTAAAGACTCAGGAAGTTTATCTGCAAAACCCCAACCTGGTCTTTCTGTTATGGATGAATTCCTTAAAATTAAGGAAAAAGTGTGTTGGCAGAAAAATTTCTGACTTTTGCAATCGATTCAAAAGTGCTTTGAAAGTAGCTCTTAGTGCCAATCAACTTTTATGAGCTTTTCTCATTCATTATGTTAACTCTATCCACAAAATAAAAAGTTCATGGCTGTTAGTAAAAACCCTCATGAGGTGCAGGTTTTGATTAATTAATTCATTTATACAGTTAAAGAAAAATTAAACAGCAAAAGCAGTCGTAGATGACAGAAGGGTTTAATTGCCTTACATATGTCCATAGGTCCAGTACAGTCTGACGACTCAAAGTTCTTTTACTCCAAAGCCACACCCATTCACATCCAATCACCCTCACATTGACTTACTGATGAGTGAAGTTTTCTTTGCAAGTTATTCAACACTATTGACTGATACATTCATGCTCAATCATTCACCATTTATGTGCAACTGATGTAGCAGTGAGAGCAACTTTTCTTGCTTAGGGAAACATCATCATGAGCCTGCAGGAGCCGGGCTCGATCCATTGACCTTTGGTTTGATGGTTGAGCAAATCCATAGACTAAGTCACAGATGCCTCACAAAAAAGAAGAAGTATTCAAAGTTCAAAAGCAGGTTGGCAGCTTTAGAAAAAGTGTTTCCCACACTCCTTACCCTCCCCACCCTCTCCTCCCAAAGTTGTCAAAAAACAGTGCTCTCTCTTCATCATTGACATTGACAAAACTCCCCAGTCTCCTTCCTAGTTCCATCCACTTTTCCAAATGCTGTTAACCCATTTAATTGTATTCATTATGAAGTGATTTAATTTTGAAATATAATCAAAATGCCAATAAATGCAAAGGATCTCCTGATGCTGTTTTAATTCTACAAAAAGTTGGTTATTATTCAGTTCCAGGCATTTTTCAAAATATTGCAAAAAAGATACTGCCATCCATTTGGAAAACTTAGTGTGAAATACCTTTACGATAAATGTTTTAAACTTTCAAGGTAAAACCAAAATCACTGGCAGCATTGTAGCCCAGCAGGTAATGCGCATGCCTCATAGCTAGAAGTTTGCTGGTTTGAGCCCCATATCAGACACAGCCTTTCTATGCAGAGTTTGCCCGATCCTCTGTGCATGTGTAGGTTCTCACTGGGCAACTCTGCTTCCTCCCACTGACCAAAAACATACTTATCAGGTTATTGGTGACTCCATTTCCCTGAAACCCGGAAAGGGATAAGTGGTATAGATAATGGGTGGATGGTTAGACTAGAATCATACTCATATATATTTGATACTCACCTATAATTACCTCTGCCAGGGAGGTTCTGTTTTTTGCCAGGGTCTGTTTGTGTGTTTGTTTCTTTGTGTGTTTCTGTGTCTGTTAGCAAGATAACGTAAAAACCACTGAATGGATTTACATGAAAATTTTACCAGAGGTGTGGTTTGGTCCAAGGAAGAAGCCATTGCATTTTCTTGGTGATCCACATATTTGTCTGGATGCAAAAAATTCCCCAAATTTGCGAAAAATCCTGTAAGTTAGCATTTTAAAAAATCATATCTCTGACATCACGTGATGGATTCACTTGATATAACCCTATGGTCAGTTCAAAACATTGAACTTTATAATGGCAAATCCCATTAATTTCTCCTCGACTGCTGTGAGGATTCTGCCCCCTTTACGTCATTATGGGAATTGTAGTTTTTTTGCAAACTCACGTCGTTTTACAAGCCTATGTCACTACATTACCCAGCTTCCCTTGCAATGCCAGTGGAGGAGTTCTCCACATGGACAGACATGAGCGGAGACTCGGCCGTCACATCGGAGCACGTGGTGATCCAGAATTGTATCTTGGCGGTGGTCTGCACTCTCTGAGTGCTTTTCTAGTTAATATAAACATTTGCACCCTGAGAGCATAAGGCCCCAGGTCATTGTCTACCTTTGCCCAAACTGTGCTATTGTGTGCTGTGATGGCCTATGAGGCTGTTTACACATTATTTGTATTTAAAAACTAACTGCTTCGAGGCTTCTTATTAAAGACCTGCCTTTGTTTTCCAAAAAACTGCAGCAATATCAAGCTGTTGAAAGGGAATGCTCTTTAAGTCTGGATGGGCTTTCATCTGTGATTAAAAAAAATCCTCTCACTTGAAGTCATTTTAAACAAAATCTTCTCTCTTATGCTCTTCTTTTCAAATGCACATCAAAGTTGAGTCCCTTGTTATTGTCTCTCTTTCTTGTTCTGTGGGCATTTAGCTCCAGTGGTTAATGTTTCCTCTGTGTTTTCTCACAGGACACGTTGGGAGGAGGCTTCGACGCAACACAAGCCTACGTGGGAGAGTTAGCAAACTTAAATATCTGGAATAGGAAACTTTCTATCGCAGAGATCTACAACTTGGCAACCTGCAACAGCAAAGCACCTGCTGGCAATGTCTTCTCCTGGACGGAGAGCAACATTGAAGTGTTCGGCGGAGCGACCAAATGGACATTCGAGCCCTGCCGCTCCCACAACTGAACTGCATCAAGAGAGGCCTCTCTGTATTTCTGAGCTTTTGTCGTTCTTGTCTTCATTTGACGTTTGTTAGAGACTATTTAAGTTACTGATAAGCTTCAATCTGGGATTTCTATCATTCTTAGGTATTTATGTGCAAAACAACACTTTTCATCCTGAAGGGGAAAAATCTCATCTTGAGTGAGAGTATTGGTATCTGTTATTCCTTTTGTTTTTTCCTGGACGTTCAGTTGAAAGCACACCTAAGCTTTTCATTTGGCTTATTCGTCTTGGACTGGCAGCTGGCAATCTGCGCCTTATGTTCGGACAATTCACAATCCAAGAGAGGAATTACATAACCATTCCCTCCTCCCTTTCCCTCCGGAGAGTGGGAGATTAGGCTGTCCATCCAATTCCTGTTGGTGTTTGGCACTTTGAAGTGATGTCTGCATGGCACAGCTCCCTGCGACCCTCCCACCTCCCTAAATACATACACACACCCACGTACAGGCCATTTTATCACCAGGCAAAGGTAGGCAATTGCCTGGAGCCTCGTGCTTTCAAGGCTTCAACATATAGTCTTCAAAAACAGATAAAAAGCAGCCCTTAAACATGCAGTATCAAGAAGTTTGCTGTTTTCAAATTACCAAAAATTGAAGGAAATTGTTGGCAACATTTGGGAAAGCAGGTGGAAAGGTTCTGCACTTATTTCTCCACCTTTTTTAAATGCTGACAACATATTCGTGCAATTAAGAGAGTGCTCTCTCTGTCTTGCTCTCTTGGCAAGGAGCAAAAGTATCCCTTTCAAAAATGTAGACTTTATTTTGAGTTTCAATTGTTTTTTATTTTTGGTTGATAAAGTTTTTTTTTAATCGATTTACTATTATAAAGATTAAATTGCACAAATAGATGAACAACATTAAGACAATGACTTGGAAGTGTTGGGAGTGAGGGGAGCTGGTCTTTCAGACAGGGCTATCTTACTTCTGGCTAAAAGTATCACAGGCAAACTCGTGCACACTGTCTAAGTTGCACTAATAGGTTGGCAGTATTAAAAATAAGACCGTGACTTTTGCCAGTTTGACCCTCTTTTCCAAACGTTGCCAACTTATCTGTACAATTTCATTAATTATCAAAACAATCCATTCAGGAAAAATAAAATTTCATCACAGGAAATTGACCAAATATTGCAAGCAAACATATAATTAAATCAGATGCATAGATAAGTTGTCAATGTTTGGAAATGTTGAGTTTAGCAAGAAGGGAATCTCTTGCTCCTTGCTAGTTTGACCCATTTTCCAAAATTTTGCTAACCTATTTGTATGATTTTGTTGTTTATTTAAGCAAATAAATTAAGAAAAGGAAAATGACAAACTTTGCAAACAAACTCAAATACTCTACACCCTACCAAAAGTTGGCAACATTTTAAAAAGTTGGTGGAACTGGCAAGTAGGGAAATGCTTTGCCAGATTCACCAACTTTTCAAAATGTTCCCAACCTTTTTGTGTAACGATATAACTTGACTGAAAAAAGCAAGCAGCCTTTTTTTTTCCTTTTTTACTGGAGAAGTATCAAAAATGTAAGAAAATTTAGAGTACTGTCTCAATTGCACAAAAATGTTTGCAATATTCGGAAAAGTTGGTGAAACTTGAAAGAAGACAAATTCTTGTTCCTTCCAGTTTTGCCAGATTATTTTTGTAATTAAACAACTAATTAAAGCAAATGGTGTAAAAAAGCACTTATTTACCAGAAATAATATGTTTTTGCAACAAAAAAATGCGGGCAAAACCCTGGAAGTGTGTGAATTCAGGGATAAGTCACCATTGTTGGGACATTTTTTCACTTTATCAGAGGTTACAAACATATTTGTGAAATGTTATTGCTATAAAACAAATACGTTTAGAAAAAAATATCTGTTATCTCTAGAAAATTTCCAGAATATGCAAAAAACTTGTAACACAAAAGTTGGCAAAAGTCACAAGTGATAAAACTCTTGAATTGCCATTTTTAATGATACTAACATTTTTGTCCAGTTTCATAACTAATAAATGTAAATTAATTTATGAAAACATCATTTATTTACTTAAGAATTACTTTCATATTGCAAGCATTTTTTAATGCTGTCTTAATTCCACTAATATAATGGTGATATTAAGACAGGGTTTGGAAGTGGCAAGTGGGGGTACTCTTGCTCTGCCAGTCTACTGTATGTTGTGTAATGTCTACACTCTTCAATCAAATAAATTCTGAATTAATATTATTTTATCACAGGAAATTCTCCAAATGTTGCAAGAAACTCACAACACTGCTTGAATTGCAAAAATGAAACGGCAACATTTTAAAAAATATGTGGAACCAGTGAAGGGGATTTTTTTTTCCCCAGCCATTTCTAAAAACTTTTTCAAATGCTGCAAACATTTTTGTGCAGTTTTATTACTGATTGGTGCCAATTAATTTAGAAAAAAACTATTTCTTTAAAGGGAATTTTCAAGCAATTGTCTGACCGTCTCGATTGAACAAAGAGTTGGTAAAAACTTGGGCAAGTTAGCTGAACTTTCTCTTTGCCAGTTTGATACACTTTTTCAAATGCTGTCAACTTACTTGTGCAGTTTCCACACAAATTTAATGAAGCAAGTTTAGAAAAATATTATTTCACAGCCGATGAATCTATGAATAAATGGAAGATACTGTCTACATTGCACAAATAAATTGGCAATGTTTGGTCAAGTGGTTAAACTGACTGAAGTGAAGGCTTCCTGTCAGTTTTAAGTGTTGTATGTTTTGTCTTTCAAGACGCCTTAAAATGTTCATATATAGAGCAAATTATAGTTTGATAGATCCCTATAAACAAGAGGAAAGAGTTTATATTAGTTAGGACAAAAACCCCTGCACCCACCAACCAACCCTCACCTTTAAACACAAGCACAAACACTCACACTGCCCCTCCTCTTCCCCGCCTCTCTGGAACTTGCACTGTGACTGACAAAGAGATCGCCAGGAGAGGAGGATACGCTGAAGGACACTGCAAAGTCAGACTTTGGTACAAGTCAATTCGTTCTTGTTGTTTGCTTCAAGTGTTTCTGTAAGAATGTTGTTAACTTGCCAACATTGCTACAAAGCCTGGGTGCCTTGGGCTGGTACAAATATTCAGCACATTCAGTATGTTATCAGTTGCAGTTTCAATGTTTATCAGTTTCTGTTTCCTTTCTTGAGCTGGGTTGAGTTTCCTGTTTCTCTGGTAAATGTACTTTAATTCCAGTTTGTTCTCTGACATGACGTGTTTTGGCAGGTGTTTGTACTACTCTGTATTAGGAATGTTACAGTATTTGTATAGTAACAGCATGAATGACAGAGTGCTGTGAAAGCATTGTTGAAATCTGCTTTACTATCTTCTCTGGGTCTGGGTTTTTTACTGTATTGTTATATGCTCCAAGCATGGCAAAACTGAGAGATGAAGAATTTAATTTTTGTAATAAAATTGTGATACTTAATGTCACAGTGCTTTCCTGCTTTTGGTTGTGTATGTCACAAGGTGAGGAAAAGAACAACAGAGAAAAAAATTGCTCATCTGATGTGATAGGGCTGGATGACATGCACCAAAACCCATATTTTGATCTTTTGGAAATACCTGATGAACACTAAATGACTTCAGTAGGTAAACCCAACTGCAAATCACATGGCAGAAGCTTAATAAATTTAGGCATGTGGACATGATCAAGATGATACGCTGAAGATCAAACCCAACATCTGAAAGTGAAAGAGGAGTGATTTAAATGGCTCTGAATGTGGCATGTTTTTTGGTGCCAGGTGGGCCACTCCTTGCAAAGAGTGTTCAGAAAAAGAACTCAAATAACCACTTGTTATCTAAAATTAGGCTGAAAATCTTGAGGCAGATGTGCTACAGCAGCGGAAGACTACACCCAGTGGCACAAGAGTCCAACTCTGATCATATAAAGAATGAGATTGGATTCACACCAACAAACACCCTCCCAGCAGTTGACCTACAGTAGTCAAAGAGCAAAAAGTAAGCCGTAAGTGTGGTGTTTTCCTCCAGTCTTGCTCACAGTGATGGGAATTGCAGCTGATAAAGGTTTTTTGGTTTTCAGAGGCTTTTAAGTTTGACTGGTTTGATTTAAAAAATGTCTATAACTCAATGATGCTGAATGAAAAAAAAGGACAATGTCTAAGTCAGCTCCCACTGTTCACGTGAAAGTATTAGTTCTCTGAAAGGACTAGTTTCCAAACATCTAATCACTACTCCCTCATAACTTTTAGCCTTCAATGAAGTTGTCATTTCAGTCTAACCAGCACTCCACCAGGTTAACTTGTTGAAGGGTATATCACTGTTACACTTCATAGTATGTTTTGCAACAAAACAAAGGAGAAAACTGTTGGTTGCTGGCTTCACCTTTAGGAGAGTGTGCCCTCCAACAGTCTACTAACGAAATTTCCCCTATTGATGTCATTAGGCGATATGACACCTCACCATGATACAAGACACTCCTTGTTCCAGGTGTTTATTCAGCTCACAGCTGGCTATGGTGAAAGGAACATGTCGGGGCATGTCTGTGAAGCCACAGTAAACATTAGAGCACATTGCTGGAAAGCCATAGTCACTTCCATTTCTTGAGAGGAGTGTGGTCAAACATAACCCACGAGAATTCACATCAAAAGAGCCTAGTCTGTACAGGACTAAATCAATATCTGAGTGGATTTTACAGCCAGTCTGCTCATGTTTGTTTTTAAAGGAACACTCTTGATGAGTATGTCAGGTCAGCACACTTCGCCATTCATCATTTTTGACGACCCGCCAGCAGCGTGAACACTGCTTCATTCATAGGTGTTAACATGCAACGAAGTTTAAGGGGTTCAAGAATAATGTGAGCTCACATATCCAGAGAGGCTCTCATTATCGAGTACAAGCTAAAAAGCACTTGCTGCTCAGCTTTAGCTAACATGTCAAGAGGCTAGCTTTCCCTCCAGCTGAGCCCCATTCACTACAAAATGTCACTCTTCAAAACAGGGGGGCTGGAGCCTATCTCACAGGGACACAGTCAGAAACAGAAACTAGTGATCTACAGTCGTTTTTTGACCAGGAAAGAGAGAAAGCAAGCTCTAAATTACGCAAATGTTTGGATCAGTGGAAACAGGGATGGGAATGGCAAAACAATTCCAGTTGAGACTCAAAAGCAGCTAGCTTTAGGATTTAATATTATCATCATTTATGCTTAAGAATTCTCCAGTCAGTCCAATCCACTTCAATCAAGGGTGTCTTGTACCAGAGGTAGTCAGTGGCAAAACACAAATTGATGTAATAACACAACATCCAGAGTCTGAGTGATTTTAAACAAGAAACACCAAAAACTTGAGGATCATTTGTCCATGCAGCACAGACTTGATTATCAGGAGTGACATCTTTGACTTTGGTCATTATGCATCAAAGTGTTGGTAGCTCTTCCAGAAAATGGATCTAAATGCTCCACCATACAGCCTCTTAAAATGTCCATATAAACTATAGAGTCACTTTGTATCTTGTTGAAAATTATATAATTAAAATAATTTTGCAGCAGTAAAAGTTTCTCCTCAAGAGGGAGCTGAATAACAGAAATGTGAAGCTTACAAAGTCAGTAAAGGTCACTCTGAGAAAAGAAACTAAACAGTGTGGGAGATGACGTGCTGTATCTCTTTTCTTAAGCTGACTGCAGATAAAACCCACTCAAGGTTCTGATGTTGCTGCCGTGCCTGCACTAAAGAGGGCTGGGCTGGTGTAGGGGAGAAAGTGCTCCGTCATATCAGCCTTTCAACAGTCAGGTTCAAGTGAGTGCAGCCTGAACTAAAACCAAAGCACTTTGAGCTAGACTGTCATTACGGGTGCTCTCAGACGACCTGTTGCTGCAGTAAAGATTTGCACAGAATTAATGTGACCATTAAGTCTTCCTGCATTTGACACCTAATAATGTGCTCTGTGATCAAGTAGTGACAACAATGCATCTGAACAATATAATTTGTCACATCTGCATGAGATATTTAACCAAGACAAATTTTTCAAAAGGCCTTAATAGATGGCTGTTTTTGTTTTTCAAAAAAGTTTGCTTCATTACATTTTGTAGGTCCTAAAATATTTATAATGTGCCTGCTAATGGAGTATGCTTTTAATAATGCTTTATAAGTATCTTGTACTTAATCTTTAGTTAAACTTCTTGCTGTTCTCATTAAGAAACTAATTACTGCCTTAAATGCAGAGCTTATTTCTTCCACTGAATGCAGCAATAAGACAAGGTATTTAATGTAAAACTTGATCAAATTTATTGTTTTTATGGAGAGGCATGCAAATTTTGACCCAATTTAACTACTTACTGTTGAAACAAAAGTAGTCTGACTGGAGCAACCTGACAATGGTCACTACAAAGGTAATTCGCTGATTCTTATGGGTTGGTCAATGAACCAATCAAAGGAGCATCGAAGGATCAATTATGCTCAAGTGTTTTACCACAATGACCCTATAAATATGATTAAGTTTCATTATATTATTACCAAATAATTGTGTTAATTTATTTGATCATATGACCTTATAAATATGTCTTAGTATAATAATATTATAACCACATTATTATGTTCAAGTATTTTAACATTATGATCATATAAATATGACTTAGTACCATAATTTATAACCAAATAATTCTGAAAATGTATTATATCATTATGGACTTATATATACGACTAAGGATCATCATGTGATAACCAAGTAATTTTATTAATGAGTTTTATTATCATGACCTCATAAGAATGACTTGGAATCATAATATTATAACCGAATAATTATGTTTTTGACTTTGTCTTTTTTTATTATGACCTCAAATCTGATTTAGTATCTCATGATTATGATATCATAAGTCTAATTAAGTATCTTATCATTATGAACCTGTAATTAGGACCTTAGTATCTTGTAATTATGACAGCATATGATTTAGTTATTCTCAGTTATGACCGCCTAATTTTATGTTAGTTTCTTCTAATAATTACTTTATAGCTTCTACCTAGGAGTTTTGACCTTATAATATCAAGTAAGTATATTATCATTTTGATGTCATTATTGTGATTATCTATCCAATTATTATGATGATGTTTTGGATTGTTGTAATTATGACCTCATTATCTTATTATTATTATCTGTTATTGATGTGACTTCATAATTTGAATAAGTACATCACAATTATGTCTTCATAAACATGATTGAGTATCTCTTAATTTTGACCTAGTCTTTATGACTAAATTTCTTGCAATAATATTCTTAATATCATAACTTTACATAATGTACTTACGACTTCATTAGTGTGATCTACTACCTCACAACTCCTCCTTTGACAGTCATGACCTACTAAACATTTTATGGTGCAACTCCTGTGGAATTTAATTGAAACTATTAAAAGAAAATAATTCCCCTGACCTGATGTGTTTGTAACATTTCATGACATTATGAACATGTCCTGGCTCCAATCCCTTTCTTTTTTGTTCAAGAAAGGAGTAGCAAAAGGGACTCTATGCACTTATGGCGATTGGGCCCCAGATATTCTGTCTTTGCGCTACATTCAATTGAATGAAGGTTGAAAAGGATTTTCTAATCACTCAGTTTTTGCAAATTGAGTTTATATTTGGTAGGGGGGTTAGCCCTTATTTAAGATAATAGATAGATTCAGAATTTGGTTAAAGAAGAGACAGTTTGGACCGGGATGCAAGCAAAGAGCCACAGACTTAATTTGAACTTAGGCCAACTGCGTAGTACTTGAGATACATGGACACTGATGAGCTGCCAGAGCCACAATAATACGGCCCTGATTGAACTATTACTGCAAACCTTTCCAGAGCTTCACAGGCTTTAAGTTAGCTTCTGTCAATTAAATCTGACATTTAAAAAGCAAGAAGTGACATTTCAACTTCCTTCAGCTTTTAGAACTCATAACAGTATTGGTGAACATTTTGTTCTAAGTGCTACAACTCTGCATCACATCAACTCCACGATAGAGCAAAGGTGCACATTTCCTCAGATAAGCACAGCAGGAAAGTCACAAAGGTTGGACCATCATGTTAAGCTGTCATTCTTTAACTTAAACATTAATATTCTCTGCTGACAAAGATAAAAAAGACATTGACCATTGCTGAGTGATCATGAAAATGTCATCAAAGTTAAATTGACCCCCTTCCTGGGAGAAAACATTGTACTGGTGGAGTATAACATTTCTCAATGGCCCCCTGACTAATTGTAGATTGACTTTAATGTTCGCCATTGTAGATGTAACGCATGGGATTGTGTGCCCAACTTTGTTCTGCCTGGCCAGACCTAGCTCATTGTGGCTTGATGTTTCCCTCTTCATAGGCCAGAGATAACCAGAATGTCAGTGTGTGAATGTGGCTACAGCCTATAGCCTCTTCACATGGGACATGACCAAATACTGTCCATCAGCACCCCCATCTATCTATTCGCTTTGCCAGTAATGCCATTCAGGGTTGCAAGGGGCTGAAGCCATTTCCAGGGAAAGGGGGGCAGCGCACACCCTAAACAGGCAGCTCAACAGTCACAGGACTTACATACAGATCATTTTTGAGCTTAAACAGTTATAAAATTTTTGCTACAGGCAAGGCTTATCTGGAGGCAAAACAATTCTCCAGCCAGTGCTAGCTAGAAAGTTATTCTTGGTTTAAGACAATATGGGTCTCTAAATATAAGCAGTCACTGGTATTATGGGCCAAGAGTGTTCCCTGTAAAGTAAACACTGGCAAACTTGAGCAGACTGGCCAAATTTTAAGGCTCAAGCTATTTCTATCTCTCCTTATACCTTGGTATCCAGAGCACAGTAAGATTACTTTTTCTGACCCTTTTCCTGCCTGCTAGCCCGTGGAGTCACTTGTGTTTTTCTCATAGACTGTAGAAAGAATTGGATGAAGCCATGCGACATCAACTGATTGAGTATCAAAAGAGCTGATCAAAGGTGTTGAGGCGAAACTGTAAATCATGTCCCTTTTTCACAAACCAAAAATCCTCAATAAAATAAAAAAGGAGCTACATAATAAAATTCTGCCCCATCACAGTTAGAGCTGTGTTTTGAATCAGGCTGTAGAGATGTTAATTTAGGCTGTAAAAACCATCCATTTCCAGCTCCCTATCATAAGGCTTTCTTCACGCAAAATGTGAATTTCAGTTTGTTGGAAAATATGCCAAACCTCACGAAGAACTACTGAAGCACCCACAAGAAAAAGAATAGATTTTGGAGAGAGGAGGAATTGGTCTTGGTCCGTGCTGGGTAAAAAGACAAGTAAAGCCGGGCAGGCTCAGCAATAGGAGGGCCATCACCCTGACGTCGTGGTGAAACTTTCCATGTGTGGCTCCAAAGGATGTAATGTATAGGTGTGTCTATATTTTGGACTTTTCTAGGACATTTAGCGTCCTATTTTCAAGGACAGGAGGAAGACAACAATTGTAGAAATTTCCAGCATGGTTAATCGTGGGTCGAGAGGGCAGAACATTCAATCAACCAATCTCAAACTTTATTTGTATAGCACCAATTCATAACAAGCGTTATCTCAAGACACTTTACAATAGAGCAGGCTGAAGACAAAGTCTTCAGTTTAGGGATACACACACACACACACACACATATATGTATACATACATATGTGTATATATATATATATATATATATATATATATTAATACCCAAGATGAATCCAATACGGTGGCAAGAAAAAACCTCTGTTTAGCAGTAGGAAATCTTGAGTAGATCCAGTCTCATGATGAACAGCCACCCACACTGTGTTGCAAGTGTGAAATTTAGCTTAAGGCATGATGTGAGCATTTTTTTGGGTTTGGTGCGAACACAGCTTAATACCTTCAGGATACCTGCAGCCAGCCACAAGTGGACACTGAAGGTACCACAGTGCTAGTGCTTTTGCCACCTGGTTTTATTCCATTTTTACTTTATTTTGCCTTCAGTTAATGCTACAACCTTACATAAGTCAGGCAACTCGTGTTTGTCGTGTTTATTAAGGAAAATAAGAAGTGATATCATTTTGGTGGCTTTCCGAATCTGGATGCCGATCTTTTTTTTTTTTTCTTTATGGATTTCGTTGACATTGCAAGATTGGGTCGTTTCCACATTATCTCTAATATCTCAAAAAAGTTCACTCTAAGTTTGTTCTGCATACATCTGGAGAATTTTTCAACCTAGGAAAATAACCAGAACCAATAATCTTGAGAAATGTATCCTCAAATTTATTATCATCCCAAATCTTCCTCCAGGGTTGATCTGCCTCTACAAACAGAGAAATGTATGCCATTTGCCGCATCTTATCACACTGTGTCTGATTTTCACATTTTCATTATTTAATCCTCACAGTTTTTAGCAGATTAATTAATTCATTAAACCTGGACAAAAACACAGTTCTAGTTCACTGCAGAAGTGTCTGCTTTATTCTTTAGTTTGTCATGGACGTGCATGTGCTACAGCTACGAGAGAATCTACATCACCTTAATCCCCCATGATGCACGGCAGATAGCAGACAGGGTCAAGAGCCTTTTAAAAGAATGACAAGGCATTATTACACAAAGCAAAGCCCTTTAGCACCATTAACACCCCCACCCCCAGCACACAAGCACATGGCAGATAGATTTGTCTTACTGCCATGCTAGCAGATGGATCCTAAAACAGCAAGAATACTTATAGAAAATAACAAAGAGCTATAGGGTATCTGCTGAGGCCTGCTCTCATTAAAGACAAAACCAGACGATGTGTGTTAAAATACTATTTGTAACTGAAACCAACGTCCACCCATGTGGATTACAAGTGCCAGACAGTAAAGGAACAGTGGTGGGTCCAGAAGCAATAGTGAAAGCACAAGATGGACATGACACCCAAAGACTTTGACCTTTGCACGATGACCTCCAATCTCTAATCCAATCATCCTCATGTCAGGCGAGACATTTGCACTATACAAATCTTTCAAAGATATCTTAAGGTAGCACATTTACACACAGTGGATGATCATTAATCAGTTGTGTTTGAACTTACCCTCCAAATTCTACTCGGCTCATCCCAGAGTCAGAGTGAATATTCGTGCAAAACTTGAACTAACCTCCATAAAAGTCAGATCCTAAAATCTCCCCTGCTGTCAAACAAAAAGATGTTTTGTCTGACCACAGCACATAAGAAAGCAGAGTTTTCCTCCATGCAGATGCCTTATCTCCAATGGTGACACATTGTGGACAGTATAAATAACAGCAGTTTTGAAGAAAGGATTTGTAAAAACACATATAAGCAGCAGATTATTCTTCGATCTGAGTGACCCTGTTATTGGTTTTGGGGTCAAGGGAAATATGTCCAGAAAAGCGGGCCTCTACTTTTGACACAGCTACACTTATAACCCAGTCAATGAGCACACAGTCAAAATCACACGGTCTGCCCACTACACTCACCTAATACCCTGTCAGGGTAATGCTGCTAAGCCCTGATGGAATATATTCCTGCAAAGCAATTGCATTTGTGCTCCAGACACTGACGCTTTGTGCAAAATCTATCATGGGCAAAAATAGATCCATTCCTGGTGACCCAAAGAATGATCTTAAACCTTTTATATGTACGGTACAGAGATCAGGCTGCTACTCACACGAAAATACAACAGTCTTACATGCTTTTTAAGGGTTCTTTTATTGCTCAAAGTCTGTAGAATATAATGTGATTACTCTCTGCAGACATAAGCCCGACATAAGCTATATTACCACAGAACATTGAGTTCAGAGGAACTTGTAAAGCTTGGCATTTTTCATCTATTTCGCTGATTTGGGTACAGTATGTTTCATAATGTTTGCTGGCGAAGCTTTACATCAGGACATGTACTCACTTTGTAATGTAAACAGATGCTATTTTTATGTTGTAGATTAGGGTGGGATGTCCTACTTTGTTTCACAAAACTGCAAATTATGTCCTCAGGTAAATCCTCTGGAGGGATAAGAGCCATGCAAGCAGCTCTGTGATGAAGAAGTCGTGTTAGATGATGCATAAACATGCACCAAATTACAAGACAAGCAGATGAGTGGAGGCTGCAATATTTACATGTGCATCCATTACCACCCGATTACCTATACCCCTGTATACCATTTGAGGTCAGGGTAAGCTTGAACCAATCCCAGGTGACATTGGACAAGAGGTCAGGTACCCTATGGACTGGTTGGTAGGTAATTATAGGGCTGACATACAGTATTGCTGCTGTTGGGCACAAACCTCCCATTTATAAAACTGCTCCTTCTCAGGAGATGAAAGAAATGCTCTACTGTTAACAGATGGACTATTGTATTGTCCTGATTACAAATTCTTTTTTTGTACTTAATTTGGTTAAATGTTTATTAAACCCACTCTCCAACATGGAAGAAGACCAAAAGTACTTTTTAAAGAAAAAAAAATTAAAATATAAAAACTGGAGACAAGGGGGCCCGGGTCGGGCAGCGCCTTTCTGTGTGAAGTTTGCATGTTCTTCCCGTGCATGCGTGGGTTCTCTCCGGGCACTCCGGCTTCCTCCTACAGACCAAAAACACGCTTGTTAGGTTAATTGGTGACTCTAAATTTCCCTTAGGTGTGAGTGTGAGCGTGAATGGTTGTCTGTCTCTATATGTTGCCCTGCAATCGACTGGCGACCGGTTCAGGGTGTACCCCGCCTCTCGCCCAATGACAGCTGGGATAGGCTCCAGCCCCCCGCAACCCCGAAAGGGATAGTCGGTATAGAAAATGAATGAAGGAAACTGGAGATAAGAGGTTTTGCTTAACAGAGACGATGTAGACCATTTGCAGACATGTCACTACCATGACAGACTCAAATGCATTTTAACCAATTATCACTGCAGAGATGCATTTTTGAGCCACTCAAGTAACAGAAAGTTCAATTAATATAGAACAAAAATGTCACTGAGTCCATCAGATCAGTTTGATTGCTTTAAGAAGACTCACAAACAGAAAAACGAGCATTGACCGGACTAAAACAGTTGCTGCACAGCAGTCAGACAGCTTGTGGATAGTCTGTTTACAGTCAAGCTCACAAGAGGAAAAACAACCACTGCCAAGTGTGATACTTTGGTGATATTTCCAGATATAATAGTCACTGTTTGTTTTTGATACACGAAGATACTTGTATGAACATGGAGTATACACAGCAAAAATGTCTGCTGATGGAGATTTAGCGGGTTTGAGGGATAAATGGCAGAACCTCAATGAAAACTGGAAGACATGAGAATTTCCAGGTGACCTGTGCATGCAGGTGAATAAATTTGAGGATACTTAAGAATGTGTGTAAATCTGCAGTCTGTGGCTTTCATGCAGATCCTCATTGCTGTAATGAACATTTTTTACTTTTACGGACAAAAATCAACATTTTTCACACTTTAAAGACAAATCAGGAGGGACATAGAAAGTTCCTCTTCAAAGTAAGAATTCCGCTCACACTGGTTGTTTATTGGATAAAGACACAGCCATGTTTTCTAATGATATGTTTGCTTGGCAATTGTTAGCAGTAGCGTTAGCCCAAGAAGTGCTACTGATGCAAATGATAGTTTAAGCTTCATAAAATGTCTCACAGAGATATAAGGAGGACATTCAAAGCCTTGTTAGTATAGTTCACTACACAGGAGTAGATAACTATGGTTGTAATTATGGAACATTTTATTCATTAGGCACAAACGTCCATTAAGTTACATGCTGAACGGCATGCCAAAATGGAACGGAGTGTGATACCACGTGCAAATGGTGAATAGACAGACAATCATTTTCAAACACTACCACCTAAAAAGCAATTCAGATTCACCAGTTAACCTGACAATCATGATTTTGGTCTGTGGGTGGAAAGCGAAGTGCTCACAGAAAACCCATGTATGCATGAGGAGATCATGTAAACTCATCACAGAAAGGCCCCAGGCTGGGGGGTCATTCCACCAACAGCGCTACATCCTGCAACACTGTGCAGCCCCTCAACTAAACAATTATTTATGAATAAGAACATGTTCAAGTGCCAACCAGTGCTTACTGCTGAAAGTCAAAGGAAATGCTGGCATCATATGTGTAAAGGAGATTTCCACCACCTTCTATGTAGTCAGAAGAAAAAGTGACAAATCGTGCTCAATCGTTTTAGAAGATATTTTAAACATCTTTTGGGATTTCATCCTGTGCTGCATCTTTTCACAATTCTCAATTTGAACTCTCTTCTGTTATCAAAATTTAAAAGTGCAAACAATGAAGAACACCATTTGAGGGACAAGACCTACCTCCAGTCATGATGCTACGCTAGGCCCTCCAGTGGACCTGGTTTTGGAGGATTCAGCAAACCTGCAGAGCAGAGATTACTGCTCAACTATGCCTCGACAACACGGATAGATGCAGCTGGAGGCATTATGTTGTCTGGTTGTCTGTCTGCTAGTCCCTCCGTCTGTAGGGCTTAAATACAAGGACAAACTTTTGGAGTCTTGTGGTCATGCTTTGCTGGTCAGTTGGTTTGAAGTCAAAGGTTGAAGTTTCAAGTCAAGAGCCCCCTTTCCATTGTGTGGCCTGATTTGGTTCAGTACAGTTTGATAGGTTTGGAGCGATAAACTCTTACCTCGTTTGGATTTCCATGGCCAGCTGTACCTTTACTCAAGGTCAGGGATGTGAGCCAAGAAGAAAGGGTGGTACTAACCATTTAAATGCGTGATGTTACAGCAGTGCAGCACAGTAAAGCACCTGAATGAGAGCACAACTGTAAACAAAGAGCAAAAATTGAGGACTTCCAGCACTCCAGTACTCCATGTAAAGTGCATTGTTTTGTGCAATATTCTTCACAGCAACAGCAGTGAACAAATGTCTCTAAATCCCTGGCTTACTTGAACTTGGCACATCACATGGTTTTGTTTAAGCTGCTGTCACATGGGAATCGATGATTTTTGGGATCAATCCACAGACTGCAGCTCTTTTGGCTCCACCCTTCAGGCTCTATTTGGTATATTTGACACCCCTTCAGAGGGGTGCCAAAAAGTGGGTACTTTCAAACTTCTCCACTGGTCACTTTCACCCTCTCTTGATGTCTTAAGTTGATATGATAAGATTTTCAAGGTCATAGATATAAGGTTGTGGTCATTGACTCTCATGATAACCCTATGCTTGTTAATGTCTACTTGTAAAACCTGATGCCACAAAATACTTAAAGGGATTTCCTTCAAACATTGCAAGTGTGTACGGCTAAGATTATGCTGGCCACAGGTCAAAATCATGTGGTGTACAGGTCAACCTTTGCTTATAAATGCACCATCTTAAGAAAGCTTTTTGAAATTTCCGTCAGGCTTTGCACATCCGTCCCCTCCCACTAAAGGTGACCTGATTAGATTTTGGAGGTCAAAGATGTTAGCCATCAAGTTCACCACCTGCTTGTGATCACAGGATTTTCTTTACGTTTTGCACAGAAGTCCAATTTGACTCAAGGACACACTGATAGGAATTTGTGAGAATGCTGATATGAATGCTACTGAACTGCCTCTAATGTCTTCTATGAATATTGATAAACTGATTACATTCAGGAGGTCTAAGGTCAGAATCCTATCCTGACACACCCCATGGACTGTTATGGACAAAATATTTAAATAGCAACAGTGTTTGAGAGTGGGCATTAAAAAGCATATCCGGGAGGTGATTGGAAAATCACCCATCAATCATGTTCATAACAGGCCAATCAGATAAAGTAGTAGGCGAGCACTACATACTTGGTGTAAAGTACAAACTTTTGCCAAAACATACCTGAAGTGAAGTGGAAATCTTTCCTATCGAGAAATGTTTTCAGTGTTGTTTGTTTTCCATTTGATAAAGATGTGAGAAAACTGCTACTGAAGCTGTCAGCATCCATGCTCATCTCTGTACAAGCAGTCACTTCCTGCAGTCATCTCGTTCATAAATCCCACCTCCTCCTTGCTTAAAAGATGTTGATTGTGTCGAGGACAGTTGTTACAGACTGGAGCTTGGCAAGATAGATTTGCCTGATTACAGACATTGAATCAAGTGGATTCGGCTGCACTGCAAGGTTATCAGAGGCCAAGAGACACACAACTGTAAAATATACTGGTAAGTCATAAAAATCATCATGCAGGAGTTCAAGTATTTTATGATTTTGAAACTATATTCAGCACACAGTACTTAAACCTTTTAGCTATGAAACTTTGCCTGTTGCTTAAAAGCATGGTTTTATGTTATATAACAAACTTAGAATACATTAGTTCTCATCAATTTTTAGAAACTTGAATATCAATGAACACAAGCATGAAAGGCAGGGCTTAAAGAGGAGCAAAAAGACTTTGTGATTAAAATAATCCAATCTACATCAGTGATTAATTAAATTCCAAGACCGAAAAGTAGGTTGCTCTGATTTATCTCTGTTTATTTTACCCCAGATGTGTATTTGTCATAACAAAACAGAGAGAGCAAGCATTTTTAAAGAAGAGCCCCCCTGAGTGGAGCCCCCACAGACAGACAAGATTCATGGTGCTTCATTGTAACAATTCCTCTGAGGAGGTTGTGATTTTTTTTTTTTCTTTTGGAGAGATTGAGTGGATAAAGACGTGACATCTCTGCTGACATCTCATTAATTCATAAGCTGTCCCCAGTGGCAGAGGCAAGACAGGAATAATGTTTTAGTTTAGAACTGCGGCAATTTCCCTTGTTAACATCGGGGTGACAAAGCAGCACCTTGTAATGAGAAGGTTGGGGGTTTTCATGCTGAACAAATAAAACCAAAGAATGTGCTGAAGAAGTGTGTGTCCCCTCAAATATCAGTATAACACTTGAGACTAAATACATTGTAGACAACTCACTCATTCTTGCTTGCAGGGCTGTTGAGTACAGTGGGCATAAAAGAAAATGATACAAACATTTTACTGACAAACAAACAAGCAAACAAACAAAAAACTGGCAGTTATTTGCCTCTGCAAGGAATACAACTGCCAAATTGTGAAAGTATGGTGGTGGGCTAAAAAAGGTCCAGGGTAGTTTTTGTGGTCACATATTTCTGACAGGAATGTTGAAACATGAGAGCAATAACATTGATCTCTGACCTTGTACCTCCAAATTGTGACCCTTTTATCAACAAGTGAGAGGAAATTTGTACCAAGTTCTACAGAATTCCTGAAGACTTCCTGAAATATTAAAGGGATAATTGGGGGTTTTGTGAGGTTGTATTAGAGACATGGTATTAGCCTGAACATTAGCCTCAGTGACAGAGGTCTGCGACTGTGCACGTAAGCAAGGATGATACATTGCTTCAGATGCATATGCAGCCATCCCTTAAAGGTCATGAGCAAGGGTTGATTAAGAGAACCATACTCTTTTGACCTTGTCCCTCTAAAATCTCCCCAGGTCATCCTTTAGTCAGATTTAACATTTGGGAGGCGAGAAAAGAAACAGTCAAAACATTTGAGATGTTGCATTTACAGGAAGGGGTGAACATATTTCTTGCCGACCACTGACCTTACTCCAAAATCGAATTAGTTCATACATAGTTAGAGAAGACATATGTGCATAACAGAAATCCCTCAAAGATCTTTTCTGATTTCACATACACAAGCTAAGGATGACCAGACAACAATCTGTGACATTTACTTTTGACCTTTGACCTTCGAAATCTAATTAATCTCTATGTTATGGTAAATGTGTTATTTCTGTGATATTCATTCACAAGATCATGTTCACATGCAAAAGACAAAGTTAAGATCCATGACCTTGACCTTAAACCAGTGAATTCAAAGCCTGATCTTTACTCCTTTAGACAAAGTGGACCTTTGTTCCAAGTTTGGTGCTTGAGCTACTTTTGAACTATGACCCTTAAAACAGCACTAAGTAAGATTCTGGCTTTTCAGCTCTCTAGGGGCCTCTATGGTCGTTGAGTGTAACTGCACGGTCGTAAAACAGAGCACCTCACACCAACATGCATTTGTTGACATACAGAGGGAGGAGAAGCGAGCCGATAGGACATCCCGAGAGACAAATAAACCATGTGGACTGATCAGGTACAGTCTGATCATGTTTCTATTTGAATAAATCATCATGTACTTACAAGTCCAATAGTAGCAGGGCTAAATTAGCATCGGTCAGACGTCCTGCCTCGTCTTTCAGCTCACGCCAGTGCCATTGCTGAAACATTTGGGAAACACCAATAATATCTCAAAAGTTGTATAAAACATCAACTGTATTGCACTTGATGTCTAGAAAAATAACATGAAACAAAATATGTTCTTTCTGTGTTTTAAGAAACATTTTCCTGTTGACCTTCAGGGCGTCTGTCGTTCCATGTTGAGCTCTTGCATTTGAAATGGGAGCAGGGATTTGTCTTAAAGCAGGGGCTCAAATTGTAGGTATAGGGAAAAAAAGGAGGGAGAGAGAAAGAAAGCCTTGTCTCCTTCTCTCCTCGTGTCTCCATTCTCCCCCCGTAGAGGGTTCTCCCAGAGGCAGCAGGGAGAGGAACTCGTGGCATTTACCAATCAGCAGAAGCTTCCAGGCAGGATGCAAGGAGGATAATGGGGCTTCCTGGGCAGCCTGGGATTAAGGTGGATGTAGGCCATGACAGGAGGCCGCTCCACCGCTCAGGACTCACTGTGAGACTAAAACTTTTCTCTGAATAAAGTCCTGCCTGGGTCCAAGCTCAGAGGATCAAATCCTTTTTTTTAGCCTCTTACTTTGAACCAGTGAATAACATACACATGTCTCAGTGGATCATGGTGACTGAAAAAAGAGAGAAGTAGTCAGGCAAAGACAGATTTCTCTTTAAAATATCTGAACACATGACAATGTTAGAAACACTTGGGAGATTAAAAGACAGAGGCCTCATGACAGTAGGAATAGGTACTTCAAACAAGGGAGTTTTGGATCTGAAATGTGCATATATAGGATTATCTCTATAGAAAAAACTGCTACAGTGAGCAGAATAAAGTGACATACTTCAAATGTACCTTCCTCAGTGTAACAAAGTTTAGCACTAGCTTATATCTGCATGAACTTTTCTCCACATAGCCTCCACATAGCCTCTCAATCAAATTCAAGCTGAAAATGCTGAAAATAATCAGCCTTTCCTTAATGGAAACTTTTTGGACCTATTCTCAAAAGTAAAGCATGATGTCAAAAGTTAGTAGCCAGTGGATTGAAAGTAGCCCTCCTACATTTTGCTATCTTGATGGAGCACAACCCCAGAGCAAAGCCTGATGCAGATCATGTGTCCAATATAAAGGGACAGTTTTGGGATTTTGGAAGTGTGGTTGTATGAGGAGCATATCAAAAGCATAAACACTGGCCACAGTGTAAATCATCAGCTCTGCCTCAGTACTGGCAAAAAACCCAAGGCTTTATTTTGCTGCAGATAGGGTCAAGAGCTCTGCAGAATTCAACAAATTTATGGTGAAAACAGCCCCAAGTGAGTGTGCGCTGAATTTAACTGGAGACTGATGGTAGATTGTGTTGTTTTGATCAGGTCTGGAGATGTCCATCTATCAATTATCTATACCGCTTACCTTTTGGAGTTGCGGGGGCCGGAGCCTATCCTAGCTGACATTGGCCAAGAGGAGGGGTACACCCTGAACCATCACCAGCCAATCGCAAGTCCACAAAGAGAGACAGACAACCAGTCACACTCGCATGCATACCTAAGGGCAATTTGGAGTCACCAATCAGTGCCCAGAGAGAACACATGCATGCACCAGAAAGGCCCTGACTGACACAGGAATTGAACCAGAAACCTTCTTGCTGTGAGGCACACTGCGCCACCATGCGCTCTAGTACTGGGATGTTCATAAATAAAATGTCCTTATCAATAAAGGATGAAATATGATCAGATGTTCAGATATATATTTAATATAGACCCAAACAAAGAGAAAATCCTTTTGTGTCTTTACATGTTCAACATCTGTTGTAAGTGCCAGAACGGCACCAGTTAACACGATCACTTTTGACACTGTAACAGCCAGCCAGCAGCAGGGACATAAAAAAGAGCTCTACAAGATATGGGATAAGATACATAGGCCTGAAAGAGCGCATAAATATTGTACTCAAGTAAAAGTGCAGTTACTTTGTAAAGTTTTATTCATATACAAGTAAAAGTAGTATACTATGGATCCACTCAAGTAAAACTACTTTAGAAATGAATGTTTTGAGTCAATTCTGCTGTGGCATGTTGAAAGAACAGCTGCAGTGGGATCAGTCAACCAAGAATCAATTTATAATAATGTAGGGTATATTAACATTAGACTGAAGTAAGACAGTCATAGCCCAGATTAGCACTTTGCTCTTAAATATTTTTGAGGTTATATCCTAAATTTATCAGTGAGAATATTTTGCCCACACTTTGAGTCACAGTTTTGTGTTGGCACACTGTTTTGAAGAATTGTAACTAAGTACAATAAATCACAACAAAACACATATGCAACTAAAAGTAAAAGCACTGGTTTACAGATCTAACAAAAGAGTATGTGTACACAAAAAGCTATTCACCTTTATTAAATTGGGTAAATATGTCTTTCCACCCTTTTAAACAAATTAAGAACCTTTCATAGCTAGATAAGCCTGAACTTCTTGTAAATTATCCTACTAATCATTCAAAGAATGTAACAACAATGTAAATCACCATAAGCATCTCCTCTGTTACTGTTTCTAAAACCACAAACGCCCTTGTTTTGCCCCCAGAACTGTCTCAGGCATCAGTAATGTATTGCATTATTTTTTTGTTACACTCCCACACTGACATCTTACTCACATTTCCCCCTTTTTCTCAGAAATGTAAACTGTATCTCTGTATTAATCTTAAGATATTTGCACTGTTTTTAGCCACCAGTGTGCACACCTAACTGCTGTGACATAATTATGATGTCTACTCCAAAGTGCTTGATGTGATTCTTGCCAGATGAACTGGTGAAATGAGTCCTAAAGATATGTGAAACAGTCCATCTGGCATGTCAGATCATATCCGCACTGCTGCATGATGTGTCTGTGTTATTAAATAATCCATAAGCAAACTCTCTGACTGAGAAATAAAAAAGCTGCTTTGTGGTATCCGTGTCTCTGTGAGCTTGACTGCATCACAAACAAGTTTGGACAGTCCTGACAATTCAGTCGGCTCAGTGTGGAGCGGAAGCCTTTTGAAGTGATCGTTTGATCTGAAACCCTGCAGAGTTATAACCTGACTCTCCACAGATGGAGGCTCTCGCCTGTGGCGCCGAGGGCTCTCAGGTGTTTCCTCCTTCTGTTCTGTTTGTGGAAAGAGTCCCCCGGGTGATTCCCTGTGTCCCCTCAGACAGTGGAATCTGCGTGGGAATCTTTTTTCTTAATCATCGAGGTCTTTTTTACCTTTGTCTCATTTTGACATCGAAGGAGTTTAACTGTCATTAAGCATGCATTCATGAAGACAAAGACTGTTGGTCATTACAGAGGGTACACACATGATGTCTCTGTCAAAAGATACTGACAAATGACAGACAACAGCAATCAGCAGTATGCAGTCAGATACTTTAATTTAGCTGAAAACTTTCCAGTTTTTGACTTTTACTGTCTTATAATAATCACTGTGAGCAGTTTTGAGCCTTAGCTGATGCTATAAAAATATTTAGAGCTGTAGCATCAGGTTTATGACAATGAAGCCATGATGTTACAACTGCTATAACATTACTGTGTATACACACATTTAGATAATGATAAATATGAACCACACTTTTCTTTTGCGAATGAGATATAGTTAAGCAAATCAGTAATAAACTTAAAGATCAATATATCATATTAGACAAGGCACGGGGTCAGAAGATTGTGCTTTTATGAGTGTAGCCTACATAAAACCTACTGAAGGCTGATCGCAACGGCTGATTTAACAGTTAATGATTAAAAATAGTTCAATCCACAAATTTTTATCACAAATGATTTTTTTTTATTTAATATGACTTCTTTTTTTGGCCCAATATTAACATTATAAACACATATTTTTTTATGAAATTGAAATATCCAGCGACCTAGGGGGACACATTAAAAATAAACGGGAGGCAACAACAGTTAATCTGATGCTAAAACAGTGTGCTCAGAGAAACCTGGGTCACACTGATACAGGTTTGCTCACTAAAGTCTTTTTCCTATGACTTAGGCCAATAAATGCCCAATTGTAGACATATCTTTATGGCTCAAAAACTTAAATTGAGTCATTATAAAACATACAAACATTTTTGGTGATTAGGCCAGCATCACTGCGTCTTTGAGCCAAATTTGCATTTTTTTCCAAAATGGTGGATTTTGGCTCCTGTTTGGCGACAGGGCTGGAGTCAAGACACTTTTTTCCTGAAATGATGTCCAGTGACCTCGGGGGTCACATTGAAAATAAACGGGGGGCAACACCAGTTAAATGGATGCTAAAAAAGTACACCCACACTGATAAAGTTGTAGTCACCACAAGCTTCATCCTATGATTTGGGCCAATAAATGCTGAATTATAAGCTTAACTTTATGGCTCTAAAACTTGAATTTAGTCAATTTAAAACATATATCAGCTCAGAATCTACATTTTCAGTAATAAACATCTTCAAAAATAATAAGGCCATTTGAAAATAGCTAAAAAAAAAAAAAACGGATATTACTTTCTGCCTCTCAGCAGGTGGAACTTCTAGTCTGGCACACATTTGTGATGTCAGTGCATACCCTCTTTGAAGGTGAGCAACAAATGTCAGCAAAAACACTTTCAGTGGTTAAAATGTGTATTTTAAATGTACTGCACATTCTTGAAATCAGTACATTTTTGTACTTCAGAGGCACCTCAAAAAGTCTGGGATATTTTGTTCACATACCATAATTTATTTTATCTCCCCAGATTGGTCTTTGCTTGGAACATGGTTGTGTTCATAAAAGAATAAAAGAAGAAGAGCTTCATATCTGTATGAAACCCCACCATGCCATCAGTGATCTGCTTTGATTTATTAATGCTCCTAGCCTTAACCTACTGCCACCTCCCCCTGACTGGATCCTCAATGAAATATGTATGTATGATGCATGACAACAGGATGTCAAAGAGGAACCTGGAGGAATGCCAGTGGGAAGGTGAGGGGGAAGAGTCTTTGTGCCAGGAGTCCTGATCTCATTTAAAAGGTCAGATCAGGTGAACCCCCCGCTGACATCAAATCTGTGAGGGGGACTAAAGTGAGAAATACATCAGAGAGAGAGACTAGCATGGGGGAAGCAGTCTTTTAATATATATATATATATATATATATATATATATATATATATATATATATACATATATATACACACACACACACATATATACATATGTATATACATATATACATATATACACATAAATATACATATATACACATATATATACACACACACATATATATATACATATATATACATATATATACATATATACACATATATATAAATATACATATATATAAATTTATAAATATATATATATATATATATATATATATATATATATATATATGTGTATATATATATACATATATATATATATATATGTATATATATATATATATATATATATATATATATATATATATATAAATATATATAAACCGAATAAATTAATAAAAATCTCAAAAAGATTTAAATGACTCACAACTGTCACCAAGACTACTCTTTATAACAGTGATTCATAATGTTTTCATATAAAGCTGCAGTTGGTTAACTGAAGGTGTCATCACTTACCTACATGTCTCCTTGTCTGCTTCCTGCTGTATTTGCGGCTGCTTTGGCCAAAAAGTGACCTCAACTCTGTGTCTTCAGCAGAAAAATGTAAAATGTTTAAACTTTCAAGCAGCACGTCTCAGTCTGTTTTTCCTCACCTGTTTGTTCTGGGCATACAAACAACAAGCAAAACCTTATTTTACCTTGTTACTTCTGCCAAGGAGAATATGTTTTTGCTGGCGTATGTTTGTTTGTTTCTTTATTAGCAATATTACGCAATAACTACTGGGTGGAGATGTTGGTGATGGCCCAACTTAGAAATGATTAGATTTTGGTGGTGATCCAGATAGCCACCACTGGCAATTGATTGTTTTTGCTCAATAACTGGCTAACTAATAATGATGTCAGTGTTCATAAGCATCAGTGTTTCAGCTCCAGGACATTGGCTATGTCCACATGTAGGCAGCTGTCTTTAACAATGGTGTGTTTGTCCTCGTTTTCAAAGAGAATCCTGTCTGTGTGTGAAGTTTGATGACATCTATGTCAACAAAAAAAATGTAACAACGCATTAAAACACTGTTAAATGAAGTTTATTCCCATGTTACAAGGCCTGTAATATTCATTTTTATTTTGTAATTTCTACACAAGAGCACCTTTATTTTCATATCTATTCCATCCGAAAGGCTGACAGGTGTTACCATCAAACTTATGGCTATGTTAAAGGGATAGTTCCGTTTTTTTGAAGTGGGGTTGTATGAGGTCAATATAGTATATACCATATAGAAAGTTCTCTCCTCTCCCTCAGTAAGCCACAATTTGAAAAATTTTGTGACGCAGAACCAGCCGCAAACAGAGAAGTATTGCACCAAATTCAAAGGGTATTTTCTCCGCCTACAAAAACTCCCATCAAAAAATAATACCACACTTTAAGAGTATGCTACCTAGACATTTTTTGAGTGCATTAACTTTTTGGAAAAATAAAGTTTATCATGAACTAATCGACTCATGTCACGTATTATAAGTGTGACATCACCCTGAGGAGAGGTCAGCGCATTTTTGAGCCCAAAATGCTGTAAACTGATTTTTGGCAGGAGATTTCAAAACGTACTATTTTAGTGAGTGAACTAAACTTTACATGTGGACAGAAGGCCAAAATGCACAGGAAAAGCTGCTTTTCAACAATTTTTGCCTCCATGTGGACATAGCTTTTGTTTTCAAGTGCTGCCATCACCAGAAAGTAGATAAATAACGCATGACACCACTGTGATAACTTATTTGACTCTGCTGCTGCCTCTTTTTAAAAGGTTTATTTGTGAAAACATCATGTAGAGCTGCCAATCAGTTAATTTACTGAGTCAGGGATCATTATGCATTGTATTATTTCATCATGGCAGATTTCCTAAATAAATTTAACACAAGGTTGACAAGCCACTGAGCTAATAACTTAATAAGCTGTAATCATGTCTCGCCTGATGTGAGATTTCATATTGTGTAAGTCTGTTGTCATTTTGAATTAATTAAATTTAGGCTGTAGTTTACTTAAGGGTGCAATGTGTAGAATTTGGCATTTGAGCGACATCTATGGTTCAGATTCTAGAATGAGCCCGACCGTAACCAAAACATCACATTGCTAAGCAATGGAAGCCTGTGAAGACCAAAAAGGATCGTGAACACGGCATCATTTACTAACGTGACAAGGTTTGTAACCATTATTTTTATAGATTATAGGTCAGTTGTTGTCCTCTCTCCTCTTCTTCGCCTGCATTCCAGGTAGATTTCAGAACCAGCGGACAGATTCGCGTTTCGTAGACAACATGGCGGATCATTAAGTCGGCCTACATGAACGCAGCCCATGGTAATGTACATTTTTTGAAGCTTTTTCTCTTACTAAATAAAAATAAAACAAACGTTTTATGGGGATGATTGTATTCCTATTTTGATAGACTTTACATACAAATAGAAACATTATATCCCATAATCACTGTTTCTGTTTGGCGAAATGCTGCCAAATTCTACACACTGCACCTTTAAGCTTTAGCTAGCCTTTGGGCAAATACCAGGGGTCTAAATGTTTGCTGTGAGAAGGAGCATGGCTGATAGGATTGCAAGCCAGGATGATGTTGATGTTTGTCAGGAGGTTTAAGACCTCAGCTGAGGGGCACTACCAGATATTTTGGGCTCCATGAAAAGACATCAGATTGTGACTTATCCCATACCAGCTCTGCAAAATTTCTCAAACTATGCATCTGTAAAGAAAACTGATAAATAAATATGATGTTAAATATTTTCTTATAAACCACCTATAATTATTACAGCTAAGTTATTCTGTTTAGAAACACAAATGAGTGTCAGACAGTGGAGAAATCATTATTCAGCTTCAGTACTTCATGCATGGGGAATTAAACTAAGTACTATACAGACCTTCCTGAAGTTTGGACCAATTTAATAATTTTCAATATTTCTATTTATGTAATAATCAGAACTTATAAATCCCTGATCTTTTGACCATCATTGTCAGAAGGCCATTTTTTTTTCAATTTGAAAGGTACTAATTGTAATAAAAATATACATAGCTCTCATGAAGGTAATGACCATTGAAGGTAAATAATATATATTAAAACTCAAATGCGCTTACTTTATGACAGAATTCAGGCTAGGGCCAGACATGTTTTTATGTAAGATATTAACAGGTTGTGAATATGCCAAATGCATAAATTTGAGATTTACAGAAAATATTAAAACTCATTATTCTATATTTTACTGCTGTTTTGATATTATCATGGCAGATTTTGTCAGTTTTTACTCGTGGACATACATTTTTTGATTGCTGAAATAGACTTTAAAACTTGTGCAGATCATACATTTGTCTTTCTCAATAACCTGTTTTATAAGAACCAAATGTTTTAACTATTTGGTACAGCAGAAATATAAACAAAACTAATATTGTCTAATGTAATGGTGCCTGACCTTTTCTCTTGAAGCATCCTCTAATTATGGGAATTGACAAGATCTTATGAAAAGTAATGCCATTATCAATTCTGCGTATTGATCAGTTACAATTCCCTAATTGATTCTGGGTATTTTCTCTTTGGGAGTTGGCCTACATAAAATTTCAGTGGCGACAATATCAGACACATTTAACTCATGACATTAACAGCCATGCTGCCATTGATATGGATGATATGGATTCATTGAGGGCACTGTTACTGATTCTCAGCTTGAATTTGTATGCGATTTACATCCCTACCTCTAACTGTACTAAAGAGGGGTCGAGGCCTACATAACTGTAGAAAATAAAGACCGGTTTTATTCGCTTTTATGAGTAAAATCAAGATATAATGCCCTTCAAACACAGTATTGCCTTAGTGTGCTATCATTGTTTTAGATAATACATGCAAACCAAATTTTGACAGCCTCAAGGCTGACAGACCCTCCCCCCATGAGACCCTCTGGCTTGGACCCCAGTTTGTTACTGAAGACTCTGGTAAATGCTCAAAAGGGCCTCTTTTCATATACAGTGAGTGTTATTATATGGAGGTAAACCTTTTCAAAAGATGCCTGAGTGTTACTCTTTTGAAATCAAAAAACAAGAGAAGCATGGTATTTCTCATGTGAAGTGAAAAGAGATCTTTAAGGAAGAATAGCAAAAGGTTTGTGAATTGCTTTGTAAGAGTACTGGACCCATCATTTTTAGGGGCCCCCGTGAGTCGTGGGCCCTTAGGATCTTCCTAACTCCCTCCTTTATGCCCCCCTGTAGCAATGCATACTTCCACCTCTTTGTCTGGTATTAGGTTCACAGAAAGTCAGTTTGAAATATTTTCAACGTGGCCGCCATGAATTAGGCTCACACGCTCCCTTACGTGACCAGCAGTTGACATCACCAGGCTTCACGGCCTCCAGTCCATTTGCTGCACAAGAATGTCATCAGTGAAAATGAAGATGTGAACAGTTTCAGGAGTGTAATGACACACAGCTGTTGGTCCCTCTGCACCCTGTTGATGCTCAGCTTTTTCATTTCCTGCCTCCAGTCGTCTATATTATCCCCCCTCCTCTTCTTCCTCCTTCATCTTCTTTATTTCTCTCACTGTGAACCCAACTAAGGAGGCGCACTCTTTCTCTCCCCCTCCTGCTTCCTCACTCTCCCACATTCCTTTAAATTCTTCTCCCTCTCTCTTGTACTCTGTCTCTCTCTCTCTCCCCCTTGCTGCCTTCCTCTTCTTCTCTCTCTCTCTCTGTCTCCGGGGAGCCTGTTACAGCCCATATCTCAAAGAAACGGGCCATCCACCGCAGAAGGCCAGTGATTTCCATAAGTTAGAAGGAAAGGAGGGGGCCTCAAAGTGGTCTGCTGCATTGACAAACCCTATAAAAGAAGAGGGTGTGAACAAGAAGAACACAGGAGGGAATAGAAGTTAAGAAACACAGGAGAGACTTAAAAAAAATGGAGTACCTGGAGATGGAAGGTCAAAAGGTGTGAGTGTAGGTCCCTGACTTGTCGTAGTGTCCCCCAAAAGGCTTTGAAGAGTGTGGGATGAACTGTAAATGGGATGATGTAACCTCCCAGAGGGGTTAAGTAAGGAGTGATCACATATTCAAGGTCAGCCGCGTGAACACTGCAAAGTGTCCTCAGATGAGTTTGCAGCTTCATCCAGATCAACGCCACAGCACTCCCTTGAGCTTGAGTCTGATGGAGGGCCTGATAGTCCTGTGATCAGGGCCCTGGAGGAGGGACGGGGATACTCGAGTGTCACTAAGAGAAGGAGGAAGAGGGTGGAGGAGAGAGATGTGAAAATAAAGGAGACAGAGAGCTAACAGATGATGTGAGGAGGAAGGAGGCTGGAAAAGAAGAAGAGGAAAATAATAGGGGGACATGGAAAACAGAGGCATAGGGCTGGGAAGCGTTATCCAGTGTTGAAGATGTATCCAAACACTTTTAAATAAGATATGAAGTGACACAAACTGATGTGAACTGACATAGTTTCTCCTGTTCTCACTTTATCTGAGCGCTGCAGACTACAATAAGTAATAAAGTAAAAAAAAATGACATATGCTCAGTAATAAAAATTTGATTATGGCTCTGAAAATGCTAAAATAAATGGGTAATAATCATTTGATAGATAAGCAAAAATCTGCTGAAACTGATTACCTGCAGCTTTGTGGTAGCGTTGTTGTTTTCTGAGTCAAAAAGCTTTTCAGTAGCTTATTTATTTAATCCTCAAGTAGTGCTGTAGCGTCCCAACAAGCGACTTTAGTCCATGGCAAAGACAAGCACCAGCAAAGCAGCAGAGCAGTCACAGTCAAAGTCAAAAAATCCCTTTAGGGATGAGCGTGAAAACACACACTGTGAACCAAACACAGGTGTTTACAGAAAAAAAATAACAAATATTTTTAAAGTTATCAACAGTAAACAGAAGCTTATGTCCTATCTGCGGCCAACTGTGAGGCGCTCAATACAAGAGGAAACAAAGGACAAGTTGGGCCTCAGAGGGAAGGTGCTTATATTTCTGTATAGGGCGACCAAGGTGATCTTTTTGTGTCTTTGTTATCAGCGTAAGGACTAGTTATTTTACATTTTAGTTACAAAACATAGCCTTGGATGTCAAAGAAATATTTTTGCAAATTCGAATTTCAAGAGTAGGAAACCAAACTGATATAGGTCTGATTAAACACTTGAATTGAATTATCTCTGTCATGTCCATATGTTTTAATTTTAGTAGTTAATCCTAATGATTTAATTGAAATTTATGCATAAAAAGGAACCAATGTGTAAGCAGAGTCCATTCAATGGTTACTTTTGAAAGCAGACGTCATTTAGTGCTGCACAGTTTAAAAACATTTTAGCAATGCAACAAATGTGAAGTATATTTCATGAAATAAGCTTGGTTAAAAAAAGAAGAAAAAAAGAAAAAAAAGCACAAAAAATTAAGTCAAAATGAAGCAGTCCAGCTACATGTAAGAAAACTGTTAAAATAGAGAAAAAATCCTCTATGGCTCATATTGAGTGATTATTATTGTTGATGACAACAATAATAATCACAAAAATAATTCTTCAATAATTCCAATAACAACTTTGGTATAGTAATACATTTATATTATCATTATGTTTTTTTCTATAATATTTTAAATTCTCATCAGTCCCATTATTTCCATCATTTCTTTTCATATACCTGCTTCATAAATTAAAACTTGCATGCAGCTAGCGCCGTTTATTGTGTTACTCTAACTTAACTTTGGATTTCTTCTGAAGGGTGTGGCATTACAGTAGTTTTATTAAACAGAAACTGAATTTGTCCATTTGTTTTTGTAAAGGAGATGAGAACTTGTTGAGTTTTACTGTTAAATTCAAGACTTGAAACTTTACAGCTGCTTCAGGACCAGCTGTTCACAACAGTAGAAACTTGAAGGAACATACTCATCGCTACGATACAGCAGCTCCAACACTCTCTTCATCCAAACATCAGCTTTAAATTCAATATCCCTGTTATTTTTTGCAACTTTGGTCAATTAAATGAGTGGCTCTGAAACAAAGGCACATTTGAGTGGGCTGCCAAGTTAGATGTTTTGACTGACTGTGACGTACGTGCCAACAACAATTGCTCTCATTGGTCAGATGAGGACTTACTGGACGTGAAACTTGAAATAATCAAATCAAACCCGTTATGCTGCACGGCAACATTAACCTGGTCCCTGTTGTGTAAGCTTGTGTTAAGTGGATTATGGATTCAAGATAATAATCATCAAACTGAATTATTTTGGTGTGAAAAAATGCCTTTAGATATGAATCACAAGTAGAACAGAAAGGTAAGTGCACATGTGTCGTAATTTAAGAGAATAAGTAATAATTAAGTGCTGGTAATGGTGACTATCAAAGTTCTGCTACTGAAACAATGCAAGTGATTATTTGATCACTATTTCACTACTTTTATTTTAAATTCGCTCACTTTTTACCACCATTGTAATGCACACACTTTTTCATTGCCTCAGATTTGAATTAACCTATACTTCAATATGTGATGTTTCAATTCAATAACAATTTCATTGTATCAAGTTTTTATCATGACTTTTTGTTACTTTCACACTTGTGTTGACTTTCTTTGAAAGATAAATGAAAAAAAAAAACATCCTGTGAAAGAAATCAGAATCAGAAATCAGAAAGTGCAGTGACATCCGTTTGTTACCATTGAACCAGAAAAAGGATATATCCCTGGTATCTGCATCCAGCTTGAAGCATAGAGATATGACTTTTGGTCCATATCGCCTTACCCTAAAATCACTGAGCAAAGTGATACAGACTGGAGACAGAAGGAGAGGTGAAGCAGGATGTCGAACAAGAAAGATGGATTAAATGAAGTAGAGTGAGAGAAGGAAGAGGTGATGAGAGGCAGTGCAGCAGGACTACAGTGAAACTGAGTAGATGCTGCCACCAGGCACACATACATACTCCATCTCTGAAGCTGCCTTTCTTCTCAGGGAACACCAGCACCACCCTCCACCTCCCCTCCCTTCCCTCTACATCCCTCCCTCCCTCTCTCTCTCGCTCTCTCTCTCTCTGCCAGAGCACTGCAATAGCAGTATGAATAATTGAACGAGGCTGAATCAGGATTGAGAATTTCTGTTGCGGTCATGTCTGCCGGTGCAGCAGGCAGACAGGCAGACAGACAGACAGACAGGCAGGTAGGCTTTCAAGACAAAAACAAACCAAAACAACACAAACAACATCCCTGACGCTGTTTGCTCCGCTTTTAATGTGAGACTACAATTTAAGACACACTAAGCAACCATTGCTCTGTGTAGTCTGTGTTGAAGTCTTGCTGTGGGGATTTAAGTGGAGGGAAAATTCAGCTACGGATGTACTTCTCAGACTTGTATGACATTGAACTGCTCAGGGTGTGTGAGAATAAGAGAACAGATGATGTTTTATGTGGATGGTACAGGGAAGATTCCCTCAAGAGGGAGATCTGAGATCACTGCAGGAAAAGCCCATAAAGAAGGACAAAAGTTGAAGGTATAAAGCAGGAGATTTGCATGTGTGAGTTGTATGTGAGAGGAGAGAGTGCTGCAGTGGATATGTGTGTTAGAGGGAGAGGGAGGGGAGGACTGAGAGCTGCAGTGGATTCATATTCCGACAGTCGGAGTGTGTTTAAGTGTGTGGACTGAAAACAGAGTACTCTATAAGTGCAGGAGATATGTGGATCAGGAAGGAGACGTGTATGTGTGGAAAAGCATAAGGGTGTGTCCACAGGGTGTTGTCACATCCAGTAAGAGCTACAGTAGCAGTACAGCCTCTGTGTGTGTATATTTGTGTATATATGCTCCAGTTCCAGCCTAATTGGCCCAATTCTGCCATTCAGCTGAGTTCAGCTGGATGCTCGCCCCTCCACGTGGCCTTGTGGGAGAGCAGGAACATAAGTGACATATTAAAATAGCACTCCCTCACACACACTTTTAAATTGTTACACACACCTGCCCATTCAACTCACCTGCACCTGGGAACATCGCCAAGAGATGTGTGAAGTAATTAGTTCAGCTGTTTATCCCCTGAAGCTTCTCCACAAGCTCAGACCTGGATGCTTCTATAACCTGCTGTTTGAATCATGATAGTGGTCTTGTGTTGATGCAAAACTTTATAAAAGTGATCACAGAGGAGTGCACAGACCCGTCTATGCTGAGGCTCTTGCATTGTGCAGGAACAATGCAAAATGTAATGAACCAAACAGAATCAATGTCAATTTAAGCTATACTTTCAGTGCAATAAAGACAGTGTTTACAAGGAAATAGAACAAAAACACATATAAAAGCTGAGAGGCCTGCATTTCCAACATTCTTGGAGGAATTATTGTCAAAAATATGAGATCTGTCTTATTATGCAACGTTAAAGGGATAATTCAGGTTTTTCTGAAGTTTGGTTGTGTGAGGTACATGGCATGAGCCTGACCGAGTGCCACAGTGTCACAGCTCATCTCTCTCTCTGTTCAGAAAAACTCAGGACATAAGCTAATGCTATACATTGCTGTACATGATGCTCAACTCTCTGGGTAATAAAAGAAACAAGCCACAAAAACAGTGTGTGTACAACAGCTTAACTTTCCACTACCAAGCTGCTTTGATTAGGAAATATTTTGTGACACAGCACAGAACACGTGTCCCTCCACCAGCAGCGCTGACTAGTTTTCTTCACGAGTAAATAACCCCTACCAAATGGGATAAATTGATGATTTTTGCAGCAAATGAGTACAAACAGGGAGAATGTCTGCAGATGGAGAATCAACAGGTCTAAATTGAAAATGGTGGAACCTGTTTGTAGGACAGGTAGGACCAGAGAGACACATGATACCTGTTCATTTAGGTGAATAAATTGTGCGCTCATGTCTTCAAAATAGATGAAATAAGAGTGTGACTAAGAAATATCAGCTCAGGATGTTCAGGATCACAGGATCCTATAAGTTATTGTACATTCCTTTCCACTCAGCAGCTGTCACCACACAGAGCCGCAATGCTTTAATGGACATTAGCTGTATGGACCAGACTCACTGTTTTACAAACTCCAAGGACAAAACAGAGGAGCCGAAAGAAAGTTCATTTTCAAAGTAAAAAATCTTTAACATTCATACATTTGGCTCATCTTTATTTTGGATGAAGTATTATTTGAGTATTTTGCAAAATTCAAGTAAGATCATAGTTTGATCCTTACGCTGCTGGCAGAAGTGTCATAAAACGAAGCTCAAGAAAGAGGACACAAACGCTAAACACCGACAACAGCAGTCAGAGAGGCAAAAAGGGTTCATTGATTACCGGGCAGAGTTCAGTAAACAAAAGGCAGTCAGATCAGGCAGAGGTTTCCAAAGTGTGAGGTAAAAAGGCAAGGTCCAAAAAAACAGGCGAGGTATCACAATGGCAAGACAAGACTATGGGCTCTAATTTCCTGGCGCAACTCAGGGTGGCGCAGGGTGGCGCAGCCTGGCGCACCCCCCCCCAGTGGTAGTTTCATCCGGCGCACCGCCGTGCGCAGCCAATTTGGCAATTTGGTAGACCGGCTGCGCCGAGATGGGTGTGACGGCACACCAGGGGGAGGTGTCGAAAGATTCAGCTTGGCGCAGTGACAATTTCGTGTCAAAAACCGCGCGGAAGGTGCGCTGAAAGCTCGCCAGCTCCAACCTGGTCTATTCTCTGCGCAGGAGAGGCGCACCCAAGGCAGTGGTAGTTTGGCTGACAGGCACACAGTGTGCACACATCACCAAAACCTCACAGGCAGGTATCCAGAGTGTCAGGCACATTTCAATGCAATAAACAATCAAAGCAACCACTATTTCATGTAACCGTCTGAACCAGCATATACATTTGTATATATATAAATTGTCCCGTCACATCTGATGTCAGATCAGAGACGTTTGTCATAACTAACGAGTTCACATCTCTCAAGCCAACCACAAACAGCCACATCGTCCGATACGGAGTATCCGGCTTCTGTCATCTCATGAAATTCAAAAGAAAAGAAAAAAAAGAGAGAGACGCTCGCTGAATAAATGTAAGTCACTCAGTGTTTTTATAAGGATTTACCTGTGATTGCCCATATTTCCCTCTTTTAATCTTTATTCGTAATGTGATCTAAAAAGATGGAGTACATTACTTCAAGGAGGGTGAGGAGGAGATATATTTTCACCTAAGGCGCTGCTATTTGGCGATGACAGACCAGGAATGCAGGTGGCTCACAAGCATGATGAATGGATTAGCCTGCTGCTGTGTTTAAATGTAATTATCACTTAATTTTGTACTCCTATTATGACACAGGAACAGATGATATCTGTCCCGTGAGGTGGTCCACACGGTGACGCGCATCGTGTCCTCCGATGGCCTCTGTGCTCTCCCAGCTGCTGTAAAAGTGACAGCGGCTCTGACCTTCTTCTCCACCGAGGTGAAATTGTCACTGCACCTCGCCCACGGCGCATTTAAAGGAGAGGAGAGGCGTTCATTTGATTGGTGAAGATCACACTCGGCTGTGTTAAACCCTACTCTCCTCCCTCTCTGCCATTTGTGCTGGTGGGAGAGACGGAGGCGTGCGTGCGCCTCCCTGCGCCGCGCCTGCGCCTGCGCCTGCGCCTGCGCCTGCACCTGCGCCTGCGCCTGCGCCTGGTCTACGAAATTAGAGGCCTATGAATAAATGCAGGCATGCGGACTGTGAGGTACAACGAACTGGCACAGGACAAAGGGAGACATTAAGTTAAATACACGAGGTAATGAGGGGTGATGAGAGGCAGGTCAGGAGAACACTCAGCATGCAGGTGTGACAAGACAGGGGCAGGGCAGACAGGAATACACCTACAACAGAGAGAAGAGTTAGTTTTCCAAAATAAAACAGGTAGGAAGAGACAAGACATGAGACAAAATGTGCAAAAAGTAAAGGAAAATTGGCAGACAAGACAAGAAGGACACATAGGCTGTGCTGTGTCTGTAAGGTGATGTAAACAAACTGTTTGTAGACCCCACGCTGTTTTTGTGCCATGTCTCCTCCAACAATTCTTCATTCTTAATTATGCAGAGAGTCAGGCTCCATGTATCATGTTGTATAGCATGAGCGCCTGTCCAGAGATTTCTGAACAGAGAGAACTGAGCTGTGACACTGTGGCTTCAGGCGTATGCCATGTACCTCACACAACCCCACTTCAAATACCCAAACTATCCCTTTTAACAAACATTTTAAAAATCCCCACCAAAATTGAACTGCGTCTTTGCTGTGCCATGATCAACATGTCCTAAATATTCCATCCAAGCTGTAGAGAACATCTTGAGCTGTCCTGCTCAAAGTTAAGCAGACAGGCAGACAGAAAAACACCATTAAATCACCAACGTGAAAGCGTTTCCAACAGTTTTGGGTGAGCTCTGATCCAAAATGTGAAAAACTGCCGTAGCAGACAGTTTTTTAAAAATTCTACAATCCTCACCAGGATTCAGATCAGAACTTATATCGAATCACTTTTCCCTTGTGCCATGACCAACATACCGTGAAGATGTCATCAAAATCGGTTCAGACGTTTTTGAGTTATTTCCTTAGGGAGTGGAAAACTGCAGCCACCAGCAGCAGACCAGCACCCACACTTCTATTGCCAGGGTAGGACCAGAGATTGAAGATGGTAGCATGGTGAACAGCCGGAGGATCTGTGCTGCCGATTGAGCTAACTATATCATGGGAGGGGGAAATGGAGGAAGTCCACAGAAAAAAAGAGCAAAGTATTCTGACCAGGTGACGGAGTGCAGACTGCAGAGTTCACTCCTCACACCCATTTCAAACAAATATCTTAGTAACATTAAAAACACGCAGGCTTTTCTTACCCATAGCAGATCACAGAGGTAACCAGAACCCTGTTTTCTGTTTAAGATAGGCTTTGCCAGTCTCTATACAAACATCAACATACCATTAACTGTGGCTGCCGTCAGGAAATTTTCTACAGACAAAAGGAACAGCAATGGGGAAATGCTTTGCTCCGGCATTTGCTAACACAGACATGCAGAACGAGCAATATCTCTCTTTAAAAAATGTCAAAAACTCCTATTTAAATACCTTAATTACTTAGATGACATTTGGAGCATTTGGACACACTAGAAGGCTGATTTCAGAAATAAATTTCCTAGATACAGCACAGTACCAGGGAGCAGGTTATGCCCAATTGGGGATATTAGACACACAAGTCTATTTTAAACAGACACACACACATTGTTAAACTGTTGGTTTCAAAAGCACCCTAAAGTCACAGCTCCTGAGGTTCTCCCTTAACTGCTCAAACCCCATCAATAAAAAAAGCCATCAGACCACTTTTCTCATCTGTACACCCACAAGGCTATTCCAGGAGCTTTTAACGTAAGGTTAAGAAGACCATGGACAAAGAACAACCTCCAACTCAACAAGATGTAATAAATCCACAAACCTCCACAACAACATAGGAGATACTTACGGAGACAACAAAACAAACAATGGTCCTTTAACCTTCTAATCATCTAAATTTATTTGTACAGAAGGTCTGTGATGAGCTGGAATAATATAAAGAGCTGATGGATACATTCAAAATAAAATGTAGTCTAAAATCAAATTGAAAACAACGTACATAAGTTAATCATGTCAGAATTCAATAGTTTGTTTTTTTTACTATTCCCCATCAAACCAAAAGTGCTTATTTTAACTTATAAACTATATAAAGAAATCATTAGCAACCTCATCTTAGTCATATCCATTTTGCCATAGTCAATAATTTCTTCTGTTCAGATCTAACATTAAAGTAACAAAGGTCAGACAATGGAGATCAGAGAAAAACATGTTTAACATGACTTAGGATTCAGCCTGGAGGTCTGAGATCAAGGTCTTTGGGCATATGACAGTTCCTTGCTTATAAATTTAATATCTTTGATTTTTGCCTATGTTTACTCTGCACAGGTATTCAACCACCAGTGGTCCTTCTGTTTATTTCTCTAAACTTTCAAATGTCCTGTTACTTCGTTAAACTTTGCAGCAACATCACCGCTGCAGATGAAATAGATGTGATATGACACTAAAGAAAACATTTCTGTAATGGTTATGCAGAGCCAACAACTGGGAAATTTAGGCAGAATCTTAATCAAGACAATAAGTACTAAATGAGCCTTCTACAATACCAGTGAGGCTGTGATGAGAACAGATATTCTCATGATAATGGCGAACATGCTGCCTCTCATTAGCAGTGAGGACTGTTTACCTCACATGATCTATCTCTGCATAATGCCTTACTGGCATAGATATTGCTTTGTGTACTGCTACTGCAGCAAAAACATTACATAATATAAAATATAAATAAGTTAGAATTACATAAGCAAGCAGAGAGAAGCAGCAACTTTTTCTTGTATCAGCGACGGGGGACTGAATCTGGCGAATGATGGAGGAAAACAGACAGAGAGAAGGGAATCAAAGCGATGATTCAGCATCTGAGTGAAAGCCAAACAGAAGCCATGTGGCTGCGAAACCCACAATGACAAGAAACAGAGAGAGAGAGAGAGAGATGACACTTTAGATGCAAGCAGTAGGAAAAGCCCAGGCTCTCCTCACAGAAACGCGCTTCATGCTGAGAACAGAGGAGGAGGAAAAGTACATGGAAACACAGAAGTAGACGAATAAAAGTAGAGTTACAGATAGATGATACAAAACAAGAAAATACAAGAGCAGGCTCACTTTAGAATCCTGTAAACAACAGTGCTGTTGCAACTTAACAAAGATGGTTCATGCAGAGAGGAAACGACAAAAGGAAAAAAACTGTCTTGTGATGGAGCCGTAAAAGTGGTTTGTGTACTTTATTAATGTCTTACTCAACTTTGTCTGCAGTTTTAGAGAGTTTGAGCTTCTTCATAATAGATGAGGAATCATCCTTCTTCCAAAGCATTTTATTGAGAGCACTGTTAACCTGTGGGAAGCTTATGTTGGGTTGCAATAAAGGAGTGCTGTCTTTAAGTTGTAACTTGTGTTGACACTTGAAACCTTACCTTTGTGATCCCTTTACATTGTCCTGTTAAAACCTGAAAGAGGCTTTGGGATTGGATTACCAGATTGACCACAGTTCAGTACATAAGATGCCTATGCCTTATCAGTAAGTCTTCAGCAACAACCTGAAACCACAGCCCGTTTCATAAAGCCTGTCTCTGAGGATGGAGATATACTTTTTTTCCCCCCTTGTGTCTGTGTTTGCATCTGCTGCAGTCATGACCACTTTTTATATACTTACATGTACATGATGCATGTTACTGGAGGATACCACTAGAGGTATTATCTGCTGTGTTAGAAGTAAACTGTAAATACGGCGATGACTACATTAATTCTGAAAGTAAAACCGACAAAACAGACAACAATCATAAATGTCATCTTCAGATGTGTGTTGGCAATCTGACCCGTGGTCAGAGCACATCATCAGCACCATTTGCCTAATGTTTCTACAGCATTTTCCACCATGCACTGTTGTTACCCGAGTTAACTTAACAGATGTAAAAAAAAAAAAAAAAAATGCAGAGAGTGACCTCTCCAGTGCCTCATTGTGAGGGTTTTAACGTTGTATCAAAAAAAATGATAAGTAGTTATTTAGAAAATACAGCCAGGGAAATGACGCTAATACAAACACAGCCACAGACTAAGTCAACTGAAGGTCATGAATTCACATATCACTTTTGGTCACTTGTCGAACAGATGAACTGAATCTATTAACGAACAGCAAGTATATCTCTGACCTTACATCATGCCTTAACTCAATGCGAGTGTGAGATGTGCAGCATCCCGCACGTACCGTCCACATTGCATCCATTAAAATGTAATTTTATGTCCTATGTTTATCCTTGTAAATGGTGCATCTAGTGCGTTACTGCAGAGCTGGAGAACCAGATGTGGAGAGATTTGTAGTGATGAGGAGTGGTCTCAAAGCCTCATGGATACACAGCCCTCTGAGAGCTGATTACATTGAAACTAATGTGAACTTCCTGCAAGTGATGCAGCACAATGTTGTATGAAGTAGTGTGATGTTTCTGCCTCGTTGCCCCATCTCTATTGTTCCCTCTGTTGTGTGCATTTAGGTAGATGAGGAGTGAAAAAAGAGGGATTTTGATAAAGTGCATGAGGGATTTTCTCAGTCTTGGAATTTTTTCACTCAGAAGAGCTTGATTATCTGTTCAACATGGATGATGATTTAATCAGTTGGGAGACTGTGTAAATATGATTTACACCTCTGCTGCAGACCTATGTTGAAACCTGTGCTTTTGGTCCACCTAGTCCTGAATCAATGTTGAGAGCTTTGTTGGTACATGACATGCATATCCCCAAAAAGAAACTAAACACTAAAGCCCATGATTAATCTGTTGCACAGCACTGAATGACTGCCAGTATCTGATTCTGTGTTCACTGTATTAAAATATTTTCATTTTTGTGTATTTTGGGCAACATTAGGAATAGCCATCAAATTTCAGGCAGAAAGAATGACATTTAGGGTATTTTTACACCTGTCAAATGTGGAAAAAAGGCTAAATTTGACCTGAAACAGTATGTAAGGGTTGAAGTGTGTTAACATTAGTTAATCTTATTCACACATTTATATGCTACTGTCACAACAGTTTTGGATTCTGGCCCAAAGGCACATCAAATCATGACTGCAGGTGGGGCTCAAACCCCAGACCCCCTGTTTAAAGTGAGTCACAGTCATCACAAGTCTTTGCCTTAAGCAGCTGTCAGTGCACATCAGCACACGGAAAAAGAAATAGATGAACCCTTGCATGAGCATGAAAAATGATGTAATAAATTGCTCTCCATGGACAGAATTTTAAATTAAAATCAAAGAGAATGAAATAAAAAAAATCTGAACAAAAACACAGGGTCATGTTTAAAGGGTGTTTGATTCTCTTGAACAGGACATAACCTTACGGACCACTGACTTGTGGGGTTAAGCCCAAACCAATTCCCTGTCTGTTCCTCCCAGACCCCCCGAACCAATTACTGCACTGATGCCCAAAGAAAGACAACCTGAGCCCTGTGCACACTGCAAAAACCCCCTGCCTGCCTCTGAGCACACACAGGTAGCTCACAGATTCATTAAAACCCTACCTTTAGTCTAGTCTCCTGTGGAAGTCTCCCCAGGGGAACTTTGAGGAGCTCTTCTCTTGTCTATTACACTTAAGTGGGTGTAAAACTTGTTTTAATGAACGAGCAATGAAGGCTCTTATTTAGCCAGCTTAGCTCACTATGATGAAGAAAGAACCCTTCATTATGATATCCAGATAGGCCTCATCTTCTTTAGTCTTATTCATTGTTTAAGCAACACTGATGCAATTATCTTTTCAATTATGACTGCCCTACATTTCACTGTGCCAGTTCCAGGATCCTGGAATTGTGGAAAAAAAACAAAGTTACTCATAAAGGAACTAAAACATCATTAAAAGTAAGGCCTGAGATGAGCATGCTGTTCAACCCTAAGTTTACATAATCATCCAGTTGCATCATGAGTTTAGTGGTAAATATACTTGACTATATTACCTTTGTGTTATAAGAAAATACCCAAGGCAAGGAAGAAAGCTCAGCTGGATACAATCCCCTGATGTGTGGGGTGTAACCATGGAGACATTTCAGTGGCAGGTATATATATCTTGTTTTGGGCTTTAAGTAATTACTTTCTTGAGGAAGGAATTGTTTCGAAAGACCTTTTTTCTTTCTTGCCTCACCAAATCTGGCAATACTGGCTGCCATATTTGATTTTCATCTTTTGTACCAGCTGCATCTTGTTTGTAGTTGTAAATAAACTTGACTATCAACATTTGTGTTATTAGAGGACAACCAGAGCAAGGGAGAGAGTCCAGGCTGAATACAACTACCTGATGTGTGAGATGTAAGCAATAAACATGCAGACCATTAAGTGACTGGATCAATATAAAGTCTATATAAAGTATTATTTTACAATAGAAACATTGGATTGCCTCAAAATGATAACTGAGTATCAAGTTTGGACCATGGTTGCCTTTACTTACCATACTTGTCCAGCAGCTGGAACCGCCTAATTTAATGTGTGTTATCAGACAGATCCATTCTGCCAAGCTCCAGCCTATGGAGTGCTGTCCTCTGCCCAAAGCGGCACAGTCCAATTAGTGTCATTTAAAGCAGCAAGAGGTGGGAGCTAACTAGATAACAGCACGAAGTAACTACTTGTGCAGAGATTAGCATAGATGCTAACAGCTCCAGTAGAAGTTTTATCAAATCTGGACTGCATTTTTTTTCTAAACGAAAAGTAAAGAACAATACTGAAAACACTTCTCAATAGAATAGAGATTTTCTCTCCACTTCTGACATATTTTGGCATAAATTTGTTCTATGAAGTGGCACATGCTTTGTACTTCACACTGTAGCAGTAGTGTCTGCCCTCTGCAACATCTGATTGTGCTATAATGAGTGTGATTGATGGGCTGCTTGTCCACTCAACTGCTGGATATGCATTGGAAAGGTTCTGGCCTTTCCCAAACACTTTCAATGGGCTGTTGACCAGATGAACTGGTTAAATACAGTATATTTTGCATAGTATATATATGCAATAGTCCATCTGGTGGATCAGGCTACTTTCTTACACATTGTGGCAAGTAAGGTAGGGTTTTAGGTTAGATTTTTGAGAAGCAAATTGTTCCATTGACCTCGTTGCTTGTAGCCGTGCTGGCTGCTCTGTTTAAAATGTTTAAATACTACTCAGTGAGAGAGATCTTTGTTGTTCTTGTGCAGATTCAGGTCAGTATCTGCTTGACAGCCTTGAAGACTTAAAATGTATGTCATTCTAGGATACAAAAGTGGTTCAATAACCTCTAATCAAACTTAAACTCTTATGATGTAAACAGTCATTGACAGGCTAGTATTGAAGTCAAAGTCAAACTTTAGATGAAATAAACTCCAAAAACAATTCTACCCAAGAACTTCCATGTTTCAGTTCACTCAAAGGATTCCCAGTGATTGCCAACTCTTGCACCAAATCACATAAACATGCATGTTCTGTTGTATACAAACCCAGCAATCCTAGTATAATCCCAATAATAACATAGGTACAAGGGGGAGGAGGTGTTTTGGTGCTTTGTGCAGCTCTGTCTGGCGTGATGTATGTCATGGCCTCTTTAATCTCTATCAGCTAAAACCTCCACGTGTCCCAGGTACACTGAAGCTATTTCAGGAGGGAGACACAGACAGATACACCGTTAATATTTCATGTCTGCAGAGAAATTCAGTGCAGAAAGAGCTCAGACCACATGAAACACAGTTTGATAGTTAAACCGAGAGCTGAGAATCAGCTGGAGGAAACCCCCCAGATAAAAGTGTCTGAAAGCACTTTGTCTCTTTCTGTTAGAGATTATTCATCTGAAAGAATTGGAAATACAAGAAAATCTGGACTACAGAAAAAAGTGAAGTGTAAATTTGCACCCTGTCACTGTGATTTAGTGCAGTCAAGCTGCTGTGACTGCGTCTGCTGACAATTCCAAAATGTGAAAGATGGTTTGTTTATGACTTAAAACAAACTTATCAAACAATTCAGGAGAGACTTCAACATCAAAAAGTGCAGAAAACATAGAAAGTGTTGGTGTTTCGCACAGGTCTGTCTTTAAGGCTGGTTGCCTGGTCCCTCCTGCCCGTAAGCTTACGAGTCGGGGACAGGTTATCTTGATTTAAACACTTTTACTTCCAGTTATTACTGTTTAACAGTACATTTATATTAAAAAGTTCCTGTAATTAATGTACCATCTATACACCATCCACAAGGACCACTGTAATTGCATTATAAGAAAAACGCATTTACCTATGGTGCATCAATTAAAATACACATTTTTGGTTGAAAAACAAAAGTTATTTAAGTTTGGGGAACCAGTGGTTGCCTTTAATGTAATGGCCCCTGTGATATTCAGACTTACAGTTGTGTTCAAAATAATAGCAAAAAAAATAGCAGTGCTGAGTTCAATTAGTGAGGTAATTGATTGTGTGAAAAAAATAGGTGTTAAACAGGTGGCCCTTATTTAAGGATCAAGGCAACTGACGCTGCATATGCTGGCTGTGCATTTGTCCTTGAAAAACAGAGTAAAATGGGTCATTCAAGACATTGTTCAGAAGAAGAGCGTTCTTTGATTAAGAAGTTAATAAAAGAGGGGAAAACCTATAAAGAAGTTCAGAAAATGATAGGCTGTTCAGCTAAAATGATATCAAAAGCTTTAAAGTGGCATCCAAAACCAGAAAGGCGAGGAAGACAAAGAAAAACGACTATTCGAATGGATTGGAGAATAACCATGAGAGTAAGATTGTTCTTTTTGGGTTTAAGGGCCACCGACAGTTTGTCAGACGACCTGAAAACACTGAATTCAAGCCACAGTACACAGTGAAGACAGTGAAGCATGGTGGTGCAAGCATCATGATATGGGGATGTTTCTCGTACTATGGTGTTGGTCCTATTATTGCATACCAGGGATCATGGATCAGTTTGAGTACATCAGAATACTGGAAGAAGTCATGTTGCTGTATGCTGAAGAGGAAATGCCCTTGAAATGGGTGTTTCAACAAGACAATGACCCCAAACACACCAGCAAGCGAGCAAAATCATGGTTCCAGACAAACAAAATTCAAGTAATGGCACAATCCCTGGACCTTAATCCCACAGAAAACTTGTGGGCTGACATAAAAAATGCTGTTCATGAGGCAAAACCAAGAAATGCAGAGCAATTGTGGAGCCTAGTACAATTGTCCAGGGCTTCAATATCTGTTGACTGGCGCCAGAAGTTGGTCGGCTCCATGCACCACAGATGTGGAGCAGTTATCAGAAACCATGGTCATGCAACTAAATATTAGTTTATGATTCTCAGGAAAGTTGAATCATCAAGCAATTCTTAGTTTATACACTACATTTTTGAGTTTGTAAATAAAGATGTCAACACTGCTATTTTTTTGAACATTATATTTCTTGACTTTCTGTAAAATATTATCAAACTCAATTACTTTTTCCCATTTTCTTGCTTTGAATTAGAATGTGCAGTGTCCCCAATGCATTTGTGTGCATTAAAATAAAATTTATTTGAAGAATTTTGAGGTTTACTCACCTTTTTACACACACTGCTATTATTATGAACATAACTGTACTTTTTGATCCATGACTGGTTGTTTTTCACCATGGTTAGGTGATCACTACCCTCCAGAAGATTCTTATGTTCTTCAAAATAAAAGCAGGATTTTATCAGGACAGGATGTAAAGTACCCCTGTTTAAGCCAGTACAAATCACAAAGTAAAAGCATCACATCAGAGATATTGTAAAGATTTGTTTAATTGTAACCTAAATTGAGTGACTGTTGCTTTCTGTGACTAAATTGAGTCGCAGAAAAATCCACTAGAGCTCATGACAAAGGAAAACTGTTTTATTGACTGAGAATGAGCAGATGTCAATGGCTACATTTACATGCAGTCATTAACCCTTTCATAACTGGAATATTGGCAATAACCCGGTTGCGTATGGCCAATAGTCCTTTTGAAAAACTGGAATATGCTCATATTCTGGTTTTTAAAAACCTGAAAATCACCCCCAAGTTACTCCTTTTCTAACCCAAATTTTTGGTCATGTATACGCCTTTCAGGATATCCCCATCGAAAGGAACATTAAGTTGTGTTCTGTGCATGTTCTTTTTGCAAGGAATCTTGGTCTTTTGAGTACAGGAAGTACTTGTTGTAAAATGGCACAGCTCCGGCTCCATTTCCTATTTCTTCACGTTCTCGCCTTCCATTAATGAAGAAACTGACAAAGAATAGTGTCAAGTACTGGTGGTGGGTCAGTAGCAGCACCAAAGCGCAAATGAAGGCGAGTGCTACTTGCTCCAGGCTGTCCCGTATCCGCCGTGCTGCTGCTGCTGTTGTTGTCTTGCTATTGGATACAGGAAGAAGAAGCGGAAATGATGCGCATTGCGTCATGACGTTCTCCATAAGTCGAGATGTTGTCCGTGCGTCGCTGTTTTGATCGGGGTACCATGTATACAGGAATAACCCTGTTTGCTCGCGCATGTAAATGGGTTATTCCGAATGTTTCAGAAACCGGAATACTGACCTTAACCCGAATATTGACTGCATGTAAACGTAGCCACTGAGTCATTTTGTACATGCACTTCTGCAAACTTCTTAATGTATAATAATGTTAAACACTGTATGGGGGTGCTTGCCTTCATAACTTTTAGAGTTGCCTATTTTAAAAGGTGAGTCAACTACAACTAGTTGCTGATAACATAAATTTAACCAAAGGACAAGCAACAAAATGTAAAGCGTGAACTGCTCACAGCATTTTTACACACATTTTTGACATTAAGCTCAAACAACAACAGGGTTTAACTTACCTACAACAACAAAGGCACCAATGAGGTGTGTGCAACATTATTTTATGTAAACATATATTAATCTAACCTCACTGTCATAGGACTGCTCAGTTTTTGATTTATGATCCTGGTTTGCTTTTAAAAGAGAAGAGCATCAACATGAGCTGGATGAAGGCTCGCTTCCTGTCAGGTGATGACACTTGACCACCTCCATCATCACCTGCTGTCTTCTCCAGGAAGAAGCCCATGTTGTTGATGCCTTATGTGATGTGTGACCAGTTGACTTCAAGCAAAAAGAGTCATCACACAGCAGCAAAGTTAACCAGCCTAACACCACAGTCAGGTCAAAACCTCTTATGTCCATTTTTCATGATTTGGATTTTTTATTTTTTTGGGTGAATGGGTTTTATCAGTTTAAAATCAATCGAAAGAACTAAAGAAATAATAATTTGGGCAAAAAATTAAATCTAGACTTTCTTTGAATCCTACTTACAGTGGTTACGTTTAAAAAATGAAGGCAAACATAAAAACATAATTAATGTTTGTGATTAATTCGACTCATATTAATGTAGTGTTCAGTCAGCCTAACTTGATAACTAATGTTGTTAATTTCTTCATCCTAATAAGCCTAAAGAAAAATACACATTATTTCAGACACAAAAGATCACTTGGATGGCTGTTTCAAGTGCCATTAAACCCTCTAACTGTATCTCCATATTGTTCTGCCTGTTGAAAGACCTGCAGGTAGTCATGTTTTCTGAAGAGCCTCTGTAATCTCTTTCTGTGAAGCTCACTCACATTAGTACTTACAATAAAGACAACAAAACATCATTTCACAATCAGAAGGTCCCATGGCTGGCTGTTTAAAGTGACATCAAGTACTCCGCTGCATCTCAGCGTTGTTGTGTCTCTTCAAAGACCTGCAGAAGTTCATGTTTTCTGAAACGCCTCTGCAATCTCAGTCTATCTGTGGAGCTCACTGACTACAATCAAAGAGAAGTGAACACTTCTTTTCTTTACAGGCAGCCATGGCCGTCACCTCTGCTCAGCTCACTGTGATTTATTTAGCTTTTCTGCAGATTATGGAGGAAAATGTCTCAAGGGCAGCCACACTGTAGAGCATCTTTTCAAATGTTCAACTGATTTCTGCAGTTTTTTCTTCATCCTCAGTGCTTTAAAAGCTTTTTTTATAATGCACACGGATGATACTGAGGGCAAAATGTCAGTGATTCAAGGATGAAAAACAGCAACACAACACATTTGTTTCTGTCCTTGAAAGAGAAAGCTGTGACATATTTTATGTCATTTCTGCCTATATTTGAGGCTGTTCAGGCAGAAAAATCATTTTCGCTTCTAATATATTTGTCAGACTTCAACTAATACTGGGGTTTAACTTGTTATGCAAGACATTAAAAGATTTGATTTTGATATTCTGAAATGTTAAAGGAAACTCCGTCCACTTTGATTTAAGTAGACAAGACAAGGAGTAAAGACTTGAACAGCAGAAATGATCACTTACAAAATTCCCTCTTTCAACTTGATTATAAAATCATCATTGTTAAAAAAGACTGTGTAAAAATTTAAAAAAAAAAAAAACAGGAGTGAGAAATTGATAGGCCATATTTTAGCGTCAGACCAGCCAACAGAGGACAGAAACAGCTGCAGAGAGCACAGAGGCTGAGCTGTCAAAAAAGACTGCAGGACTGCTGCCCTCTGTCAGAGGCTTCACTCTCTAAAATAACACCAAAAAAAAAAAAGATGTCCGCTCAACTTTCAATGTGCTTGGGGCCTCTGAAATTCACAGAGTGAAAGGGCGGATTGAAGGATTGCAGATGGGAAAACTGTGGGGAAAACACAGAGCAGAGAGGAGAAAGCTGCTGTCATACAGTGAGTGGCAGTTCCTTAGACTGGGTAGGAGATCATTTGTAACAAAGATCCGCCTGCGAGGTCTATTTATGAAGTGACCCATGTACATGTAAGATACTAGGGCCTGAGTATAAGCCAGCTCATTCCCCTGCTTCTTATTGAGCAAAACTCAAATGTTCACAGTGATTGTTCAAAACTCAACAGGATAAAGATGGAGATAAAAAAAAATAACCTGCAACATGACAGAGAAAGTTACTTTACAGCATGACGGTTCAAATGTGTTTTCGTGGATTTCATAACACACACAAGTCAGAGTTTGCTTGGATTTATTTTTACTTCACATAAACACTTGTCTCTGGTTTTTGTCTGGTAGGCTGCTCAGGATTGTGTTATGGATAATTTGCTGTTGTGGACCTATAGCTTCAACTACTTCAATTGCAAATAGTTGGCCTTTCGTTTAGCTCCATTCTTCTATCATTAGAGTTCCTGTAATTTCAACCACAGAGTGATCAAAAAATTAAAATACACAGTAGTACCTGCAAATACCACACATACATAACTGTAGTCATAACATGAACCTGCTGATGTGGACCCGCTCTACTCCAAGTGCTTTATCCTACATCAACCATCAACAGAAACAACATTTGACTTATATTCTAATTATTAAAGTGATTAGACCCAGTTTAATTGCAGATCAGCTAAATGCTGCTATGTTAATCAACATCAGCTCTCTCCACCTTAACAATTATAATTACCTCTGCCAAGGAGATTATGTTCTTGCCAGGGTCTGTCTGTGTGTTTGTCTGTTAGCAAGACAACACAAAAACTCCAGGATGAATTTACATGGAAACTTTACCAGAGGTGTGGTTTGGTCCAAGGAAGAAGCCATTACATTTTGGTGGTGATCAGCATATTTGTCTGGATGCAAAAAATTCCCCAAATTAGCGAAAAATCCCATAACTTAACATTTGGCCGTATTTTAAAAAATCATATCTCTAACATCACTTGATGGATTTGCTTCAAAATTTTCAAGATAATAAATTTAATTTAACTCTATCATCACAGTAATTTCATCTTGATCCCATCCAGGTGACGTCACAAAAAAACACTGAAGTTTATAATGGCAAACCCCATTCATTTATCCTCGGCTGCTCTGAGGGTTCTGCCCCCTTTACGTCATTATGGGAATTGCAGTTTATTAGCAAACTCACATTAATGTTTTTCACGCCTGTGCCACTGCATTACCCAGCTTCCCTTGCAATGCCAGTGGAGGATTTCCCCACATGGACAGACATGAGCGGATACTCGAAGAGGAAAACAGGATTTTGGCACATTTTTTGGGTGCTACCCTCACATTAAGTTGTGTTGCTAGTTCCAAGAATGCATGATCCTTACAAGTTGTACCTTATTGTCAAGGGGGGTAATAAGGCTTTACAACAATATAAAATAACCTTTTAACCTTTTATGATGTATTTATTGATATGCTTTTATTTTTAAACGATGCAACATTGTGATGATGGATGAGCTGGTGACGCGAAACAAATTTCTGAGTAATCAGACATTAAAGTATTATCTTATCTTATCTTATCTTATCTTAAAAAACAGTTGGTATTTTTAAGGAGAAACAATCAACTAAAATAATATTTCCAAACTTGTTTTGAGGAGTATATACTGTATTAAGGCCACTTTTTGCAACAGCTTTCTCATCCCATCATATTAACTCACAGGCACAAACAAAGTAGAGACAAAATGGAGGCTGGTTACATCCAAAACTGAAAATACAACAGCTCAAAACTATATTAAGAATTGTTGCATCCCCAGTGTTTTATGGAGTGCACCCTGCAATAACCTGCTGTCCTTCCGTAAAGGCCACAATCTGTCTTTACTGAGTTCAGCATCTGCCAAGCGTTGTACTCACCGTGTGCCTTTCTGTGACGTGGCACCTTTCTACGTTCTCCATCAGCTGATCCTCTGACCCTCCTGCTGATCAATACTGCCCCATCTGACCACTTCTATTCCTGGACATCATCCCTGCAGAGTCAGCCCCTCTCCCCCATACCCTTCATTTCCGCTCTCCTCACTGGGACCGGGCCGGCACAGTGCTGTCCACTGCCAAGTCTGACTCATCTAAAGAGAGACGCACCATGACCTGTGACTGAGTGTGTGTCGCATTGTTTGTTATTTCCATGCACAGCCATATGGGAGCGCATCTCAATGTGATTTAACATAAGGCATAGTTCACAACACCCACACGTATTAAGGAATGATCAGCACTTTGAAGCAGATCAGGGACATTTATCATTTATTTACAGGGCTCCCAGAGTAAAAAGCTGAGTGACCCAAAAATGTAATGAGAACAGTGTATAAAAAGAGTCACTGTGACCCATATCCTGATAAAATGTAGATCGACTGCATAAAAAGAATCTGTTAATCAGATCAGGTCTTGGCTCTAAAACAGTTACACTTTTAAAACCATATAAAAGTTACACTCCATGTTCAGTCCCTCTCACTTATGCAAAAATCAACTCTCTCACATTATCCCTTAGCCAGAACAAATATCTGTGGATTCACTTCCTCCCCCCTCACTCATTCACATTAAAAAACATTTATAAAGGAAGTTGAGGATTGTTTTGCCTGTGGCCTTGGCTCTTGAGGTCTTCTGCTGCATCTAAAACAAATGATGAGGAGACAGAGAACAAACTATTTAGAACATTAGGCATAAAACAAAAGCTTGTACATTAAAATACACAAATTCATCCGATAAGTGGAAATGATAAGGTTATACTGTGTGAAAATATGATCTGACATGTTAAATGAAAAAAAAAATCAAATAACTATCGATAGATTTCCTTCCAAAAAAACAAATAAAACAGCAAAACCTCCTGCTGGCTGTTCTTTTGCCTCTTTAACGGTGAGAACAGAGGCCTTTGTCTGGAAATAAACTTACAGGTTGTTGCTGCGTTCGCCATGAAAGTTTTTGTTTGTGTACTTGCCTGTATGTGCACTGGAGGACACCAGTAGAGGGCGCAAAAGACCTCAGGCTGTATGTAACTACCTATTGGGTCAAAATTACACTAAAAGAATTACGGTAATCCTGGGAGTAAAAGTAACAAAATGAAAAATAATCAATGTCATAATTAAATATTTGTTGACAACTGATAACAGGTCATCTAACATCACCATCAGCATCGTCTAAACTCTGTTTCTACAATATTTTCCTCTGTTAACCGTCAGAATTGTTTTGGTGCATGTGTATAATCAGTAAACGACTTGCGGCTGACTCTGCTGATCAATGTCATGAACAAAGCACCAAAAAAGGCAGAGGGTGTCACCTTCCATCACTTTATCAAAGAATACTTCAGTAGTTTATATGTGAGGAGAATATAGCCAAAAAACAAAGCTAACACAAATATAGTCAACAGTGGTGTCAGCTCCAAGTCACCAATGTACACGGTCACCATTAAAATGTCAGGTTTGTGTCTGTACAGTCTCACACATAATTTAGATGTTGATGATTGAGGTTTTGATTTATCAGTCTGTCTTTTAAACTCTCTATTATTGTTGTTTCTGCCGCTGTGATCAATCTGTCATCTCTCCTCTGCTTCTGCACTAATCCTCTGGTGATGTGTAGACTGCAGCTCGTGTCTGTGTTTGTAAATTCTGGTTCATGTGCATAACTGACGCTTTGAATCAATGCAGGGGATGCGTGATGGCCATCATGCGTACACATCCGCGTAGTTCACAGCAAGTATATCTCCAGCCTCTTGGTTTAGGGTTGTCATTAACATGCCCATTCAAATAATGAGAGACTGAAGTCTAGAGAACACTTTGGGGCAGGGGTCATCAACTGGCAGCCCAAGGGCCACATCAGGCCCCCTTAGATTCCCATCTGGCCCCCAAAATATGACCAAATTCTGAAACATTAGAGGGGGAGGATATGTTGTGGCTTAACAGGCATCTTTTTGTCGTTCAGTCCTTAAAAGTATTTACACAACGGGGGGTCAGTAAAGGGGGAAAAAGTTAGGAGGATTCTACGGGCAATGAGTGACAGGGGCCCCTAAAGAACATCCTATTGTTAGTATTATCAATTCATTAAATTATTGTCACAGGTCTTTAGAGATCTCTATTCTTTTCACTTGCAAAAAGGCTTTTCTCCATTTTTGTTTCATTAGTAATATTAAAACATCTTTTCCATGATTAATTCCCATACTTTCCAACATTTACTATAGGATATTTTATTTTAATACTATTTGCTCATGCTTTTGCTGTACAAAAAAGCATACAGCAAAATATCTGCAAATGTTTTAATCTTTCCCAGATTTAAAAGTTCAGAGACCCATAAGAACTGTGTCTTAAATGTTTAAAATGGTGCATTTGCCAATAAGTTCTTTAGCTTAATTCACCATTTGCTTTATTATTTTCAGCTGGAGAGTGATTCCTCCTCTGTTTGAAGCTCATTTGAGTCTTTAAACAGACTAACTTGGCTGTGATAATTACGTTGTTCATTAAATATATAATTTTTTTAACATCCTGCCTCACAGGTACTTTGAGAAACTGTGCAGAGCTGGTTTAGTTTCAGGTCTAATCTGATGTCTTTTCATAGGACAGTGCCCCATACACAACCCCCAAGTTTGTGAGAAATATCTTCACATTTAATCTATTTTATAGAAATCCTCCTGTCAGAATGGAGTAGGCAGGATATCTCAATTGGCCACTGTTGTTTAAAAACTAAAGATCTTTATTAACATAGATCAAGGAACAAATAACAAAACTTGCTTTACTAAAAGAAAAAACCAAGGGCTAAAAATCACTGGAAAAGGCTAACAAAATGATCTTCTGGAGAACACAAGGAAGCATGAGGACATGAGGGAATAAACACAAAGAGGTAAGCGAAGCAGACACACAGAGACAACATAAACATGGGAGTAATCAGACACAGGTGATGCTGTCGAGCCACAGGTTAGACAATCAGTGGCCACGGTTACGTGATGTATTTTATTCAGAATGAAGTATTCAGAATTTAAAAATTCGGAATTAAAGTATTCTCCTTTGCGTTTACATGGAAATAGTAATTCCGAATTGAGGTTTACATGGAAAACATGTTTATTCGCCTTTATTCAATTCCGCTTAAGGTCTGGGGGTTGGGAATGGTTCTGATTGGACAGGGGGCGGACGTTACGTTTTTACGTCTACTGGAAGAAAACAAACTCCAGTTCAGCGTCTCCAGCGTCTCTGTCAGGGAAACCCCGTCCAACTTGGATGCTACAACTTTAAAAAGGTCCACATTTTTATGCTTACGTCCTTCCACTCTCTTCAATATTTCCAAATCTTCTGAGGCTCTAATTTAAATAAATTGTCTTGGCTCGAGTCCAACGTTTGCTTCGGGTGGCCATCCTGTTCCCGTCAGCGTGGAATATGTGCACCATCGCGACAGGACAAGGGAACGAGCATGCGAAGAACAACCGGAATTAATTTAAAGCGGAATGAACATATATATAATCGAGGAATTATTCAATTCGGATTTAAAATCAGAATAAACCAGCCATCTACTTTGAAATTAAGTTTAATTTAGAATGGTCATTTTCATTTGGAATTAGGTGTTTACAAGGTCATTTTTAATCTTTTTAAAGAGGTCTTACATTTTATTCTAAATTAAAAGGAAATAAAGCTCTTATGTAAACGTAGCCACATAGGTGGAAACAATCAGGGTAACAAAAGCCAGGCATGCCATGAGTCTCATGTATATTTGCAGTCTCCTCTCTCCTCTGTCAAAGCAGAAGTTGGTCCCATGTGATGCATGTGATGACTCTGCGCTTTTTCTGTGGCTTTTTTTTCCCTCAATTCCTTTAAATATGCAGAGAGTTTGTTACCATGTACCGCAATGTATAGCATTAGTGCCTGTCCCGAGTCAGCCATGAGATGTTCTCAGATTTGAAGGGTCCTGAAGTGACGTCACTTCGTGATGATGGTGACAGCTGATCTGACAGTCACGTTCAAATAGCTGATTGTTTATGCAAAATTAAACAATTTTGATTTTAATAAAATACAGATTTTATGTTATTTTTTTTTAATGAAAATTTCATTGTTTGGTTAAAAAACAAATCGACAATTTAAGGGGAAACTACCTTATTATTAAATCAGTGAAGGATTAGATTGGATTCAGAGATGACATTATTAACATTTATAGATTATAAACTCTGTTACAATATATCTGCAACACTGGATGTTAATTACTTGGTTTTAATTTCATTAAACCTTGAAATGTATTAATAATTAGCCCTATGATGAACTGGATTATTGATAAAATGAATTAAAACATAATTAACCACACTTAGGCTTTAACTCAATTCATAATAATATTAACAGAAAACAAAGAGAAAGTACTCCTTATAAAAATATGTTAATTTAACTCTGAACTGATGCACTAATAAACTGACTTTGTGATTGGTCTTATTTTACGAAAATTCTCACCGAACACACTAATTCTTAATCTGTTTTTATTACAGACCAACACTTAGGACATTGATGGTGTGCAATAATTTCAGTGGTCCATTAAGCATCTCTTTCAAAGTCCATTTCTTCTCCATTCTCAGTCTCTTCTGATGGGTTGATGTTTCATTAAAGTCGGCTCTGCTGCAGCGTCCAATCAGAGAGAAATATACAGTAAGAAGCGGGTTTGTCGGACAAGACGCCTCCATGGAGAAAGCGCTCATGTATCAGCAGTTATAGCTCCTTGGGTTTCCCTCCTCTCTTCTCGATACTCTCTCCTTGGTGTGGCAATAAGAGCTCTGGGGTGATCCTCAACATGGCATGTTGGTAACAACTTCCAGCTAATATGAGGAGAGAGAAGACTGCAAATAAGGGAAGTGAGATGCACAAAATATGTCTCACTGATCCAATATGTTTCTTTTTCTTGTTTGCGCCAACAATTGAAATGTGTTTTTTTTTAAGACATGGTGATGACTTACACTAAAAACACAACATCCCCAGACACAAATGACCAGAGATCCACAAGTGAGGAGCTGTCACTGTGACATCTTGCCCGTGCCATAGCCAACCTCCTCCAAGCGTGCCAGGGCCAGGGAGGTGAGCCATGCTAAAGCACAGCATGGAGCACTCATACTGGACAAACAAGGGGGCACAGCACAGAATGCGAGTGAGCTCCAAGTCGAATCCAGCAGTGGCACATCAGTTAGTCCTGTAAATCCCTCTTTAGACACCTCTTAACCTCTGACCTGGGGCTTATGTTTTTGTCAATGTTTGTTAGTTTGTTGTTGAACAGGATAACTAACAAAAAGCTGCAACAAATTTAGATGACATTTCCAGGGACTGTTGGTCATGGAACAAGAAAGAGGTGATTGGATTTTGGCAGTGATCCCAAACCGGATGCAGATCCAGGAAATTATTCTAATGATTTGTTAACAGTGCATAAGAGGGCAGTTATTCACTTTTTTTTGACAATAACTCAACTGACAGTGTTAGAAATGCTTTGTTTCTGCTCTAGAAGCAACTCTTGTTTTTATATATTTTGATTTGTTTGGCATAAAATTACTCATGCTGCTCTTTGGGTGCTTACAATGTTTGCCTTTTCTCCTTCTTCTTGTCCTCACTCACATGCTCTTCTTATGTCAAGTTGTATTAGAATGAAGGACACCAGATTAAACAGCAACTATGCAATCAATCAAACACAATACTGGACAAAACTCTAAGTGTGTTTATCTGATTTCTAACAATTCAACAATGACCTTTCTTTATTAAAAATATTGGACCATGAAGTCAAAATTACTTTGAGTAATCAGGTAACTCCAGAGGTCAGTTAATGATCAGTTTATTAGTGTGCAGGTAAACATACTGCCTGTCTTGCATATCTGAAGAGAGACAGAGCACCACTCTGTAAAGCTCTAAAGCTTTTAAGTCAGAGCAACTGATGGTAACCTGAAAATGGACACTCTTTATTCAGCAGCAGCTCTCAGCTCAAACTGCTAAAAAACACCAGAGATGCACAAAGTCCAACAGCCTGGGTCTGTATTTATCACAGAGTCACTCCTGGGACTCAGGCTGACTAAAACACTCCTACCTTCGAGCAGGATTTGAGAGTTATTTATGAAGCTTCTCCTGTAAAACGACTTCTGCTGTAGGAGAGCAGGAGATTACTGTTTACTGACATTTAGAGTCAGTGCTGTGGTTCTTTGACAGTTTGAATTAGAGACGGGGGTAAAATTTTAAAAGTCCTGTTGCTTTATTAAATCTGCAATTGTATTGGGAAGTATAAAAAATTCAGTGCTGATAAAACGTCCTCGAATTTTCCTGCTGTAAATAGTACAAGAATTTCCATGGAAACAACCTCATCTCAATACCAGAGCTGAAGGAAGATACTTATGTGTGATTTAATGAAAAACAGCCTCAGTGTGGGATACTTTTAAATCATTTTCCCTTATGATCAAAAATATCAAACCACAGCGGCCTTGTACAAACTAAAACCTTTTGTTTGGTTATTTTTATCAGCCATAAAAGAAGACAAACACTTAATAGAAGGATATGACATTGATGATATCTAAAGAACAGTACTTGGATGCTGCAAATAGGAGAGTTGAGGGTATTGCTGCCCCCTTAATCAGGTAGAATTGAACCCATCGATGATCTGTGATCAGTGATCTGTATTAATATTGTGAGCATATCTGTGAATTTTCTTGCTTAAAAAGCCACCCTAATGTTGGATTTTGGCATGGCTATATGTCCTCAGGACTGGAGTAGCAAATCTGGAATACTGAGAGAATTCCCGGTGGGCCAGAAGAGCTGCTGTACAATGACGAATGGACTACACAGGTTGCATGATCTTTGCATGTGCACCTTACACACTGAACAAAGCTGAAAGATTGTCAGTTTCTCTGTTTCGTCCTCTCCCTGTGCTTAACTCCAGGCCAACCACTGTCTGCTGCCCCTCTCCCCCACACTGTCACTCTCTCTCTGTCTTTCTCCCTGCGTATCACACACAGGAAGAAAAAAGAGACCTTGAAGTATTTTGATCCTGGCCAAAAAAATTAAGGGGCCATCCACATGGAGATGAGTTTAGGTGCAAAAGTTTTTTAATCATATGTGTGTTTCATCCACACAAATCCGGCGTTTTGAATGCCCATAGAAGCACATTATAAAAAAAAAGTCAAGAGTGAATAAATCTCAAAATGTTGCCCTTGCATTTCTGTGTGGACAACAAAAAAAAAAAAAATTCAGAAACGATGATCTCATAGCCCTGCATCTCCCTTAAAACCCATGTGCTAATCCCAACTACATTAGAAACAGAACACAGCCTCACATTCATGCTGCTGAAGCCACTGAGCTTGTTTTGGCTTTATACTGCAAGATCTTCAGCTCCTCTACAACCAGCTCGAGCAACAAGTAGAAGTGGAGAACAGCATATGCTAGGTTTGATTACATGTCTCATGATGTTCGTGTATCCTCTGGTTCTTATTCTCTGGTTTTGGTGTATGTCTGCTGCAGCATCACAGGCCCGCTTACAGGCCTGGAGAGGGACAGGGCTTATGTCTGTCTCCTTTGATTGCTCCACATCAGAATTAAGGGTAAGAAAATCAGACCTGAAGTGACCGGGGGACGGATGATTTTGTCATGATGTATGTTTCCTTTATGCTTGTAAGTGTGACATGTTTTGACATAAGACTTATCTATGCTCCTCAAAGAAAGCTTGGAAACAGTTATTTCAGTTGATTATTTCCCCCCTTTAATAATACAAAGTAGTATTGTGCCTCTGTGCCTGGAAGAGAGTTTTGTTTTTTCTTTGACTTCATCAGTCAGAACTTGGTCCTAAGCTTGTAAATGGTACCAGGGCTGACTCTAAATAATGCTGCCAGTCTGAGTTCCAGTTGCAGAGGATTTTGGCACAATTTTTATGGGGGCTATCCACATGTTTAGCTGAATTTGCTCAATACAAAAGGTACTAATCAGACTTTCCAGTAATATAAAATACAAAACCAATAGATTCAAGGGGAGAAATGGTGAACCAAAAACGTTTCCAAACATTTTTTGAGGAGTATATTTGGTTCAGATGGTTGGATAAACAGCTGCAGACCATGAAGAGAAAAACCAGGGACAGATCATCAGACGATAAGAGGTTAGGAAACATCTTGAACATGAGTTTAATTTGCCAAAATTGCATGTTTTTGACTTGTAATTTTGTGACTTTAGTATCACACAGGTATCAAAATCTTTTGATCATGAACATAAATAAAAATTTTCCATAAATAAAAAGAATGAACTTAATCATTGTTTCTTGCTTCGTCTAAACTTTTGAAATAGATCAGATTGCTGAGTGGTTCTTACAATAAACCTTTTCAAGGGGCATGAGACCTCACATAAGTTTAGTTTTAAATATGGTCATCTTGCAGTGCACTTAACAATGGCTAGATGAAATCAAAGGAAAATATACAAAATTATTTTAATGCATAATGATAATAAAAACTGCTTGTTTATGTATAAAGATAGATCTCAAAAATGTGATATATTTCCCAGCCCTATTCAAGAGCTCAATGTTTACAGTAGCAATAAAAAGTAACATTGATCTTTGTTATTTCTGTGGGGACAGCACGTCTCCCCCTCCGCATCAGGTACAAGGTCAGTCTTAAACATTATTTAGTTGTTGCCAAAACAATCTTTCAATAACCTTGCTGTCATTGCTCCTCTCACAGAATCTCTGCCAGGACAATGCTTTCTGGCAACTCTGCTGACATATCAGCAGAAATAGGAATCATTTGCCTGTGTAAAAAGTTGATAGAAATGCTGTTACTTGGAAAACTAGGCCCAAAAATCTGTCCATCACTTTTTGGCCAGTTATAAGAACAGCCTGAATAAAATTTTGGCTGGCTGATGTGAGCATATGTACTATGTCTGCGTGGTGTTCAATATGATACATTTTTTAAAGCATTAAATATGACGCAGAAAAAAATTACTTTATGACTTGCATCATCATATACAGGATTTTGTCACAAAGAGTATGTTCTGAATAAATTCCAACCAAAAGTGTTGCTGGAATTCATGTAAAAAACAAGCAACCAGGTCAATGGAAACACTCTTTAAACAAGTTAATATGCTCAATAAAGATGGATGGATGGATAGAAAGAGAGAGAGTTTCTACATCAGTTGTCCATCAGTATCAACTAACACAACCACACCCTTTCATACCCATTTACACGCCAATGACACAGCAGTGGGGACAACTTGGGGTTAAGTGTCCCAAAGATACCGTCATTTCTTGATTATAACACACACTGAACTATAACATGCACCCCATATTGTCACAATTTTTGCCTGGAAAAACACTTATTCAAAGCTTTAATAATGAAATTTCAGTATTTTCACAACAAATACCATACACGATTTTCTCTCTCAAAATGCGGAAACACCTTTCTTCTTCTTACATTTAATGGTGGATCGCAAACAACGTTCAGGTGCATGCTGCCACCTACTGTACAAGAGTGTGTAGGGAAACACCTTTTGCTTCACGCATGCGAAATAACTCGATTTCTGCCTAAGCATGCTCAGTCGTAGCATACCAACCAATCAGAGAGCAGCTATCAACATGCCGATGTCTTCGACCAATCACAGCACAGCTATTTTGCGTTCCTTTGCTCACAAGATGGCAGCGCCCTGTGTTTGCCTGTGTTTTTGCAGAGTAAGAGAATATTTCTGCTTTTTGTATCAGATGTGTTGCAATTGCAATGTTAGCGAGATGAAATACGGTAAATGTTTTGCTTGTACTCGTGTATAATATGCACCCGAAAAATTAGAGCTTATTTAAAAGCAAAAAATGCATGTTATAATCGAGAAATTACGGTGCATCGCCATGTGACAGCCAGAGCTGGGCTCGAACCTGCAACCTGTTGATTACCTGTTGTCACCAACACCCCAGGTCTTCTCTGTGGTAATTGGTTAGTTCAGCACTGCTCTGCGCCATGTTGTTAACAACTCTGCATTCATTCTAACGTTTACACTCGGGACTAGCTACTGACTTATACTGCCAGAGAAACAATGGTAGAAAGTCAAACTGGTGGGTCTAAAGGGGGGGTGGGGGGGCAGAGGAGACATGTTAAATACAATATAACATATGAGGGTCAAAAAAGCAGAATATGGGCTCTTCACAGATCAGTTATATAGAAAAACAAGCCTAAAGCTGCTTATGAAGAGAGGACTTGCAATGTTTTTGATGATTAAAAGCACAACAGTTTGAAAATAACCAAAACTCTACTTTTTAGCTGTGCAATTATTGCTGCACACTTGAATACATGCACAGTATAGGAAAGTATTGTTTGCTCCTCTCTTCTAAGGAGGCCATGTTCTGAATTTTTGAGTTGTATATGTTCCTTTGTGTGTTGTCTATGTCTACTTCATGTGATCAAGCATTCCTTTAAAGACGACAAAAGTATGTGGCATAAGGACTTCTCACTCTACTCACATTTATTGTGTCAGTAGTTGCTTGAAATATCTTGTTCCCCCTGCCCCCCCAAATAGACCTACCAGTGAAGTCCTTCAATTGTTTTGCTGGCAGTGTAAGTCCATTGGCTTGAAGAAGGAAGTCTATTGCAGACTGCACTGAGCAGTGGTGAACTGACCAACCAATCAGAGCAGACTGGGGCCACATGGGTAAGAGCCTTAAAGAGGCAGGATGTCTACCAGAGTGTCTCAATCAGAGAGGGAATACACCTGGATCAAGGGTACTCGGTGTTTGAAATGCAGAAGGTTTATTGAACATTAGTGATTGTGGACATACTCCAGCAGTCATCAAGAATGAACGTATGAACCAGAATTAAGGCAAAATACGGGTTCTTTAAATTGTTTTGCAACAGCTAAGATGTAAAATCTGTAAAAATTCCACAAAGAAAAGATTGCTCACAAATGTTTCTATATATCAACAGCTATAATAGGGATCATTACATTTCTTCCATCATAATTTGCATCACCCTCAAAAATCCAATATCATTCAGTCTCAGTCAGCTACAATTGATTTTTCTCCCTCTGAGAAGCGTGATAAATTCTGTCTAAGGTTGGGCTCTGGGAAAGCTTCCAGTTCTGATGGTAAACAAGATGAATTTTAACTTCGAGGTGATTTTACACCTGCAACAACACATCAGCACATTACTAATGTTAAAACTGGAGGAGTTTTTGAATCAAAAATCCTTGAAGTCTTGAATGATCATAAATGACATGGAAGCAGGATACTAAATTTACAGAATGAAAAACTCTAAAGCCAAGAGTAGTTTGTATAAATCCAGAAATATATCACACTGTAAGACTTTGGATATTTTCGATAGTCATCAGTTATTGTTCCTTGCATGTCATGTATTGAGAAACTGTTGAGATCAACAGCTTTTAACTTACAGGCCATACTGAAATGATGTGTCACACATTATCAATTAAACAGATCATTTTGCTCACACAACACATCTTTTTCTCTTTAGCCATGTCAAAAAAAAATTAAGCCAGCTTGATACAAGAGGTGTTTCCGAGCTTAAAATAATGCCAATATAAAATTAAATTATGTGATTTTACTTTATTTTTTACTAAATGGTAAATGGACTTGATCTTGTACAACCTTTTATAAAGTCTTACCGACGAGTCAAAGCAGCTTTACACTGCAGGTCACACCCATGTACACCTCTTCACTCTCCCATTCACTCACTGATTGTTTTAAAGTTTCTATGCAAGTTATCCATCAGTGTGAGCTAATACTTTTATGCACTTTGCACCCATTTGCATGCCACTGACACAGCAGTGGGAGCAACTTGGGGTTAAGTGTCTTGCCCAAGGACACACTGTCATGGATTACAAGTTAGTGCTAAGGCTGGCACTTAGCATTAGCATTAGCATGCAACTTATTTGGGCATATATCTGCAGTCTGTTAAACATTGTGGGTGATAAAAAAAAAAAAGCAGCACGGATTTAACTAATAAGAATCTTTCAGAACTGCAGGCCCCATCCCAATGTTCATGGACTTCTGGAGAGTACTAACACCCAAGCACAGACTTTTCAGAGGTAGATCTTTACCCTGGAACTACATTCATATATCAAGACCCTTATCTTTAAACTAAATGTACAGTTCCTCAAAAGGTTTTGTGGCTCAAGGGTTAGAGTCCCTGCAGTCAAGAAGCACCTATTGCTGTTTTGATGTTACTACTTTGTAAGCTCTGATCTCAGAGTTAGCATTAAAGTGTCTCTTGAATGTAGGCATGCCAATTGATACCATTGATAGAAATTGAGTGAAACCCCTTCTTAAGTTCACTCAACATTTTATGATAGCATTGTAGAGGTCTGTTGTGTGCTGTCTACTGTTCTCTGCAAAGACTGTGGAGTGTCTGACAGCATTAATCTGCTACTTGCTCCTCTTTGGGTTTCACCTCAGGGAGGGAATTCTGTAGAGGAAAAACTCAGACTTCTATCTGTTTGTGATTTCAATTTGGTATGTCTTTGTTCATTTAAAAAACAGAAATAAAACAGGTCAAAACCCTTGGTTGCAACTGAGACCGGCAACTTTTTTCGACAGGGTACAGCAGGAGGAGGCATTTTACCTACTGAAATGACCAAAAGTTTACACTTACGCCTGGACTCTGTCAAGTGTCCTGGAGAGGTATCCTCCAATGACATGCATACAGTTAAAGACCATATTTGAACAATCCTGGACATGATACATCTGGTTGTAAACAGAAAGTACATCTTAGGCCTTAAAAAACGCAATCATGTGAAAATTACTTTTGTGTTGAACTCAAACAACACGGTCCATAAGAAACCTGCACCATTACTTTTCTCACTAACTATGGCGGCCTCAGCCAGCCACCCCAGTCAAGTTAGTTTGGTCCCTCCAGCAACACAACACAAAGCAATTTGCTCTGAATAGCCACCGTGGACATTTTCAGTACATTACTGCAGCAATCAGCATCAGGGAGCAAGCTGGAGTAGAGAGGCTGAGCAGAGGAAAGGAAATAGAGTCAGGGACTGTGCGAGGAAGACGGAAATAGAAAAAGAGAGAGGGAGACGGAGAGTAAGACAGAGAGCTGTTATCACATTACAGGAGGATATTGTAGTCAATTGGAGAGACTTTGTGGAGATGGCTTTGTTGATGCACTGAATCTGAAGTTAAACGAATGAATATGAGTTCCTTAAATTCTTTGGAAATCAGGAGACTGAGAAATACATTTTGAAAGTTAACGTTAAAAGGCAATCATGTCATATGACATCAGTTTAAGAAAATGGTTAGTTTTATGAATTATTTGGGTGAGATAACTTGTAAGTTTTAAAAAGAAGGCTGAACAGCATTGAAAGCTAGGATGCTTTTAAAATTTGAAGCATTTTGCTACAATTAAAACTGTGCAAATTGCTCAAAAGGACACTGAATAAATCACAAAGATAAGGTTAAAGAATCTTCCCTCCGCTGCAGACCAAAGTGTCTCTGACAGCTGTGTGCATTGGGCACAAGGTGCACGGAAACACTGAATGCTGCTGTTTTGGGAAGTTGTTCTCACCTGTCTATGCAGATTTGACTTGCAACAAAAAGTGTCTAAATTAAGTCAACAACTGGAACAGAAGTGTGCAGTTTGAGGGAAAACCATCGCCTACTAAGAGCTGGGGGTGACTGTGCTGCAAGGTTTTTCTTTATGTGAGGAAACACAGAAAAGATGATCATAGGATTGACTCAGAAATGAATTATCAGTCGGCAAATATGACTTTTAAACTACTCATTAATCAACCGGGGGCTTAATCAGTCAAAGGCTGTCAGTCTCCTCACACTTCAGTTGTAGTTGTGCACTCGTTTTACATTAGCAGGATTAGGGTGTTTTTTCTTTAATCAGCCCTTTTTCTCTACTCAAGGAGGAAGCTTTGTTTTAAACGTTAGATAATTTTTTTGCCACGCTGTGCTTAATTAAGTATCGTTGTCATTAACTCAATTAAATACTGCATTTGTCTATAGAAGTTACACCTGAATGATTGATTGCAAAAAAATCCCTCACAGCGCTCAAAAATTGAACTTCTTGCAAAGCATTTGAATGGACAAAAGTCTTTAACATATTACATATTAAGGCTGGGGATGGTCTTTAACCCTTTAATGCCTGAAACACAAATTATAGCCAGAAAATTCTAATTTTTTGGAGCTGAAATGTTTATTTCACTTTCTACTGAAATCCTAAAAACTCAAAATTTCCATAAAATTTAACGTATATATTTTTTGTATCTCATTTGATACATTAGATGTTTTTGGCAACTGATAATCCATTTGAGGACATTTTTATCACTTGTCTGATTGTATTCAGATGTTTTTTTTGGAAATTTGTAGATAATATTGATTCGATAGAGGTATCATAAAAGTATGTATCAAATATGATACAACAGGCATTACAGTAAGTGACAAAATCTAAATATGAACGGATCATCCTGCTGGAGACACTGACATGCTTCGCTGTCAGTGTAGACATATGATGTTGAGGAAAAACACGCAGTTTCTGCGCGTGTTACTCTAAAACTGCTCTTCACATGAGCAATTCTAAGTGATTAAGTTGTTAAACTATGTGAATGCTGTTATTTAGACTGCTTTATTGTCATTAGAAAGGAAAATTAAAAATGACAGATTGAAAAATGGCATAATGGAAAAGTGACATTGATGACAGGACAAAACAGGAAAAAAGTCGAAACTGACCTCGGATTTCCATTCAGCTACAAGAAATGATTAAAATACAATTTAAGTTGTTAGGTCCGCATCGTCCATCCCAAATTACAACTGATCTGCAACATCATCTGACAAATCTGCTGGATTTTTTTTTGTGGCAAAACAGACTGTTGCCAATTTACAACCTACTTCTTAAATTTTGGCTCCTCTGGAGCAAGAGGCCTTTTGGACCCTCACTTGCACAAGTTTATCAGATTTTTGAATCAACCAACCTCAGGCTTATCCAAGAAAATAGAAAAGACTGTGCTTCTTTTCCAAAAGATTGTCTTCAGTAAACTCCAAAAGTGAAAACATAAGGAGTTAGAATTAACTTGAATCCTGAATATTTACATTCAATGTTTAAGCTTGTTTGATACAATAATACAGTTATAAGAAGATTATAAGATGGATAAACTAAAAAAAAAATGTAATGCAGTGCTGGTCAAGATCATAAAAAGCATAATAAAGATCAGATGCTATGTTAAATTCAATCTTGTAACTGTGATCATTGTTTATAACTGAAGGATAAATGGAATATTTAAGTGCCTTAATCCTTTATCAACAACAAACCCAAGTACTAAATGTTCATCTGTAATTCACTCTGTAATTAAGGGGGCAACAAAGTCAGCCAAATTAACAGCAATGCAATTGAAAATTGTATACAGTGAGAAGTCAACAAAAGAAGAAAACGACTTTTAAATGTAAATTATATTATTTTCTAAACAGATGTGTGTAATTTAGTTAGGACTTCTATGCACTGATTTGTTTCCCACAAACAGAGTTTACCACGTTTGCAGCTCAGCTTGAACTCAATGATAGGGACAGTAGGTATTGATATACAGAGACTAATCAGTCATCATAAGAATATCTTTAATTGGAGCTGGTGTGCCATCATTTCAGATAAAGTTATGCTTGTTTTCCCATGTATTGTTTTACATACACCAAAGCCTGCATATTTGTCTGAACATCCCAGAGTACAAATGTAGGATAAATGGAAACCAGAAGACGTGTCGTGCTGAATATCATGATCGTGTGCACATCTTCCGTGTAGAACCTGTGAATGGAGGTTATATAACTCTGACTCAGGATGATTGGCACAGGAAAGGAGTGTTAACAACTGAGGGGACAGAGGGGATGGGGGACATATTAATTATAACATATGGTAACACTGAGTCATAACCGGTGATTATAAGGGGGCATTAATAATTCTGTTGCAGGGGTTTGTGTGCATGTGTGTTTGTGTGTACATGCGTTTGATGACTCATGTTGCCTCATTTTTTAACTTGTCGATGCAGCTGAATAGAAGTACACAGAGAGAACCGCTGAGTCAGTCCTGACAGATCAACACAACGTGAAATATCAGTGCTGGTTTCTCTTCTTCTTACCAAACGATGGGACTCTGGTATTATAATGAATACAGTTTTTTTTCTCACTTGAATAACCAAGCAGAGTGGTGCATAGTTCATGGTACTTATATTATGAAGTTAGGAAGAATCTGGTTTAGTAGTTTGTAAATGTACAAACAACAATTTAGAGTGAAATACTGACAGCTCTGAACTTGTGGTGTGAGACAAAAAAGTACTTTGTAGAGCTGTTTTCAACAGGTCAAGACGTGCAGGGGCGGATTGCTGGAGATCTGGGGCTCAACCCAGATGGCAGATGAAATATTCTGCGTGCGTGCAAAAATTGGTGCCTCATTAAAATACTGAAACACCACAGCTTTCAATTATCACCATCTTAGGCACTCGAGAACAATTATTAATCCATACCTTTTAATGAAGCAAAGCCCTTTTTGGGCTAATGCTAGAAGTCATCAAGTACACTTATCTTTAGAGACATGACTGTGTCTTAATATGATTAAACATCTGTGTCAGACAAACACTTTAAAGATGAACTTTCATTCGGCCTTTCTTGATTGGTTTTTGAGTTTGAAAAACATTGATTTGGGTCCGTACAAGAATAAATGTTCATTACACCACAGAGGATCTTAATGAGTGCCACAGACTGTAGATTTACACACATTAGCCTCTGGTATCCGGTGATCCTGAAACATCCTGAAGTATCCAGAAGTGTTTTTACCTAGTCACACTAGTATTTCACCCAATTTGACAATTTGTTAATGAGACCAAAATGTATTGACCTGAATCAACAGGTAACCTGGATGTTCTCATGTCCTCCGGTTCCCATTGAGGTTTGTACTATTTATCATTCAAACCTGCTAAGTCTCCATCAGCAGACATTTTTGCTGTGTGTACATGTTGTTTAAACAAGTCTCCTCATGCATCTTGAACAAACGGCAGCCATAATCCCTGGAAAGATCGCCAAGTTACCTTGCTGTGCAGCAGATATTTAGTCCTTTCTACACTCTTCTGTTTGTGAGTCTTCTTCAAGTTACCAGACGCATCTGACAGACTCAGCAATATTTTTGTTCAGTAATAATGATACTTTCTGTTATATTAGTGTCTCAAAAATGCATCTCTGCAGTAGCTATTGGCTAAAATGCATTTTAGTCTATTGACAACAGCAGCACTTCCACCATCCACTGTTCATCGTGGCAGGCCCAGGCAGAATACACAGTACGCAGTCCACCTTACACAGATGCTGTCACTCTGTTGCTCTTCGGTACTGTTTGTTACTCACTAGATATTTTTTTGTTTCATCTGAAGTAAAATCAGACTCGGCTTTTCAGAAAACATCCTAGCACACCCTAGGGCCACCCCCGGTCTAGAGGATCGCCATGCCATTCCCAGCAAACAAACAGACCACCAGAGAAACAGTTGATTCTGTACTTGTTTTAATGTCTTAATTAAACCTGTGGGTTGGTGTCTGACTAAGAGATAAAGATCATGCTGCAAAAATGACCTTGTTAGTAGTTTTACAGAAAATGTTCAAAGTGAGGAGTTTGTTAGACTATTAAAGAGCGCAAAGGAATATATCATAAAAAAACCCTTCCCACACACACACACACAGGACAAATAGATACACAGATTAATGTATTGATTTGTCCACAGGCACCAGCAAATTAGATGGTAATCTAAACTTACCCACAGAAGCTTTGAATAAAAAGACTAGACAAGAACAGATTGAAAAGTAATAAACTGAAATAATATAGCAAGCTGTTCTATTTTCCCCTAAATTTCTGCTTCCTTGTTTGTCTCCTCCAGACTAAACTTGATTGTGGCCTTATTCTTCACACATTAAACTGCAGTGACAAACTCAGACATCGTACATGATGCAATTAAAAACTTTTGTTTGACAAAAGAGTTTTGTAACCAGCTCCTTCTTTAAAGTGTACAGCTGGGCTTCAGTGCCTTATGACTCAGGCAATTAGAGTTGGGCTGTGTTATTTTAATAGGCAATTATGCATCTTTTCTAATTAGATATAAGACATGATGATACATGAGAGGGTATTAAAGGACTACAGCGCTAATTATGAACAGGGAACAGTTCAATTAATATCTAAATATAAGGATCACACAATTACAAACACATAAATACATTCTGGAATGTAGCTACCAAAAAAAAAAGTAAATAAGTGTGGTGTTTGTTTAGATTCACACTGTGTGCTTTTCTTGCCCCAGTCTAACTTCTCAGTCAGACTCACAATAAGCTGTCAAGTGATATAGTAGAATTTTTTGATGAGGGAAGACTATTTTTTTGAGGGATGAAGGAGGTTGAAATCTTCTGAGTCCCAAATTATTAATAGGTAGGCTTCGGGTAACCTTTGATGAATAACGCAAACTCGGAGTAAACAAGAAAGAGAAAATACAAAGGTTCAAGGCCACATTTCTCTGACAGAACAGCTCAACATCCAGAAACTGCACTGAAATATGAGAATCCTCAAAATATAATGGTCTAACCTGACATGTCAGATGGACTGATTCTATATCCATGAGATATGTTTCAAGCACATCTGGGCAAAACCCCACAGACAGGGACTGAAAGGGGCAGAGCCTTTCAGAAAACAGGAGGCTGACTGAAATACTGTTTTGTCTGTCACATTCATTATTCATCACACCTGTCTGGGGCTTGCTGTCCCTTCTTACCATCAGCTAAACCACACGTACAGGATACATTTTAGGACATCATGTGTTGGACGAAATGGCCTCAGGTCTCAGGAAAAATGGCCTCAGGTGTCATAACTCAGACAAAACGGCCTCATATCTAAGAAAAAATTGACTCTGGTTCGGGAAAACAAACTTGGGTCTTAGGAAAAACTCTCTCAAGTGTTTTGAAATGCTGTTAGGTTTGACACCTGAAGATGTCCTAAATGTACACCGTACAGACCTGTAGTAGCTGCCTCTTTGTCCTTAAAAAGACATTGATAAGCCTGGTAATTTCTCAACTGTGAACAATCCTCTTAGGTTCAAGCTTTGCAAGATGAATCTGATGACAAACATGGAATCCGGCAAATCGAACTGCATTGCAAGGTTAGTATTAGTCAGCTTATATTTTTCTTTCAGTGTGGCCATATATCATGGGGCTTTACCTGAGACCTGAAATGTATTCAAGTGGCATCAGGCATTGTTGAGCATTAGCCTCTGAGACTCAAATAAGCTTAGTTTTGAGACAAGATCAGACAAATATCACAAATGTCTATAACAAATGCACATTATCTATTTGAAGCGGAAAGTTAAGTGATATAAAGATGAGGCCAGGTCTTCACTGCATAGTGTAATGGTTTTTTGTTTTTTTTTTACCTGATTTTTGAGCCCCACAAATGATTTTGAAATTGAATTCCACTGCAGTCATTTATCACTGCAGAGGAGCAGTGGCCACCATGTTAGATTAATTTATGAAATGTCTGACATTTTGGTCGGCCAAACACTTTGAGAAAAGAGTTTCAAGCCTTCTGTCCCTTAGATGACTCTCTGTGTAGTCTGCCAATCCACCAATAGGAATACTTACTGATAACTAATGCTGGACTTCCTCCAGTTAGACAAACTCTTGATCAAGCATTTTTAGTCTTTCGGGACAATGCTATATTTTCAGCATAGATAAAGGTGTATTTTGCCGTCCATAGATGGAGCCACTTAAATTCCCCCCCTTTCCATAAATGAGTCTTGATTGGTCTATGACTGGAAAGTGCTGAGACCTGCCTACTGTGACTATAATAAGTTACCTGCAATTACATGACAGCCACATAGTGACAGGTTCTTGCTAACGCTACCCCAAAAAGGGCAAAGGTTGAAGCCCATTGTATGTGTTCTTGTGAGCACCATCTCATGGCAACACATTGCAAATGCATTAAATGTCTACGTTTATGGAGTCATCAGGCACTCCTACTGGCTGGAACCTGGCTGGACATTCGAGTGAAAGGGGAAAATTGAAACTGCTGCAACTGTGTGGGACTCAAAATATCCACATCCTGATCAGAGTGTATTTTTACCATTTTCCAGACCAAAATTATGAAAAACTGTCTCTTCGGATTCAACTTTGTAGACAACCACAAAATTAATTCAACATATCAGCAATCCAACGGATCACCTAAACACCCTCAAAGGTGAGAGAAAACAGTTTTAATACTGACAGTATATGATGTCCTGATAAACTAAGTTTAAGCTGCTATAACGCTATAACTTAACAGCAATGTACCAATGTTGTATAATATCCTAGCACAATGTCATGAGGACATTGCTACTCTAATGTTAGTAGCTAGGCTTCACATTAACTTACAACTTATGCTGGAGATAAAGTCTTTGTAAATGAGTCAGATGCATGATAGCTCGTCACCACCTGTCTTAATTTAATGTACGTGTCTTCTGAAATTACTGCCACACAGATGTAAGATGAAGTACACATGGCTAGTGTGCAGAGTGTAGAAGCAGAGGAGATGACGGTCTTGAAGCAGCACAAGGAACAACTATGACTTTATGCTGTAAAGACAAATGTTGAATGAAATCAACAATTCTTCATGTCTATGTTTTCACTGGGGACAAACGAGTTAAACCAGCTGGCTACTGATAATTCTGTTGGAATAGTTAATGTTTAACTGGTGAAAATAATAGGAATAAGTTTGACATATTAGTTTAATAAGTGACCATGCAAACTGGGGATCTCTATGAATGAGTCATTGGCTGTTTGTCTTAGTTTAGTTTTCAGTTCATCTGATGAGTTTAATTTGACATTTAAATTAATAAAATTACAAAAGAGACATCTGAGGGGCACTCTTTCACCAGTTTACATGGTTACTTTTAAACTGAAACACCAAGACCATTTTGTTCTTGTGGAAGTGGTGTGCAGGTGCTAATGGTGTGACCAGTCATCAGTTGCCTGAGCTTACCTCAGATTTAGCATTACTTAGTTGTCTGTTCTGTATGTATGGCACAGCTATGGGAACTTCATTCAAATACTTAAAATGATCTCCAAGTTATTACTTCCGCCAAGGAGGTTATGTTTTTGCCGGCGTTTATCTGTCTGTCTGTCTGTTTGTCTGTTTGTGTTCAAAATAACTCGAAAAGTTCTGAACGGATTTGGATGAAATTTTCAGGAATTGTTGGAAATGGGATATGGAAGAACTGATTAAATTTTGGGACTGATTCGGATCAGCTTGGCAGAGGTCTGTGCTCTCTGAGTGCTTTTCTAGTTTTTGTTTTGTGTTTACCTCTTAAAAAAAAATAAAATAAAAAGTGACTTGTATTGTATAAGGTGTCGGGAGGCCCCCAGGCCACCAGTTACCCATCCCTGCTCTATGCAGATGGATGACATTAAAACTTGAGTTCATTGCTTTTCATCCACGCAGTCTAACATCCAAAAGTGCAAAAATGAATCAAAGGAAAACTCAAACCGCTGAAAAATCTCAAATATTTTAGCAGTACTTTATACTGTAAAATTTGAGAAAAGTCAAGGTTATTTTTACAAACCTGAATGTTTTTCACCTCTAAAAAAAGTTAAGAAGTCTTTGTCTGCAGAATGATTGCACAGTAACTGAAGTAAAAAATGAAAATGAATGATCATGTTTTCTTCACTGAAATTGTGAAATTTTGGAAGAACAAGGTCAAGGTTGGCGGCACAGTATGATTGTTCTTTTGGTAATTGGAAGGTTGCAGGTTTAAGCCCAGCTGCAGCTGACACATGGCGATGTGTCATTGGGGAAGACACTTAACCTCAAGTTGTTCCCACTGCTGCATCAGCGCCATATAAATGGGTTGGGAAGGGCATGGATGTGTTTGCTTACACTGATGGATAACTAATATAGAAACTCTGAAAAATCAGAAACTAGAAAAGCACAATGGAAGCTCAAGTCCATTTACCATTTACAGAGACCGCATAGTTACAAAATTAACTTTCAACATGAAAAAGACAGAACTACCTCTGATCTTGCCAGACACACCGAAATGGGCAGAACCTTTCAAAGCAGTTCTGGCAGGTGATGGTACAATTGTTTCGTCATTCACATGTATTACAGGCAAATCAGATAATGTAGCGTGTGGGTGCTACTGCCACAAAAAAACAAAATGTGAGTCATTTTGTAAAACAAACTCTCACCAAAACATGCGAGAAGTGGAGCAAAAAATCCTTTCTATGAACAAACGCTTTCACTGTTGTCATTTTTCATTTAATAAAGAAAAGTGGTCCAAATCTGATAAAGCTGCTAATGAAAGTTTTAGGGACCCATGCTTATCTCTGTTTCACCAGTCACCTCCTGCTGTCGTCTTGCTCTAAGCTCCAACCTCTTCCTGATTTAAAGGAAGTTGATTGAGCTGTGCCGCTTTTGGCCGCTCAAAATTGTTGTAGATTGGAGTTTGGCAAGATGGATCTGCCTGATTACAGACATCGTATCATGTGGATCCAACTGCACTGCAAGGTTATTTCTGATCACACTCCTAAAAAACATCCCAGGGCTTTTTTCTAACACATCACTGTGTACCTGACACAACAACTGTATACCAGACAAAGACATTTAAACTCCAGGCAGTGGCTTGAGTTCTGATTTTGTTAATTTCTGCAGTAGAAGCCATTTTTTAACTTCATGGCACCAAAAAAATCAACAGTGAGCATCACTGTTAATAGATGTGCTGCCAATTGTTGTTGCTGTTGCTAATGTTCTGTCACCTTTTTTTTTCATTATTGATATCACTCCTTTTTTGCCTCATAAAATTCAATATACAGGATCCTCAATTTATAAATTACCTTGAACATGTCTGACTTTTATATAAGAGGGGATCTTAGCCAGTCCAGGAGAGTTTCAGATGCTTGAAGAATTAGAGTTACCTTTCATCGGACGATAGTGGAGGCAGAGAATGAGATAAAAGAGCTGACCTTTAATCTTCAGCAGCGAGTAGCACTATCATCAGTGCTAACCTGTCTGACCTGCATGTCTGCACCGCACAGCCGAGGCCAGCTCTGCTTTCATTGGACTGACACGGTCAACTGTCTGTCAAACCCACAACATAGATGTGAAACCAGGAGTGAGAACAACACTGAGGCTGCAGTAAGGATCTGTTTGTCTTCAGAAAATATAAATCAAGCAGCCACAATTATTTACCAACCTTGGCTCCTCGGCAGTGACTATTAGGGCTGAAAATATGAAGTTTTCAAGTTGTCTAGGTGGAAACACGCTAGACAAATGCCATATTCTTAAATTGTTTTAATGGTTTTTCTTCAAGCATTGCACCAGTGCTCATTCTAAGGTCCCTTTCACACCTTACATGGTTTATTAATTTGAACTGTGATGGTATGAAATGTCATGCTAACTGTGGTGCATACCAAATACCCAACCAAATAACCAAAGCAAACTAGAGTTCAGTTTGAAGTGGGTGTTACAGCCACTGAAACCAAAGGAGGACCTAACAATAGTAGTGGAGCAAAGAGCACTGAATTGTGGATTGAAATTGGCCAAATATCACAACAGTAAACAAGCTAACCTTGGGCTGACTGACTAAAGGTCATTTAGCAGGAAAAAGTCATATCTCCATTTGCACCCATTGCAAATGTTTTTTTTTTTCTGAAAGTACTTAGTAGGTAAAGTGATTATTTACTTTTGCTACTGAATAGCATGTTCAGTAATTTTGCTTTACTTTCCCAGCACTGTGGCCTGGTACACACATTAAGATTTTTGAACTCTAAATGGATTTTGTAACAGTGAGAAAGCGTACGCATGAGGACAAAAATGTCAGATTTATTTTATTTACCAAGAAGGCAGCGCCTCTGCCCTGGCACCTTGTGATCTCATGTAATCAAACATGGCTTACATGGTTAGTTTCCTTATTCAGTTCATCTCGTTATCAGTTTTTTATACATAATTCACAGGTGAAAGGTTACACTGTTGAAATGTTGGTGGTTTTGACACAAACCAACAAGTTGGTCCTCCATTTTGATGTCTTTCTTACTTTATGCTTTGCCTTTACTCCCGTTGCCATGGCTACGTTTGCTTTCTGTTTCAGCCAGCATTTTCCCTAAGTTGGCTTTGCTCTGGTCAATGTGACAAAACAGAGGATGTACTTGGCTGTCCCTTGGTGCTCTCCACACACAACAGGATTTCTAGTTGTAAGTACTGAACACGTTCAATATTTATGATTTGAGGTCAGGGTGGCCCGATCCTCTTCCGAGAGGTCAAAATGACTCAACACTTCTCACGCCAAAGGACACTCAGGTAAGTTAATCAGTAGAACCTCCAGATAATCAGGCCTTTGCTAAGTTTGACCAGAGGTGGGGATCCAAGACAAAAGTTTGCCCGATTGTTGTGTTGTGTGTACCCCACATATGTAAATGATATAGGAATATAAAAAGTTTTATCACATTATACTCAGTTTCCAAAGAGCAGCATGCAAAGAGCTTTGGTGGTGTATGCATGCCTCAGGTCAGAGTATCTGGATGAACATCAGGCAGTAAGTGTGTCTGTTGTTTCTGGATAAAAATATTGGAAGAAAAATCTCACTTGCAAAAAAAAGTCTAAGGCTTAATGTTACAAACAACTTTACAGATGGCTTCACAGGAATTGAGCCTCTTGGTGAAAAAAAAAGACTGAATGGTTTGATTTGAGTACACTTTTTTACTTCACTGTCATGCATCAATTATTCAGCCCCATGCCTTTGGCTTTAAAGTAAGCGGGGGGAAGGGACACCAAATGGTCTTGGACTTAGGGCCTAAACAAGTGTTAAGCCACTTATGTAAATACAGTAGAAATATATATACACGAGGTAAAGGTTGCAAAATAGAGAGCTTATTATGTATAACAAATATCAGTCACTGGTTGTTACATTTTTACCACAGTCACATCTTCTTCAGGGAAAACCCCTCTCTGATTGGCTTACCAGAGGGTAAATCTCCATCACTAATGTGATTCTGATCAGCCTCAGGAGTGCTTCTTAGCATACTAATGTACTGACCTCAGTTGATGGCAAGTATTACACTTGCTAACATGAGCATGTTTGAGCTGTCAGAACGGGTATTTAAGCTTACTGATTTCAGCATTCCACAGTGGTGATGAGCAATTAGTCTAGATAAAATTTAAATAAATATGTTGGCTCCCTACAATCGTGAAAAGAAGATAATTAGGGACTGAATTATGCTGAATGCTATGTTGGACCTATAGAAATGCAAAATAACTTGCTGAATTTGTCACTTAATTGTAGCTACTCTTTATGAAAGTATGACAAATATATGACAAATGTATATAATCATTTTGAATTCACCCACACATGAATATGTTGTAAAGAAAACAAGTTACTGTGTTTAATAACTGTGGTCTCAGTTTCAGTCAAAGTCAGTGTGCTGGCCTGTAGCCAGCCAAGTGGGAGGAGGTTCCCCTCATGACTGGTCACTTTTGGGGTGGTGGGGGGCTAAAGTCTGTCCCAGCTGTCAGTGGGAAAGGGGCAGAGCACACCCTGGACTGGCTGCCATCCAATCACAGGGCTGACATACAGAAATAAAGCACAGCGCACATTCAGATTTACACTTGGAGAATGTCACCAATTAACCTGACAAGTCTGTGTGAGGGAGCCGTTAGTGCATGAAGATAACCCATGTATGCACATGGAGAACGTGCAAACTCAAGTTCAATCCAGGAACCTCAGCTGGATGTATCACCGCTGTAAGGCAATAGTGCAAACATTTGTGCCAATGTGCTGTTATGTTGTGAAAATACTTGTGCTAATTTATTTAGGGTGGGGTCTGTAAGCAGTGGACCTGATGAATTAGGGTAAAGAACTGATGTTACTCATCCAGGGTACTTTAATTATGGCTCATTAGCCTTTACTAACATCATGTGCGTGTCAGATGAGAGAGAGGACTGAAAACTCAAAACTGAATACAATGACAGTCTGAGTTACTGTTATTTTGTTCGTTGGGATTTTTTATATTTTCTTTTTCTTTTTTAGAGGGGGATCACATCACTATATTAGATTAAATGAGATATTCCTTTATTAGTCCCACAGGGGGAAATTCCAAAAATTATGATGACATGAACACAGCTACAGTGCTTAATATTTAGTCCAAAAAACCCCAAAAAAACACTCATGCCTCTTCTGATAGGGTAACAGTATTTTTTTCTTTTCTTCTTTTTTCACAGAGCCAAGAGGTGGAAATAAACAGAATGGTTAAGAGTGGGCAGGACATGTGAACCTAAACCATTGGCCACAGAGATCTGTAAACAGGGCGTGTTGGCTACCTGCTCCAGCAATCATTATTGAGCATCTTTATTTCAAAAGGGTCTTTCATACCCTTTAATTACCACTGGCTATGCTTGTAGTAATTACAATTTTAACCATAACACAGTAGCACTAATACATTTAGTTCAGCTTCTAATAGTCTCTCGGCTTACTAGCATGGCAAAGGAGTCTGAATGTATGTTACACCTTTCAGAACTTTGTTAGAAATCCATTTGACTTTGATATAAACCACTGGAACATTTAAAACCATGGTTCAAATCACACTGAGCAGCATACAATAGAGGTTGTAACATTACTATCTGTCATTTTGATTGTAGGGGTGACTTGTGCCCATATTGGCGTCTAACTTCCAACAGATTCAGTCTTTCAGAACAAAAGCAAATCCCTCGTGAGGGCAGTAAAGAAGAAGAAAGTCTCTGCATGCCTTTTTTTGTACCATCTGAATGCTAAAACTGTTATCATAGCAACGGTGCTAAGTATGTCTGCACAAATATGCATGCTAATGTAGAGAAAAGGTGAACTTAGAGCAGGCTTCACGAGTGCTGCTTCCATACATCTCATTAAGCACTAATGAGGCCGACCCACAGTATCATTTACATGATATGTGCAAATTGGCTTTCATTAAGATTAGCATTAAAGTTGTACTGTACTGCCTTTCACTGAGGGCAGCAAGTGATCAGGGATGAATTGTGGTTTTGTGTTTGGCCATTTTCAATAATACTAAATGTGGTTTGGGTTCAAATCTTAAACATAAAAAACAACAAGTGTTTCAGGAAGGGAAAGCAATGATTTTCAAGTATTCAAACTGTCACTCTAAATCTGTTAACCTAAATTTTAAAAAGGAAGGAAAAAACACATTATTTTCTGTAACATTTTCATATCATCATGGACGTCTGTTGGCAGTGTATGGTGCAAATGATGGCTGTTTGCTGACCCCCAACAAAGAAAGTCCTTCTGTCATGCACTGAAACTAACACATCTCCCAGCTTAATAACAATGTATCTAACTTAACATATTTTTAAGGAATTCAATATGTTATCGGAATCAGCTGATAATTGCTTCGGAAGCTATAAACTGGTATCAACAGATGCGGAAATTCATGCAAACACTTAATGCAGAGGTTTTTGCCATGTATGATAGCACTAAGTTTTTAGAGTTCTTGAGTATTAATCTTGATTACTTCTGCCAAGGAGGTTGTGTTTTTGTCAGTGTCTGTCTGTCAGCAAGAGAACTCAAAAAGTTATGGACAGATTATAAAGAAATTTCCAGGGAATGCCAGTCATGGAACAAGAAAAACGTGACAAGATTTTGGTGGTGAACTGAATCTGGATGTGAATCTTGGAGGTTTTTGAAGGATTTGTTAACATTACAAGATATGACAGTTTTACACATTTTCACTGATAACTGTGCCAAGAATGTTAGAATTGCTTGGTGGAGGGTTGTGCTGTATGAGCTCTTCTAGTTTTAAAGTATATACCTGATTTTATATAAAGACTGGTAAATCACTATTGATTCGTTTAAGTGCAGGTGAAGCTCCTGTTAAAACACATTTCACAATGTAGGTGTGGTCCAAAAAACTGATACCACTGATTTATCATTATTATTTATCATCATTTATATTGCCACTGCTAGGCATTGATATCCGTTTTTGCTAAAGTAACTTGAAATATTGGCATATCAGATATTGGCAAGAATCCAACTCATGCATCCCTAATTTTTAAAAATGTTGATAATTAAATTATCTATATTAATGCATAGTGTGAAGTGAAATATGTATACCATAATGTTAGTGCAAAGCAAGCTAAATCGTATAGCCTGTTAAAGCCAATGTCCATCATGTGTTAGCATCAAGATAGCATAAAGCGTTTCCCAGACTTCTCAGTCCATGACCCCTACATTAGCAGTACCAGAAAATGGGGGCCCACATTGTTCCTGCAGGTTATTAAGGTCTTAAAAGTTGTGCCAATACCTGCAAACATAATTTTCTTTAAGGATTTTTTAAAAATATAAGTCAGTAATTTTTTTCATTGATTAAATCCAATGACAATGGTTTTCTTTTAAACTGAACTCATTCATTGCATATATTTACAATAAAAACATACCCTTTAAAACCATTTGAAAGTCTTACTCAGTTTTTGGAAAGCACATTGCAATTCCCACTCTCAGTGTCTCACAAACTCCAAGGGTCAATGTCAGAATCATGTCAGAAGCTAATGACCTCAGACCTACAGTCTAGTCTGTCAGTATGGAAATTTGGCTCCATGCATTTTTCATCGATGGAAATAAAAGTCAGGCAGTAGGGAAGAAGTTGCCAGGGGTCGGTCCCTTCAAACACACAAAAATTATGATGTGTTAAAGCAAGAAGGTAACTTAAATGAAGCCAAACATGCACAATTGCTTAATTGTGGATTAATAATGATCAATGCACTTTAATGGTAGATCAACTTGAGCTTATAACACTTTTCTAGTCTTTGACTACTCAAAGCTGTTTTACACTTCCACACCTTTACATCCATTTGCTCTCACATTCACTCACTGATAGCTGGAGTTTCTATGTCAGTTGTCCATCAGTATCAGGTAACACTTTCACGCCCTTTCATGCACATTTACACTGTCGCAGCAGTGGGAGCAACTTGGGGTTAAGTGCCTTGCCCAAGGACACATGGCCATGTGACAGCCAGAGCTGGACTTGAACCTACAACCTTCCGATTACCGACCAAGTGCTCTATCACATTGCCCATCTCTCATCAGTGGCACAGCCTTAATCAGTAAGCGCAGAGACTAGCACACATTCACACAGAGCCATGAAACAGACAGCGGGAAGCAGAAATACTTACAAAAGTGCAGATGTTGTTTTTGGAGTTCTACAGCAGCTCACTAATTTATACTAATTCCTATCTGTGTGCAACAAAGTGCAATTTGCCTGTAACTGTACACTATTTACATGTGCAGAAAAAAACGATTGTGAATTATCTATTTAAAAATTCAGCAACTTCAAACAGTTGTTGCCGGTAAAGGAGTAATAAAATTGGCTGGCAACTGGCACTCATGGAAAGCCCTGTTTTTATGTGATCTACTGATTTACATGACCTTTGCATTCAAGTAATGAAAGAATTTTTGTGATGTGTGCATTCAGTTTTTAAAATACACCAGCTGAAGTCTGTGCATCTACACTCAAAGGTCAACAATCATGTACGATGCTGTATCCAGACAGATTGTATTTAGTGACTGGACAGTGACAGTGGCTTGTGAGCCCCCCCCCCCCCCCACACACACACAGATCTACAAGTGTTATGTATTAACATTGCATCATCATGTAAGCCCTTTGGCATGGAGTGGATGCAGAGTCATGAAAACATGGTGCAGAGCAACAAGGAATTGACCAATTACCACAGAGTTGATCAATTTATCAGGCCGGACTGGGCCCACATGGGGAAGTGGGTGTTAAACAGGCCGGAGCTCTTACAGTGTCTTACACAGACTGAGAACACAGGTAGATCAGGGGTACTCAACATTAAACTAGAGGGTTTTTTTTAAGCCTTACAGATTGCGAACGTTCTCTTCCCTCAACATTTATTACATGAACCCTGAGTTGAGACAAAATATGACTGTTCACAGTACATTTACAGTAAGAACTTGCAGAAAGGTTCAAAGCCACTGTATTAGCAGCTGCTGTCTGTGAGCTAAAGACAGGGCGTAACTATGTAACCTGTGAATAGACCTCTGAGAGAACCAGTGAATCTTGGCATTGGTATTGAAATATTAATGGATGATTGATAGAACTGCAGTATGATATCTCTGCGTATTTTTCCCTTTCACTAGCCTCCTTCATCCTCTCCTCCCAGGGTTCAGTTTGCTCAAGCAAAAGCTACCTGCATTAATGTTTCAGAAAACATCTTAATACCTGGTCTGAGGTGTGTCTCGGTGATTGTTACTGGAAGCCTGAGTTCTTTCCCCAGGTTCATCCTAATCTCATGTGTTGTTAGGCCCACATGGGCCTTTTGCCTGGGCCGTTGGATGCTATCTGGTAGAATGAATGCTAAATGGAATATTGATGGTTAGAGGAATATACTTGAAATATTTTCTCACATTAACTGTGGTGTATGGGAAATACTGCATGACACGTGTACGTGTGTTTGATGGTACAAAAGATTTTGTAAAGGCAGAGAGAATGACCAAGATGATGAATGTCCTGGGCACCCATGCACATCAAAATCTTCTGAACACTTCAAACAAATTTAACAAAATGTCTGAAATGAACAATGCCTCAATACAAGAATGATAGCAAAAATGGTCTCCTTTGAAATAGACAGTCCAAAATTATGTGCCAAAGTTGTCCCAAAACTTCCTTAAGGGTTGTGAGTTGTGAGCCTGTTCAAACTATATTTTAAGTAAAAACTTACAGAAAGGTTTAAAGACATATCTGTATTAGCAGCTGTAGATAAGCTTTTTAAATTGAGCTGAAGACAGGGTATAATTATATATACTGTGAAACAACCTTCGAGAGAACCAGTGAATCTCAGAATTGATGAATGGATGATTAATAGAGCTGCAGTATAATATCAAATGAAGTCGCAAATATCATCATGGTCCATCTTCAAATGTTCTTTCATTGACTGCCACCAAATTGTGATGGGTAACTGTCCTTGTATTGTACCATCTTTCACAGCAGATGGCTTCTGATTTTATGAGTAAAAACTATTTAACGTGATGGCACACCCATCACCACACACATACAAACATATACAGACACATGCATACCTTGGTGTTTTTGCAGACGCATGCATATAGAAACATTTGCACACAAAACTCATGAAGTCAGCACTTTTCTTGACAGTAAACAAGGCTGTGAGCTGCTTAGCCATGCTGGTCAGGCTTCAGGCATTACCAGCGCACATAACATGAACCCACACTCTCTCTCCCCCCTCCCTCTCTCACACACACAGGCTCCCAAAGCAGTAAACATTAGCAATATTTTCCCATTTCCTCTGCAGGGCAGACAGGAGAGCAGTAGATCTTAAGGGGCGGGGGTAGGAGGGGGTCTGAGCCCTTCACTGGTAATAATCTCCTTTACACTTCACACTGCCACAGAGATGAATCATGGTGGATGGTGTCAGCGTGCAGGAGAGAGGAGAGGGGCCATGATGTGCCATGTGAAGGCTGGCCTTTATGGTCCCCAGAGTGGTTGTGTAAGTGTGAGAGGATTTAGGGGTGCACAAAGAGGCCAAGGATCTTGTTCAGAGGTCGTCAGCAGAACAGAGGAGCAGAGGTGCCTTGACTATGCAGATGAGGTTGTCTGGCTTTCACAGAGACTAGTATCAGTGAAGGAAAAGGACAAAATAAAAGGTAAGGCTATTAAATAATGAAACTGTGCTCATGAGGATAAAACCACAAGGTTCAGAGTCACCGTGTTTTATATTAAAGGAAGGTTGTGTATTCACGCACATTTGCTGTATGTTTCCAACGAGTAACGTCTTTAGTTCACTACTAGCTACTGACTGAAGTGCACGTGTTTATGCTAAGGCATGGGAATTGATTAGCTTAAAGGTGCAGTGTGTAGAATTTGGCAGCATTTCGCCAATCAGAAACGGTGAATATAGGATATAATGTTTCTATTTGTACGTAAAGTCCGTCAAAATAGGAGTACAATCATCCCCACAAAACGTTTGTTTTATTTTTATTTAGTTAGAAAAAGCTTCAAAAAATTTACATTACCACGGGCCATGTTCATGTAGGTCGACATTACAATCCGCCATGTTGTCTACGGGTGGATTTTAGGGACGAAAAGAACGAAACGCGAATCTGTCTGCCGGTTCTGAAATCTACTTGGAATGCAGGCGAAGATGAGGAGAGAGGACAACAACTGACCTATAATCTATTAAAATAATGGTTACAAACCTTGTCACTTTAGTAAATGATGCCGTGCTCACGATCCCTTTTGGTCTTCACAGGCTTCCGTTGCTCAGCGATATGACGTTTTGGTTACGGTCGGGCTCATTCTAGAATCTGAACGATAGATGTCGCTCAAATGCCAAATTCTACACACTGCACCTTTAAGAGTTGAGCAACACGTTAACTTAATTTTTTGGTGAAATCAAACAACCCAGCAGCTGGTTGTACCATATATCAAACGATGCAGTTGGACACATAATGAGTAAAGCACTGGGATCTTAGGGGGTTTCAACTTCAGACTCCCTCACCCAGGCGACCGGACTGAGTGCGATCAATTCCCAGTCTGTGTCTATGTAGCATTAGCCCACTGCTTGTCCCTTCTCAGCAGCTTTTGAGGCTTAGTTAATGGCTTTCCTTTTGCAAGACCCTGTGATGCCCAGGAGGCTGTAGGCCCTGGTACAGACTTTCCTGCAGAGCCCCTGCTCCTGACTTCATTGGTCTACACCATGCACGCCATCCTGGCTGTGGAAATCCTTCCATATTTTTCACTTTTCCTTTCGCTAGGGTACAGTTTCTTCAAGCAAGGCCACCTGCTTTAATGTTTCAGAAAACAGCTCAACGTCTGGTCAGAGGCGTGCCTCAGTGATTGTTACTGGGAACCTGAGTTGTTTCCCCTAGTCCACCCTCATCATTCATGTGCTGTTCCCCCTTGGACCTTTTGCATGGGTCTTTGGATACTGTCCCACTCAGAAGAATGTGATATGGACTCCTGCTGGTTGGAGGAATATATTTCAAATATTTCCACACATTATCTGAGGTGTATGGGGAATACTGCATGTCACATGCACGTGTGTTTGAGTAGCACAAAAGATTTTGTGAAGGCAAAGAGGATGTCCAAGACGATGAAAGTCCTGGGCGCCTATGCACATCAAAAACTTCTGAACACTTTAAACAAATTTAACAAAATGTTTGAAATAATCCATGACTCTGAAAGAGAATTTCAGCAAAAATGGTCTCCTTTGATAAAGAGACAGTTCAGCATATTTTGCATGAGCATTTGAACATGAAAAACACTGTGCCAAAAGTTGTCCCACAACTTCTGACTCCTGATCAAAAAAAAAACACAAGCACATTTGTGGAGACATTTTGGAAAAAAAGGAAGCAATTGTTTAAAAGAAGTGATTACATGCAATGAAACCTGCAAGAATTCCCAATTATAATTTGATATTTTCAGGTAGCAGAGTGTGTGCTGCCACCTACAGATGAAAGAAATAATTTTAGAAGAGTGAGTTTCAGTGAAATTTAAGCTTATGTGTTGATTACAACTATATATCTTTCTCATAATTTTTTATCCATAAATTAATTACTTTGTGTTTTGTTAGTAGAATGTAGCAGTACGTTACTAGTAGGGTTGCAAATTCCAGGAATTTTCAAAGCTGAAAAATTCCCATGGGAATTAATGGGAATTTAGGGGAATAAATGGGCATAGGCAGGAAATTATAAAATTGAAGGTTGGCCCTAAACAGCAATTTTAAATATAGTTTGGGAAAATATATTTTAGCATAATCTTGACTAAAACAACCAGATTTTCTACAAGTATACTTGAGGATATCTATACTATTCCTCAATCTCATGCACTTGGCACACTGCTTGCGGCAGGGGTATTGAGGCCAAGCCCCCTATATGCACTGTGCAGTCCTCCATCACATGCACTGGTTGGTTTCTACAACCCTGAACCGTTGAGGCAAAATTATACATATTAAAGCAACACATTAGAGTCCATGTACTTCATAAAGTGAAGGTGAATTGATTGATCAACAAAAAAAATATATTAAAAGTTGATTTTCCACTTATAAAGAAATCTGTTGAAAAGTTGTGTTTTTTTTTAGTAGTATTATTTTGCATGGGTGTCTGCCTATGACAAAACAAAATGTTCTATTTGTGTTGGGATATTTATAGTGTGTTAAAATTACCCCCTATTTATAGTTAATTCCCATAAATTCCCCAGAATTCCCATGAAAAGTTTTCAGTTTGAAATCATTCCCAATTCCCCAGCTTAACTTCCCATGAACAGTTTCTGGGAAATTTCTGGAAAATTACTGGAAATTTTCTACCCCTCTGGCAACAAAAAGTTTGGTTATGGGGCCCATTCGTTTTTTCATTAACTAGACAGTAATCTGGTTGGTATTGGAGTTATGTTTTGTCAAGGTCAAAATGTCTGACATTTGCTTGTAGTTGAACTAAATCTGTTTAACTTGATGTACATCATGAAAATGTACAGTTAGAAGAAGAAGAGCAGTGGGGAGAGCACACACCACTTTGGGATGCCATCATGGATATCCAAACATTCTTAAGTAAATGTAAAAGCTTTTCAGAAAAAAATATTATAAAGTACAAAAAGGTGTAAGTATAAGCTTCTCAATCACAGTAACTTGTGCAAATGTAATGAGCAACTCTCCACCCCTGGAATCAGCTCCTGAAGAATTTCGAGCTTTCTCAGGACAGGATGGAGAAACTGGATCTATTCTCCATTAGCTGAGTAAAGAAGGAGAAATGAAGTAGGCCACATCTAAAGAAGCAACTGTGACGTAACTGTCTTCAAATAAACCCTCAAAAGAATGCAAAAAAATGGGACATTGCTATTATGTCTCAGCCTTTTACAAATTGTTGTGTTAAAATCAGTGCTTAAAAGCATGTTCTGAAAAATGCAGCGGCTGAAAGTAGCTATTGTGTCCAAGATTACTAAGGGAGACTGGGGACAAAGACTCTTATAGGATTCCTTTATTAAAACCCCAGCAGACACCAACACTCGACAATAACTGTAAGTTCAGAAGCTCTTTTGAATGTAAAGTTAAAGTTGCAAAAAAACCTTGATTATTGAAACCCAGACAGATAAAGTCCCACCATTTCTGCTTTCTGCGTAATAACCTTTAGTCCTCATGTATTTCCATTCAGGGGAGAAAAAAGCAAAAAATGCAGCTGAGGTGGGAAACAGTGGAGAGGTAAGAGTGAGCCTGAGTTTGAAACTATCCAACTGTAAATATACCTGTCTCACTTCTCAAAGGACTTCAGCAATACAGCGTTACCGATACTCTGGATGAGACCTTTTGTTTGAGTTTCACATGCTGAGAAACAACTCATGGCTGCCTGTGTATGTTGTTACAGTAGATGTTGAAGCCAACAGGAGTCCTCATAAATACTTTCTTATAACAGTGTCTGATAACACTCAGCCAGAGAGATGAGGAACATGCTACAGATCTTGATACTCAATTCTGATTTTTGTTGAAATCCAATTTTTTGTTCACATCATAATTTAAATGTGACTGCCATCAGACTTCAGGAGAGAGAGCCAGGAGTGGTGGGATTGTGATGTGATGGGCCTTACAGACACAGAGTTCATCCATAATCGCTTTGTCCTTTGTTTACATTGAATCTTGCCACGCCCTGCCTCCTCCAATGCAGGTTTGTGCTGCTGTCTCACTTCAGTAATGTAAAAGTCAGGTGAAACCCAAAATGACCATTCAGAAAGGGGTCACTTTGAAAATGTCAGATTTGCATCTGATTTAGCACCATATATGAAGTGGTCTGGGTCTGATTTGGAAAAAATCAGATTTGTGCCATTCAGATTGTCATAAAACAAAATCAGGTATGGGTCACATGTGGGCAAAAAAGTCAGATTTGGGCCACTTTTGCCTGCAGTGGGACTGTAGCCTTAAACACCAGCAAACATGATCACAAGATAAACTGTAAGAGCTGTGAGACATACTTAAAGTGTGAAGCTGCATGTGATCAGTGAGAATTTTTTAAAAAGTCTTCAATAAATGTTCTAAGACCCTGAGAAATGTAATTTTTAAGATTAAGTGGGTTTAGATTTTTTTCTTACCCTGGCTGCATCTCATATATGTATATGTGTGTATGTATGCATGTATATATATATATATATATATATATATATATATATATATATATATATATATATATATATATATATATATATATATATATATATATATATATATATATATATATATATATATATATATATTATTTTCATCTTTCTGGGATATTCATGTATGATATGTGCCAATCAAACTCATGGCTCTGCAGCACATTAGAATTTAAAGTGGCCTCCTCCTCAGATGAAGACATAAGGTCAAAGTACAGCCAGGCTCATTTCTACTTTAGGTTTAGATCCAATATGTATGTGTGCAGCAGACATGCTTTGTGTGCTGCTTCTCTAAACCTCCTTTAACAGGAGAGGAGTGTGTGTGGTTTTAATGGTGTATGGCTCTTTGGTTGTAGTTTCCAATCCAATGACAGCTGAAGAGGGATCGAGAGGCTCACATATTAGTTGACAGGCCGATGAACATTTTGTCTAAGAGGAAAAAGACCCCCCACCTCATCCCTATAATAACTAGAAGTGCTCATAGTTTTGACATTCTCAGCTGAATTATAAGCAAAAATGTGGAAAACTGCCCTATCTCGCAATGTTAACATATCCTTTAAAAAACATTCCTGGATCTACATTCTGATTCGGATCAGAACCCAAAAAATCGAATCACTTCTTCCTTGAGCCAAAATGACCAACATTTCCTGTAAATTTCATCAAAATCTGTCAAGCGTTTTTTTGAGTTATCCCGCTCACAGACAAACCAACAAATGCCAGCAAAAACAAAACCATCTTGGCAGAGGTAATAAAAACCTGACAAACTGATGTTCAATTGGTGGAAATCTTATGCTAAAGTAGCTGTAAAGAAATTATTAATAAGTTGCTTGAAACTAAACAACAAGGGGTGAAAATTAACTCACCTTTTTGAAACTGTAATAAAATAGATGTTATCTTTTGAAAAACTAATGAAGACTATCGATTAATTCATGACTGACTTCGAACAACTGCTAGTGAACTAGTGATAAACTAATGTGAACTAGTGGTGAACAAAGACTTAAGTCAGTTTACTAGAGTTGAGCTGATGAATTACTAGTTGGAAAGAAGTGGTTAAAAAGTGGTGAACTAATGATAAGTTACTGATAAACTAGTGGTAAGCTAGTGGTTAATGATTGTTAAACAAAAGCTTATAAATACACTATATGACAAACAAATGGAAAAGTAATTTATCACATCAAGTATTGGATAAGTTACCTAAAACTGTAATAAATTCTTGCTCATTACTACTTAAAAAAGTAAAAACATTACTGATTTTGTCTCCAATTTGAAACATTACATTACCTTTAGGTTTGAATTTACATAGACCACAATGTTCTTTGCATCTTTCTCAGACATCAAATTACAACAAAGATAAAACTTTAAGTTGCTGAAAGTACAGCTCGCTCTTTCCTTTCCCCCTCACTGCTGTGTTCACCTTTGACACTCATCACTGTGAGAAGAAGAGGACATTGCAGAATAAGTACATGTACAAAGATTGAAAAGGTAAATTAGCATCCATTTGATTGGTAACTGTAATATTATTGATTTTTAATTATGTTACTATGTAGTGACTATGTTAACTATTAATGAAGTACTGGTTAACTAGTGGCAAAAGAAGAATAGGTTAACAAGTGCCAAGAGATTAACTACTGCTTAACTAGTGGTAAACTAGTGGGTCACTCATGATAAACTTGTGGTAAACTGGCAGTTTGCAAGTGTTGAACTACTGTAGAGTTGGAGAAGTTGTTTTGCAAGTGGTGAACAAGAAGTTAGCATGTAGCAAACAAGTGGTTGCAAAAAACTAGAGGTTGTCATGTGGAACTCCAACTGATTCGAAACTTGTTATAATAAAAAGGCAGATAAATAGTAAAAATTGGTGCAGTTGACCTACTACGAACAAGAAGAAGACAGAATATGAACTGAAAACTATGATAAACCGATGATAAACACATAATAAAGAATTGCTAAAGAATCAAGATATAAACAAAAGGCAAACATAGAAAAAAATAAAATAGTAGATAATAATAGACTAGATAGAATAAAATGACAAAAAAAATGGGGGCAGCACTGTGGCGCAGTAGGGAGTGCATGTGCCTCACAACAAGAAGGTTCGATCCCCAGGTCAGGACCTTTTCTGTGTGGAGTTTGCATGTTCTCCCCATGCATGCGTGGGTTCTCTCTGGGCATCTCTGTTTCCTCCCACAGACCAAAAACATGCTCATTAGGTTGATTGGTGACTCCAAATTATCCTTGGGTTTGTGTGTGAGCATGAATGATGTCTGTCTCTCTATGTGGCCCTGTGATTGGCTGGCGACCGGTTCAGGTTGTACCCCACCTCCCACCTGGTGTCAGCTGGGATAGGCTCCAGCCTATAGCAAGTGGCAACAGCATCAAACACATCACACTCCTGACATTGAATGCCCTGTTGCAAAGACAAAAGCTTCTGCACGTTGTTGGTGTTTCCACTCTTGCTTGAAATCGTACATGCACAAATACTCGACATGTTGCAGTTATTGTAATTTTGTGTAAAATGAAGCCACAGTTTTAATCACTTCTATTTTCTGTCTGCCACAAACAAATTTATAACTTCTTTGTTGTCATATGTGCTGAAAGCCTTTGAGAAAAGTTGGTTGTTTTGATTTACAAGACATGCAGAACAAAGTGAAAGGAATTGATAAGGGAAATGTTGAGCATAAAGACTGATGATATCGATTTCTTGAGTCATTTGTTATTAATTCCAAGCTGGAATTGGTTTTTGATTCCCATCCCTACTGGTGATTAGCTAGAGAAGTGATTTTTTTTACTCATAAAATACTTGTAAACATTTAAAAAATAGCAGCAGACTAATAGTGAATGGACAATAAACAAGTAGAAAACATGTATTAAACAAGTGCATAACTAGTATGAAACAACTGATAAAGAAGGTGTAAACTAATGGTTTAATGACAAATGGCAAACAAACTGTAATCAAGCTGTTAATAAATGAATGGCAATCAAACAAATAGTAAAGTAATGATTAACTACCGACAAATGTGGTAAACTCATTGTAAACCAATAATAAACCAAAGGTACAAGTGGTAAGATACTGATAAACTAATAGTAAACCAATTGCAAAGACATGGTTGAAGAGACCAGTGATAATTATCTGGTCATTTTTAATTAAACTGTTTTAACCCAAATGGACTTCAAGGTACCCCTTTCTGTTTGGAAGTTAATAGGACTAACACTTGCTCATGAATTAAATGTAAAACTCTGAATTTAACAGAATAATTAGCTGAGCACACAAAAATGACTGTTCAGCACCTCCAGCTTTCCATTTACATAACAGTACTGCGGTGTTTTCTTAGTGCTAAAATGCCTTTGTAATTTATTTTTCCAGTATTAGAAATATGGAGAGCTGCCTACTGTAACAAAATAACACAAAATGAAGAAATTCTTTTTTTCCCATTTAAACCCTCAATCCTTGTTTAATGTTTAAAATTGAAAAAACATTGAGTGTTGCTAATTATGTGCATTAAACTGGGTAAGATGTGTATAAGAAGGAACTCTATTTTGATCTGAGATCCCTCTAAAGTAACCAAGCATGCAGGACCACTGAGACACCATCATCTGTGATAAAATGGAATTTATGAGTATATCAGCTGGTGCCGCTACTTCTTCTCAACCCAAACTGTGTGACGTTAGCAGTGACCTGCTGCCTGAGGACATGGCAGTGTGACAGAGACACACACACTTCCCACTGAGCCAGATCCTGGATGTGCTCAAGGACCGACATACTGAGTGAGTATTATATGAGAAAAAGTTTCATATATATGGACATTTGCAGTTTGGTGACAGGCTACATGTCAGGATCAGAGGGAGAGTTTTTAACAACCTGTACCTTTATGTTTCAACATTACACCCACAAGGTAATTTACTGGAGTGACATCTCTGAACTGTACTTATAGCAGTGTCTCAGATAATTAAATCCTCATTGTTGAACTTTCAAGCAAACTTTCTGCAGCAATTAAGATCATCCACCCATCCATTATCCATATCACTTATCTCTTTCAGGGTTGCAGGGGGATGGAGCCTATTCCAGCTGACTTTGGGTGAGAGGCAAGATACAGCCTGAACCAGTCGCCAGCAGATCGCAAAGCCACATAGAAACATGATCAGACTGTACTTTATCAGTCCACGTGGTTTATTTGTCTCTCGGGACATCCTGTCGGCTCGCTTCTCCTCCCTCTGTATGTCAACAAGTGCACGTTGGTGTGAGGCGCTGTGTTTTACGACCGCGCAGTTACACTCAACGACCATAGAGGCCCCTAGAGAGCTAAAAAGCCGGAATCTTACTTAGTGCTGCTTTAAGACAAAGTACACACACATAGGCTGAAACACACATGCAAAAACAGGTCCTAAGATCATGCACTAATGGGGGTATGTCAGATTGATGGCTTTTAGGCTCCTACAGAAGTGCTACAGAGCAGTTTTGGAGTTCTGTGCCTTGCTCAGGGGAACTTCGGTAGTGCCAGGAAGTCAGGTGGCACCTCTCCAGCTACCAAAACATCCTCCAAACATGTTTCAGACTTTAATCGGCCACCCTCCAGTCCCCAACCCAAGTCCCTCCAGACTGAGTTACTACCACCCCAAGGGTCTGCCTTGGAGTACCATAAGCTAACACTAAAGCAGAGTTATACAGAAGCATCAAGGGCTGTGATGGCAACTCTTTGTAGGAAGCACTTCATGGTGATTTCAAGTCAATTGAAGGTGACTCTGTGATCTGCCATGAAAAGTACAATTATATCTCTCCTGTAACTGCACTGATTTTTTTTGACCATGTATAAAGGCCATTTACACATATTTTTATAAGGGACCTCACCTGAAAGGCTACTGAAGCACACCTACAGGAGTCCTTGCCTCTATTGTTTGATTGTCTCTTTCTTTCTTCTTATGATTCCATCTCTTCTTTGAACTGTAATTTGACCCCCAAAACACGCTCAAAAACATACCCAAAATTGGCACACACCCCAGATCAGGTAAAAAATTGGATAAAATGAAAAAATTAACCAACAAAATGCCAAAATGTCCTCCAATGCAAATGAAGAGGAGGAAAAAGAACAGCTGCCAAACTCAGGCCTCTACACAAGAAAACAAAAAGTCCTACAGCTTTCAAACTTACACGGATAAAAACCTGACAAATTTTCCTACATTCTGGTGGTGGAGGAGCATAAAAAAACATCAAAACTTGAACTGCCATGTGTTTAAGGCATTGTTTACACAAAAGCAAATATGGCCAAAAATGAAGAGTTTTCATTGTGTTGTTAAATGGTAAATGGACTTGAGCTTATATAGCGCTTTTCTAGTCTTTTACTACTCAAAGCTGCTTTACACCGCAGGTCACATCTACCCATTCACACCCATTCGCTCTCACATTCACTCACTGATGGTTCAGAGATTCTATGTCAGCTATCCATCAGTATCAGCTAACACATTCACGCCCTTTCTTGTCCATTTACACCCCACTGACGCAGCAGTGGGAGCAACTTGGGGTTAAGTGTCTTGCCCAAGGACACATCGCCATGTGTTGCCTGGAGCTGAGCTTGAACCTGCAACCTCCCGATCACTAACCAAGCGCACTATCCAGCTGCGCCACTGACGCCCCAATTTGCTCTTGTGTAAATGTTGCCTCCCATTTACACAAGAGCGGTGCCTGGAGTACCTGAATCCGCAAACTTTTAAAACCAGGGTCCAGAGTGGAGAGTTTTGAAAACGTATCAGCATTCAGCTCCATGAAGATGAGATTCAGTGTTTCAGGGTGAAACACTGACGTCACCGCATGCGCAATACTCTTTCACATGAAGGCTGCGCGCGCATAACAGGAACAACAACAACAACAACAACAACAACTTCGGCCGTCTACCGAGCAACATGCGTGCTGCTTACCTTGCTCGGTTTGTTATCCAGATAAAAATATCCTGACAGATTTGTCGTCCAGACAAGAAACACCTGCGTCTTTGTGCCTCCACTCGCCATTGTTGTTTGTGAAAAGTTTGTCCTCACCAGAAAGCATACATGTGTTGAAACACCGCTGTTTCTCTACAAACCTTCATCGCCATCTACTGGCCTGGCATGCATGCTACAGCATTTTCAGTCGTTCTCGAGTCTCCATCTAAATGCTGATTGTTCTTGAAAACGCAAAGAAAAAACCTTTCCGTTTCTGGTGAAAACGTTTCCGTGTAAATGGAGCCTAAGGCAGTAACAGATAGCAAAGACATGTAAAGTTGAGATTTGTAGGTCAGAGTCTTGTGATTCTTTTAAGCTTTGAATCAAGGCTGTAGCTACAAGTATTTTGTGGCAATAGAATCTCAAACAGGGAGTGGGTTTGCTGACTTTTTCCATTAAAATGAACTCAAATTTCTCTGTCTGTCTGCATACATGCTGGATCCTCACATACGCTGCAGGTTCACATATCAGTCTAATTCTGAGCAGGTCACAGGAGGTCAAATGAAACCTTCAAAATGGATGTCGTGTCAACACTTTAATGCATTAAATGGTTCAAACAGGCCCAAAGATGGGCGACAGAGCAAGGTCCCGAACCAACACTTTTAATTATAAGTGTTTTTCAGCATAAAGTGTAACCTTTAATAGATACCTTTAACTAAGTTACCTAAACAGAGAAAGCTGCTCAACCAGAGCCCACAGAAAAACTAAAGATACAGCAGAAAGAGAAAGAAAATCAGTTCACTTACTAAACTAGATGAATGTTCCCCTATCGCCACAATGGAGACAGATAAACAAGCCCTGCCGAGTAAGAAAAGTCAAAGACAACCAAGAAAATCCCTCCTGCAGCTCTTCAAAACTCCTTTCTTCCCTCCTGGTCTGCGTCAATGAGTGTGATAGAAGGAAAGTATGGGTGTGGCCTTGAGGCAAAAACAATGTCATGTCACATAATTGACAGGCAGTTAAGACACTTACATATAATTCATTCTAATTAGCCTGATTTTGACACCAACGCTTGTTGCTGTTGCATTCAGTTGGCACACAGTGTTATTGTCATCCAGAATTTCCACATAGTCTAACTGCGCAGTGTTCTGTAAGCGATAAGCACTTAACAGCAAATGGCTTATGCAAAGATGTGAATGAGATCTATGGATGACGATACCAGATGCTGGGCAGGTGGTACTTCAGTGACTTGTTGTGGCTCAGATTCTGAACAGGCCATCAGAGTTCATCTTTTCAGGCATAGGTGAAGAATTGGGTTGGCTTATTTTACATCTTGCAGCTTGGTATATATTTGGTAATCTAGTTTCTGCAGCAAAATCCTAAAATGTTTTTTTATGATATGTCACCGATTTTATTAAATGAAAGAAACACAGCATTTTAATCATTTGACTGAAATTAAAATTTAACAGATTTAAATTTTCATCACAATTTAAACATTCAGTCATTAGACCATCCCACATTAAATACAATAAACAGCTTGTACTTCTGTTGTTATGAGCAAATCTATGCGGGGGTTTAATATTTAATTCTAACTCACTAAACTGAGGCAGAGTCCAAACACTGTTCCTGGCTTTATTTACATCAACAGCTTGTCTGCTGAAGCCCACTGGCCGCTTCCCCACGAGTAATTATGTGCAGAAATCTAATATAGCCCCCTCTTCAATCAGTGAAAGTGAGAGGAACAGTCTGTTATTGTGCTGCTTGATGAATACGGGGAGTTTTATTACATCAAATTTTTATTATATCACAGTTTGAGTGTTTCCTGAGTTTATAGGTTACACGGCGTGCGGTTATTTGCTGTAACCTTGATGTAAAATGTCTGCCCTGCTGTCATTATACCCCACAGCCCATTAACCTCACCTTCATCAGGAGTGTTTGTTTAATGACAGCCATTGACTTCAGACCTGCACTTGGTCACATTTGACACTCGAGCTGCCCCCTTTAAGAACACCTACAGCCCTCTGACTCATCAAAAATACAGAGCAGAGAGATTCAGTGAACAGTGTGAAGCCGAGTCCCTCTTTCCACTTGTCTGTCTGTCCGTCTCTTCTTGGTTTATGCTCCAACGCTGCTGCTTACCAAAACATGACAATTGCTATAAAAATGCCCCCTAAAACTGAATTTTGATTGGGTCACAGAGATTCGACTCACTGGCATGTCCGAGGGCTGTGAACCAGAGTGAGAAGGTGAAGAGGGGAGAGATGGGTAAAAAAAAAAAAAAAAAAAAGAAAACAAAAGAAAACAAAAGTAAGAAAAATAAACTTGGAAGGGTACAGAGGAGTATCAGGGTCAGGGTGTGAGATAAAAAGAGAGGAAGGTTTTATCAGTATGCATCTACAGAGAAGTCAATATAATGAGTATAAAGATAATATGTTGGGAATAGAGTCAAAAGGTCAAGAGAAATGTTGAGGCCCAGTTTCAGGACTGACTATTTTTGTTGTTTATCCTTTTCCTGGACATGTTGATTTCATTTTCAATATTCAGACTTCTTTCTCATTATATGAACATTATTCTTGAATAATGAATGCATTATGTTTTGTATTATAACCTTGTTCTTGACATCTTGTCCTTTTGGCATTCACTCTTTTTTTTTTTTTGACGATTCGTTAGTATAATATTTAAAAAAAAAAAAAAAAACTTTTTCTCAACATTTTAACTTTTGCTTAATCTTTTCATTACCTTTTTTGAGTAAATGCCGCCATTATTTTGATATTACATGTATGGGTTTTAGGAGGTTGAACGATTATTTTAAAGGTAAAACTCAGCCCACCATTTATGTTGGACAACTGACTTATTGTCAAACAACATCCTTGAAAGGAAGTGATACTTTATCAAGCCTTAGTAACTGTATTAGGTTAGACCTTGGTTTGCAAAGGGGTGGAAAGTTTTTGGTACATTTCCAGAAGCTTTCCATGGATAATTAAGATGGGGAATTTAAGAAATATTCCAAATATGAAACTTTCCCTGAGAATTATGGGAATTTATGGGGATTTACTAGAAGCTGGGGCAGTTTAAATGAACTGTATCATATCCAAACATAAATATAAACATGTTGTTTTGTCTTAGGCAGAAATCCATGCAAAACAATACTGTTAAAAACATTACATTTCAACAGATGTAGTTCTAAGTAGTACTTTATCAAGTTTTAATTATTTGATTGAATGTATTGAAGGTCAAAATTCAATATCAACTTAGCTTAACATAGCCCACTGGCTTAAATGTTTTGCTTCAATAGATCAGGGCTCTAGAATCATCTGTGCGTGTGATGCAGGACTGCACAGTGCATGGAGGGGGCATGGCCTCAGCACCTCTGCAGTAAGCAGTGTGGTATTTGCACATGACTGAGGAATAGCATAAATATTCTCATGTACTCTTTCATAAAATCTGGTTGTTCAGTCAAGACAGTGGGAGGCACAGTGGCACAGCAGGTAATCAGTGCCTCAAAGCAAAAAGGCTGCTAGTCTGATCCCTGGGTCTGTCAGGGCCTTTCTGTGGACAGTTTGCATGCTCACCCTGTGCTTGCGTGGGTTCTCTCCAGGAACTCAGGCTTCCTCTCACAGACCAAAAACATGCTCATTGTTGACTCTAAATTGCCCTTAGTAATGAATGTGAGCATGAATGGCTGTCTGTCTTTCTATGTGGCCCTGTGATTGGCTGGCATCCAGTTAAGGGTGTGCAGTGCCTCTCACCAAATGTCTGCTGTAATAGGCTCCAGCCCCCTGCAAGCTGTAAAGATAATGGATGGATGGGATATATTGAAAATCCCTGTCACAATAATTCAGGACCCACAGGTGTTGATCTGAAGTGGTCACATAGAATGAAAAGGTCCTTTCAATTTTCTTCCTTGAGAAATGTACAATTGAAACAGTTGTTTAATTGTATGCATTGTGATTTTAAGCTATAAAAATGTGTTCTGCTAGAAATGAAATTCAGGTTAAGATACTTGATGATGGGTTACCTCATGTTTAAAGGTCGGGTTGTTGGTTTGTTTGTTCCTGCTCAAATGGGTCTTGGGGTGTTCTTGGGATCCTTCATGGGAAATACTGAGTGTCCCGCAGTTAATTCCAAATCTTTTGTTTATTTTTAAAGTCAAGTTTGAAAAACGTTTTCATTTTTATAAAAATAAATGTATGCAATCACAGTGTTAAATGACAACTGTGAAAACTTGCTCTTATGCTATAGATCTACGATCCAGGTTGTATAAAAAGCTCTTTCTTTTTTCAGATTCAGACATTTTTGTTTTTCTTTATGAGATGATGATCTTTAATATCAGGTCTTTTGACACCACCCCCTGACCGAGGAACGACATTCTCCAGATGTATAGCAACAAACTGCTGAATTTTGGTATTCTGATGAACTTATACCTCTGACTCTCTCTGCCTTAGTCACTGTGATATAAAACCCTCTTACTTTGTTTTCATCTGTTTAATTAAAATATATGGTTACACTTGCAGATGCAGAACTGTCATTCGAACACACTGTGACCAATGCATGCGGATGGAGATTAAATAAACAACAACTAGGCTGTATATCTAATGAGGAAGATACCGACAAACAGACAAGGTGGATTTGCAGAGGGTCAGAAGCCCAGAACACAAACGGAGCTCGAACATCATAAAGACTTTTGTCGGTCTTTATAAATCTCACACCTATCAGACAAGGTTATAGATTTCAGTGCTTTTGAATGTTACAGCGAGATAAATCAAATTTATTGCCAAGGCCTTTACCTTTTTGTGCTCAATGTCCATGATTACAAAGACTGAATAGGAGCTATAGAGCACATTCATTAGGTGACATTCATGTTTTGATTATTAATTTTTAAAAACCATATATATACACATACATACATATACTTCTTTGAGAAAAATTGAAACATTGCACAGAATCTTACTGTAGTGTCTAGTCGACCCAACATATTTTTTTGTGTAGTTTTACCCATAAAGTGGTGTTATCACGAGGCCTTGGTGACAACATTGACTGCTTGTCAAGCATATACCTGGCCTACCTTCCCTCAGGGGAGGAGCTGGTCAGCTGCTTTATTGGGAAGTATATTTACTGTTCCTCTAGCAGCCCTACTTCAAAAGTGTAGATAAAGTGAGGATGCCAAAGATATGTGTATACAAAGAAGGAAACAGAAGCTGCATGTCTGACGTTGGAGCTCAGCCTCCAGAAGACGACTGAGCCGCGACACTGAGGGGAGGATGAGGATGAGGAGGAGGAGAAGTGAAGCAGGGTCCCTCTGTTACACCCTGTCAGCCAAGACAATTGACATAACGAATAATACAATCTGTGCACCTAACAATCTGCATCGCTGCCTTCTGAACAGCTGAGATTTACCACCATGTACACCCAGCACTGTATGTTCTTTGACTGTGTAGCGTTATGGCGGGTTGTCATTCATAATTCATGAACATGGCAGATGTTTGCACACGGAGGGGAAAAAAATAATGCATTTGTGTGACATTTGAGTTTGAAGTCAAATATTTATCTTCGATTCACGACTCATCTAGCCAACAAATCACACTCCTGCCTCGCCTGTAGTAAAACACCATATTACTCTGATGCAAATGAGCTGTAGTGGGCGTGATGCATGGAATTAGATGTTGTGTCTTCGGGAAACTTGCAGGCGTTACAAGCCGCCAGCACTCGTTGCTAATCTCCTCAGCACCAACACTCACATTACGCTTTATGAATGGCCTGGGAGACAAGGCATTACGCTGGGTAGTAGTGAGAAGGAACCCAAAGACCAGGGGTTGTTTATAGTGAGTAATGAGGTGTGTGAGTAAGGGAAGGTGAGTGTGTGTGTGTGTGTGTACAAGGTGGTGGTTCTCCCACAGTAACGACTTCTTATTGAACAGGAGCCACACACTTGTGAGCACAAACATAGATTCAGAGGGGGTCTCAGGGGAACACTGGGGAATGTAACTGTGTTTGTGAGACAGAGCTGCTGATCACGACATGAGAGAGGCTGAGGCTGCAGATCAGCATGTGATTATTCAGAGCTTCAACCTGAAAGATGCATCCTCTTTTTCCTCTGGGGTTGTAATGAGTGTGTGGCTGTAAATGTCTAACATGTAATGGAAAGAAGAGCAATGTGAAGTGAAAAAGATGACCTGCTGATGTGAGAGTGAGGGTCTTGAAAGAGCGTTGGAGGAGGAAAGTTACTGGATTTGTGAAAGAGATGGTGGGGCTTGAATTTTCCCATTGTGAAGTATATTGTCTGAAGCATGTGGCACTCAGTGATCAGGGAATGTTGGTCGCTTACTGTATGACACAAAGATGGACAGTGTGCTTTTATAAAACATAGGTGTGTTAAGGGTAGAACATTAATCAAACTAATCAGAGTTTAAGCTCTTGTTCCATAGATCTTTTATTTTTTAAATGAGCGTTAAAAAAATACGAACTCAAGGTTTGGTTTACCCTTTTTCTTCATTTAAAAAAATCTTATCAATATCTATTGTATAAAAGATCTTCAACGAAATCACTTTAATACAGAAAAACAGTTTCATCATCTCTTTTGTCTTTTCCTCACTCACACACTTTTAGTCATAATTGATAGATTTATTCACCTTTAAAAAACGCTAAGAATTATGGATGTGTGAGGATTCTGTTTGACCAACAATAGGCTCCGAGTTCATTATTTTCTGTGTCCTCAGGTGAAATTTAAGCTGGTTTGATTGCTGTAAAGATGTGTGCTTTGTTTTGTATGAATGATCAGAATTATAGCATTTAATGGGATTAGTTTACCTGGATTTAACAGGACAGCACTGAAATATTCAAGACAAACAGAGCCAAACTGCCTGTGGTATCGAGGAGATGGACATTTATTAATTGTTTAAAAAACTCTTTCCCTTGTCTTATTTTCAGTTTTGAAGGCACAGTTGTATACCAGAGTTTACTTGCAAAGAAGAGGATTTGTACGGTTGACTATAGCATCATGTGTGACAACTGTAAAAAAGAGAAAAAACACAAAAAGAAAACCTGCACCACAACAAATATAAAGCTGTGCTTCTTAAAATGAACACACAAGGGAGTTTTCATATCTAGCTCTAACAATAACCCTATCAATGAAAGTTGGCTTGCCTTTATTGTGTCGCCTACAAACTAGGGATGCCTAAATCAGGCTTTCTTGGCCGACGCCAATCACCTGTTTGTAAGATCAGCCGATACCAATACAGACACCAATCATGTTTCATATTTTTTTGAACAATTGGTTGAAGGGTTTGCTCAGCAAAGCAAAACAAAAAGATCTCAAGGCACAATGCAAGAATTGTCCTCAAGTAAAGACTTCTGAATTACACAATAAAAATACTCACTTACCATTTCTTTTTATTATGTGACAAAACAAAATTATAGACCGACTAATTCATTGCAACCAGCACACAGTGCAAATAGTTTGATAAATAAAAGCTAATACACTTAAAAATATTAACTGATTAACATAATGTACCTGATGTAATTGTTTCATAATGCCAAGAAAACACATTTCACCCCCACTCAACTTGCTTCAGACTGGCCCTTAAATGCATCACTAACAGGTCATGCATTTGTTGTTTTGGGGTAATGCATCGCTAGTTTAACTTAGCTGATTAGCTTTTATGCTGCTCTCAGCATGAATTTCAGTGCAGATTTAGACGCTGGATTAGTATGTTGGACTTAATGGACTGTAAAAAAAAGTTTTGAAGACTCTGCCAGAGATTATTTAACAAGATGACAGAGCACCAGGTGCAGCAGACAAGCAGATGGCATCCATGAGTAAACATGAGGTTAATCCACAGGTAGTTCTTACAAATATCAGCGAATACTAATCAGTGCCGATACAATCGGGGCAACTTTAGTTACAACTCCAGTCATAATGCATGGCCTGGACACTGAGTCTACTATACTGCATGGACTCCTTACATCAGCATTTGCCTGCCTTCTTTTCTTCTGTGATTTTTTATGTATTTCTTTCTTCATGAGCTTTACTAAGACAGTAAACCCTCTTGTTTCAGATCTCCTCTACGTCATTACACTTGTTCATTCCAATAATATCACATTATATCAGGACTAATGTTGCAAAATCCTCCTTATTTCTGTGTCTTATGCTACAGGTGCTGACTACTGATTTAACATTTATACAAGTGAGGCAGATTGTTGAACCTCTGTGAGAGCTACAGAAAAATAAAATGAAAATAAAAAAGAATAGACTAACATATCTTTATTTGTTGTTTGATTCTTTGCTTAGCTGGCTGGGATGAGGTATGCTGAAGTGCTTTAGGCAGACGTCTTTCAGTGCTCACTGTTGTTTTTTTAATATTCATGAGCCTCAGACAACCCTGATCAATTGTACAAATACACACATGCTCACAAAGTCACAAATCTAAACAAAAACAATCTCTCAGGGTATCATTCCCTGAGACCTTAAGACAGAGAGCCTGTGAGGTTAAAAATAAAAGCTGATTACTTCTCAGGAGCTAAAAAACAAAACAAACCTCTGACGTCTCCTGAGTCTCTGGAATGAAACGTGTTGTCTTAACTTAACACTTAAACAAATCCTCACCAGAGCAAGGAGAAAGAAGAGGGGGAAGGTATAAAATGTTGTGGTAACTTCAAAGATTGTTAAACTTTGAAACTTGTGTGTCCTGAATTTTGAAAGGAAGAAAGTGATGCTGGTGAATGGAAAGAGAGAAGAAATGTCCAGTTTCAATGCAAGAAAAGAGTTACATCCTGATTAAATATTACAAACAGATCAGCAAAACGTCTTTGATTGTGTTCATGAATTTCTTATGATTCATTTCATAATCATTTATCCAAAACTACACAAACAAACCTGCTTTATAACTTCTCTCAATCTCAAGGCACAATGCAAGAATTGTCCTCAAGTAAAGACTTCTGAATTACACAATAAAAAGACTCACTTATCATTTATTTTTATTATGTGACAAAACAAAATTATAGACCGACTAATTCATTGCAACCAGCACGCAGATGACAGAGCTTCAGTTTTTTCTCTTTTATAATCTCAATGCTGTTTCTTGTTGTGTTTTTCATTTTACCTTATGTTCCTGTGCTTCATGTGTGTTCTCATTTAACATTCAGAAGTTTAGTTTAAAGTATTTCCTGTTTCAGTTTTGATACTCTCTGCATTGTTGTCCTTAAAGTTTCAGTCTGAGTCCTAAATGTTATTTGCAAACTTTGATTTAGTAAGTCTTTTCATTCCCTCTGGTGTCTGTATTATTGAGTGCACTTTAACATCGGCGAGTCCATTCTTTGGTGTTCCCTATTTTATTTTAGGGAACTTGTTTCTAGTGTTTTGTGTCTTGTTTACTTCCTGCCTTTTTTTTTCTTCCCCTCTGATTGGTGATTTTGTTTAAATCTTCTCAACTTTAATTTTTATATACAGTATATATATATATATATATATGTACTGGATATGGATAAGGAAAAGCTAAAACCATTAATCATTAAAAAGTTGTCTGACTTTTACCAAGGTTAAAGTTGAGTCCCTGACCTGCCTGTTTCCCTCTTAAGCCTGATATACTTGCATTGGCACCATGAGTATTTTTGTTCATGTGATTCGTGTTACTGGAGGACACCCCTAGAGGGTGCAAAAGATCTCAGGCTGGTTGCAAGTACCTGTTATGTTAGAAGCAAAGTGCAAACATGGCGGTAATTCTGATAGGGAAAAATAAACACCAATAATTAATATCATCATCAGATATTTGACCTTATTAGCATCTGATGACAAGTGGTCATACTTCACCATCAGCATCATCTGCACTCAATTTCCACAATATTTGCCTCTGTGACTCCCTTGTAAGTGATTGGGTGTTCTCGTCTAATGAGTGACCGTGTAACTGATGGCTTTTGTCCTAATGTGCTGATAGATTTTGTGGTTACTGGCAAGAACAGAATATACTTCATTGCTTTATCGTAGTGTTTTTTTTTGTTCTTTTTTTTACAAAACTACTAATTAATAGTTTAGTAGTTTAAATGTGAGAAAAAAACAGCCAAATAGACAAGGTTAACACAAATACACCCATGGACGGGGTCAACCATGATGCTAACTCAAGTCAATTTCAAGTCACCAATTTACATGGTCACTAGTTGAACAGTTACACCAAACTAATTTCCTTATTTCCTAACCTTTAAAAGAGAATTTACCAGTACCTTTTGTGTCTGTTCAGCCTCTCATATTATTTAGATTTTGATGATTGTGGACTTCATTTATCTGTTTGTCTTCATACTGTAAGTGTCTGTTATAGTCGTTCCTGCTTTTCCTCTATACCAATATATAGCATATCCTACTGGTCATGTGTAGACTGTAGAATGTGTCTTGGTTGTGTTAGTTCTGGATGACCAACGTGCTGAATCGATGCAAAGGACATGAGGAGGCCATCATGCCTCCATGTCCACGTACTTAAAGCAAGTATATCTCCAGCTTTACCCTCTATTAACAAAGCTCCTCTGCAGAGCCGCTGCTGGGCTCTGAAAGAATTACAGATCAACAAGTAGAGGAAGATCCAGACTTTTTTAAATTGGGACGCTGAAAAATGTAAACAAAACAAAAACAACAAAAAAAAAACTCTTTGTATAGAATATTGCAGTTCACCAAGAATAATGAGATACTGTATGAGCCTTGGTCCATAATGCCCAGCCTCTTGCAGAGTCAGCCATTATTAGTGTTTATGTCTGACCATCTGGTTCGACAAAGTCCACCTGTCCATAACAAACTGCTGCATCAACAGCTTGTCCACTACACAAATATTTCTAAACATTAGTCTCACAGTCAATACTTTAATCAATATCTCCCTTAATTTAAAACTCTCATCATAGGTACAGTGGACATCATGCAAACATCTCCTGAATATTTCAGCACACTGTTCAGTGTTACATAACACAGCAAAGGTGGGGATCTCATTAATATCTAAAGCCTCTAGTCAGTGGGAAAGACTTCTGAGGGTCTTAATCCCCCTCCAGACCAAGCGAAGCATCGCTGCTAACTGAAGCACCTTCCGAGCTGGAGCTGAGAAGCCCGCTGGCAGCAACCATGGAGAAACTACGCAGGGGTGGACTTCACATAACAGCCACTCAATGAAAACAAAACCCCTGGCCCTGACTGCTCAGCCTATCTTCCACTCATTGGAAAATCTAATAACCGATGTTTGCAGCATCTCCTCTTCTTTGTCCAAGGCTGACTCGTCCTTATTACAATAGATCGGCCTACATTGATCTGTCTTTAGGAGCCTCGGGGAAACAAAAAGGCCTCATTGATTTTCTGGTTTAGAGGGAGGGCATGTAAGAAGTCAAAGCTGTGGCGAAGAGGATAGTGAGGCACCTCCATGACTGGTTCACACTTCTTAGGCGCAGGGGTAAGGAGAGGCATGTGGTGTGTAGGGATAGGCAATATAGGAAACTATTAAGATAAGTCACTTAATTTTTTTTTCAAGGTTGTTTTTGGGCTTTCTACCTTTATTTGTAAAGAGTAAAACAGTGGACAGAACTGGAAACCAGGAAGAGAGTACAAAATAACATGCGGGTAAGAAGCCACAGGTTAGACTGAACTCTGGCCGCCAGCTTTGAGGAAAAAAGCATCCATGCTTAGCCACCTTCTTTGTTTTTCATATAGCACTCATCAAAACAAATGCAATCTTATGAGGCCTTAAAGAGAAGTCATACTCTTCCTTTATATCTTAATTTATGTTTTATTTCATTTTTTTATTTCACCTGCACATCTCAAGTATTTTCGAAATGATTACATTATTTACATTAACAAAACTTAGGTTGATTTTGATTAAGAAATGGTGATTAGATGCTAGGCCTGATGATAATTAAAAGACTTCTGACATTAAGAATCACTAACAGTATAATGCTTGTTGACCAAAAAATCTGTAAATGTGAAGTCTAAAAAGATGATTATTTTGAAAATGTCATTGTTTTTTTTTTTAAGAAAAATCAAAAGCAATGGTATAGATGTGTGCCATGGATGTATACGTGTTATGTTAGTATGTCTCTGTAGCCTGACCACGTAAGCAGTGAGGTTGTACAGACCGTATATGTGCAATGATCTGGGACTGAGTTTTGACAGCCTTTAATTTGACTGAGTCATAGAAATGAGAAACAAGACAGCTTTGGTTTTATTTACCAACACACAACTGGAATCACGATGTGCCTCATGTTTCATGACCCATATTGTACATCCTGCAATGTGACTATTGCATGTGCGCACAATTAATTAATAACTGTATTAATTACAATCAACTTGGAGCAAAACAAACAGGGCAGGCAAATAGCAGAAATTTTGCCTTCTTTTATGGGTTACTTATTCAGTTGTCTTTTTAATCAAACATAGGTTGGAGGAGATGTTCTTTACCTTGACATGTTTCGACTACCAGTCCCATACTGTTGTACATTATTTAATATTCTTTGTCTGATAAAAAACGAGAAGTGAATAAATAAGGAGATGGAAGGGTTGAAGGTGAATGTGGCCACTTGTTAGCTTCTTGCGACATCCATTGCAGTAGTATTTTGTTATGCAACTTTCCTTGTCAGTTTGGCTATTGCATGTTTTACAGGACACCCAGTATACACTTATGTTGTTGCCACAGATCATCAAGTTGCTCCTCCATTTTTAATGTACATCTAACTCTACGGTGCATGTATGCTGTCAGCACTATGGCTGTGTTTGTTGTGCTACCTGCTTCGGTCAGCTTGCCTCCTGATTTGCTATTTTTCCTTTTCATGCCACAAAATGCAGAGGTCATGCGTGTTGGTTTTTGGTGGTATTTTGTGGTTTAACTCAGAGCAGCAAGGAGGTCATCGGCCATATAACCTTTCTGACAGATAAAACTCTGGGCACAAGAGGGGCTTCAGAAATCACAGGTCACTGGTTAACATGGCAACTTTTTTACCGCAACACCTGTGCCATTGTCAAAAGAAAAAACTGTGACAGCAACATAAAAAGCGTAGAACAGTTTTGATAAAGTGAAGTTCGAGTGATGAACAGGATACATTTCCCTTGATCAAAATTCTGAGCCAAATGAGTTTCTGAAGCAGTCAGCATTGTTCTGTGATACTCTGCTGATAAGATGGTGAACAGTGTTAGCCCTAGCACCAATAGCCGTGTAAAAACCTTACTGAACCTCAAGTCACTGGCAACATCCTTGACATTTACAGCTGTACAGATGACTTGTAGTATTAATGCAACTATAACTGCCATATACACTACTTTTGCACTGTGATATGCAAACCCATTTGCCTGCTTGCCCTGGTTGCTGGTTTGAATCACTCCTGGGATTGAGTAAGGGAAAGCTGAGACCACCTCTGCTTGACTATCTTACTTATTTCATGCCAAAACAAAGTTTGATTGTTGCCTTCAAATATTACAACATGAAGGTTGAATGCCCTCTTGTTTTATAAGGATTTTTTTCAGAACAATCAGATGTGAAAACACCTTCAATTTAAACTGAACTTAACTGCACAAATTCAAACTTTGTGAACATATATGTTGCTGATGCATTTGTGCAATTTTGTTTTTTTTCCTGTCTCTTTAGGTTAAAATATTACTGAAGATAACATTTCTGTTTGTTTAGTACCACTGAGAGTATAGAAATATTTGACAACCTCAATAAACAGAAATGCTGGTGACATATTTGTTTGATTTAGACAGTTAGTGTGCAATTTTTTAACATAAAAATTAAAATAATGCCTAGTGTTAGGCATCTAAAATTTATTTTTTTCTTGCTGTTGTAGCAAACTGGTTTTTTTTTTTACAACATTTAAGAGGGTTAGATAACAATTTATCCACAACAGATTTTCCTATAGTTCTGTGACATCAATTTATTATTTCATAAAAGAATAAATCAAGATAAACTCTCTCTATTATTTTTTCACTCTTCAGTTGAATAATACAGATAAGATTTTTGGTCCACATCATCCAGCTCCTGCAGGATTCTGTTTAAAGTGGGACAGCTTTGTGCCAGCTTCTATTGGAGATAAACAAGGCCATTCATCTGGTCCTGCATCAGCTCACCTGTCGTTATAACTCAAGTGCAGGCCTGAGTCGGGCCGGTCATCTATCAATCACACACGTCAGGACGCCACAACAGAACAAGACTCTGCTGACAACAAAGGAGAAACCAAAATGTGTTTTTCCAGCTTAAAGTGGAGCAGAAAAAAAAACAGTGGACCTCCACTCAGTGTTTCTGTTTGGATTTCACCTTGAAGAAAGAGCCCTTAAATGTCATACACTGATGAATAAATGCAAAGCTTCATGTGCACGTTGTTTTAGTTTTCTTTCTCAAGCTCAGTTCAAATATTTAAATTGTAGCAAAACAATAAAGCTCTCCTGTAAGAATGACTTGACATTGAACACATCAGTATCTCAACAATGAAGGATTCATGAAGGACATTGCAGTATCAACCAATCAACAGATATGACCTGCCCATTTTCTACAACTACCACTGAAATCCACATAATTTCATGACAACAAATAAAAATGTTGAACTGCATTTAAACTGGTTAAAGAGCACTCTTGTTATTTAGTCTGATGCACAATGTCGTGTGACATATTTCCATTTTATAAAGCACACGTCTGTTCACTTCCGGCACAATGGTGGTCTACTCCACAGCAATGCCAGCTTAACTTAAGTTTGCTTCCACATCATGGTTATATCATTTTTCACAGTTAATCTTGTACATAATATAAGAAGTACTTTAGGCTTGCTTGTGTATATAGTGCTCTAAGAATTTTTAATCATTTTTATAGTCATTGTAGTGCCTTAAGTCAACTCTTAGAAATGTTAGCTCATCAGCTAACTGTGCCTAGCTGGTCAGTGAAATAAAGAAACAAAGTTTATGAAGAGGGCAGTTAGTTCTACTGAATTTTGCTCAGTCCCTTTTTGCTCTTCACCTGCTCAGTTCTTCTCCTTGAGCTTTCTCTCCTTTCCAGCTGATGCTGAACTCAGGGAAAAGTGGGAAGTTAACATTTAGAGGAAGAGCTTAACCATTATCAATTTGGTCCAGGGTATGTTGCAGGCATTCTCCACTCAAAGATTTATTAAATGTCTGGTAGGCCTTCATCATCTTAGACAGTGGGTATGTCCTGTGTTGTTCTAGTGGAGCGGGTATCAAGTCCGTCAATGTGCGAGTGTTCGGGAGAGAAGAGAAAGACCAGTGTCTGACTCTTCAAACCATCCTGACAATGACGTGGATGGAATGGAAGTGTTTTGTGACCACAACAACTGTATGATCGCTGTGCCTGCTGTTCAGCTGTGTAGACGGGGCTACTTAGATTTAAAGGGTCAGACTCACAGATTCAAGCCTTCACAAGGTAAGTATAACTTGCACAAAACAGAACAAATTCATATAAGTGATTCTGAACTCCTGCCATGATGTGGAGCCTACAAACAATGACTGTCTTGCTTTTTCTGTGGTTTGGGTTACTCATATAAGGAGAGCTCAGGAGAAATAAAAGGAAATAATACTGCCATGTACTTATTCTGTAAGTTCTTTTAAGGATTTGACTGGTTTGCTAAAATGTATTGTGCTGTATGTTGTTTACTGTAGCATTGCATATTACTTCTAATTATCTTAAACAGGACTTGGATGCAGTGGGGGCATAAAGGGAAGAGTAATCAGTAAGATTCTAAGGGCTCCCATAAATAGTATAGAATCAGAACTATTTTGTCCTTGGTGTTTTAGGACTGTTTAACTCTTCACTTACAAAAAATAGCTGTGCTTGTTTTGCATTTCAAAGATTTATATTCAGGGAACTTTCAAATTGCCAAACTCAAATAAGGGTATTGGTTATGTTTGAATATTTGAGTGGCATGTTAAAATGTTTTGTATTTAGAATAACAGGTTATGGAGTAAGACAAATATATAATCAGCAAAAAAGTTGTTTAAGCTGCATAGTTAAATTGACCATTTTTGCTAAAGAATGTTTTATCCTATATTTAAAGCTTAAATGTGTCTTTAAGCAAAGGAACTTGGCCATAATAACTCCAAATAGTCAATTTAAAAAAAACAAACAAACACATTTCATTATAATTATATCTTTATTTGCTTTGACAGATGTGTGGTTTGAGAAACTGCACAGACGCAGTGAGGTACAGAGCCCTAAGTGGTATCTTTTCTTGGGGCCCAGAATTCTGGCAGGGCCCCCGCATGAAGGGCTAGGCTACACTGTAAACGACCTTATGAAGTGAAAATACAGCAACATTGTGTAGCTTTATGATTTGGCATACTTTTCAGTCCATAGGATTGTGAAAATTCTGATAGAACTGATATACTGTGGAAAACTATTCTTGACATAACAACACTAATAATTAATGAACAATGTCTTTCAGAGGCAGGCTCTACCTCTGTGGAATAAGCTGTTGTTCTCCCTCTTGTACCTAGCATTGGGATCTACAGAGGTTGACCTTGCAGGACATTTTGGCATCCACCCATCAAAAGTTAGCAGAATCATAACAACATAGACTTACTATATCTACTTTCTCCTGGGCTCACTCTCTATTTGGCTGTCCCCAGAGGAAGTTTAGGCTGTGCTGCCAAGGAAGTTCAGGCAAAGCAAATACACAGACACACATGTGAATATCTGCACTCACATACACTACTGTGTTATTTGTTAAATAAACACACATAGAAGTCAGCGTTCATGAATTTATAATTTTCTACACACCAAAGTGCTAGACCAACATCTAGTCCTTAGTGAGTAGCAAGTTATAGTTTATTTTGTGTAGCTTTGACTCTGCTTGGTCAGCAACCAGAAGTCTCTTGGCTGTGCAGGAGGTAACTACTGTTAGTGAATAAAACAAATGTCAGATTAGACTCTCACTGCATTTTAAATTATTTTCCTCAATACATTTCATTAATTGTGTATAATTCTACTTAATCTTTCTCTGTTCATGAAAGACCTGCTCAGGCACAAAGATCTTTTCTTATGTTACAGTAACTCTTCACTGATTGGCAGGGCGTACATTCCTGAGAATTATTCATGGTATGTTTTTAAGAAATGCAATATCTGAATTAAAGTAATATTCAAGAGAATCACTTTGATCTGTAAAAAATTATAAAAAAATAATTACTGACGTTTCTTGATTTTGTAGTTGACTGCACAGAACTTCGATGCCAATGACCAGCCAGTTTATTTACACAAAGTGAGATGTACTCACACTACAAATCCCACTCCACCCTGAGAGGCCTGCTTGGGATGCCTCCTCATGGAGCAGTCATCTTCATTTCACAGCTGTATGCAGTGTTCATTAGTGATAAAGAGCTGTTTAAACCGCCAAGAATCCAAGACAAAGGGCTGTGACGGCAGACAAAGGCTTTCTGATTGAGGACTGTATACCGGGTAAACTTTATTGTCCACCCTTCCTCTCAAAACAGAACCAGATGACAACAAAACATATGCAGAAAACCCAGGATAGCACACCTTCAAGCCCACAGTAAAGACTTATTGAAAGAATTAAACTCCAATTAGACTCCAGTCTGATATCCCCATGTCCCTGATGGGAAGCATCAACTCTTTATGGGCTGTAGGTTGCTTACTCTGCAACTACCAATATGGACATCTCGTAAAGACCTCGGCAGGCAAACAGTGAGAGGCTTCTACTGCACACTCACCATAAATCTAGATATTTTCTGAAGAGCTGCAACAAGACTTGTGATATGATATCAATATGCTTTTGCGATAATTTTCTCTGAAAGATAATTCTCCTCTGCACCTCCACAGCACTCCTGAACTGTTTCTTTTTTAATCCTGACTTTAAAAATTTATTTTATATGTTATAGCCAATGAATGCCACTTTGTAAGAAAGTATTGATGTCATTATCACATAATTAGAACAATATGTCGTTTAAGTTTGGGAAGAAAAACATCAGGTCTTTTATTTTTATGACCAATTTTTCATATATGTCTTTAGGGAAAATAAATGGACACAGCTTGGAGGTGAACATAACATGCATTCAGTGTTATTGGCTTCCATGAAACATAGGTCAAAATCATTTTTCTCTGTTTCCTTTCTCACAGGAAGTACATCACTAAGCAGAATTAAATTAACATCTGCTAACCAGTTCCTCTCATCTCTGAGCTGTCTGTCACAAATCACACTGTTATGCTTATTTTATTCACAGCTAACATGGCTGGTATCTGAGACTGCATGAGTTGGCCATGGCATCAGTTTAGCCTGGTGTGCACAACAGCACAACATGTATGTTTAAATGGGCGATGACAGTGTCACGAACATTGATTTGTGGCACAAAATTTAAGTGACAATTCTATCATGTTTCCAACCAAGCAAAGCACACTATACATGGCTACATGATGCATGATTGTCTTAGGCTTTTATTTATTCATTTACCTGTTTGTTTATTTATTTATGTAGTTAATAACATACTTACAAACTTTACAAACTTGGGTTTTATTTTCTACTTGTACAAGCTTGTTGTAGTGTTTGGTGGTGGAGCATTAGTGATATGTAAGGTCTTGGATCCACTTACTATAAGAGAAGTTCTTCCTTCAAAGCTTTGGCTTACAGCTTAAGGTCTTGGATTTTAAATATGTTTATGGAGAAAAGCTGTCATTCGTGTCTCTTTTAATTAAAAAAAAACATCAAAACCTGAATATTGCTAAGTATGTAATGTATATTTACTCTGAACTGTCATATGTGTAAAAAGGACAAAGATCCAGTTTACAGAGATCTATGTCAACCATGACCTCCCGACTGACATCATTTGTTCACTGACAAAGAGTCACCATGAAAAGGGCAAAGCATGATGGGAGCTCCGAGAAACAAGTGAACATTCTATTGATTAACTCGTCTCTGTGTGTTTTTCTGCAGCTTTGCGTCAGCTCTGGGCCTTTCTTCTGCCATAGAGGTGTCCTCTGTACACAGCAGTATGTCACACGGATCTATAGTGTGACTCAGCCTATGAAACACATGGCCACAGGGGTGATTTACTGTCACATGGCTGCTTTAGATGATGGAAATGTTATGGGGAGATGGCTAATGGTAAATTAAAGAATCTGAGTTGTTTTTTTAAATCCTTTATTTTCATTTTTATTTTTATTATCTCTGTCATCTAGCTTCCACCTGCATGTATGTGTGTAGGAAAGTTAATTGGAAGTTCATTTCTAAGGGAATCTCTGTGATACCCATTGTGCCTGCAAAAAGCCCCCTACAGCATGTTTTGGTACCGTGTGTTACATAATTGAACTAAAGCATTGGATTTTGGTGGTATTATAACAGCGTGCTACTTAATTCACAGACCATTTCATTTGATTCATATTGATATGTGGTTTAACCAAATTGTGAACTTAAGTAATGTGCTGTCACAAAACGGTTACACATTCATCAGTATTATGTAAATATAGTCAGATTTATTGGTCTGATATGAAGTTGGGATTGTCTTGACATTTTTAGTATGCCAGTCTGAAATTAATTCAAATACTAAATTAAAAGTTACTGTAGAAGGCAAATTAGCTTAAAAAAACAGAACAAATTGGGTTTGCTATTATAAGATTTACAAATGTGCCATCAGAAATTTGCTCAGCCAACTAGAAGTGCTCCAAGAGGACAAACCTCTGGCAGGGCATTTCTGACACTGCCAGCTGAATAAGTACGGATAATGTGGGAAAACTGCCAAATCGCGCATTGTTAACAAACACTCTAAAGGAATTCCTTGATCCACATTCACATTGAGATCATAACTGTTAGAGTGTTCTTACTAACAGTCAGACAGACAGACAAACACTGGTAAAAACACAACCTCCTAAGCAGAGGTATCTAGAAGTGTTTCGAGCGCACTAACCTCTACCAAAGCATTTCCAACATTGTTGGGTGAATTATTGTCAAAAATGTGGAAAACTGGCCTATCTCACACTGATAGCAAGTCCTCAAAAATTCCTGGATCTCCATCAGGATTTGCAAAAGTGCTATCACTTCTCTCTTGTGCCATGAGCAACATTCCCTGAGAAAGTCTTTAAAATTTGCCATGAAGTTATTGAGTTATTACCAAAAATGTGGAAAACTAGTCTATTTCACAACTGAAAGCACTTGCACTACAGGGTCTCAATTACCTATCCACACCCATTCACACACTCAAGGTTAAAGCTGCAAAGTGTGCATCTGTATTTGCAGATCACAACTGTACATTAATTTCACTCATAAACACTGTACCAATGGAGCATTGGTCTTGCCCAAGGACATTTCATTATGTGACTGCAGGTCCTGATTATTGTTGTCAAAAGCAAAGTCTTCGCGCAGTTTTTACTTTGGATTATGGAAAAGGGTGGACTTGAGCTTGAATAGCATTATTCTGTTTTCCTCTGAGAACTCAAACCACCCCAGGTCACACTTGCTTATTCACACCCAGTCATTCCCACATTCTCTCACTGAAGGTTAAAGTTTCTAAGTAATATGCTCCTAAGTATAAGCAAACACATCCACACACTTTCATACCCATTTACATGCCACTGTTTAATCAATGAGAGCATCTGGGGTTAAGTGTCTTGCCCAAGGACACATCAACATGAGAGAGCTGGAGCAGGGCTCAAAATCGCTGACTTTCCAAAAGATTGTTGGAACGACTTACCAAACTGAGCCACTCTGTTTTAGAGACTTCAACTGAGTAACAATTTTAGGAACTGACAACAGCAAAAGTGCTACATTTAAATTCAAGGGAAGCTACAAGCAGCTTGTTGCACCACAGCCTTAAACAGTTAAACCAAAGTCCTTCCTCTGACACGCAAAAAGCCAATTATAGTTAAGGAGCCTGGGGTGGTCAAACAGATGGCTTCCCTCAGTTTCCCATTTGTATTTTCTGTAAACCTCCCTGTGTAGAATACTGAGGTATGAATCACATGTTTACTGCCGAATATTTACCTTTCAAGTATGTAATTGGAGAGAGGCATAATATGCCCTCTGTCTGTGTTTTTCATACCACGTGTCTCAGTGTTTGTAGAATGACTTGATACTGAAGGACACTTTTTTAGAGGTTGGTGCCTATTAGTGGTAGACATATGGTGCTTTCCTATTTGTGGAATCTGCTCAACTCGGCACAGTTTGGGTACTACCTGCTCTGTTTTCCATTACAGTATAGACTGTATGAGTGCCCCAATAAGGTAGGTGGGACACAAAGCATGGCAGTGCAAAACCATGGTGGATTCCTCAATAAAACAAAGGTGGAAACAGAGGCGATAGAGCTGCCAACCCCTCTGTGGCTTTTTGCAACAATTACGAGGTTCATTTTGTTCCAAATACAGCTGCAAAAACCGCATGCTGTTTAGGCATAGGAGAGTTTGGAAAGATCTCAAGCATAACAGAGCCAACAATCGGGGGTATTTTATTACCGCATCAATACCCCCGACTCACAGCAATACTCTGATGATTTAGAGGTCAGCGGTGTCTCTATATGACATTAAGTCTCTGCTCAGCTCACTTGGAACACTGCTGGAGGTGACTGAAAAGACTGTGCCAGCTACAAAGCAAGCCTAATGGAAAACCAAAACAACTGAGTAAAATCCAGCCGGGTTGAGGAGATACCATGCAGTGGAAGAACACTGACAGCTTTTTTGGCTGGAAGACACTGGGGTGGTGTTAGCTCAAATTGGATGCATGTTCTTAGTCAAGGGCGATATATGGGACAAACACTAAGGGGGCGCCCACATGGAGATGGGTTTAGGAGTATCCATAAATTTTTTTTTTTTTTTAATCATGTGGGTGTTTTGGCCACATGAAACTGATGTTTTGGGAGCCTGAAAATGCACATTTTTGAAACTGGGCTCAAGAATAAGTTAAATTCAAAATGCCCCTCTTGTGTTCATATGAGTACAATGAATATGCACATTTGACGATCTCACACCTCCACCTTAAACTGCTATGCTGTGATGTCATCAACATTGTGAGGGAAATCCTTGTCTGCCAGGTGCATCAGATACTGTGCCTGAAATGTGTCCATTATATCTCGACACTTTAACCATATATTATTCAAGAATTTCATTTAGATTGGCAGGACATCCAGTCAACATTCTCCAGTAATTTAGTAGTCTTCTTTAAATCATGTCTCCTCCTCTGGTTTTGGTGTATGTCTGTGGTAACATTACAACACCACTTATAGGCCTGGCATATATTACAGTGTTTTTATGTCTACAGACACCTACCTTGAAACAAAGTCATGTTTACTGAAAACTTTTTGAAAACAAAAACAAAATAGATTGTTTTCATCTCTGAGTGAACAGGGCTTAAATGACAAAGCCCCCAAGAGATACAAGACACTGGAGAAAGTGAAAGACTGTGTTGAAGTTTCTTTTTTCAGCATGGCACTACTTTGTAAGGTTTCCAGCTGCTTCACACTGGATACATTTTACCAAACACAGCAGCAATGCAAGCATTTTTTTAAGTCAGATTCTTCAGACTGCCAGCTTGAACTGCATGTCTCATGTGTGTCTCCCATGCTGAAAATATTGAGAATAGGTGGGTCACCTGTTATTTGTCTTCGCCAAAAAGACAGGATAAAGAAAAACAGGGCTATATTTATCTTGTTTCAGAAAAAGTCCAACTATATGTCTTGTCAGTGCCTTTTCAGAATTTAAGCTCAAGTGGCCCTATCTGTGTAGAAACCCCTTTGTTTGTACAGAATGCTTTTATTCTGAAGATTATCCAGGTATGTACTTATTCATTTGATCTTTATTTTACCAGAAATGTTCCCATTAAGATACAAAGATCATTTTCCAATGATTTAAGTCACTTGTTGGGAGATTTACTGTATTTCTGACTGAACTTTGTATTGAAGCTCTACTGAGGTGAAATTTATGGGGCAACAGGACTGTGGCAGGAGGGAGATGGAGCCAAAATGAAGCACACACACCTATTATGAAAGCCATAGTGTCACAAGCCATAGCTACCACGTGTTATTCACATATATTAAGTGTGAAACAGGACATTCAGTGACCATGTGTGAGCTGTACTGCACACAAACCTTCATGAACAACATAGCTTTGCACACATACGTGGAAGCTTAGGTAACACTCTCAGGTTTTATACTTAAAGTTAGGAAATGCTCACAGTTACAGGTTCCATGATCCCAGAGTTAGACTGTTCTCTTTATCCAGGGTTATTTCAAAGCATAACAGAGGCTATATCTTAAGAAAAAACTAAGTGACCAGAAATCATTTATGTCAGTAAACTTTAAATGAATATATCTCAACATAGCTAGCATTTGTTCTAGATATAATGCACTCAAATCCAGCTCTGGTGCTTTCTAAATGAGACACACTGTCTTTTATATAAGACATTAATAGAGCAATGTTTCCTGTGCCTTGTTTTCTTCACCTGCCCCCTCCATCGACCCCACCCATTTATTCCTCCACCCAGGTGCCCTCTCCCTCTGCTTTCCCATCTCTCATTCCCTGGGCTCACGGATTGTTCTTGTTATCACAGAAGAGTGCACAGGGGTTTGGTGTCAGTGCGTATGTCTTTGACGAAGAGGTGACGGTGTTGAAAAATGAGCCAGGTGGTGGCAATTTATCAACACTTGAGCGGCGCATGGCGGCGATCAGGCAGAGGGATGCGAGGCGCCTCAAAACACAATGCTGAGGGTTTTTCTGTGTGAGGCCAAGCATGATGAAATGGATGCAGTTTCTTCTCCGATGCATCAGACAGACAGTAAGGGGGAGAGATAAAGAGAAACAAAAAAGGCAAGGGGAGGGAGGAGGGTCTTTCCTCTATCTGCAGGCTTCCACAGCAGGAATCAGCTCCCTCAGCATCCCACCCTCCCCTCCTTCCCTCCCCTGCTTCTTGCAATCCAGTGAGTCAGTTTTGAGGAGTTTGCCCTGCAAATATGCAAAATAAACTTTAATTATTTTTCCCTTTTATTCTGATGCAATTTGTATCTCTTTCAGCATGGAAACAGATGACAGAATGCCAATAGAAACAGGGAATGAACAGGAAGAGAAAACTCTTTCACAGTCTGATGAAGGCAAGTCATATTCATCCTCCAGCCCATCCTATAACTTCCACACCATCTCTCAATAATCAGGGCCCCCACCACAGATGCAGTCAACCCCTTAGATCAGCATGCACACACACTCTCATACACCCACATGAGAATCCCCCAGCCACTTTCTGACCTTTTTATCTCTTTCCCACTCATCCAATCTCTTTTTCCTCCCAATTCCTCACTTCAATGCATAAACACACAGATACACACACATGCTTTTCACATAAACACACTGTAACTGTACTATGTGGACCCCGCTGGATGTCTGCAGCTGCCTCAGGCACGATGTGAAGCTCTCTCCGCTGGGAGGAACACATGTAAGGGAAGACGCATCAAGGCAGCAGAGGGTCAAGTGATAATAAGCAGCGGGAAAAAGTAAGAAAACACCATAAATGCAAATGCCAGAGGGTCAGTTAATTAAAAAATAGGGCCTTTTTTTTGCTGGTGCAAAAATACTAAACACTCCATCTGTTATGACCACCGAAAAAAGTAGAATGTGCCAATGTTTTCATCTTACTGCCAGATGAGAGAGTAGACACACGGAGGAGATTACAGGAATATGAGCACATTAAAAACAAGAAATTTTGATATAGCTATGCCAGTGAAACGGAAAGAAGTGGGGTGAAACTAGAACAACAGTACAACCCTCAATTACAATGAGGTTGGGATACAGTGATTTGCAAATCCTTTTAGACCTTCATTAAATTGATTACACTACAAAGGCAAGACATTTAATGTTCAAACTGATAAACTTCACTTTTTTTGCAAGTATTCACTCATTTTGAATTTGATGACTGACATTCAAAAAAAGCTGGGACAGGGGCATGTTTACCACTGTGTGTGATCACCTTTCCTTTAACAACACTCAATAAGCGCTTGGGAACCAAGGACACTAACTGTTAAAGCTTTGCTGGTGGAGTTCTTTCTCTTTCCCACTTGATGTATGACTTCAGTTGCTCAGCAGTCCAGGGTCTCTGTTGTCATAATTTGCGCTCCATATGTGCCACATGTTTTTAATGGGAGACAGGTTTGGACTGCAGGCAGGCCTTTACTGCACCCCTTTACTGCAAAGTCACACTGTTGTAACACATAGAGAATGTGGTTTGGCATTTTCTTGCTAAAACAAGCAGGGACATCCCAAAAAGAGATGCTGTTTGGGTTAGTTAGTATGTGATCCACAAGTTACTCATGCCATGGGCACTAATACATAACATACTATCACAGATGCTGGCTTTTGAACTTTGCACCGAAGGCATTCTGTATGGTCCTTTTCCTCTTTAGCCCAGAGGAGACGACGTCCATAATTTCCAAAAATAGTTTTAAATGTGGACTCATCAGACTACAGCACACTTCTCTACTTTGTGTCTCTCCACCTCAGATGAGCCCAGAGAAGCTGGCAAGGTTTCTGAGTGTTGTTGGAATATGGCATTGCATGGTAGTTTTAACTTGCACTTGTATGAGACAAATGTAGATGTAGAGACAAACTGTGGTAACTGATGGTTTTCCAAAGTGTTCCTGAGCCCACATGGTTATATCCTTTACAGAATGATATTAGGTTTTTTGCAGTGCTACCTGAGGGATCAAAGTCACGGGCATTCAATGTTGGTTTTGGTCCTTTCAGCTCTGAATCTTTTGATGACATTATGGGCTGTAGCTGATAAAATCCCCAAGTTCCTTGCAATTGTACATTAAGAAACATTCTTTACCTGCTGAACTTTTTGCTTACAAAGTTTTCCACAAAGTTATGAACCTCACCCCGTCCTTGCTTGTGAACGACTGAGCCTTTCAGGGGTGCTCCTTTTATATCCAATCATGACAGACCCCTTTTTCCAATTAACCTATTTGCCATAAATCATTAATGTCCCAAACAGCTGACTTTCCCAGTCCTATGTTGCTTCTGTCCCAGCATTTTTGGAACGTGTTGAAGGTATCAATTTCAAAAAGAAGTGTATTGACAAAAAAAAAAAAAAAAAACAACAAGAAAAACAATGAAGTATCTGTTCTAACATTAAATATCTCGTCTTTGAATAGTGGTCATATATTATATATCTTCATTCTACTTTTATAAATATTTTACACAACCTCCTAAATTCAGTGGAATTTGGATTTGTACCATGTGGTGGGTTTATGCCTCTGAAAGGGTAAAAGTACAAAGATGGGCTAAGAGAAGAGCTGGGGTGGTTTAAGTTTTAGTCTAATTTGTAGAAATGTTTACATAAAAGGGATGAGAATATGGCCCCAAGACCTTTAAGTCTGCAGTTTCAGAAAAAAAACCTTTAAACTGTTTGCAAACAAAAGATGGACAAAAGGCCCAAACAAACCACTTCCTCTTCAATAAAACCCCCAAAGCACACTTCAGGCATCACTTTAACATGAAAGGAATTAATACCGGGCTCCATAACTTTATCCTCTGACCCATGATCCCATAATTCTTAACAATCCATCCCTGAAGTAGAGAGGGGACATAAGGAAAGTTTGAAGAAAACTATTTGGAGAATTCTTCAGCTTTTACTTTCACAATCAAAGGATGGCCATCAGACACAAAGACCTGGACTTTGCACCTCCAAAATCTGATCAGTTCATTTTAAAGTTAAATTGGGCATTTGTGCAAGTTTGCAACACAATGCTTTCAAGTGTATTAAAAATATTAAATTTATGAGCAAGGGATAATGGGAGATCAGATGACTGACTTTTGATAACTCAAAACTAATCAGTTAATCCTTGAGTCTTTGAAACAACTGTGTTAATCCTGGCAGAAAGCCCTAAATATGTTCATTAGACAGCATGTTCATGAGCAAGCATTGACATGGGACTTTGACCTGTGATCTCCAAAAGTCTATTTCATCCTCAAAGCCAGAGTTGACATTTGTTCAAAGTCTTAGGAGAATCCTTTTGAGCATTCTTGGTAAGGATCGACCGATACATCGGCCGGCCGATATATCGGGCCGATATTTGCGTTCTTTACTTGAATCAGCATTGGCCGATTCGTGCCGATGTATTTTTCCACGGCATGATTTACAGACAGGCATCCATGGGCAGCTCTGTGTTGCCAGAAGACCCTGCAGCACATGCAGACGCGTTACCCCTCCTCCACTGCATGAGTGGTGAAAGCAGCATTGCCTTGGAGGCTCCTTCACAACAACGGCAAGTTTTAAACTTTCAAGTAGCCTCTAACAGTTAAACTTAGTTGAAATATTGCCACCCACTTTGAAATAGGAAACATGAATGCCAAGTGCATGTAATATACGTGCTTGAAAATATAGTTAAGTTTGTGGGTCAGAAAAACGGGAATGCTGTTGAATGCTTCATCTTTAAAACTGCTTACCATTGTATTTAGGGAGCTGTTGATGTAGTTGTAGGCTAATATGTACAGCTGTTACGAACACCGGTTTAAGGATTAAGTAATGTCAACGTTGTCAATTCAGTTCCATGGTATTTGTAGGAGTTTAATTCAGCGAACACGGGGCTGAGGTTAAATGGGTGTCGTGTGTGTGTGTATGTTTGTGTGTGTGCTCTCTCCCTCAGAGCAGAGTGGAGCAGCCGTGTCTGCTATCAGAGAGGTCTTTAGCATGCACTAGACGAACTTTAATGATGAGAGAAATGATTTATATGTAGTCCTAAATTGTGTCAGTGTTGCGTGTAAACGTGTTTAGAGCTGTTTGCTGCCGTTGTCAGTCCAGCGTTAGTGGAGTTTTTCAGTCAGCGTCTGCTCAGCTGATGTGTGTGTGTGGAGGGGGGCGTCTCACTGCGGAGGAGCAGCCATCACATCGATGGGAGATAAAACTTAAACTATGAGAGAAATGTTGTGTACATGGTTGAATATTTATTCCTTTTAAAGTTGATAATGTCATTTTTTTCATGTAAATTGAGGGAGCAAAAAGCAGTATCGGCCACAAATATCGGCCCAAGAAAATTGGCAGTCCATAATCGGTCATCGGCTTAGAGTGATGGAAAAAAAATTGGTATCAGCATCGGCCCTAAAAAATCCATATCGGTCGATCCCTAATTCTTGGTAAATCAAATTTACAAGCAAGATAAAAATGAGGCCCCATAACTGTGCTGTTTGACCCAAATGGCCTTTGAAATCTAATCACTTCCCCTTTATGTCAGGTTTGACCTGGTGCACAGTCCAACAGGCCGTCCTGATGTAATTCTGAAAAAAATCAAATTTTCAACTCAAGGAACACTACAAGGAACAATGACCTTGACCTTTGATCCCTGAAATTAATTACATTGACCACAGAGTCGGACTGGACCTTTGTGCCAAGTTTGACAAATTCCTCTTTAGTTGTTTTAAAGGTATACCATTTGCATGCAAGGGATTAAAAGTGTCCCAAAATCTTCAAAATCCAATCCACAGACTGTAAAAGAATTGGACAAAGCCATGTGATGTCAGCTGTTTGATCGTTAAAGGAGTCTATGGGACGTTGAGGGAGTCTTGAAATGGATGCTGCCATACTGCACATTTCATCTCAACTGAATATATTTAGACTGGTGCAGGTTGTAAAGATGTTTAAGCCTTAAAGAATATAATTTCCCTGCACACAATCATCCGGGTGTCAGGTTTCTGTAGCCAGCCTCAAGTGGACACTTGGGGTACTAAAGGCTTTGGTAGTTCTGCATGGACCTCCATTTACAGCCCTAGAGGTTTCCACCTGACCAAATTGTGTAACTCTCGAGCTGGAGTTAACAGTCATGCAAAATTGAGAAAAATCCTCTAACTTCCTTTTCCTAAGATAAAAAAACATTCATGAGCAAGGGATCTTCATGATGCTCCATAACATTGTCCTTTGACCTATGATCACAAGAAATATCATGAAATTCTGCATTCAGGGTTAAAATGTGTGCAGAAGTGTATTTTTGACATATCAACTTTACAAGTGTGGAATGAACATGTGGCCTGTAACCTTGATATGAAAAGTCCAAATTCTGACCATTTCATCCTTGAGTCAGAGTCACATCTGTTCTAAACATTCCTGAGACATGACATTTACAAGCCAGGGATGATAATGCAGACTTTTGACCATGACCTCCAACATCTTATTTATTCAATTAAGTCAGAGTTGACATCTGTGCAAACTTTAAGAAAAAAACCCTGAGATATGATATTTAAACCAATGTATGAACATTAGGCTCCCTAACTAATCTTTTGAACTGTGAGCCCCAAATCTTAGAAGTCAGGGCAGCTTTATTCATAGAGCTCTGTTTATACAAACTGCAATTCAAAGTGCTTGACAGAGTTAAAAACAAAAACATCACAAGATTAAGAGCATCACGAATATAAGATAAAAACTATTCTGTTTAATCCTGATCCTGGGACCCTGGGAACAGTGAGTAAGCCAGTTCCAGATGACCTGAGGAGTCTAAATGCCTCACAGGGGCCTTGAAGATCTAAAAGGTATTTCGGCCAAGACTCAGTGATTGGTAAACCAGGAGAAGATTTTTCAATCTATCCTTTATATCACTGAAAGCCAGGAATGCAGTGGAATTTTAACAGAAAGCTTTTGACAAGTTCTTGGCATACTGAAATAGCAATCAAGGAATAAGTTAGAGTTGGCATTTGCACAGAATTTGAAGACAATTCATGAAAGAATTCTAAATATATCACTTTATCACAAGTCAGTGATCCAGTATGTTAACAAATGTTAACAAGGTTAAGGTCCTCTTTCTTCTATTTTGTTCCCTCTTTTGTTTTCTAAATTACTTTGGACTGGTTTCACATGTCCTATGTAAAGAATGGGTAAAGCTGTTTTGAGATGTAGCTGGATTGTCTGATAAACTTGAACATATCATTCCTAAGTTGTGCAAATACTTTGTCTCCTTTAAATTATTTCATTAAAAAAAGACGAAGAGAAGAGGCAATGCCATCTTAAAGGCACTAATTGTCTCAATACAGCTACCCCAAATGCTGTGACAGCAGTTTTAAAATGCACACTTGGCATTATAACTCATGGTACAGCTCACAAAATATTAAAAAGGTGGTAAAAGAAGCAAGACTAGTAAATGCAGCACATATTCCAAATTCTAAAGGTCCAATTTCAAGTTTTGACTGTTTCAATCATGCCATGGTTGTCTATTAAGCAAGGATTTGATTCAAGTCAAATGAACTGAGAGTTTAGTAAAGAGTCTCCTGCTCCCCAAGCCTCATCTAACAACATTAAAAGCAAAAAAAAAATGATTTTGAAGGACACGGGACCTTTAGATTATACAAGATCTCTCAAGCCCTAAAATTCAAGAGTCTTAAGATATAGGATCCTTTAAACTTTGTCTGTATTTGTGTTTACGAAAAAAGAGCAAAAGTTGTTGGAAATATGTAAAAGGCATAGCCAGTGTCCAATACTTCTGTGTATCGTGATATGTACCATACTGTGACCTCTGTGTTGGGATACATTTTGGGCTCTAATTTCGTAGACCAGGCGCAGGCGGGGCGCACCTGCCCTGTGCCGCGCCTGCGCCGCGCCAACAGGGTGTGTCCAGGGCATTTTGCAAGTTTCGTGCACGGCGCAGTCTGGCGCAGGCAGGCGCACCTACGCCTCCGTCCCTCCTACCGGCGCACGTAGCAGAGAGGGAGGAGATAAGACTTGAGTGGGTTTAACACAGCTGAGTGTGATCTTCACCAATCAAATGAACACCTCTCCTCGCCTTTAAATGCACCGCGGGCGAGGCGCAGTGACAATTTCACCTCGGTGGAGAAGAAGGTCAGAGCCGCTGTCACTTTTGCAGCAGCTGGGAGAGCGCAGGTGCCACCGGGCCGCGCATTGGAGGACAAGATGCACGTCACCGTGTGGACCACCTCGCGGGACAGATGTAATCTGTTCCTGTGTCATAATAGGAGTACAAAATTAAGTGACAATTACATTTAAACACGGCAGCAGGCTAATCCATTCATCATGCTTGTGATCCACCTGCATTCCTGGTCTGTCATCGCCAAATAGCAGCGCCTTAGGTAAAATTATATCTCCTCCTCATCCTCCTTGCAATAATGTAGTCCATCTTTTTAGATCATGTTATGAATAAAGATTAAAACAGAGAAATATGGGCAATCACAGGTAAATCCTTAAGACACCGAGTGACTTACATTTATTCAGCGAGCGTCTCTCTCTTTTTTTCTTTTCTTTTGAATTTCATGAGATGAGAGAAGCCGGATACTCCGTATCGGATGATGTGGCTGTTTGTGGTTGACTGAGAGATATGAACTCGTTAGTTATGATAAACGTCTCTGATCTGACACCAGATATGATGGGACAATTAATATTGCTAGATACAAATGCATGTGCTGCTTTTGACGGTTACATTAAATAGTGGTTGCTGTGATTGTTTATTGCATTGAAATGTGCCTGACACTCTGGATACCTGTCTGTGAGGTTTTGGTGACGTGTGTGCACTGTGCACCTGTCAGCCAAATTACCACTGCCCGGGGTGCGCCTTTCCTGCGCCAAGCATAGACCAGGTTGGAGCCAGCGGGCTTTCAGCGCAACTTCCGCGCGGTTTTTTGGCACGAAATTGTCACGGTGCCAAGCTGAATCTGTCGACACCTCCCCCTGGTGCGCCGTCACACCCATCTCGGCGCAGCCGGTCTACCAAATTGCCAAATTGGCTGCGCACAGCGGTGCGCCGGACGAAATTACCACTGCGCGGGGTGCGCCAGACTGCGCCACCCTGAGTTGCGCCAGGAAATTAGAGCCCTTTGTCTCATGAGGTTGTGGGACATACCCAGCCTAAGCATCCTCATTTCATTCCTCATATTTATAAGCAATGGGTGGATACGAGGATCCACAACTTTTTCCTTTGTCCAATGACCAGCAAAACCACTAAATCCTAGAGTTAATTAGCACATGTTTGCAAATGTGCAGTTGGAACACAACTCCGGGAAGCATTTTAGAGATATAATGTAGACATGCAATAGATAAGAATGAGGCCCAATGACCTTTGACCTTGAATCATTGGAACCTAACCACTCCTCCTTTGTTTTAGATTTGTCATTGTGCCCTTAGGATACCAGATTTACAATATCAATCTCTATTTGTGTTCATAACAGGTATTATCTCAGGCACTTTACAATACAGCAGGCTGGAGCCATACTTTTCATTTTATAGATACACATATAAGCATATATCCATATATACAAAATACACATATATACATACATGCATATATACATATATACATATATATATACACAAAATATACATATATACATATATATAAAATATACATATATACATATATATAAAATATACATATATACATATATGCATATACATACATCCAGAGATTTATCTACCCAGGCAGAGACAAAAGGTACTAAAAATAAGAATTTATGCTAGCGACGAACCCATGGACGCCCAGATCATAAATCTGCCCTCATCACATTTGTCTCTGCTAAATATAAATTAATTCAAGGTTAACCCCTGAGATGTGGCATCTTGTTTTAAAGAGGGTCCTTATGTCTATATGGTTGTAAGGGTATTTATTGTGGAGGTATAACCTATAACGACCAGAGAGGTAATTCTAATATTAACATTAACATCTATAATATAAACTTGAGAGGAATGATGCTGATTAATATAGCAGCATCTAGCTGAACTGCCATTAAAATGGGTTTGACTGGTCTAAAGTATAAGTTTATTTTAAATGTCATTTCTGTTGATGGTTGAAGCAGGATAAAGCGCTCAGAGTCAAGCAGGTCCACGGCAGCAGGTCATTCATGATTGTTTGTCAAGGCCATACTAATATATGTGTGCTGTTTGCAGGAAATACCATGTATTTAATTTTGTTGATTTCGCTGACGTTAATATCAGGAACATTAATGAAAATTGAAAACACCATGCCTCTGACCTCCGCTGCTGCTGCTGGCATGAAAGAATAATAAATGAGGAAGTATAAGAAAAAGAAGACAGGAGAAGAATAGAGGGAGCACCTGGGGGAGTTTTCAAGCAGAGAAAAATGGCTTTATCATTACTCCTACTTCGATTTTGACGTCAGATTGAACAGGGAGTGGTTGGTTTTATGTTGAAGTACATACAAAGACAAAGGAGGAGGAACAGAAGACAAATTATAGAAGAAACAGCCGAACAAGAAGCCATGATGCAGTACTGGCAGAACAAAAGGACGTGTTTAAAACAAAAATTCGATGATATCAGAAAGGAACAGAAAGGAACTTTTTTATGACTGCAAGCCGGGCTTCCCCTGTGCAGTTATAGTCAGCAAAAACAGCATATGAAACAGCTTGACTGAATATTGCCAGGATTAACTGACTCTTCGTGTGTTAGAGGATGTTCCAAAAATGCTGCCAGTTCTATTGGCCAGAAGTGAGGATTTACAACAAAATTAAACTTCACACGACAAGCGCTTTCGATAAATGAGATGGTTTTGAAGCAGCATCAGTCAGCATTTTTGGACATGTTAAGGCTAATTGTGAAACATAATGCATGTGTGCACAACTTTTGGCCTTTGAAAGTTGTTTTGGTTACTATTTCTGCTCATCAAGCACATTTGTGCTAATTTGCAGTCCTGTTTTTGGGCACATGATCCAAAAGGAGGTGTTTTTCTCTCCATTAAACCCTCAGGGAAAGTTATGCCAACGATAGAGGCTTCCCTGCAGTATGTTCATGAGCTGGTTTCTAATTTTGTCCCTGTGTTGAAGTGTTGAAATGCTATATTGAGATTAAATATTGCAAGCTACCATCTGAAAAAATAAAAGTTTAAGTACAGCAATGTCAGTTACGGAAGGCTTTAACCATAAAATGAACTTATGAAAATGTAAAATATTTAACTACTGAGTATGATTTTAAAGTATAAGTCCATGGGAATTTTACAGAAAAGTAGCTCTATCAAGTGATCAAAGAAATTGATCTGAATAGGTACACGCTATGTGATTTATTCATTGTGGTTGATTAATATATTGATAATGTTAGCAGATAAAAAAAAAATTGTGAGTCTATTTCTAGTTAGTTATAACAACTTTTTACATCTTCATTACACTTCTTCCTCCACTTCATTACAGCACCTTGTACCTCATTAGTCTGTCGTCATCCATGCCTGTGTTCGTCTGTCAGGGCCAGCAAGGCCTTCGCTGCTGGATTTGAAATTTGTTTAGCAGTATTATCAAAATGAATTCATCATTCTTATCTTGTAGCCATTCTCTACCTTGGTTGTGCTGCTTTCAGTGCAGTTCCTATAATTTACAACTTTAAACAAATCAGATTTCACCATGTGTTGTCTCTGAGTCAAGTAATCTGCCCAGGGAATTCAGAACTTTCACTGAATCCCTCTGCAGTTAAGTTGAGGGTGAGACTGTTGTTTTTCATAGTTTCGAATCAATCAGATTTTTAGTTTGACAAAATGGGTGTATTCCTTGACACTAGGGCCTTCTAGCGGGCCTAACTGTTCATCAGCAAGTCCTTATTTATTTGTGGGCAAAGCTAATGGTTCAGAAACTTACCAGCTGCACACTGTGGAAGAAATAGTGCAATTTAAACAATTAATGCGAAGTGAACAATGTTAAGATTTTTGAGTTCTTGTCAGTTTTTGTAGTTTCCTCAGATGAGGAAGTTGTGCTTTTGCCAGCATTTATAACTTTGTTTGTTAGTTTGTGAACAGCTCAAAAAGTGATAAACGTAATTTGATAATATTTTCAGGACAGGTCAGAAATGGGTAAATGACCAATCGATAGATTTTGGTGGTGATCTGAATCCAGATGCAGACCGAATAATTTTTTTAATGATTTGTTGACATTGAAAGATAGGTCAGTTTTCCACATTTTTGCTAATTACTCAATAAGTTCTGAATAGATTTTATGGAATAATCGGGGAATGTTGGCCATGGCATAAGGGAGAACTGATTAGATTCTGGTGGAGATCTGAATAGCCTGAGATCTGGATATTGATTTAAGGGTTTGTGCAAAATATAGGCAGTTTTCGACATTTTTGACAAACTTGCTTGACAACGGTGAAAAAGCCCTGGTGGTGGTTTGTGCTATGGGAGCACTTCTAGTTAATTTTTTTTAAACACATGAGAAGTCTGTTTGTGTCATTGCATTAGGTCATGATTTATGAAAGAATAAGGCCTTCATTTTGGCATGGTTGATACTTGTGTTTTGGCAGTAAGTGTGTCTGCATAGAGCAATAAGACAGCAGCAGTATGAGTAAAAAATGATCATGTTTAAAATAAAAATCAGCTTCTGATGTTGTGATTTAATTATCAGTGGGTGATGTCCTTCATTATGATAGCACTAATGGCCCAGGTGTAAAATGCATGACACACCTTTTGTCTGTTGGGTGACTGTCTATATCTGCTGTGTGTTTCAAAAAGTCAAAGTAGTTCTGTCAATTGATTACACTAATACAGTACAGTCATAGATCAAAAATCTGTTTAAAAAGTGCTTCAAGAGGCTTAACTGCTCGAAGCTCAGAGGCAAGGCCACACAAAGTTCATATCAAACAGAGGCAATTCAAAGTGCTGTGAAGCTGAGGGCAGTCAGTGAATTGGATGCAGAAAGTTCTTTGAAGGTTTATCACAACAAGTTACACTCTGACTAAACTAAAGTCAAAGTATTAAACCTCTGATTTGTGCAGCTTCAAGGATAATTCTTTTTAAAAGCAACTTCAAAAACGTTTTTGTGTATTTCTCAAAGATTAAAATCCATCATGCCGTCCTTAAACTTGAACAAAGTTATTTCATCAGCATTTAACCCATAATGTTGTCAAAAGTTTATTCTAAAAGTTACTGTTGAAACTGTTAACCTCCCTTGTGATTCTCTGCTCTAACTCTGACTCTCTTGGTTTGCTGTGTTTGTGTGTAAAAGGAAGAAAAAGAGAACAGAGAGCCAGAGACAGACGTGGAGAAAAAAAATGATTAAAGCTGCGTGCCCCTGAGTCACCTGAACATGTTTTATTTACCGTCCCTCAGAAGCAGAGCTGACATCAGGACACTTTGCTCCACTGTTGGGTCAGTCTGAGCCCAGCTGCTGCCAGAGGCTACAGTCCTGGAGGACGCACTACTGCGACACACGCACAGCCATGCACACAGTCACTCAGCCAACTTAATGTTGAATGTATTATTGTGAACTTTTCTTCAAACTTCATTTCTAACTTTAAAGAAAGACTACCTATGAGTTGCGAAATACCAAATATCATCTCTTGCAAATTAAAATGACATTAATCAGAAGTTCAGAGCACAGGCATATCAGCTTTTGCTGCCTCACTCTTGAGGCCTTTGCACACAGTCGCTTTTTCTGAAGTTATGCATCCAGCAAGTCAACATCTGACCAACAAAAGAATTTGTTGTTGGCATGTACGTCACAGTCGAACATTCAACACGATGGACCACTTGATAGCAAGTTTGCTTCATAGCAGCAGTCCTTTAAATTTGACAAAAGGCAGGAAATTTTCAAGGACAATGAATTTCAAGATAATGTTTGAAGAAAGAGGAAATTACTGGAGCTGCAGTATGACAACAGTGTATTCATACTCAAACTTCCACTGTTTTAAATAGGACCTAAAGCAACTGTTGTACAGCTACAGCTCAGGCAAAACCGAGGAAAAGGTGAACAGATCGTCAGAAAAAGAAAACACTATTTTCAAAGTTGGTCAACAAAATTGACAATTTGCCCATCCTTGATCAAGTCTCAAGTCTGACTGTACTTGGTAACTTGACAACTAAGGTCACAAGCCCACGAGCTGGGGCTGTAGTTGTGGTCTTTGTTCCTGCCATCCTGCCGATTGTTTCACCATGACCCAGAAATACACAACTAGCTTAAACTATCATTGTGTAGCTTGATGCAGCTCGGTAGTATTTTAAGTGATAAAACAAAGAATAGGAAGCTGAGTCAGGTGACACCTGTTTATTAGTCAGAGTGATGTGAAACCATAATGTCCATAGAATTCAGACATTAATGAGGAGCAAAGACTTGCACACTAGCAATGCTAACATTATCCACGGGATATTTTCTATAAATGCTATGTTAGGTTGCGCACTATTATTATATTCAGCCCAATTCATGCCACAATTCACTGCTTTTAGGTTTGTTTCCCCTCTTTGATTCTTGTTTGGTTTGAATGGCTTTTACACCCTCTGCAAAGTGGAGACCCCATGTTATCAGCCTGACCTTAGTTTGTGTGAGGTTTCACTATCAGATGAACTTCCCAAAAAGCAAACAAGAGTTCATTTGGTCTGGACCAAACGTAGTTGGTGTGAAAGTGACCGAAGTCTGTTGTTGCCAGCCTCTCTCCCATTGAAACCATTAAAAATAACTTGCTGTTTGACTAACTTTTATTTGAGTTAAAGTAACTTGTTTTTCTTTTAAATTTGACCAATGTGAAGGAACAAAGAAAAAAACAGCAAGTGTTTGACTGCAAATTAGATTGTTCAAAAAAATCTGTTCAGTAATTCAAAATATTACTTATGTTTGTACTTGGTGATGTTGTCTTAACCATAACTACACACATTATGCAAAATGATTCATTTTTACTACCAAGCATTTCTGGAACACAGGGTATCCCCTATATTGAAATGTTTCCCTTTAACTTTAAATGAATTTAAGTTTTTTGTGATTGTTTGTGTTAAATTAATGAATTTAAGGCAACTGTTTTATGCATTTAATGCACCAGAGTGGTTCAGCAGCTGTTTTATAAGAGGGGCTCTCTGATTGGTTGGTCAGTGGGCCAATCAGATGGCCAACGAAGGGTCAGTTACATCATCTTACCAGGCACCTCCTAGAGGTATAAAACCAACAGGTGGAAGTTCTTGTAAGTTCATAATTCAACTTAATTCTTTGTTAAATCAGCTGAAGTTCAACATGACATCACTTACAGGGTTTAAACACAGTCACAGAAAAACCCTGATGGACTGATTTAGTTACCAGTTCACCAAAAAGGTTGATCTGAAGTCTCCTGATGTGAGTTGAAATTAGACGAAGGAGCTTTAATTAAGTATTTGACAGACAAAGTGAGAGAAGTTTGTAAGACGTGAGAATGAGATAGAGGAGGGGGTGGGGGTGATGTAACACTCTGCAGATCACTCCTCCTGTTAATACTGAGCTGAAGAGTTTCTGCAGCAACAAGCCGTGTCCTTGTACCACTCTAACTTTTTAATGAGAGCGTCTGCTCCCAACAGAGCTCATCTGTCCAACCTTGATAACTCCGTCTGCACAACATTTTTCATGACATTTCAGATTCTTATTTAAAAGGCCACTTAAGTTTGTATAACAGCATGAATTTGACTGAAATAATCATGTAGGTAGGAACTGGGTGAAAGTGGTGTTTAAATCACAGCATTAATCAAAAGGTAATAAGAATCAATTTAAACTTGAATAAAACATCAAGTTTTCTATTAGTAGTTACATTTCATCAGTCAGTTTTTAATTACATAACAACAATCTACCAGAAGTTATGAAATCCTTGTACAAAGAGATGGTCTAAGCTTCACTTTGGCACAGAGGAAGGAACAGTTTTTTTCACTGACAGAAAGCTTGAGAATGAACCAGACTCTACAAAATGTGCAAGAGGGAAAGATGAGCTGAGAAAGTTCACAAAAAATTTCACCTTTACTTTACATTCATGTAAGATTTAGTCTTAGGCTGTGATATCTTGACAGCTGATTAAATTTGACACTGGGCAAAAAGAGGAAGAGGTCACAGATCAGATTCAAACAAGACTGCTGAGTCAAGGACGACAACCTCGGTATATCAGGTGCATGGCCAAAAACTCCTGGCATTTGGTGCCCTTTTAGCCTTCATTTTGTTTAGACAAAGGACAGAGTGGGAAATCAAGGGGGAGAGTACTGGAAAAGATAAAAGGTAAGGAAGAAACAAGTCTCAAATCCAGTCTGCCTGCTTTGAGGATTGCAACCTCCAAAGCCACATTCACGCACTGATGTTTTGGCCAACTTTTGGCCCAACAAAGTGGAAAATGATAAGCCACATCAAGCTATGTAGAGATGCATTACGTCTACACTGGTGAACTCAAATGTAAATTTAACACTTGGACCACAGGTGGTTGTGTACAGCATGAGGTGTTTGTGTGCCCTCTGGTTTTCTCCATTTACACGTGTTATGTACAAGAGCAGTTAAGCACTAGCAGATGCAAACACAAAGACAAACATCAGGTGTAATTCTGGCATTTGGCATAAACAACCCCATCCTAGAACATTTTTAGCCAGGCTGTAAAAATGTTCATTTGTGATGTAAAAATTGGCATTTAAAAATAAGGTGTAGATGTGACTGCATGTGTTTCTTAAGCTAGTCTCGAGGGGACACTTGGATCATTGCTTTTGTTTCAACTTCAGCCTTGCCCTTGATTTTCTTTCAACACTGTAGGTTGCTGCCTGGATCACATTGATCAAATAAACCTGAATTTAGGGTCAAGTGTACTTGAATCAAGATCTGGGTCCCTAGTGTGAAACCACCTTTCAGAAAATAGTGGATTCTCTGCTAACAGCTCAGAATGACTTATTATACAAGATGTGGACTTTGAAGGTAAGTTGCAGCTGGATGACTGAGGAGAAATGAATGAATCCACTTGAATAACAGATTTGGTGTGTGTGTGTGTGTGTGGGTGTGGGTGCTGTTATGAAATAATGCTTTGTGCTGTTTTGTGATAGACACATCATTGTGCAAAAACAGGAGCAACAAAAAAGCAAATGAGTCTTCTCTATAAAAGAAATCAGAGCTGCTGTAGTTGTTATGATTTCAATATCAGAGACATCAAATCAATTGAGGTACAAGAAGTTAAATGAAGAAACAGCCGGTGAATCACTTTGTCATTGCCCCTAAGTTTTTATCCTTCTGCCTTGACTCTTTTCATTCTCTCTTCTACACTGACATTGGTTTTCCCCTCTCCTGCTCTTCTCCTCCCTCCTCCTGCACCCCTGTTGTTTCCCTCCTCTTCTCATACCTCTTCATCTCCTCTCCTGCTGCTCCCTCTTTCATGTCATCCTCCTCTCACTTTGAAAGAAACCCTATTTCTCTTCTTCTGCCACCCAGGGACACATGCACACACATGCACGCACACACACATATATACACATAGATACACACGTACCAGCGAGATCTGCAGGTGAACACTAGAATGAGTTCAGCCTGTTAATGTTGAGCTCAGAGCGATGCTGAAGACTGATTTTCACACTTCTTGTTCTGCCTTGACGAGAAAAAGAATCCTAAATCACACAAAGCTAATAACCTGTCTTAGAATAAGTTGCTGTAACTCTGTCTGGCTGCACAAAAAATACCCATGAGGAAGATTTGAGGTGAAAGATAAAACAAATGGTCCGTCAGAACTGAAATAGATTTACAGAACAGAAACTAACAAACTCTTTCAACAGGGCTGCATGGTGATGCAGCAAGAAGTGTTGTGCCGCACATCAAGAAGGTTGCTGGTTAGACTTCCACGAGTTAGCCAGGATCTTTTTGTGGGGAGTTGTGCATGGGTTTTCTCTGGGTACTTTTGTCTCATTCCACAGACCAAAAACAAGCTCACTTGGTTGACAGGTGACTTGAATTGCCTTAAGGTGTGGATGGCTGTCTAGACATGTTGGCTGATGACTATTTCAGGGCGAACATGCCTGTTGCCCAATGTCAGCTGGGTTACGCTCAAGCCCCCTGCAATCCTTACAGAGTGAAGCAGTATGGATAATGAATAAATATCTCCTTTAGAGAGATATTTGGACTTAAACCTTTTTTGCTAAAATATGTTACGTACTTAAAGGGATAGTTCATTTTTTTTTTTTTGAAGTGGGGTTGTATGAGCTCCATATGGCCACTAAGTACATTAGATGCAGTAGAAAGTTCTCTCCTCTCCCTCAGTAAGCCACAATTTGTAAATGTTTGTGATGCAGAACCAGGGGCAAACATGGAAGTTTTGTACCAAATACAAAGGGTATTTTCTCCGCCTACAAGAACTTCCATCAAAAAATAATAACAGTATAAAATTACCCAAAATTTGTGAGTTGGTGACGTGAGTTAGTTAGTTCCAGATAAACTTCATTTTTCCAAAAAGTTAATGCACTTAAAAAATTTCCTTGAATGGATCTTTTAATACGTCTTTCTCAGTGTGTAATGCAGCCTGCAGTTTAATGCCAAGTAGTCTCGCGTGACCAGCCATTCATTTCCCATAATGCCGTGTCACTTCTCGCGTGACCAGACCAGAGATCTTGCGAGATCTCGTCACTCGACATCAGCAAGGAGCGTTGTTAAACAAGACATCATGGTGGGAGCACTGAAGGCATGCAGTGGATGCATTTTGGATTTACAAGAATAAAACTATATGCAAGATATGCAGCGTGCAGTCGATTTGGGAAATCTGAATTGATACCCAGCTCTAGTTTGCGGCTGGTTCTGCATCACAAACTTTTACAAATTGTGGCTTACTGAGGGAGAGGAGAGAACGCTCTACTGCAACTAATGTACTTAGTGGCCATATGGAGCTCATACAGCCCCACTTCAAAAAAACTGAACTGTCCCTTAAAGTTCAACATCTGCTTTTCTGAAATATACATGCATGCCTTATATGTTCTTTAAAGCTTTATGTTAATCTGAGCTAATTTTTCTTGCCCAGGGCTGTTCAAGGTCCAGGAGGCAAATGTTATTGTCAAGTAGCACCCTAACATTCCTGTAGGCAGGGCTGGGAACACCTCTTTTTAAAGGCAATTTAGGAGGAGGCACAGAAAATCTCCATTTAAATGACTTAATTTATTGTATATCTGACTAGGAAAAAGACCAGAATTCAGCACTATGTGCAAACAAAGGCACTTTTTCCACAGAAATGAAGAACTAGTGCAATATTAGGTCTATGATAGATCTGTACTGCCTGCATTAGCTCCATCACTGAGACAAAAAAAGCAGAATCTCTATGGTGGTATTCACTCCTGGATTATTTGGGAGAGTTGCTCAGATACAAGTGAGCATTCTTTGTCTAGCACTTTGTTTGAACATATATATGATCACAATCCCTGTTTTGGTACAAACAACTCCGCCCAGCTCCCCTGAAAGAAGTGATCTTGACCCCTGGAGCAGCATTAGCAAGGTAAAGAGTAACTCATCACACTGCTATGATGTACATAGATATATAGATATAAGCAGCAGTAGTAATAATAACTGCTTTAGAGCTACCTGGCAACCAGGCTGATAACAAAGTACTAATAAATAATGTTTGGATCCCTCAGAGTCACCTTCTGTACATGGACACCACATAACATGTAAATAGCAACAGGTTAACATCACTCATCTTCTCTACAGCACGTCTTCACAGGAGTCAACGCTGACTGATTCAAAAACTTGTTTGGTTCCCTAAATTTAGTCCAACTCATTCAAGTAGGAGAGTTTATCCATATCAAAGCTGCTCTTTACTGTTTCTCTGATGTAAAAAGTTACCATGCTATCTGGTGTCCTCTGTGGTCTGTTGCAAACACCAGTAAATGTGGAATAAAAAGCCCTCTTCTATTTGCACTGACTTTGTTTATATTTATATCCCGAGGTGTATCAGACGTTGATAAATGTGTTTGTGTGATCAGGCGACATTTGATCTTCTTTATTAAACAACGACTCATTTTGTGGGTAGCTTAGCCTGCTATCTTCCATCCCATAATGCAGAACGCAACTTATAGTCATAATAAAACTGGTTGTGATGTTATGTTGTACATGATGAACATTAAACGATCTGAAGGAAATGCACAAATTAGTAGCATTTTTCTCCAACTTAATTAGAACAAAGCAGCTGAGCTGTAGGGGAGAAAACCAACATGGTTCAGCAGGGTGTTCGATCAGGAAGTCATTAAATACGTCAACTTTAGCTAAAATTGTTTTTTTATTCAGCTGCACCTTCCATATTTACCTCCACCAGGGAGATGTTTTTGCTGGCGTATGTTTGTTTGATTGTCTGTTTGTTTGTTTGTTTGTTTGTTAGCAAGATTACGCAAAAACTACTGGACAGATTTTGCTGAAATTAGATGTAACAGCAATGCGAGCTACCTTGGCGGAGATTTGCGCTCTCCGAGTGCTTTCTAGTTTCTTTTGTTATGACTTTATCACTGTAAACACCAAGATGCTTAAAATAAAATATTATCTTTTACTTGCACAGGACATCTTATCCATTAAAGATCGTTACAAACAGGATTATGTATAAAGAATGCCTCTGGGAGGTTTATTTTGGGTAGATAAAAACTTTGGAGTCTCTTAAGTTCCAAACAAGCAAAAACACGATTATGAAATAACTTACAGAGCCCACACCTCTGCCAAGGAGACACACCCTCTACATCAGTGACGATCACTAAATGTTACATCAGAGAAAACTTAGAGGATTATCATCAAAATTAAAAGCACTAAGTGGCTAATGGCTGCAAAGGTATTTATAGACTTATGTGAAAGACTTTAGCAGTCCCATGTCGCAGACCACAGACATGGAAACTATTTATATAATAATCTTCCTCTAATCCATGGTGATCCCAAGATATGATGGACTTACGATACCTGAAATAACCTCTCACATGGTGAAAATAGCTACAGCCCCATGTGTCCTCACACTGCTGGCAAGTCTGCAGGCAGCCACAGTTAAAGAAAATGTGTTATTAACACGTTTGTCGAGTTATTTACCAGATGTAAATTATAGAGGATATTAAAACAACATATTTATCTCTTAGTTTCCTTGACTAACCTATGATAAAGTTCTACCTGACATTAGTTTCAGTAGTCAGCTAACTGACTACTGTGCATGCATGCAGAGTCTGTGTTCTGCCAAACAGTGACCATGTTAACTGGTGGCTTTAAGCTAAACTCTTCTTTGTTAAAATTTTTGTACTTATGCCAAAAAAATACTCATTAGATGAGTAGTTGTGAGACTCTAAATAAAGACATCCTTTAAAACAACCTCCATATTCAACTCCAATGATGCTTTTAGTTCATCTGTGTCCATGTAGTGCACACCGCAATGCTCTCATTCTTGTCAAACAGTAACGGCAGGTTCTCACTGGATACACGTGGCTGACATGTGTCCCACCCTTGCCCCAAGACAGAATCGCTCGCATACGAGATGCGTGCATGTGGTTCGTTGTGGCTGTATCCCCCTAACACAGCTCTATTTCTCAAAAAAATTTTCACTTCAAGAAAAAGCTTCCATAGAAAGACTAAGCAGAACCACAATAGATATCCCAAGGAACCTGATTCATTGAAAAACTGTTGAGGTAAAACCGCAGAGTTTCTTCACAGAGGGGAATAACAGCTTTAACTCTGAGAGGCGTGGCATGAATATCTGACACATTCTACCACTGTGGACATACGTTGCTGACAGACTAAGGCAAAATATGGCTCTCTAGTTCACATTTTCCTTTCCGTTTTGGCCAAGACTTGTGGCTGGTGGCAAATCTCCTATTCTCGAGATTTTGGTGCACACAGGAGGCGTGCGGATCATGCTGGTAATTTGAAAGCTCTGACTTGAGGACAAAACACACTGCTGCCGTCACGTTAGTAAAACGCATCCGGTGCAAAACATCCCTAAATTTCCACATCCTGTTCCACAATCTGTCTCTGGTGCCTTCTTACACGTTTGTTAGAGATACAGGGCAAGTACTTTTTTTTTTTTTGCAGTGTTAATCTCTTTTCAACCCAAAGCAGAGGTCATCCTCACAAGGCACGGAGGATACAGTAAATTTCATAATTAAGGCCCATATACAGACTGTACATCTTTAATCCCTTTTCCCTGTCAGCATTATGCTGAACCATGAAGCAAACAAAATGCAAATAAACCATGGACAGTTTGTATGTTGTTTTCTTCATTCCAATGTGAGCTTCATATTTTGTGATCTAGCCACCCTGCTTTTCTCTGTTGTGTGCTGAAACAGACCCTGTGGGCAATGGCATGTGCTGTCAGACCAGAGGCTTAAGACAGAATTGGAAGAAGCCATGTCTAATTCTGTCTATTTGACTATAAAAGGAAGGTGTGGAGCGTTGTGGAGGATAATCCATGGATACTGCCATAATGCATAAATCCTCTCAACCAAACTTTAGATCAACCTACTTAGACAGAGAGACCAAGCTGGGGCGGGACTTAATGCGGTCTGACCAGCTGTAACACTACACGGGCTGGCATTCATGTCAATCAAGTCCCTAACTATCCAAAACAGGATATCCTCTGTAAAAAAAAAAAAAAAAAAAAAAACAAGCAGGGTGGGAAAAAACACTGCCTGTACAATGAGACCATTTAGGTATATCATATGTTTAGACTGAAGATTTTTGATGAACCAGGCTGTGAAAATCGTCCCTACCTCTCACACAATATAACTTCCCGGCTACCTGCAGCTGGCCTCAGTCACACTTAAGGTAAAGCAGTTTTTGACACTTCAACACTGGCTTCATTTTTTAAGCCCTGGATGTTGCTGCTTGTGTCAGACGGACTGTAATATTGCACAGAGGAAATGCTATGAGGTATATGTAAAATTTGGGAAGGTAGAGGCCCAGCTGCATGAAATGGATTGCATTTTCTTGATTAGAAATCATAAATATTCTGTTGGTCTTGTACACAAAATGCTGTCTGCCTTTGAGTATATTTAGAGACAGTTTGTAAAGTTGGCCACTGGTTCATTTTTAAAGTTTATGATACATATCAGTGCACATGCTCTCCCACATCATGTTGATCTTCTGCTTCTCTGTGTGTTAAAGATCCGACTAAAAAAGTGTATTTTTTAAGTGAAGTCTAATACATGTACATAAAAAGTCACTGCATTTATTTGGTGTAGGATCCTTTAAAAAATGTAATGAACATAATGGGAGGAAATTGGCATCAGCTTTTTCCATGTTTGTTTTGCCCAAAGTTCAACCAATCTAAGGATTGCAGTTATTTTGAGAATCGGAGAAAAAAAGTCTTCTGAAAAACATTATTTCTTTTGGCAGATTTATGGGTGCCCTTTAACTGAAAATCTTGCTCCACATGTAGACGGGGGTTCCTGCTGACAGCCCAGGGCTTTCTCAGGAAGAAAAAACAATTGACACGGCCATTCATGAATCCAAACCAACATATTTTTCCTTCTTTCTGAGGTCTCAAGCATTAAAAACTCAGTGTAGATGTTTGTTTAAGTGTAAATACAGAACTTATGATTAATTACAGTTAACCTTGTCTATTAATAATGTAAGTGGTTTTCATCAGCAGAGTTCTTAACTCTGACCAGGCTTCTTTTCAATTCTCACAAAGTTCTGTAAAAGTAAAAAGTCTAAAGTAAAAAGTCTCCTGCTGTGAGTTGCATGTCTCAGGAACCAGATCAGGAGGATTTCAGAGGCAGTCTGAGTGAAATTCTCCAGAACATTTTACCGGTTATATAAGTGATTCTACGGATGATTCTGTATTAACAACAACATAAAAAGTCTCTTTTAGAAGGAATTGCCCTGAACTGCAATAACATGACTGAGAAAACCCAACAGCAAACAGAGAAGAAGAGAAAAAAAGAAAATCCTCAACAATAAATAAGAAAATATGTTTAAAAAAATGACAAAACATGACGCCAAAATAGAAAACACAACAAACAAATCAATATATAAGCAAATAAGAATATATCAACAGATCAAAAAACATAACTAACATGTAAGAAAACAGAAAAACAAATAACAAAACAACAAAAATAACTAAATCAGTATCATATTCTTTTATTTTGAGTTATGTTGTTTGAAAAAGTCCTGGGTTAACATTTGTAGTTGTGTTTTCATATGTCACTGTAGTTCTTGATTTGTTGTTTTCTCATTTGCCACATACTGTAGTTTATTTGTTATTGTGTTCTTGAAGTTATGTATTTCCAAACTTGCTTTGTATTTATCTGTTATTAATCCCATTCACACTTGCAGATAAACCCTACAATTTTAAAGCGGGTAATATCCTGATAATATCAGGTTTGCATGTGTGAAAAAGGCTATTGTGTTTCTTTATTTGTTGTGTTTCTTGACTTTTCTATAGTGTTTTCTTCTTGTTTTTTCTTGTTTTTTTTTTCTTTTTTTTGTATTTCATTTGCGATTGTTTTTGTTTTTCATTTGTTATGGTGTCTAGAACTGTTTTGTTTTCTTGTTGATTCAAAAATAAATCTTGTGCTTGCTGTTACGTTTTCTTACCTGTTGTGTTTTCTTAGTGCTCATTAAGGGTGTGAATATTTCAGTATGCCACTATTCCTTAAGAATCTGATTCTTTTGGTCACAATTTAAATTACAAAATTGAATTTTTGATTCAAACCATTTTAAGATTGAAAAATATATTCCATATTTGTAACGAAAGCTGCTTATTATAGAATCTTCAAGTAAATGCTAAATGGACTTAAAACTCTTTTGTAGGTTTTTTTTAATTATTATTCAAAGCCATTTTACGCAGCAGCTCACACCAATGCATTTGCTCTCACATTCACTCACTGAGGGTTCAGAGTTTCTGTGTATGTAGTCCATCAGTATTGGCTAACATATCCTTTTGTACCCACTGATACAGCAGCAACTTAAGGTTAAGTGTTTTGCCCACAGACACATCAACATGTGACTGCCTAAGATGGCTTGGACCCTCAACCTTTGGACTGATGGTAAAAGTGTACAACCAGACTATGCCACCAACATGTAATGTCTACACTTATGTTGGCACAGCTAATGTTTTTTAGCAGCTAAGCTAACCTGCCAGGAGAAACAGTTGCAGAGGGTTTGCTGCACTTTGCTGGTGGTGAAAATGTACTTTGTATGAAAAGAAGTAGAATTAAAAATAGATCTGAAAAGATGAATTAGTTGATTTAATCTGTTCAGGATCTTAAGAATCTGCCGCAGTTAGATTTTGGAAAACTGCTTTTCAGCACCTCAATTTCCCATTAAATTTTTTTACCTGTTGTCTTTCTTGATTTATAGTTGTGTTTTCTTTTTTGTCATTGTACTATACTTCAGTTCTAGAGATGTCTTGCCAACCAGTCTTACAAAATCAGTGAAGAATGAGTCAGAGGCTCAGCAGGTGTCTTTATGACAATGATACAACAAGTTCTTCTTCTGTTGTGGTGTAAATTAAAGGATCACATGCCTGAAGTGTTGATCTGTAGAGATCTGGTGCGTCTGATTAAATGTGCCTGCGGTCTGTGAGTGACAGAGGGTAAAGCTGGGTTAAGGCTGAGAGGAACCTTCTACAGCCTCGCCTACTCAGCACAAAGCCTCTCTCCCTGTCTCAGTCTCTTTGTAGAGGGGCTGATCAAAGAGAGAAGCGCTCAGAGGATTCACCGCGTCAGGGAGCTTCTCAGCAGATGAACACGGACATCCCATTATGTTTCCCAGTGGGGTACGCTGAGGGAAGTGAGAGTGCACAACCCTTGTGTGGCTGCGTGTGAGCAGCTGGGAACAAACTAGCCACTGTGAGCTCACACCGGCAGGCGGCAGGTCGATCCTGGATGTGTGATTCTTTGCACGTTTGAAAATACTTGGGAGGATGAGAGCGAATGATGATCGAGATTTGGATTCTCCTGTGTGTGATACTGGCCTGCTGCTTTGATCAGTAATGAGGGAGGTAGGTTTGGATCGAGCAGCGCTGCTTGTTATTTCACATAAGAATCACCCCATCAAAGACTTTTTCTCTGCTCATCATTCCTTCTCTCTTGCTCTGCCCGTGTGTCTCTGCCCAGCCTCAGGTGTCCTTGGCTTGCCTCTGGCCTGTCCACACCTCTAGGATATAGAGGAGAACTTGTCAAAAGCTTTTAAGGCTCTTTTAAACCCTTATTTTATACTGCAACAGGATTGAGGCAGGGACAGTTAATGAAGCAGGTGACAGGGCTGAGGCAGTGACAGTCACTGAAATGAATGACTGAAATCAAAATGAGCCTACATCTTTAACACTTGTGTGTCGCCTTAATTTACAACCCTTTGAGGTATTCAGAGGACAAAAATGTCCTCTAACAAAAACTTCTATAAAAACATAACATATTAATATTTTTGTACTTTTTTTGCTCAAATCATTCAGTTAACTTCAGTCCTAATCAAATCTACCAAATATTTAATTATTCATTTTATTTTAACCCTTTGAATGCCATTTTGATAACAAGATGTCACTGTTTTAATTATGAAAAAAAAAAACAGTAAGTGAATTATTTTCAATGTAATAAATGTTGGAGGGCTGGGATTTTTTTAAGATAAGTCTTAAATATACAAAGGATTAGTAACAAAATTGATTTTTGCTTTTCTTTTTTTACAGTGTCAGATTCATAGTTTACAACCATCTGAGGCAATCAGAGGACAAATATGTCCTCTTACAAAAACTGCTATAAAAACATAACAGACTAATATATTTTTCTATTTGTTTTGCTCAGATCTTTCAATCAAATTAATTCCTTATCAAAACTACCAATTTTTTTTATTTTATTTTACTTTAACCCTTTAAATGGTAATTTGATTACATGATGTCACTGTTTTTATTATGAAAAAAAAAAAAAAAACACAATAAATTGACATGTAAGCAGTGCCTTTACCTCTATCTCATGGCTACATGTAGCCTCTACCCAATCATAAAGTAATGAACTTCCTTATGTTGAACACTAGGAGGCATTTCGCACCAATAATAATAATAATAATAATAATAATAATGTTAATATATTTTATTATAACAATAAATCTTTATCTACTGTATAAGGAAATTAAAAGTTTACAGTGTTTTAACAGAGGCAAAGGCCCAGAGAATAATGAAATAAAAACTGAAAGTGCACATAGAGCACAACTCTTCGTCAAGACATCTCTGACACTCTTAAACACATTATCACCGAAAATGTGGAAACTGCCCTATCTTGCAACGTCAACAAATCCTTCAAAAAAGTCCTGGATACTCATCTGGATTCAGATCACCACTTAAACACTTCTTCCTTTTGCCATGAACAACATTCCCTGAATATATTTTCACAATCCACACATAACCTTTAAATATATCTTGCTGACAGACCAACAGATAGACAAACGCCAGAGTAAAAAGACAAACACAAGTGGTCAAATAAAGAACCGTTGATGAAAATAAATATGTAATAACGACATATAAAAGGCAGCTGATTTACTATATAAATTACAAAAAAAATAAATAGAGAGAAAAGTATACACCACATCAGTAAAGTTCAAAAAAAGGTAAGAGGGTAAAAACAGAGTACTTTGGGATCAATTCATGAGGTAAGTAAAACAACAAGAAAGGATTGAAAGGACTAAGAATGACGAAATAGTGTACGACTTGAATAAAGACTGATGTACGGATCTACACCTCATGCACCAGTCTGTAGGTCGGAATGAAATCTAACTAATGCAGGTACTGTGAGGCATCAAGATCTTTATGACCCAAGACGTACTGTTTATGTCTACAAGGCCCCCAAAAATAATACAATTACAATTTTGTTTCATCTTTGCTCTTTCCATAATGAGCTCCAGTTAATCAGGCAGAGAAGACATATTTGTTGACTGTCTTGTGAAATAAATTGACTTAACTTTGACAGCAAATGAGATGAGAATGGTTAGGCTTTATATCAGCAGATTGAGCTTTACTTTAGGATTTGAGGGAAGTCCGCCATGAGTCACTCAGTGTTGCATCTCAGTCTAATTTAAGACTGCGTGTTGTTCCTCCCTCCCTGTGTGCCGAGGTAACACACTCAACAGTTATTTGTGAGTGTGTGCAGGTTTACTGTGAGCACCCACTTGTGTCTGATGTATTTTGTCACTTACCTCATTGTGTGATCATGTATCTGCAGCTGGGAAGTGTATGCGAAGGTATTCCCTGGAGCGACAGTCAGCCTGCGAAAAACAGAGAGGGAGGGATGAAGTGAGTAAGAAAAAGAAAAGAGATTCAACATTTAACAAGATGTCACAAAACACTTTTCAATTTCTAAGCTGTGAGAGCACAAATCCCTCTCACACAAACCGAACACGTTCTTCTGAAGTCTGAAATTAAAATTAAGTGTCTCGATGTTGAGTTTACACAGAACAAACTGAGCTCCTCTGTTTGCTGCCAAATCTGACAAACAAGATAAACCCCTGTGTAATTCAGTTTGTACAAATGTTTCTGAGGCAGCACAGCCCTCTGAACATCATTAGGATCTCCTGGTCCCTGCTCTAAAAAAACTCTTTGTAGGTTCTAACATTGGTTTCGTTAAAAAAAAAAGGAAATGAGACAAATTGAGTTTTTAGAACTGGTTTTATCTTTGTTTGGCCCAAAATAAAATACAAATATGATTAAGAAGGGTAACATACAGTGCAGGAAGAGGTGGAAAACTTAGGAGCCACCATCTAAATAGTGCCTAAACACACACTATACACACTATGATTACACAAAATGATTAAGAAGCATTAACATGTGAGAGATCCCTGTCAAGTACAAGCAGTAATTTGTCTCAAAATGTTTGACAAATACTTACTTTTTTAGGTTCACCCAATCAATTGCTAGTTAACACAAATGGCTAATCAGCCAATCACATGGAAACTCAGTGCATTCAGGCTTGTAGACATGGTCAAGATGACCTGCTGAAGATCAAACCAAGTATCAGGATGGGGACCAAAAGGGATCTCAGTGATTTTGAATGGTTCCTGGTTGTTTGTGCCAGACAGGGCAGTCTGAGTATTTCAGAAACTCTTGATCAACTGGGATTTTCATGCACAACCACCTCTCAGGGTTTACAGAGAATGGTCTGAAAAAAAAAAAAAAATGAACTGTCGATGCCAGAGGTTACAGGAGAACTGGGACAGCAGTAGCTCAGTCAGAAAGGACTTGGGTTGAGGTGCTGACCAAACCATGTTGGGAAGTTGGTTTGGTTGCTAGAGAGGTAGCAACTGACATCCTAGGCACTGAACCCCAAAATTGCTCCGCAGAACTTCTTTGATGTCACTGCATGCGCAGTACTTTTTCACATGAAGGCTGCGCGCGCATTAGCCTAACAACAACAACAGCTTCAGCCATCTACCAAGCAACATGTGTGCTGCTTACCATGCTCAGTTTGTTATCCAGACAAAAATATCCAGACACATTTGATGTCCAGTCAAACAACTCCTGCGTCTTCGTGTGTCCACTCGCCATTGTTGTTTGTGAAAAGTTTGTCTTCACCGGAAAGCATATGCGTGTTGTAACACCGCTGTTTCACTACAAACCGACGTCACCATCTACTGGCCTGGCATGCACGCTACAGACGTCGTTTTCGCGAATCCATGTGAACGCAGAGCGCTTTTGAAAACGCAAAGGAAAAACCTTTCTGTTTTTGGTGACAATGTTCTCGTGTAAACGGGGCCTTAAACTAAGGCTACAATTTGCACAACAAAACTGGACAATAGAAGATTAAATGGTGAACATGCCCACAGCATTGAGGAGCAGAGATTACTGCTTCATTTTTATGTTTTTTAAATGTTATTTTTATACTTGAGAGATTTTTCAACACTGAACTTTGGTTTGGTTTACATGTGTATCTACAATAATGCAATATAAGGTAAGATATTTCTTTATTAGTCCCACAGGGAGAAATTCCAAATTTACAGCAGCAATAAAATACAAAAAGAAATATAAAGAATGAAACTTATGAATGAAAATAAAATAAATATATAAAAGTGGTATTTACAGCTGTTATGTACATATTTGATCTATTGGATCAGTTGGGGAATTTGAGATATTTATATCAATGACTATACACAGAGAATATGCTAACATATGTGCAAAGAATATTTATGTGTACATAATATACATATAAATATGGTTTATTGCACACTAGAGAGGTTTTTGTTGTGGAGTACAAATGTAGTAACTTTGTCTGAAGTTCCTGCACAAATTCTTTTAATATATATCTTATAGTTAAAATGCAAAAATGTGAAATGTTGACATAGATGTTAAGAAATCTGGATTTTCTAAAGCAAAGGAGCAGAAGAATTCAACATATCTGATGGATTCAATCCTCTGCTGTGCACTGGTCTCATGAAATACTTGTTATCTTTTGTTCTAAATTTATATGTAGTTATATTTTTTATTGTAGATGTGGTATCAAAGCCTTCACATCATCACCTTCTATTGTCATGATCATGCACAACATGTTTATAAATAGTTAAGTATTGAAGACGTTTAACAGCTACACTCAGGCTCATTCAGAAACAGGACACCAAAGACTGTTGAAATACACCAGGTTGAGCTCCAGCCGAGAGAGTCGGGCTTGAAATGAGCTGCACTGACAGAACATAATGCTTAGTGCCTAAAAAAGGATATATAAATACATGATATTTCTGGGTTGTTTAGTGTGAGCTGACCTTTTTTCAACACTTACTTGTTACTGTTTACTTTCATCCAAACACAAATGCTTTAAAAAGAGGAACAGATGGAAGCCCCTGTAAAGTATTAATAAACCTATAAAGTGTCTCTAAACACACATTGTATAAGTTGAACTATTGCTGCTTTGAATACATCATGTCTGAAAAGTAGGTGGGCCAGCATTTTTGATGTAGACTGTTAGATCCACTTTCAGTTTTGATTATTGTTATTACTTTTATTATTTTTGAGTAGGGCCAAAGGGAACTCATTGTAAAATTTGATTTCCTTTTCCATGACCCCTCCCCTTAATGCTACAACAGTATGAAGGCACCATTTTGACTGCTAACCATGGATTCACTCCAGAGTTGTGAATCAGCCCCTGCCTAACTGCCTGTGTTTTTGTGCAGCATCCAGTAAATTGACAACATGCCATGGTAAGCGTGACCAAGATATAGAGTAGGTGGGCAACTGGTCACTTGTGACCAATGCACCACCACTACATCTTAAGTTTGGCTGGTAAACCGTAACTAGATATTTTTATAATGCTAAAACTTAAAATAATTTATTAATGACACAACAGACAGGTTGGAGATTGGATAGGGAGTCAAATCCTGGTCATACTCATATTTCTGGGTATGTTCCAAAATTGTAAAGTACAATGTAGAGAGGATGATGAAAAACCTGTTACACTATGAGTTACCAAAGACCTTTACAGAAATGTATTTTGGTAATCTGATCATAACCAACATTTGGTCAAAATACTTTTGGTAGCATCCAAGAAAGTAATCACCAGGAAATATCATAAAGACGATCCTTCTTTGGGACTGGGACAGGAAATCGTGAATGAGATCTTTGGTATGGAAAAACTTACACATATCTTGAGAAAACAAAGACATCAATTTGAGAAGAAGCGGAGTAAATGGACTGCCTACAAAGCCCTTTGAGACACCACAAAAACTATCTGAAGCAGACACAAACATGAATACCCCTACCAATTACTAATGCATCCCACTGACTTTTGTAGTTGTTTTTGTGTTAGTTTTCTTATGTATGTGTATATGTTAAATGTTGATTTGAAAATAAAATAAAATTCAAGTAAAAAAATGAAAATCATAAAACAATGGAGATAGAAGACTTGTGCCCAACAGCAGCACTATATTAGTGACCATGCTAACATTAGATTTCTTCATTTTAACACAATGTTTGATGTATGTGTGTGTTTTGAACCCTATTTATAAAGTTGAAGTCAGAGATGCTTTAACTTTTAACTGTCATAGCAAAGTTAGAGAAAACAAGTTCCAGTTTTATAACATTTTGGCCAATTTGTTCTGTTTTCTTCCAAACACCATCAAAAGAAGTTACACAGAGCAGCTTTTGATCAATGCTTTGATTCAGAGAAGCTGTTTGACTTCATAAAGCTGGTCTCCTCTGATCAAACTGCACCACACAGTCAACTGATGCATCTTTTGCCATTTAGATGGGAATTGCTGAAAAGGACCTGTCTGGGTGGGTGTGTCTGAGTCTGTGAACACATTTGTACCCAGGAAAGTGAGACCGACGTGTGAGACGACTGAAAATAATCTGAGAAAGAATTTGCACATACCAACAAATCTGAGGAAAATGTACTCACACAAGTATACACAAAAGTCATCATTTGCTCAGCACATCATGACACAGGCTTAACTACTACAAAGCTTCTAAATATCTGTGCTTTGTGTTAACAGAGCAGGCAGTAGTCTTCAACAGTTGCCATACGTCCTAGTTTTTTTAATACCACTGTCTCAATTTCCAGAATTATGTTTCTCACTTTTGTTTTTGAACGCATAAAATAGGTTACATCACTTTAAACTGTAAAGAGATACATCATATCATCACCTTTCTGGTCACAGGAGCCCCCTGAAAGATGGCAACACAATAGACCAGGGGTCAGTAACCTTTTTACTAAGGAGTGCTATTTTCAAATGTTCCTGTTGCCCATCAAGTTTAATCAGACCGGTAGCACATCATAATAAAAAAAAAATTATTTCTTATTATCTGTATATTATAACAGTAAGAGCACTAAACAACAAGGCTGCCATGTCTATGGAAACATCCACATTAAAGGGACAGTTCAGTTTTTTTGAAGTGGGGTTGTATGAGCTCCATATGACCACTAAGTACATTAGATGCAGTAGAAAGTTCTCTCCTCTCCCTCAGTACGCCACAGTCTGTAAGAGTCTGTTACGCAGATATAGCCGCAAACAGTACCAGGTACAAAGGGTAGTTTCTCCGCCTACAAGAACTCCCATCAAAAAATAATACCACAGTTTAAGAGTATGCTACCTATACATGTTTCAAAGTTTATCTGGAACTAAACGACTCACGCCACGTATTCCTCCATGCAGCTTTGCGGACATTCTTCAATTTCCCAAAGATAAACTGGAAAAAACATCCCAAACCTGAGGGACCTAATGACAGTTTACCCTCAAAGTAACTAATAATGATCTGTCAGAGACAAACAAGCAGAGTAGAGGAAGCTGTTTACCATAACATTGCGGACTACTTGTGTGTGTGTGTGTCTCTATCTCACACACACACACACACAACCATTACTGTTGTGTAGTACTACTGCGCGGCTCGCGGCAGCGCAGCGGGGAGGAATACATGACGTGAGTTGGTTAGTTCCAGATAAACCTTATATTTCCAAAAAGTTAATGCACTTAAAAACATGTATAGGTAGCATACTCTTAAACTGTGGTATTATTTTTTGATGGGAGTTCTTGTAGACGGAGAAACTACCCTTTGTACCTGGTACGATACTTCCCTGTTTGCGGCTATATCTGCGTAACAGACTCTTACAGACTGCGGCAGACTGAGGGAGAGGAGAGAACGTTCTACTGCATCTAATGTACTTAGTGGCCATATGGAGCTCATAAAAACCCCACTTCAAAAAAACTGAACTGACTTTAAAGACAAAAGCACTGATCACACCAACCTGCTATCAATATTTTTAAAGAGCTAATTAAATTACAAGTTTATGCGAAAGTGCCCAAAAAAAGAAAGGTTAACAACAATGGAACTGTACACTAACCTTGCAGCTAGATCAGCCTGATTCAACCTCCGTAGTAAGACAGATCCATTTTGCCAAGCTCCAATCTACAACCATTGTGAGCAGCCAAAACAGGACAGCCCAATCAAAGTCCTTTCAAGCAAAACGAGGTGGGAGCTACAAGCGAGACGACACCAGGAAGTGACTGCTCATACAGACAGTAGCATAGACAGTAGCAGCTTCAGTGGCAGTTTTATCAGATCTGGACCACATTTCTTTATTAAATGAAAAACAAATACCAGCACTGCAAACTTCTCCATAGAAGTCATGTTTAGGTGAGAGTTTGTTTTATGAAGTGGCTCACGTTCAGTCCTTCACACAGCAGCAGTAGCGCCAACCTACTATATAATCTGATTGGCTTGTTAGGAATGTGATTGATGGAAAGGTTCTGCCCATTTCCAAACACTTACTATGGGCTCATTCTCAAAGGCACAATCGAAACATTGAACGGTCCATCTGGAGTGTCAGGTTAGCTCTATACAACATTGCCACATCTTTATAAAACCTACTCAGCTGAGTTAAAAATTTATCCTGTCCATGAGCAGTAAATCAGAAGTTTGTGATGATGGGTTATTGACTTAGAGAGATATCAGTCCTAATCAAGAACATTTCTGTCTTTTGTAAAATCATCTTAATCTCTATTAGCTACACATTTACCATTCCAAAATGCCTGTCTCCCTGTTACCTACATTGTATAGACAACAAACATTTGTCAATCTCAGGCAGAGTGGGGTGGGTTTATGAGATGTGTTCAATGCACATGGGAAAAATAAGTTGATCACTGTGGATGGCGCAAATAGAGTTGGTGCAGAGACAACGTATATTCGTAGGCCAATGAGGAAGTTAGCATCACACAGGCTCACTCAACTGCAAGCCCATTAAAATCCAGTGTGGTTTTTCACTGTGTGATGGATCATTGCTGATAAAAAGCTCTGTAGCAAACGAAGAATATGAATATGAAACTTAGATGTTCTGCTCTTTGTGATAATCTTAACAAACAAACCCACTTTTCACAATTTTTTAAGCTTAAACTAATCAGCTGGGGTAAAAAGCTATTAGCAAGCTACTATGAAACTACAGCATGGTGATTCAACTTGGAAGCAGCTACAATATTTTCAATGTATAACATATTGCCTTTTCTTTTTCTCTTAATCAAATAACCTTAACAGGTTGGTCCTCATGGTTGTGGCAATTGTGTATGAGTAATTATTTATTAAAAAAACAATCAGAAATGCTTACTGTTGGGTCTCCTGCCATTTTTGTAGTTCTTGTTTGCCGTTAGTTATAAACAGTTGTTTAAAAACAGAGCAACAGTTTAAGTTTCAAAAGCAGCAACATCAGATGCATTTTATTATTTCCTATTTAACACTGAAATCTCCTGTGTGTGTTTTCACAATGGAACTTATTCCAGGCATGTACCCAAAACCGGTAGACTAAGTCACATTTAGTTTTGTGCTTAAGAACCAGGACAATTCACTACATGCTAGCTCACTTTCATGTTTTAGACTAATTCCTGCACCACTCTATAAGAGGACATTTATTAGAAAATAAAGTCACACTTGCTGCACATGTGCCAGTGGTTAGGCCTCTCTAAGTTGCCGACCCCTGCACTAGAATATTATCAAATCTTTGCTATTTTAAAAACACATAAAGACAGTTTCAAGCAACTTCTGAATACGTTCACCTCTGAATGCACATACCAGTTGATTTGTCAAATGAAAGAACACACGCCGGCCTTTTGCAGTAACAGTTTCATGGCAGAGATTCTCTGGAGACAAGACTTGCAGAAGCAACAGATGGAGAATGGTAGGACTTAAACCAGAAAGGAACGGAGCAGCTTATTTACATAGTGGCATTGAGAAAAATTCAGCTCAGGATCTCTTAGCTGCTTGAAGTTTGCCTATGAGTAGAAACTCCCAGACAGAGCAGACAAAACACAACATCATCTGCCTCATCTGCCATCCTCCTGCACTCAAGACACAGACACAAACCTTTGATCTATGTCTGCAGAAGAAACAAAATCTATTCTAAATCTATAGCACCAAGTGGAAACACTATTAGCCATGACAGCAATCATTTCAGACTGTCTGCCAACAAATTACTAACATTTTTATCTCAAAAAACTGTTTAAGTTTGTATTAAATTAGCCACATTAAGCTTGACATCTCTGCTTTATGCTGACTCTACTTTAAATGCTTCCGGTACTGGGTTAAAAAAATGAATGCAGTAAAGGCTTTCAGCTGGCAGGCTCTCATTTACAGCGTTCTCCTCCTTAGCCCTGTCAGTGCTACTTCTATTGAAACACTCAGCTTGAAACTTTAAGAAAACTGTGCTTGTTTTGGTACATAAAGTAGACATGAAAATACAAGGTGCTGCATGCCTGTAGATAATAGTGTAATGAAACCCACTGATTTATAATTTAATTAAATAGTGAGTGAATCATTGCTTGATAGTAGCTTAACAAACTTATTGGCTCTCTGATTGGTCTGCTGACCCATCGATCAGGGAGCCTTTCTCAGAGCAGCCTTTGTTGGGATATTCTGGTTTGACAAACTTTTACTCAGGACAATTCTTTTTATTGCTTTGTGTTGTGATGTTAAGCTTGCAAGTCAACCCAGCAACTACATGTAGCATGAGCAGTTCCACATGCTAGAAGGTAAGAGAAAACATTTCAATGATAAGATATGTTCTAGTCTGGTAATGTTGAGCAGTTAAAAATACTTTGCAGGAAACTTTCATACATTGTATTGCATGTAATATAAGCATAATGTAACGCAACATTGCAATTCTGTTAAGTTAGCCATCTGGCTTTCGTTTTAACAATAAATCAAATGTTAGTGCTGGTCTAGGACTGCAGGTTTTAATATACAACACAACCTGTTCACCTCTTTTGCAAGACAATTAATTGATGTGACGCGGGAGGACGGCTGATCTCAGCCAAAATCACTATTGTTAATGGTTTTACAAAGAAATAAGATTAAAAAAAACATCTGCATACATCCTGCTATATCTTTGTCAATGCTATTTGACTAATGATATTTGTATAGTATGTAAAATGTTTACTAAATTATGATTATTATTATTATTAATAATTATTTATTGTCTATGTTTATATATGTGTGTGTATATATATATTTAGTTGAAAGCTAAGATTAACTCAAATATTTCCTTAAGTTTTCAAAGACAACAAATTTCTTAATTCTTATAGATGACATGGGCCTATTAATGGCGATCACTTGTTTATTCAGAACACATGGTTAAAGGCTGCTGGATAAATAAACAGGATCTTCTGCTGCTGCAGTTCTGTTCCTGTACCTCATTTATCAAGTAGTTTGTACTATTGACCTGTGATGGACTGCTTTGACTTTTCTGACTGCTGTCCATTCGGCCAAACTTCCTCCTAACGCTAAACCTGCTTTTAATTGAGGACTCTGGTCAACAACAACGTCCCTCCATGATGTGCATTCACTGCACAGCCAGCCAACACTGGCTGAACGTGGACTTCCTGTTGATATGAAGAGCAATGTCCGATTGCTTTGAGAGTTCATAGTGCTAACCATAAAGTCCTTCTTACATTTTTTTTCTTTATTATGCAAAGTTTGTCCACAAAATAGGAACACTAGTTTTCTGTTTAGTATACACAACTCATGAAGTGCAGGTTTTATTATATAGAGCGAATGAGTCATATGTCTGATATTATGACTACAGAGTCAATGATCATTGATAAAAAAAAATCCTCACCTGTTTCCCCTGTTTTTATCCATGGCCGACTGTTGAGGTAGTGAACAGTATAAATAAATGATAAAAGGTAGATAAACTTGAGCTTTTATAGTCATTTTCTAGTCTTTCTGACTACTCAAAGGGCTTTGACACCACAGGTCACCTCTACCCATTCATTCTCATATTCATTCACTGATGGCTCAGAGTTTCTATGGAAGTTGTCCATCAGTATCAGCAAACAAATCCAATCTCTTCCATATCCATTCACACACCACTGACAAAGCAATGGGAGCAACTTGAGGCTAAGTGTCTTGTCCAAGGACACATCAACGCGTGAAAGCAGAGGCAGGCGGGAATATGCAACCGTCCAATTACTGAGAGAGCGCTCTACCAGACAGAGCTTTGAATATCTGGGGACAATAATGGACAACAGTCTGATTTTTGAAGCAAATATTGACACTGTGTGACAATAGTTTTTTTTTTTTTTCATTTTATCTGAAACTGAGGAGTTTCAATGTCAATGCTGATTCAATAAAAAAGGTTTTATTGTTTTTTATTGAGTCTTTTTGATCTTTTATTTTTATCTATTGGTTTGGGTCCTTTTCTCGTGAAAACAAGAAAAGGCTGGAACACCTCTTTTAAAGAACTTGCTTTTAAATACAGAGCCTGTGCTACAACAACAAAAAAACAAACAGGCGAGTCAGAGAGAGTCAGTTTCTTGATCAAGACTTTAAGCTGCTGCCATCTGAATGCAAATATATTCTGTGCAGGTGCAGGACAGAAAGATTTAAAAATCATTTGACCTCCTGCACAGCATCATGTAACTTGACACCCTCTTGGTGTGTTCATTGTGTGTGTTTAAGTCCTTTACACGTATTTGACTCAACATTTGTCCGTCTTAAAAACCTTTGGGGATAATAAGGTACTTGACCTTGACATTCAAGAGGGAGCAATATATTGAGTTCCTGCTACGATTTGGTCAGAGGTAAGCACAGCGGTGATTATATTCAGAACAACTCCACCATGGATTTGTACTGCTGTCCAAAGACCGAACTTGTGACAAAAAAAGTGGAAAACTAAAATAATTATGAACTTGTCTTCATCTGGTCAGCTTCTTCACCTTTATCGTAACTCAGTTGCTGCTACGCAACCAAGTGGCCTTCTTATGCCATATGGTAGGCTGATGGCACAGTATTCTGATTCCACTTTCAACAGCTTTTCTCCTTCTTGATGTGTAAGTGATCTGAGAAAGTAAAAACATAAAGTCTATAGTAGTTACACTTTTGTGGTACATGTTTTGTTGAATAGATTACTAAGTTAAAAACAGCAAGTACACAGTGATGGTGGGCAGAGCTGAGAACTGTGACACTGTGCAACTTGGAAATGTCCAGTTGCGTCACTCAGTCACGGGTTGGGGATAAGAGTTGAATTGCAAAGGAAGAGTGTGGGCAAAAGAACCTGATGGGAGAAAATTATAGTTTTCCAGCAGAAGTAAACAGCTTGATAGAGAAAGAGGCACAGAACGGCAACTTCCAGGAGCCCCTCATGCTTCATACGTAAGAGTTTTTCATACTACATCTGGTGTTTCCATTGCAACAGTGAAGATTTATGTCCATCATCAAGACATGACAAGTCCTGTTGCAGCCATGAAAGTTATATTTCTCAAGCTTTGACAAATTTTGAACATATATAAAGTACGTATGTGCTTAATAAGCTGTATAAAAAAAGTCATATTTAGATGGATTTAAGCCTTTTATTGGAAAGTTCTATATGTCATGCCTTTGGATTAAACATTGAGTTTACTGAAGTAAATTATGGGTGGCACCAAATTTATATGTTTTTGTTATGAAACCTAAAATGGCAAAATTATTGAGATCAATCAATGAAGTCATTGTACTTTTCTGTTCTAACAAACAGCTGGACCATTATTTGGTTAGAGACATGACAGTGGTATTAATGTTCTTTTACAGCCTTTAACGTCTGAGCCTTTCCCTCAAAATGCTCTTCAATCTTAAAGACAGCGGCTGAAAGCTAACCAAACTCAAAAATGCAAAACTTTAGACTCATCTTTTCACCAAACCCTTAGAGCTGGAGACCTGACAAAAACCCGTCAAGACAATGCCACTTGAAACTGAAATCAATAGTTTTTGGAGTGAGAATCTGATATTGAATCTTAAAGTCTAAAGAGGAATGTGGTCAGATAAAAACAGCTTGTCCTTCTTCAGAGGCTGGGTTAGGGTGGGGTTTGTTGGTTTGATGCAGACAAGCATACTGGGCTAAAGAAACCTTTGTATAATGCTTTGCAGAGCTCTCCTTGTGTCCCTTTTTTTATGAGTGCAGTGCCTTCACTACCTTACATAAACAATAAATTATTTATCAAAAGGAAAAATGCTGCATAGTGAAGGTTTGGCTGTGCATTTGAGCAGACTGTCCAGACCAAAATCATCATTAAAGCTTTATCTCATTGGTCTCTTGCATTAACAGGTAGAATAAATGTGAACTGCATCAACCTGCTCTTAAACTTATAACCTCTGAAAAAGCAGCACACCGTCACCAGAAGCAGAGTTAATACTGTCACATACGATAAATCCAAAAGTGCAGAGCGGCAGCAGTCTCGCTTTAATGTTTTTTGCTAAAAGATAACCTATGGGATCAGGGCTCTAACTCACCTTTTTATAGCTAATATAGAACTTTCCTTGACCTTTTAAGGTTAAGATAAGGAAAAATCATACAATTTTTGCACTGCAGATCGAAAAGCAATCAGCAAAGGTGTGGTGTATATTAGTGCTGGTCAATGGGAATATTATTATAGCCTCCCATAAGCATAAAATAATAACCATCATGAGACAATAACAGTGGCAGCATGTGGTGTGTTGCTTGTTCTGTCACAGAGTGGCTCTTCTGCTCTGCAGCACTGACCCTGCTCATGATGAATAAACATGGTCCTCTGTTTACAGTGAAGCTTTTAAGTCATGAACGAATCGGAAATGTAGTTCGCTCTGGAGTCAGAAAATGGGTTTTTGTACTTACAAAGATGCTCTGAGTTTCATGCTGTGAGTGTAAAGGGAGCTTCACCAGAGCCTGGTCTGCCTGCCAATACATGCAGGGCCTGAACATAAGCAACTGGGCAACTTCCAGTCATTTCAAAGGAAAATCTGCTTGACTAACCGCATTTCCACACAATGTTTTTATACTGGAGGTTCACATGCAGTCATGTAGTTATTGATGTAACCTATAAAGTTGTTGAGTGCTTTCCCTTTGTCTCTTTGAAACCTAACTTACAAAACAACATATGTTAAATCACATAGCCTTTCTTTTTACAAATGATAGAACAAATTAAGTCATGGGTGATATTTATTAATGTCATATTTCTTTCGCCCTCGCAGCCTTTATCTGTATGCTGTATTCTGTGCTTGTATGTCAGGCTCATGTTTTCTGGTTATACAACTGTTTAATAAATACCAGAGTTCCTGAAACACTCGTAGCAACTAAACTCCCCTCTGCACAGGTATGGCAAACAGTCTGAAAAATGAAGAGCGAATATGTGTCTGTTTCATACGGTCATCATTACTGAGTAGAGCATGAAGCTCCTCAGTCTGTCTGTTGTAGAATCAATCCAGATTTTTGTTTAATCAAAAAGCTTTTAATGATTCTTTGGTTTGCAATAATTTGCAGAATTTGCTCCAAAGCTATGACTGCATCTCTAGGCAATGGGATTCCCTCAATCTTTAAAAATGTACACACCAGTGTGCCTCAGTTAGAGCTGGACAATTAATCAAATTTAATCCAAACTGCAATCAATGCCTTTCCCAATCATGAAAAATGATTGATTGAGATTAAAATATTACTGTGCAACATTTTATGTTGGTCTTTTTTCTTTTTCCATTATCATTATTATCATTATTTTGAGGTATTTTTATTCTTACAAGCAAATATCAATGTATTGCTTGTTCTTTAATGTAAAAAATGATCATAACTGTGATGGGATAACTGTGAAATAAAATAACTAGGATTAGAATAGGACATATTTGAGCAGCCCTAGCCTCAGTGTATATAAATGTATGTTTGTTTTCTAGTATGTGCTGGAATGCAGATTTGTTTAATTTTATTAAAATGTAAAAAGCCAGAGTGCCAAATCATGAACTAAGTAATAGGATATCATTGCTCTCTCATAAGAGGGAAAAAGATATGGACATGAAAGATTCTGTGTTTGCATACAGACAGAAAGCTTTTCCTTCATTGTTATCACAACACTCTGTTGCCACAGATTGTCTGGTGTTTTGGAAAGCTGTCATTGAAAAGTCCAAAACAGATTTGATAAAGATGTCCAGTTTAAATGTCATCCAATAAGCTAAGACCTCCAACAGTTTAAAATACATTTTTTAAAGTTTTGTGACTTAAATTCAAAATGCCAGTTCAAGATTCTTTGAGATTTTGGAGACGAGTGCTGAGTTTGTTTGAGGAGAATGTTGAGACTCGAGATACTGGAGACAACCAGAGGTGAGTTATTTGGGTTTTATGACACATCAGCATGCTGTGGGCTTTCTGTTGCTCTTCAAGAACCTGAACAACAAATAACTGAGAGCAAGCTGGTCAAGGGCAAACGCCACCACAAGTCCAGAACCGCTTGAACAAAGCTACGAGGCGGTGAGTCAAACACCCACACATTTCCAAACCGAGAGAAGCTTTGCTTTCATTTAGGACAGTTTAGGGGACACCTTAAAACGAAATGCTTCACGAAGGAAGAGGCAATAGTTGCTCACTGGCCCGAGAGTTAAACTCTTTGGCTTGTATTAAAGTAGCAGACAAACAACATTCACTCATCTTAAAAAAAAGAGTTCAGCCATTGCTCTAACTGTCACAGTCCATTAGTTTTAGAAACAAACATGAATAAGACAAGCATTTGATTCCAAAATAAGAGGTAAATATAAGTGGATAATGTATTAATGTGACGGAGCGGCCCCATCACTGAGTGCAGACAGAGCGCGCACACACACGCTGCACGCTACACACCACACTACAAACTTTCCCCTGCTCCAGTCCGGTCCACCGCAGCGGTCACTTTTGTCATTTTAATTCACCACCCCACAAGTTTTGTAGTTCACACACTCGCCGTTTATACATACATAATAAACACTTACTACTGACGCCAGATTGTCCTCCTCGCTGCCCCGGTCAGACGCAGCTTCAGCCAAACAGAGGTGCACCTACTTCCGGGGTTTTAAAGGGCACTTAGCGGGAAAATGGCCCCCACATGTGTTTGTTCTGCAGTAAGGGAGTCTGACTAAAAACATTTGAGTTGGGGGAAAATGTAATGGGAATATTTCTCATGTAGTGAGTGGGTTTAAAGGCATTTTTGATTGTTTACTTGTGAAAAAATGCTGATTTTGTGCTGGATTAATTTTTTTGTTAACACCCACTGGGAGGGGCTTATGATTTAAAAGGGCAGCCATTTTGGCTGTGTGTGGAGAGTTGGGAGTACAAGACAGGTACAGGAGAAATGGAGAACCTTTGATTGTGAATGCTTTTTTTTTTTTTTTTTTTTTTGGGAGTTGCTGAAGAACCCAGTGCAGCCATTGGTGAATTTTCTACATAGCTTTTGTAAATAGTTTTTTTTTTTGTTGGCACTTGTATATACTGTGCCACTGCTGGGAGACTGGTGAAATAAAAAAAACTGTGAAAACGTACCTTCCTGACTACGCCATATATTTTTTCCGGGAAGAACCCCGTGACAATTACACATAGACATTACATTACATAAAATTTTGTATTACATGAACATTATATTACATGTTTTTATAGCAGAAAAATTACAAAAAAATCTTCATCTGCCTTGTTGAGAGCTACAAACAGGACTATAACTGCTGACAGAGGCTGTGTCCAAAATCATTCCCTCCTCACTATCATGCCACGTATAGTGAAAGAAATCTTAGTGAGCATGATATAATGCACTCATTGTATCCCATAATGCATTGTGAAAGTATTGAATAACCAATGGTCACTAAAACTGGCAAAAAACCCATCATGAACTTTAAAACAAAGTTTCAAAGAGCAGTGATTTTTGGCTGCTCTTAGGTGCAAACAGCATGAATATGGAACATGAAGACACAGAAAAGTTCATGTTGGGTATTCTTGCTGAAATATAGTGGATTTTTAACAAAACTACTGCCTTCTTGAAATGATTGTAGGCATGAGGGAACAGCCTAAATGCACAAATCATCAAGTAAATATGTTATATCTGGCATGATATTAGTTTTATTTTAATAAAAAAAACAAACACATAACCTTTGATATTAATAATGTGTCAATTTTCAGTAAAAAATATGTTAATTAACGCATGTTTCTAGATACATTTTACAGTTACTTATTGATGCTACATCTTGACTGTGCAATGATTATGATGCTTGGTCAGAGCAGTGTTCCGAATGGATTCTTTATTTTTACCAATGAGTGCGCAAAATATTCCAAAACATCTGACTAAATATATGGGAAAAAGGGATGAGGGTATTAGTGCATGATTTTGGACACAACCAGACGGTGAGGTCTGAAGGGCTCTGAATAAAGATGTGAGATTTTTTGTTATGCTTTTACTTGCAAACTAAGAGTATTCTTCTAATCATTCAACAGGTTTTCTGGGTGATTGAGACAGTCCTACAGTCCAAACTTCAGTCCTTACAGCTCTCTTTAAAGAAAAAAAACCTTCCACAATTTGCATCATAAGTGATGTTACAGCATCAGCTGGTGGAAAACCAAAGCAAAACTGGAGGCATATCAGGATTACAACCATATGCTTACAGGTAGCACGTGCTTCTAAAACAAAGTTGTGTGGATGCTAGAATAGGTAATCATACTGACTCAAGACTGGAATTTGGCCAAAGCTGCTTCCGTTGGTCCGTGTTAACTTTTTTAGGAGACACTGTCACTCCCGGAGAGTAAAAGACTAAATGTATTTAGTGAGCCCCAATTATCTGAGACTGTTGGGAGGGACTGTTTTGCCCCACCTACTCAAAAACATCACACTGTGTGCAATCACAACGGGGGTCTAAGGAGTGAGAAAGAGGCAGGTCCGCTGGTTCTGCTTCAAACTCCACACACTTCATGCTTCATGTGAATCATGATTGTAAGTTTCTGCCTATACAGGGGTGAAGGTGGGACTTAGCACTTCTGAAGGCCACTCAGAAGTTAGTATTGCACCGGTTCCCTTGACAAAAGGCAAAATGCAACTGTTTTATGTTTTCTTTAATCATTGCTAATAAGAGGGCCAGTGGCAAAGAACATACACATCATCTATCATCAATTTGATACATTAGCATAAGCAATAGTCAGAGGCTTGTCATACTGTTATAGAATTACAATGTGGCCAGCTTCAAACTTGTTCTCTTACTTCAGGCATAAAATATTTTCCTCAAAGTGTTACCTGATCAAGTCAGTGGTCATGGCTGTGTTAACTTTGTGTTCTGATAGGAATTTCAGCTCCATTCAGAGATCAGGACCATCTGTCTAAGCTAAAATGAGATTCAGCTATTTCAGTCCCCAAACATTTCTTCATTTGGGTCAGATTTGGCTTTGATTTATTCGGCCGTTGTCTGTAATACCATAAATATATGTGAATCAATTTTGCTGAAATTATTCAGTTATTATAATTAACTGTTTAATTCCCAGAATAATCCTATTCTACATGAGTTTTTCTGTAAACCATGGTTATCATTATTAGATCCTACCAGGAGTCAGATATGAAATACATTTATAGGAAGCATGCGTGCCAATGCACGTTATCACAAAAATATTTAAGAATTATCACCTACAAATCAGAACATTTTCTGTCCCTGACAGTCTCTGTTGTCCTTGTTGGCAACTTGCTAACCACAGTTCTTTGTAGAAGCAATAATGTTTTACAAAGCTCATGTTTTGCTGTAACAGGTTTTTGTATTCAATTTCAATGACTCTTAGAGTATGTTCACAATCACAAATGTTCTAAGAACACTTTAGTTTTCAACGCCTGAGTACTGAAAACCCCTGATCCAGCCGTATTCTCAGTCTGTCTGATACATAGAGCTCCTGTCACTTAAAGGCACCTTTCCACACATGGGCCCAGCCAGCTCTGGATTGGTCAACTGTTCCTCTCTATCAGAACAGAGCTCAGCGCCATATAACCAGCTCTTCATTGTGTCTACAGTCTCGGCCCTGCTCTGGGCTTGCCTATAAATGGGGTTCGAACTACTGATGAAACAATAGACAACTTTAAATTTATAGATCTCTTCAGGGGGCACAAGCCATTTCAGGCAGGTACTGGTGCTGTAAATGGGAAGAGAGGAGGAAGTTTTGATGCTGCAGACTTTTTGTCTCGTGCACAAAAGTGTTCTATCATGAGAAAGAGAAATGTAAATCACACTCAAGGGAATTCAAAAGTCAAAAAAGCACAATATTTGCTACGGGCTCATGGTGCAGTTCATATATTTTAGAAAAGAAAGTTAAAATCTCAGAAGTTTGAGTTTGCCATGGACTTTGTTTTGTACGTTCATGTAAAATCTCAGTCAACAACCTCAAAGACGTTGTGATGATGAAACTGGTAGTGCTAAAATGCTAAATCGTCTGTGTGTTAGAACTCACTGCACCTCTCTATGACTGCTTGATGTTTCCGCTGTAAATAATGGTAGATTTTTTTTGTCACCACTGTCACCAAACGGCAACTTTTTGAGCTATGTTCTGATAAAACAGATACCAGGCTGATAATATTGTGCATTTCTATCAGAGATGTACATCAACATTTTTCTCATGTTCCTGTTGAGACATCCACAGGCACAATAGAGCATTTCCCCCTCCTACCGTGGATCTGACCTTCTTCAACGTGTTTTTCTCCTCTTTCTTCCACTGTGTCTCTGTATCACCGTTCTTGTGTAACTGCAGTGACGTAATCAAGACTTCTATAAGAAAATGGTCTATTTCAGTGTTTTTACCTGACAAGAAAAAAGGAGCCAAGGATATGTGGAGGAGCTGACAGCTTTACTGCAGAGAGAATGAAACTGAGCAGCAGTCCGACCATTTCAAAATCTGGTTTCCTCTGGTCAAAATTCTTGACAAGGTGTGAATGCACAGGTGAGCAGATGCACAGTGTGTGCACTGTTGCCTCTCTGCAGGGAATTCTGGTACATTCAGGCCACACACACGCTCCCATGTCAACACACACACACACACACACACACAGGTGTTTGAGCCCTGACTTTGGTCCGATGGCCTGCGGCAGGTCTTTATCCTCCAGCCCCCGCAAGCCCTTAAAGCCCTGCAGCTATGCCAGCCTGCTCTGCCCCTTTCCTTTTGTTTCATCCCTTTTTCACTCCCAAATCATTTATATAATGCTTCCTCTCCCTGGAATTTGATTTCCTTCACTTCCTTCTCTTCCTTTTTCTTAACACAAGAACCTCATTATCACTCTTATGATTAAACTTTTTTCCCTCCAAAATGCCTCTTTTTCTCCTCCCACCTCCACCCTCTCCTCACCTCTCCTGTACTCTCCCCTCTCACACAGCGATCCCACAGCTGCACTCTGGTCTCTTTCTAACCTTCCTCCGATCCCTCTGAGGAGGGCCAGAGTCCAGTGGCTGCAGCAGCAGAATGTCAGACAGACATATATTAACATTTAGACAGCCTCAGGGCCCAAAGGGGAGCCGCAGTTTACATCAGTCACATCCACTCTGAGCGCTCAAAAAAAGTTCCACAAGTCGACGGGTACAGCGGGCACTGGAGACCACCGGTGTCAATCTTCATGGATGTTTTTCTCCATCAGCTGTCCGACGGGACTGTTTTAAGGCTTTGTGGACTCCTCTTTGGCTCTTTATCTCCTTTTGCACATGTCTGTTTCCTTTTAATCCTTCTTAATGTGCTCTGTTGCCCTTAGCGTAAAGTCAAAATGACAATCTAGCTTACCCACAGAGAATCTGGTTCAAAAAGAAAATGAAGGGCCATTATTTTCAGATATCCAGAATAATTAATGCTTGAAAGACAGAAGATTTTATGTGACTCTAATCTAATGATAACACCCTCCAGCAAGTTTAATGGGCTCTCATCCAAACATTCTGCCTCAATAGATGAGTATAATTCATTGTTGTAGCTAAAGGTGGGACACCTGCTCTTCCTTTGTGAGTGATATAATGCTACCAAACAACAATTTTAGTCCATAAAACTATTCAATCATATTCCAGTTATATCTCTTGACATCCCTGTCATGTCATGATGCAGATTTCGAATGATACCAGTTTGTGTGTCTCCATCTTGTGGCTTTTGGGCCCTGTTTACACAACATTAATTTTTAACCAAAAATGATATACTTTTGTTGCATTTTGGCTGTCTCTTTACAGGACACTGGCCTTTTGGGTACCTGAAAACTGAGACATTTGAAAACAGGCTCCAGAGAGAAAACGTTTCAAAACATGTCTGTTTCTGTCGCCGTCCACAGAAGCAAAATTGAATGATTTAAGAGGAGCTCCTATATTCCCATATAATCTTGGACAACAGTCATATGTATAGGCCTCCAGCATGGGCTTATTACACTGTGTCCTACTTGCAATTTGCACCAGTGTCGGCAAAAACTCAAGCTGATTACATGGAATTGCATGGGTGTCCAAATTGCCTGCGAGTGATGCAATGCTATGCTTTACGATGCAGTGCAACATCTTTGTCACGATGCCACATCTCCATTTTCCTCTCCATTGCTCAAGTCAACACAAACAGGGAGCAAGGAAAGAAGGATTTTAAAGAGGTAATGGAGGGATTTTCTTGATTTTCTTTGACTATTCTTACTTGATCCGTTAAACATAGAGGAGATAGTAGAATATTAATCTATTTCAGTGAGAGAAATTATTTTCTTTGTTAACAACAGCAATGAGTAACTTAAAGAGACTGCTTCTGTACACCTTTAAGGCCATCCACAACCTTGCCCCTCCATATCTGTCCGACCTCCTCCACATCTCCACCCCAGCCCGCTCCCTCAGATCCTCCTCCTCCATCCACCTCACTGTGCCCTCTGCCCGCCTCAGCACCATGGGGAGCAGGGCTTTCAGTCGCTCTGCTCCCCAGCTCTGGAACTCTCTCCCATCGGACCTCAGAAGCTTAGACTCTTTGTCCCTTTTCAAATCCAGACTCAAAACCCATCTCTTCAGGACTGCATACTCCACTCAACAATAATGCACCACCTCTTCCCCGTAACATATCATTGTCTGTTGTGCTTTAGATGATTTTATTGTTGATTTTATTGCTGATTTTATTGTTATAAATAAAATGTATTATTATTATTATTAAGAGAGATGTGCAGGTTAAATTTATTTTGTGACTAATACAATCATGTCAAGGTCTGTAATGGAAGGTATTAATTGAGTTTCAAGACTTTTCCAAAAGAAAAGGCTCTGCCAAAATGATCTTTTCCTTACAGTACGTCATATAACATCACAAAAAGGTGTCATGTTACATGACTGTAATTATCAGTGAACAGTAGCAGGTTTATAAGGGTCTCACATGCTTGTTTTCTGTTATATTTTCACCATCTTAACATTGATACACTCCATTTTACTTGTTGATAGGTTGGGTTAATATTCTGTTCATGTCACTTTCATAAATTACAGTTTTGAATCTATTTTTCTCAAACATGAAAGAGAAAACATGCTGCTTCGGCGTACTGTTTCTCCTCTGTCGTATAACGCTGGATGTCTCTCTGCTAAAGGGAAGTCAAGCTTGACAACAAACGTTCCGTTTCCTATAAACTCTTCACAATACAAGTCAGCATAGATTACTTTGTCAAAGGGTTTTTACGCAGAAAAAGCTTAACAGTGAACAAGGACGTTAACAGTAGCAGCAACTGAACAGGACTGAACACAACAGCCAGAATTCAGGAGCGGGGGGCTCAAACAGCTTGTCAGCAAGTCTAAGCAGTAAGCACTGCAACTCAGAAAATCTTAGTAACAGTGATAAAAACATCTCCCTGTGGTCTGATGAACTTCATACATAGTGACTTATACAGTTTTCTGTCTCTGCTCCCGTAGACTCACGGGGTAAATACCACAGGCTTGGAGGAGAGTGGGTATAAAGCATATTAAGTTGTGATGGTGAATACTGAATGAAAAACACACTTTAGGAGAAGCCTGCCAGTCTGTGATGACTGAGCTTAAGTTTGACACAATTTCAAACATTTCAGGTAAAAGTATGGTCATTATTAGCATGAAGACATCATCAGAGATTGCTAGCTTGCACTCCTCACTCATCTTGACTCCTGCTCTGAACTCCTCTGGATCACACCACATCATAAACTTATTTTTTCTATTCAGTTGTTATTTCTCCTCATCCTGACCTGTTTCTGCTCTCTGTGACACCTCACAAGTTCGTTCTCAAAAGTCTGTAGACAAATTAATGCATATAGACAGGAAAAAAAACTCCCCTTCTATCAATAAAAATGTTACTGTGCCCGCGCAGAACTCAAACTAAAAGACAACATCCATCCCACCTTAGCCTGATCACCCTGCTGCCATCAGGCAAAAGATACAGAAGTATCCGCTGTACCACCAGACTGCAGAACAGCTTCTTCCCTCAGGCTGTGAGATTGCTCAATGCACCACCTGCACTCCTCCATGTCTAATGGTTTTGTTTTCGTTTTTTCTGCAGTCAGTTGACCAGTCGGGGGGGAGTTACAATTTAATTTCATTGTGCAACCTGTTGTATAATGACAAATAAACTTCCTTGTATCCTTGTAGTATGATCCACATTTATTAATGTAAAATTTAGGCAAACTCAGAGAATCTCCCTCTTGTTCTGTCACAGCTAGTCAGCCCTTTTAATGCGCAAGTAAAATAAAAATACTCCAGAGTTCACTGTAGTATTTTAATTTATAAAAAAAGCAATATATCCTAGTTATTCCCCAACACATTGTGACATAGTGCTCCCTAACCTGCACATTACCATTTAATTAAGCTCACAGAGAGCTCAGTATTTGGGAGCCCTAGAGGCAACCATTCATCAATACTAAGTACGTCAGTTTCTTCATACGAACAGAAAATCACTGCTATGTGGACAGAACAGGATGTAAGCTTGGTTGGTAAACAACATTGTTATGGTTATTTTAGTGGCTCTAATTCTTGTCATGTATACAGAGCCTGAGTTCAGCTCACTAAAAAGAGTAACTCAGCTCTACGGTGCTAAGGCTACTTGGGCTCCTGCTGTCACACACACTCTTTCTCTGACCCACTTGTCTCCACAACACACACACACACACACACACACACACACTTCTTTTACATTTGATATTTTTGTCTCATTTAGTTTTATTTGATCTAATTTATGATAATAAAGAATTGTTTGTTTTGGTAATCTAGATTAGCTTTACAACGAAGCTTTTGATTTGATTTGGCTTAATAAGGGATGGTTTATTTTATGTGGTTAAATACAGACTAATTTTCAGACTATCATGGAGTCTCTGTTTTTATAATCAATACCTGAGCTGAGCCATGACACTGTTTTGTATCATAAATAATTTGATCTATGGACCTGTGCTTGAGACACAGTGCACAAATCCAGTTTACCTGACATGCACCCAGTTCTGCTGCTTGTTAACTTTAATAGGGTAGCCTTTAACAAATAAAAACAATGTTCTGTGAGGTGTATTTTTACACAACAGGCATTTCAACTTGTGGGAATAACTCTGTAAAGTAGCATATTGTGCAAAATACTCTTATGATTTTTATACAATTAAATGTTTACACTGCCTGTCCGCAAACTCTCAGCACTAATGCAACATGAGTCTAGAAGTGCTCCGAAAGCACAAATCTCTACCAAGGTATTTCTGACATTATATGCCTTATCCCACAAAGTAAAGAAATCCTTGATAAAAAAAAAAAAATAAAATCCTGGATCACATCTGGATTCGGATCACCACCAAAATCTAATCACTTCTTCCTTGTGCTTGTGCACTTTCTCCTTGATGCTAGAATTCCTTAACAAAATTTAATCAAAACTGTTCATTACATTTCTGTTAACAATCTAATAAACAAACAAAAAAAGACTAACTAGAGATTGAGCGCTCAAACAGTTTGAAATTCCCCCTGCTGATGTCACAAGGGGAAACTCCACCTCCCCCCTCTCTAAGGCAGGGGTTTGTTCAGTCCACAGGTCTGCGCAGCCACAGTAACCATTTGTGCACACTTCTGGAGAGCTGAAGCGTCCTCTGAAGTTTCTGAGAAGAGCAGGGCCAGACACAGCTTAAACAAAAAATCAATTCAAATCCAGATTTATTAAAGAGAGGGTGAAAAAAGAAAATCAGTAAATCCTGACATTTAAGAGCCACTGGAAATGCTGGTCAATCAAACAGTCAGTCTGACACTTTGGTCCAGATTGAAATATCACCATAAATATTAGATGAACCACTTCAATATTTGTTCTGTGGATGATGGTTTCTAATAATCTTCTCACCTTCTGTTTTTCTTTCTATCAGGTTACTGTTTCAGTTTGTCCAATAATTCTGTCCGTGACCAAATGACTGCAAGAACTAATGACATTTACACCAGCCACAGCCGGTTTTCTCGAGTACATACAGTCATAGAGTATTTGCTATCAATGCTGTCCTTTAAAAATAAGGATCTATCATACTGTTAGATTTCAATTTTCTTGTTCTATTGGTGGTCCTGCTACAAATTTAAAGACTATATGAACTCAAACATAGAGAGGTTTCAGAGTGAGGGGCTGCACACAAAGTAGGACTAGGTGGGTTCGGTGCCTTCGGAAGGGCAACTCAGAAATGGCTGAGAAGTGAACTCACACCCACAACAGCCAGATCAGTTTTCTTCTGAGTATTCACAACAGAACTTGGACCTCCAGCCCCCTGGTCCTCGAGTCCTCTGACTGGGCCACTGCTGCACTTACAAGTGTTAAGGTTTTGCTTGTGGTTTCCTGTGTTGCCTATGTTCCAATGATTTCTTATTGTCTTTGTGTGACATCATTTGGTCTGGTTATGTTGGATTCTTTCTCTGCATTTAACACATAGAGTTCAGTCTGTTTGTGCAGTGTGAGTGCTTGACTCTGTGATTAAGTATGTCCCACTTCCTTGTCTCTAGCATGGATGGTGGAGGCGTGCTTTGACAATGCATAATTGCTCATGCACTAACAGGACTGTAGAGCAGATGCTCTTGGCAATGAAGGCCCTTTTCAACTGTCCCAAGGGACAGGGGATTTTTTTAGAGAGCTCTGTGTTTTGACTGCAGGGAGTAGGGTCTATATTTAGTTCTGGGATAGTTGATTCACCCCATAAAGGGCCTCAGCTTAGACAGATGATACTTTTCAATGGCCCCATAACTATGAAGGAGGGCCTGCAGTGAGATCATTTCTGATTCCTTGAATGCTTGCATCTTTTACTTACACTATATACAGAAACAACTCAAGTGACATCCTACAATTCAAACTCTCTAAACTTACAGCACCAAGAAAGGATAATTTGCCAATTTGTACCAAACAATGTTCTTTAATCACACACATCTCAATTCTGCTTAACTTATCACTTTTAAGAATCAGAATGCAGACCAATGTGCTTCACAGAGGAATAATGGTCAGTAAACAAAAACAAAATGACAACAGATAAAAACCTTAAAGACCAAAACAAGAATATGGGCTCTGCCCCCAGAAAGAGCCCTTCCATTAACCTTGAAAGCCCCCTCAATGGCCTACTCCCGCCTATACGCTTCATTGCTACTAAGTTCTCAAAACAGGCACAAACTCACCCTATTTTTTGCATTTATTGAGGTTATGGAATTTAATTTTCACTAGCTTAAGCAAAGGGTAATTTTACTTCTTGTTGAGATTAACTAATTTTAATTTTGAATAGAAAATTAAGTAATTTCTAGTAGTTAGCAACATTAGCTTATTTAGCCAGAAAAATTAATCAAAAGGTTAAAAAAACAGCAGCAGTGTAAAAGGATGGAGGTCATCATATGGGGCGCAGATTACTTTGGCTTGTCAACTGAACTATCTATGAGTTTTTCAACTGAAAAGGGGATTAAAATGTCCTTACTTCACATCAGTGTGGGAGCAAAAGGCATCATGTGTAGCTGCTATGTGTTAAATAGACCTACCTTTGTGTAAGGGGGGGGGGGGGGGTTCTCTGCTCAGTCAGTTAGCAGTATGTGAGACTCTACGAACTCTGATCTTAATACAACTCACATAGAGCATAAATGCAGAAAACAGAGTTTTGAAGCTGATCCTGTCATCAGTAAGACCCTTTTTAGACATATCAGCATGTCTTCCTTGACAATAATGCTGCATCCCCTCCCGATTTCCTGACACAGTCCAGGCAGAGGGTCAAAATTATTTGTGAGCATATTAGTCATGTGTCAAAGAATTAGTGGCATTAAGGGTACTCTGAAGTCACCTTCGACAGTACTAATGAAATTACTTCAACAAATTGGTAGCCTCCAGTTATCTCAATATTCTCTCACAGACTGCGTCAGCATATACCTGCAACAACAACCTTGGCCATGGAAGAAAAGTGAAATAGAGAGGCAGCTTGTTTCCAAAAACAAGCACCGAAAGTTTCTGCTTTCCAAGTATATATATTCTCACTCTGTACTTTTTGGTAAAAACTTTTGAAGAAATGGAAAAGTAAGACATTTTGTCATTTATTGCCAGGACAGCAAAGCAGAGACAGGGTGCGGCACGTTGAGTGTGGGATAACCTGTTTCTTCATAGTTAGCGATTTCCAGCTGTCTCCAGGTGCTTGCTGTTCTTGTTGCTGTTGGTGGCTTCATCTGTGTGAATCTACACCAGTGTGTGTGCTGATTTTGGCTGCATGTGAGTGTGTGCGTGTACTCTCTGTTAGGGTTTGTGTTTGTGTTACTGCAGAGGTGACAACAACCAAAAATACACTCGCTCTGCAGGCCTGAATTATTCAGAGAGTGGAGATGGAGCAGCGGGGGGTTGGGGTTGCGATGGATGCATGAGAGACGGCAGAGAGAGAAGAGGGAAAACTGTATACAGTGAGGATGAATAAAGAGAGGAGAACAAGGAGGCGAGGGAAAGTTAAGAGTTTGGACTTATCAAAAGGACCCCACACACACACACTTAACACACACACACACACACACACACAGGAAGAGTTGTGACGACAAGACAGAAAGCACACGTTCACACATGCACAGAAAACAGAACTTCTGTTCATGACTTACTGGGCTGCAGAATAAAACTCAGCATTTTCTGCAGGTAGGCATAAACAAAAAATATATATATAAACAACAAAATTAATATATGAATAAAAATGACAGACAAAATCATCCTGTTTTCAATATCTGCCCTAAAAAAACACACACACCAACCATTCTTTCTCTTAAATGTAACATACCCACTACCTCAAACCCAGTGATATGGATCAAAAGTCGTGTTTTAATATTTTTTGCGGAATGGCAAAACATAATATTTATCTTAATACTTTTTTTTTTTCTGTAAGGACATAAGAGGTTATTTGCACAATACTAGACTGAAAACCAGTAAACATATAATACTTTAGAAAAAACAAGAGTAAAACTGTTGTGGATTTCACCCACTTTTTCAAAAGCTGCCATCATATTTGTGGAACTCAGACAGTTTGCAGGAGTCTGTCAACAATTTTCATAATTAAACACAATAAATCTCTTAATGTTTTGTAAGAAGGATTTCTAATTTTGTTGCAATAGAACCACTGTTGTTAACTCTAAACTGAGCAGTAGGCCGTACATCTATTTTGGTTTCCCAAATCAGCATTACCAGAAACTATATTGTTTTTTGTGTTATTTTACCCTTTACGTTATAAAAGGATAAATATCAACATCTTAAAAAGTCAGCACACTGCATACATATATTTATACATGCCTTCTTTTTTTGCATTTGTGCACACACAGAATACAGCCTTCAATCTCTTTCATTGCACGCATGTACCCTTCACATCGCTAATCATTCACATTGAAATTCCATCTGTTTTCACAATCTGTGTGTGCAGCTGTGGAGCATGAACATACCTCCTCTCTCTGCCCAGTATGGAGAGGGGTGTGTCTGTGCGTGTATGTATATGGAAATCAAAAATGGATACTGGCTTGTGGGGCCACATTAATTGCCTCTTAGCAGGGGAAGTGTACACAACCAGTATCCAAAGAGCTCTCTGGTAATGTGCAGGAAGATGTTTTGTAGCACTGTTGGCTCTGCAGGGAAACACTGTGTTAATGCTGCTGTGGATAAATGAGGCCACACAAATAAAACTGCATCCCCTCTGAGACTTCCTGAAGAGACTGTGCAGGAGAGCAAGACAAACTTTGGACACGCAAAGACTTTTGACAGTTTTAAATGAAGATATTTTAAAAAGTGAGACCCAGCAGAGTAAAGGTGACTGCTGCTGAAGGAAAGAGAAAATAATTAGTGACTTCCACTCAGTGCAAAGCACTTAGACAGGAAGGAGAGGTCTGGATATAGGTTGTTCCTGTACGTCTAAGGCAGCTCCTCAGAGTCCCATTACTGCAGGATGTCTCCCCATCAGTGTGTGGAGGAGGAGGAGGAAGACGAGTGGGTATGGGAGTAATGGATTTCAGCCTGGAGATAATGACCCAGAGACCACATGTAGTCTGAGACTACACACGACACAACAACTGTCATGAACCTGTTATTGAGAACCAGAGGCAGGCTCAAACATGAGACATCTCGGACTCTCTGGTTGTTTAATGGATAAATGACATATGGAAGGGACAAGGAGAGTTTGTACCTCTGTCTCAATCTGACATTCTAAGCTGTCGATCACAGGAGTTGTTCAAGGAAGATGAAATCTGAAGATGTGAGGTCTTTTGGACATTTTGTGGCAGCATTTCTTGTTTGAAACTCTTTTCACAGATTGGAGCTATTCACAAATGTCATCCTCATTTCTTTTACATCTGTTTATTTGTTCAGAACATCCAAATTTATGTGCATTTTATGATTTTACTAAAAGTGGCATGGCTCAATCAGAGTCCATTAAAGCAGGAAGACGTGGTGCTATGAGCGAGACGACACCAGGAAGTGACTGATCATAGACGCTAACGGCTTCAGTAGCAGTTTAATCAGATCTGGACCGCATTTCTTTGTTTAATTGAAAAACAAATAACAGCACTAAAAACTTTTCTATAGATATTTTCGCTTCACATCTGACATGTTTTGGTGAGAGTTTGTTCTATGAAGTGGCTTTTGTTCAGTCCTTTACATGGCGGCAGTAGCGCCTGCCTACTACATAGTCTGATTAGCCTGTAATGAATGTGATTGATGGACAGATTGTCTAGTCACCTGCTTGATATGCATTTGACAGGTTCTGCCCATTCCCAAACACTTTCTATGGACTCTTTCCCAGATGGACTAGTGAAATATACTGAACAGTCCACCTGGTGTGTCAGACAATGATAACAGCAGGAACTAAGCATTATTGTCATTAGTAACTGTAATGTTATTTTGGTTTTAGAAACTTTAATTCCTTACATTAATAGTTTCTCAGAAAATTATTGAGCAACAGTAATATAATGCTAGTAACTTAGTTACTGGCCAATATTAATCACTAACTAGAGGCAACAACAAGATTTTATTCATCCAAGCCTCTCTCTTCTCTTCTGTTTGTCAGTGTTCTGCCTGTTACCTTTGATAATACTACCACTGCTATCATACAATCATCATCATTAATGCTCATTTGTTTTATGACATTAAGTTAGTATTTGACTTTTTTGGGTGTGGGTGTGCTTATGGGAACGATGTGAGGGCGATTTGATACACGTGAGCTGTTGTTTATATCGAATGTGATGAGTCACTTGTATTGATCAATGTTTTGAGTTGGTGTTTGAATCCCTGAAAAAGAGATGATTCACCTTAAGGGGGCCATTTATCACCAAATTCAGTGAATTTACTCTGACGTGTCCTTTTCCTGAAGCCACATAGCATTTAGAAGCAATTATGAGAACTGACAGCAATCCTCAAAATCCTTGTCAGGTATGCAATAGCTGCCTACCTAACAAGCTAACCACTATCCCAAGTGAGACTGTGGTTAAAGTTAAGCCAAAAAGCTAACCGCACAGGATAATAAGGGTGAAGATTTCGATAAAATGTTGCTACAGAAAGTAAATCCCCTTCAACACATGTTTACACGTGCTTTGAAATGTATAAAGAAAAATCCTTGAAGCACCCTGCATGTATTGCATTAACAATCATAGGATAAAAAACTGACCCAAAACTTTGACCTCTGACCAATCTAATCACGTCATCTTTGGGTCAAGGTGAACTTTGGTGCAAAGTTTAAAAAATGAAGTCCTTGAGGTTTACTTTTCCCAGACAAAGGATCAACATGAGGCGTATGGCCATAGCCATTTACTTTAAAGACATTAATTTATCATTGTACCATAGTTGTCATTCAGAGTTTTGGAGATAAAAATCACTTGAAGAAATCTTGAGTGGTCCTGTATTTATCATTGGGCTGGGATGGAAATTCTGACAAAATTAAAAGAAAATGTCACATAGCATTTTTAAGATTTTGCTTTCAGAAGTAAGGACGAGGGATCAAGCATCCTTGACATTTGAGCTTTGATCCCCTAAAGCTACTCAATTCATCCTGAGAGAATCCATCTTTTTTCCTTAATTCTGGCTCATTTATTTGTTTTTGATGATTGATATAGCATGTTCACAATAGTTAATTTCCAAAAACCTAATTTTCATGTTCTGAGTACCCTCAGAAGATGCTCTTTTAGAGCTCCTGCCCCTTTTAGGCTCCCTACCCCATGTAGGCCCAGTCCACTCTGATTGGCTGACCTGTCCTCTCTGTGGTAATTGGTCAGTTCAATGCTGCTCAGCACCATGCAGTCAGCAAGTATGGATTTAATCTCTGCTCTGTACTGGGTTTGTCAGCTGATGGCCTTAAACTGCAGACAAAACAATGGTTAGATGTCACCCTGCTTAGGAGACTCTGCAAGTACTGATGCACAATTAAGAAAGACACAAAAGAAATGTCTTGCATTGGCCTTGTACAGAAGTACATAGCCATTATATGGAAGTCTGACTCCCAACTCCCTATAGCAAGATGGATTTCAGAAATGAACAGTTGTATTCCACTTGAAAAGATCACATACGCACTCAGAAATGACTACAAAACTTTTAGAAAGATTTGACAACCTCATTTAGCCAATATAGATACCATGCCAACTTCTTTAGTGGACAGCATAGAGAAAGAGAATTAGAATCAACAAGCCTTTGGTCACCAGTACTAAGTTCTTTTTGCTTTGCCTCTTGTTTTTGGTTTTGTTTTCTTTTTACTTTGTATATGGGTTAGGGAAGGAGTTTGTAATTTTGCTTTAGCATTTTTATATATGTGTTGCTAAATTTGAAAACGGAAAATAAAAAATTCTAAAAAAAAAAAAAACAAAAGAAAAAATGTCACCCTGCTAGGTCTACTCAGGGGGCTGGGTGAGCAAGCTGTTTCAAGCTGCTGCTGGTGCCATGAAGAAAGGGAGAAGGAGAAGTCCTGATACTGCAGACTTTTTGTCTTGTGCAGAGAGGAGCTCTGTCACGCAGAGGAAACATGTAAACACACAAAGGGCATTTAAAACTTAAAAATCACAAGATGTGCTCTTGAAGTCAGAATGGACATCCGCACATCACTTTGGGAAAACAACTCTAAGCATCACATTTAAAAGCAAAGGATGAACATGAGATGAATGACCTATGGCCTTCAAAATCTTACCCAGCCATCCTTAAACCTGAGTTGATGAGTTTTCTAAGTTTGAAGAAAATTTTCTTAAAGCTTTCTTAAGACATCAGTATAGAAGCAAGGGATGAAACAGAGCCTGAGTGGTGCTGATCTTTGACCTATGACCTATGACCTATGAGCCTATTCAGCTTCTTCTTTACTCAAAGCAGACATTTGTGCAAAGGATGAAAAAACCCTTTAAGTATCACTGAGGTATCTGTTTTACGAGGGGCCCAGGAAGACGGATAACTCAAAACATAATGCCTCCAGCAGTAAGGTAGAAAGTTCACAGAGCATCATCATCAATCCTACAGAACCCCCGCAAAAATCAGATAAGCACCTCTTTTCCCCACACTCTGCAAACAGTTGTTTGGAAAGAAAAGGTAGTTTTTTGAAACATGGTGTCTCTTGCTTTACCACCCCTGTCAAAATGTTCTTGCTGTATATTTCACAATGAGCACCAGATAAAAGTTACTCAGAGCTGCAGGGCTATTGTGACAGAAGCTCCTGTTCAAGGGGCATCGTGGTGTTTTATGATTCTCAGTACACAGTTTTAAGTGACATTACAGAGGGGGGGAATGGGACAAGACCATGAGCAGAAAAAAAACTGTGTTGTCTTTTGAGCACTCTGTGTTTACTTCTTGTTTTTTTCTTTTGAGACAAAAATACTGAAATATTCATCTGTTACATTCTTAACAAAGTGAAACAGTGGTTTGAGGAGAAAGAAGTGCTCTAGAGCAAGCAAACTGAGTGATGACTCATGTCAGGTACACGGTCGTCTACAACCCAAACAGAAGCGTATTGAACTGAGCAGGGGTGCATTACAGTGCTCCCAAAATAAACTTTTATTGTGTGCTTTTATATATTAAAGATGTCATCATAAGAGGAGAATGGATGTGTTCAGCTCTCAAAAGTTCAGACCGTACGTGTTCTACAAAACAATGAAGATCAACTTCCTTCATGAGGAGCTCAAAGAAAGTTAAAAGAAACCCCTGAAGAAGACAATGCCCCTCATTTATCACACATACACTCACTAATCAGCAAATCACATGGCATTATCTTAATGCATTTAGGATCATTGACAAGAAGGATACGACCTACTGAAGTTCAAACCGAGCATCAGACTGGGAAAAATGTGATCTATGTACTTTGAAAATGGCATGACTGTTGGGGCCAGATGAGCTTGTCTGAATATTTAAGAAACTGCTGGTTTACTGAGATTTTCTGGTCCAACTATCTCTAGAGTTTAAAGACAATAGTCTGAAAAAGAGAAAATATCCAGCTAGCAGCAGCTCTCTTAGCAAAAACACCTGGATAATAGAGGAGAATGAACAGACTGGTTTGAGTTGATAAAAAGGCAACAGCAACCCTGAATTTTAACATAGTCTGCCTGCAGAGCATCAACTCTAAACAGCAGGTTTGCTCCATTAAAAGGCGCATATTCTTGCTCACTGGAGGAGTACTTAAAGCCCTGCACAGCAAAGCTCAAACATGAAAGCTTGAAATATCTAAGATCACAAGAGAACCACGATTTCACAAATGATTGTAAGTTTACAAGATAACAGTAAGAGTAACATATAAACAGGTTATATTTCCTGCCTGATGTTTATTTGCTGTCAAAATCAATATTATTTCTACGGTTTCTGCTGTATTTCCAAATGACCCGCAAACTCTGAGCGCTTGTTTTCCTGTTTTGGGTCTATCTGCTTGGTCGAGTAGAAACCAAGCAAAACAGAATTTGCATTGCTGGCATGTTCTGGGGAAGGATTGAGGGTATTTTTTAATTTTAATTTAAAAAAAAGAGTCAACAGTAACACTTAATGAGAGTTAAAGTACCAATTCTCCAAAAAGAGCAAAAAAAGACACTTTGTGGTGTGGACCCATACAGACACTTAAAAAGTGCTTTATTAACTCTGATGGTGTACATTTGTTAGTGTAGAATTTGCTGCCTGACGTAGTACTGTTAGTGATTCTCAATGTTAATAATCCTTTTTGATCTTTAGACCTGACATCTATTTTTTTCTCCTCTGGTCATTTCATTCAACGTTGCACTTACCAGTAGCCATGTTGAGTTTGAGGGGCCATCTAGAATAATCTCAGTGAAGATTGACAACACTGAAAAAAAAAGATAAACCATTTATTACCTCCGCCAAGGAGGTTATGTTTTTGCTTGCGTATGTTTGTTTGTCTGTTTGTTTTTTGTTAGCAAGATTATGCAAAAGCTATTGGACAAATTTTGCTGAAATTTTTAAGAGATGTTGGTAATGGTCCAACTTAGAAAGATTTTGGTGGTGACACGTATATTTGTCTGGATGGAAAATTAAAAAAAAAAAATCCCATAACTTAACATTGGCCAGAATTTTTTAAACAATCATATCTCTGCCATTTTTAAACTGATTCACTTCCAATTTTACAGGATAATATGGGGTCAATGTCTCTATCATTAAGGTAAATTTCATCTGGATCCGATCAAGATTGATGTCACAAAAAAACATTGAACTTTATAATGGGAAATCCCACCGACGACATTCAATAATTCATAAGATCAAAATATTAAGTGATGTTCCCAAAACTTATTTGTTCATACAGGATAACAACCTCCATGTGCTGAGTTTGGTCCAGATCCTGGCACTATTCTGGATCTGGTGATCCAGAATTTTATCTTTTACAGGGGTTATGGAAATGCCATTGCCAGAACTGAGCTGCTTGGCGGAGGTCTGCGCTCTCTTAGTGCTTCTCTAGTTTCATTTGAAAATATATCAAAATATCTTAATACTCAAGTTGCCATAAACGTGTATACACTATACATGTTTTTTTTGAACTAACTCTTACAAGTAATTTTAATGGTGCAGTGTGGCAGCAGTGCAATGAGATCTTGTTGCAGTGAGAATCTACAGAATCTTTTGTTACTTTATGTGTTAGATTTACCAGAAGCTGGTGGATCTGTAGGTCTTTAATCCTGGATCAATAACAAAACATTCTTTTTATTATTCTCCACTGTAGTTTCCTAAAGACTGAGCAGACAGGCCTGTTAATTCCATGTGAGCTGAGCTGACGGAGCAGCGGAGTGTTTGTCAGAGGACATTAACTCAGAGAGAATTAGGTTTCACGTCTACTGTGGTCCATTAGTGCTTTTAAGTGACTGCTGAAGGAGAGGAAGGAAGGAGATGTGTCTCTGTGTGAGTCTGTGTGTCAGTTAATATGTGTGCGTACAAAACTTGCACATACTGAACATGCTTGTGGGCATGTTATGTGTGCAGGATGCATGTGTGTTCATGGATGGAAAAAGCAAATGCTCTGTGTGTCAGAGAGGTCAGAGGAGTGATTTCTGACCGCAGGGCTGCATGAGTAACACATTCAAATGCATGAAATACGCGAGTTATAGCCTTGGTAACATTTTTTTAGAAGTCTTTTGTTGTTTGTTTGTTTGCTTGTTTGTTTTACATGTCTTAAGTATTTTCTATCTAAAAATGTTTGAATTTTTACAATAATTAGAGTAAGTATAGACAAAGATACAGAAGTTGTCACAATTGCATCACAGCACTTGATGGCAGAAAGACATTGTATCTACTCACCATGTTAATACTATGTATGAACTAGAAGTGCTCCAAGAGCAAAAACCTCCAGCAAGGCATTTCCAACATTGCTATTGTCAATAATGGGGAAAACTGCTCTATCTTGTAGATTCAGATCACCACTGCTCCATGAAGGCACAGTCAGTTTAAATCAAATTTCCAACCTTTTTTCATCAAGGGTCAAATATTGACATATTTATTGATGATAGGTCCACTTTACTGTACCTTACCTTCACTGCAAAAAAAGTCAAGGACTTTGGGATGGCCATTAGATTTCAGTCCTTGCTAACCTATGATAACCCCTGCCCAGGATGAGTACGATGCTTCATGCAGCAGAGACAGACACGAAACAGTAACAAACTTCATGAGCTAACATATTTTAAAAGAGTTTTGGTGCTCTAAGGGGACAAAAAATGACACACACTGCTTTTCAAAATTTGATACAACAGCAGATACTGCTCACAATGAGTGTGAATGGATCTACTGTATGTGCTGCCATTATCCATTTGTTTTTATTCATCAGTAAGGCAAAAGCCTCATGCTCTAATGCTGCCCATATTTGACTGTGGAGTCTGCTGAGGGCCAACAGAAGACAAACCTCGAGCTGCATTTGATCCCAAGGCCATAACATGGACGTCCCTGGTTTATACAATGAACTAATTATATTACCTATAAATTCTTAAAGAGTAAGTTTGGGTTTTTTGTAGCAGGGTTGCAAAAGGCTCATGGCACTAGTAAATATGAGTGCCAATAAAGGAACTTGTGAGCTTCGTCTCTGACATCCGGGGGTGGACAGTAGCCGATACGTAACAGTGCATGGTGCCACAAAAAGCCTCGTAATTAACCCACTTATAGGTTAATACCACCCAAAAACTATGTTGGCTCATCGATACAATACAGTAAGATTCTTTACAGCATTTACAGCACCTGGTCTCAGCATAAATTTAAGTACAAACTTAGTCTGGATGAATATGTTGGACTTAATGGAATGAAGACAAAGTTTTGCAGCCTTTGCCACAGTTTACTTAAGAGGATGACGGAGCATCAGGAGCAACAGAGGAGCGCATGATGTCCATGAGTAAACATGAGATTAATCCATGGGTGATCAGTGGTAGATATCTGTGTTTACAGGCATTACTTACAATCAACTGATCACAATTTTTGAGAAAAATCAGCTGATACTGATTGGTGCAGATAGAGCACCTTTACAACTAAATGGCCTTCATCCAGAATTGTAGCCAATTTAAGCTAGTTTTTAAATGCCAAAAATGAGCGTTCACCTGTTTTGAAGGAGAAATATTTATCTGTTTCATTTTTCCCAAATGCAGTATTTACAGGTACCTTATAGTACATTACAATGATAAATTTATGCTGGTATGGCAGGGTGGGTTACAAATGTGCACTAATCATGGAATGAGACACTCGCCTTGTGATGTTAGCTTGAGTTTAATTTCTACCTGAGGCCCACTGGCCGCGTGTCTTCTCCTACTTTCTTTACCCCTTTCCAAGTCTTTCAACTGTCTGCGAAAACCCCAAATATATACCTTCAAAAGAATAAGAAGAGCAATCAAAGAAAAGTTTTTTAAATATTTGCAAAAAAAAAAAATGATACCAGCAATCAAAGGCTTGATAAAAATGTTTCCGTTATATTGTATATCCTGAACTGTGCATGGAATTTAACTGGTTTATCAAGTTTAAATTACATTTGGCATACTCTGTCGTTTTCCTTCATTTTAATGATTTGTTGATTTTTGGAAATGAAAGGAGGGCCAAGTTGATCAAGGTAGAAGGCTGCATGTGGGCCCTAGAGTGCTAGTTGCCTGGCAAGCGAGTGCCGTCCTGGCCCGTTACAGGCTATGCAACTGCCAGTGAGTTGTCTTTGAGAGTTTAAGTGAAATCAGACATTCAAAGCGCAGCACCATTTCTTTGAATCACTTTGAGACCAGAGATGTAAAGGTGAGCAGTGCCTGGCTGTTGCCACGCTACCTCAGGTAACTCCAGTGTACTTATACATCAAAATAGCATTGTATTTGAAAAGGATAGCGTGTAAAATTTAGTCTAAAATCTCTTCATGATAGACATCTTAACTCTGACAGCCATGCAGCAAATTTTAGGTTATCTATTCTAGCACTGCTTCATGATCAATCAGCACTAACTCACTAATGTCAGCGTCACCTTGGGTAACCTTCCAAACATACACAAAGAGTTCAGACTTTTGTATAAACAGAGTGAAAACCTTAACCATAAGCCTCAGAAGGACTTAAATCAGCTGAAAAAGTCATGCCCCTCTGATGAGTCGCTGACCTTTTCCGTCACTTTCTCTCTGTCACCTCAGAGTAAAAAATCAGGTTGTCAGGACAGGTGCCTGCTCAATTTTTGCTCCCCATCACGTTTTCCTGGGATTTATCAGGTGAAGCATGGGAGACTGAAGGAGTGTGAGATTTTAATGGTGTAAGGGAGCATGACCGGGACAGGGCGAGAATTAGATTGAGTGGGCAAGCGTGTGTGTGAGCATTTTTAGCTCCGTACTTTGGTGCGTAGGATTCTGCTGCAGTGCCTTCACACATGTGCCTTCACTGCAGACTATAACCATGATGTCATCTCTCTCCTTCATCTGTCTCACTGAAGCCCCCTCCAGCTGTGGGAGGAGGGGTTTGTTTCGGTCCTGATGTAAAGTGAGAGGGTCTCATGAGATTGTGTGGAGAAGGAGAAGAAGAGAAGGAGGGGAAACAGAGAAGTAAAGTGTTAATTTACACTTCTATAAAATGTGCACATGACTAGTGTGATTCTGGGAAGACAGCAGCTCACTTCATCTCTGCAAGTCCTTATTTGGGGGTCAGAGGGGGCTGAGGTCTATCCCAGCTGACAGTGGGTGAGAGGCTAGGTACACCTTGAAGCGGTAACCAGCCGATCAGAGGGCCACATAGAGAGGGGCAGACAACCATTAACACTCACACTCATAACAAATTTAGTGTCACTAGTTCACCTAACAAAGATGATTTTGGTCTATGGGAGGAAACCGGAGTGCCTAGAGAAAACCCACACAGGCAAGGGAAGACCATGCAAATTCTGCACAGAAAGACCCTGGCTGAAACAGGGGAGTTGAACCAGCAATCTTCTGGCACTACTGTGTTGCCCAAAAAAAACCTTTGCGTAATGGTGACATTTCTTTCTGATCCCTAATGTTAAAGTCTCTGCTGCTGGTAAGCTCGATGACAGGCAAGCATAAGCCTTCTTAAGCGGGGTACACATAACATGACAATCAGGTTGACTTTTCACTCGGGCGCTTGCTTCTGATCAAAGTCAGCAAAAGCCTGATTATCTGGAGGTCCTAAAGATTATCTTACCCGAGTACCCGAGGTGTGAGGTGTTTCAAGGGTCACTTTATCCTCTCAGAAGAGAATCAGGGCCAAACCAACTTGAAAGTATATTATATATATACATAAATGTATCCGGCATGACTACAAAGTAGAACAAATCGGTCCACGAGGATTGAGTGCCTGAAGGTTTTATCGAGTGTAGATGCTGGGTTTCTCCACAAACTACACAAACATATCCATCCACTGTAACTCTGTTTAGTTCCTTGGTTGGCCCCTCTGAGCCACCCGTAGCCCTATTCAATCTACCAGTTCAAGCCATAATAATTAACCCCTGTGATAATTTGCCTCCACTGTGACTGTCGCAGAGATGTAATGGGGGGACTGACTTGACCCTCTTTCCCTCTATGTCTCCAGAGGTAGTATTAAAGGCATAATATTGGAGAAATGGAGGCACACAGACTCAGTGAGAGGCAGGAGCGCAGCGACTAAGTGTCTCTGCCTTTGTGTGTATGTGGGAGCATGCGCTGGTCACATGCACAAAGCTGTATTGCAACATGAATTACACAGATATCAAGGCCTTACAGAATTGACGTGAATGTCTCGATGTGTTAATATGACAGAGCCTTGTTGAGGTGCTTTTGCGTTAAGGCACTGTGAATAGGGCTTGTGAGTATAGCTGAAAAGTCCTTCCCACATTGCTTAAGATAAGCTTGTCGCTGTAAGGCAACTACTCTTTGGTAAACTATTTACATATTGCAGAAAGCTGATGGTCCTCTTCAGACCATCGTCACTGTGTGGATACAGGAAAAGAGTCTTTTTGTTTCTTAGATGAAAAATTAGAAAATTTAGTTTAGTTGAAAAGAGTGTACTCAAACAGTTTACAGCATAAAAAAATCCTGACACCCTAAGCCTGTCAAGGTGGGGGTCTCTGGAGAAAATGGCTCTCAACCCATAAGCAATCACTTTCTCACTTCATTAACACCTTCATCAATTTTAAATAAAAACTGCAAAGTGAAAGGGGGTAAATTACATTTAGAGCGGCACCCTTCGCAGAACATGACACAAAGATAACGAATTAACAAAATGTCATAAAACCAAAAAAAACAACTAAAATAAAGCAGAGCTGCAAAAGTAAACTTTAATTGGATGTTCAAAAGTCACTTCGAAAAGCTCCCTCGTGAAAGCATCCCAGGCTGCTGCTCATCGTACTTGCAGTTGAAGAGTACTCCAAAGTGTCTGCACAATAAAATCAGAGTAACTGTAGCCTTTAACTGTCAAATAGACCCAAGGAACAACCAGCAGACCCTGTTCTGAGGAGCTGAGGGGTCAACTTTGAATGTAGGGGTGGAGCCCATGCATGCAGGGCTTTATACACAAAAGCAAGGATCCTAAACTGAATCCTGAAATTGATTACAGGCCAGTGTAGAGAAACTAAAATGGAAAGAATGTGAGAGGAACAGCTGGGCCTAGTCAGCAGTCTTGTGGCAGTGTTTGGATCATTTGTTGGGGATTGAGGGAGGACTTATTGAGAAAGGTGAGAATTCAGCTACAGTAATTAAGCCAGGAAAATATAAATGCATTAACTAATATCTCTGCTTGTACAATGACAGATCTTCGCTTAGTGATGTTACTTAAATGAAGGAAATGTAAACCAGTCAGTATTTAACATGCTGATCAAACAACCTTGCTTGATCAAAAGCTGGCTCCAAGACTTTAAAGATTTGCTTTTATGGAAGAGGAAAAGGCTGAATGCTGCGAATACTTTCAAAACTGTGAGGATAAAATACTTTTAAAAAGTAAGTTTATATTTCTGTGGTACCGCCAATGTGCCCTTCTGCAAGAAGCATACTGATAAAAATATGGTCTGACTAATTTCCTGGAGAGTACACTAACATCCCTACATCCCAAGTAAAGACTAACTAAATCAACAGATGTTCAAAGATTATCCTGCTGACCAACGCGATCATAAAGTGTATTTTAACAAAACAAACCTATCATCGAAACCATCACCTCTGTCTGTGTGAAATAAGAAATCAGTATAAACAGCACTTCATTCGTCTTCTTCTCCTCTAGTTTTTCCACTGAGTTAATGAACCTGTGAATCTGTTCCAGTTTCCTCTAATCCTGAAACATACAGCAGTGATCTTTCATAGTCATACTCTAAACTCTTTCATCCAGTTTGATGACTTAGATCACGGTCTACGCATCTGTATCAACATGTAATGTAGTTTTTGTTATTTTGTGTGTACAGTGTATACGGGTTTTCCTGAGTATCAAAACTATATGGCTGTCATATTTGCTTGTTCTTTCAAGTTTTGTAGTTGTTTCATCTTCTTAAGCCTGCAGATTGTGGTTGGTCTGCTGGTAGATGGACATGTTGGCTGTGCCATGCAAGGAAAGGCAAGGCCACTTTACTTAGACACCATCATACATACAGCAATTCATAGTGCTCTACATAGATAAAAACAAAGAGACAATATGACTCTAAAATAAAGATAAGATAAATTAAAACATAAAAAATACATATATATATTCTATTAAAAGAACAGAGGAGAAACACAGAGAGGAAAAAGAAGCTGAACTTATGAGAAAACAGTTGTAAATACAAATGCTTTCACACCTGATTTTAAATAGTTTACAGATGTAGAGAATCTCAGGTTCTCTAATAGTTTGTTCCACAGGTGAGTAGTGTAGAAAATAAAAACTGCCTCATCCTGTTCAGTCCTGACCCTCAGGCCCAAAACCATTAAGTACTTTATAAACCAGGAGAAGGATTTTAAAATATACCCTATCACTCACAGGAAGCCAGTGTAATGATACAAGAACCAGTGTGATGTGATCTACTTTCTTGGTGTTGGTGAGGACTCACGCAGCATCGTTCTGGATGAGCTTCAGCTGTCTGGTGTTTTTTTTTTGTCAAACGTGTATAAACACTGTTACACTAATCTGACCTGCTGAAAATAAAATATGAACAAGTTTCTCTGTGTCTTCTTTAGGCAGAAATGATGTGTAGGTTTTCGTGTCACTGAATTGAGGTAAGCCCTAACTGTGAATTGTTCAGACACTGCTTTGTGCAACTAAGTAGTGCCTAAACAAAGTGGCTTGGTGGTGAAAAATGAGTTGTTAATATTTTCAATATAGCAATCACCCTACACTGATTTTGTAGCTTGTGTTCAACTAGAATTAAATGCAGAACTAGAACTAAATTATGCAGAGTTGGTGGCACCCTCTGCAGAAATGTATAGCCCCATCTTCCGTGCAGACTCTTTCTGTTTAGATATAGAGCTGATCTTTGTCGCTGTGGCTAATGTTCAGGCTAGTGCCCTGTAACTCATACAACAATATTTCAAAAATCACAAACTATCCCTTTAAAATACTTAAAGGTCCTAATGTGACTGACTGTTTACATCATGTCTTGTGTGTCTATTAACTAAAGATTTGATTTCAGTTGAACAAAAAATGAAAAATTTTGAAGACCAGATGCAGCTCTTTTTACCTCCCCTTTGGAAACACTCAGAACTGAAGGGGCGGGGATGTGACTGGAGGCTTTGATAATTAGCTCTGTGCTGATTGGCTGCCCAAACTATGTCTGTTGGGGGGAGCTGATGAGAACAAAACACACATGTAGGTGGAGTCTGTATAGCTATGACATCTTAAACCGCAAGAAGTAAAAAACAGAACTTTTAAAGGGGATTTTCTTTAAAGAGGCATGGTGCATTTCTCTGTAAACTGAGAGTTTAGTAAAAGGTGTTCAGCTCTCCAAGTCCCTTCTGACAAAAGTAAAAGCAAAGATTTTTTTCTTTTTTAACAGCAAAGCAAAGAACAACTTTGCAGTACACGGGAGCTTTAAAACAGCAAAAGAAGCTCCAAGCTGATTTGTTGTGTCAATGCAGTTTTTTAAAAAAACAAGTCCTTAAACATGGCTTTTGGAATAAAAAAGAAATCATATTTTGATGCAACAATCACTAAAAAGTGCTGAAAAATCCTGGACTGTCTGGTGCATCAGAAAATTTTGAAAACTTGATATACTGCCCAGCTCCAAAACAGAAACAACCGTACATATGTTTTGGAAATATGTTAATGGTTTTCTTTAATTCTTCAAAGTTGTGTGAACATTTCTCTGCCCTTGTTCTTCCATAATGATGGTCTGGACAGAGAGGCAGAACTCTGTAGCTCGCCCTCTTGTCTCTTCAAACTTCAAAAAGACAACTGTTATGTAATTCAGACAGTCTTCATGTCAAAGTGACAGCTTTCTGAATTTTCTCTCGACATCTTGTGAATGAGGTTTCTCAGGCCTGAGGGATGTGAATCCTGCTCTGCCCACGAAAGAGCGACGTAAACACTGAGCTCAGCTCTGAACTTGACACCCGCCAGAACTGGATCTGTGAGCGCTTTTTTTTCCTGTGATGTCAGCAATAAAGAGAATAGAAAATGTCTGTGGGATAGAGAGAGGGAAGGAGAACACAGAGCGGGAGAAGGAGATTGAAGGGAATGAAAGGGAGATGTGAAAATCAAGGAGAGAAAGTCAAACAGCAGGATGGAGGGAAGGAGAGGGAAGGAGCAGAGGTGATGGTGAGTGGACAGAGGAAGGTGAGAGGGTCCCAGGGTCCCTCTGATGTCCACTTTCAGTCCCCTGCTGCTGCTGGGACCTCCTCCTCCTCCTCCTACGCTTCCTCCCACACGCTCCACATCACACTCACACTTTGATGAAACAAGCACACGCACAGGAGGGGATGAGTTAGCCACAGCTACACAAGCTCCCCTGGTGAAAAACTGATTTTGAGTTGGGTGTGTGTGTAAGTGTGTGTGATATCGGTGGAGTGGACAGCGAAGCACAGTGAACAACAGAAGCACAGCACAGCCTAGTGGTAGAAGGAAACACAGCCTGAGGCAGCACCAGCTCAGATAGATGATGTGTTACTTCAGTTAAACAGGCCTTTTTGATTGATATTCAGTAAAACACTAAATACAATAAAACATGTTTGCTTTTTCAAGAAACTTTTGTCCATTTCTCTCATATGGTCTTAGAACACATTGATGAGAGAGGACACTGAGACAGCAAACATTCGAGAAGAGACACTAAAACATTTGTTATCTACAAGCTCTCAGTCCTAACCCTCCTGAAATCATATTAAAAAGTCAAGTCAAATGTACTAAACAGCTTATTTCAAACACAAACCAACAAAATATGCTTCACATCCAATCACTGATCAATCGATCTTAGTATCCAGACATTTTACAGAGTGGGAGAACGTTTCTGCTAAATTCAAAAAGAGCTCATGTTGTGGTTTTTTTGTTTGTTTTACATGCCCTTCAGTGTGTATAACAAGTCTCCTCGGCTGATAGAGTACTTCTATGCACAAGACAAAATCTGTGCTGCATCAGGACTTCTCTCCCTCTTTAAAGCCCAAATAGACCCACCAATGTGCTGCTGCCTCTTGGCCAGGACACTCTTCCAAATGAGATATTTAATCTCAAAGGGGTTTTTCTAGTTAAATAAAGTTCATCAATGTTATGTCTTACAATTATTTTGTCAGTAATTTAAGCCCTTTGGCTTGGAGTGGCAAGCCCAGTGCTGACAGAGACAGTAGAGGGAATTTAGAATCATTAACAAGGGGCCAAACATTACTGAACCAACAATTACCACTGAGACCAATGAGTGCAGATTAGGCCCACATGGGGAAGGAAGTCTTAAAGGGGGCAGGTTCTCCAACAGAGCGTCTCAGACAGAGTGATTACAGCTGGATAAGGGTACCCAGTATGTGAAAACAAGAAGTTTTTTTGAACATAAGGGGCTGTGAACATTCTCACAGTCATCAGAGAAGAATAAATGAACCTGGATTAAGGCAAAACAAAAATAGGACGGACCCATGGACAGAAAAATTTACCAGCACTGACACAGAATTGTTTTTCACTAAGTGGTACTGTGAGGCAGAGTGTTGTCTTGCCTGACTTTGTACAATCATTTGTTACTTAACACTAGTTTCTGCTCTTTTAACAGCATTCGTCAACAGTACGTTTAACAAAAACACTAAAATAGGATAATGAATGTTTTCAAAAGCTTCACTTGATGCTCTGTAATTGCTACACTTGACCTGAGGGTGTAAAGGCCTGAGGTTGGTTTCTGCATCACAGTAGCACTGTAACATTCACACTGAGTCCATGTAGCTAAAGAGGATGACCCAACATGTTTAGTTAATTTGAAGATATATCAGAAATGTATTATGTCATACAAGTATCATTCAGTGACATTACAAGCACCAAAAAACCCTCATCCTCTGCCTCAACTGATTGAGCAGTCCTAAATTTCAATTCCTCAGAGGTCTTCTCTCTTTTTCTTTGCAATAACTGCATGTTAGTCAACTGCTGCTGGTTATTTTCTGGCTCTTAACTACAACATGCTCTGTTTCTGTCTCCATGATTTCTTGAAAACAAACAAGCTGAGAACATGTCAGGACCAGAATACAAATCACACTCCAACTTGTGTTTTGGCCGAGTACTGCAGAGCAAGACTGAAACACCAAAGCAAAAGTAAAAATGCTTAAGATGGCGCTGGGTACCACGGTGTAGTTACAGAGCAGATCTAAAGGGGGAGAATAAACCGAGCTCAAATGTTGATGAGGTAGTTAGTCAAGACTGTCACTCTTGAGCAAAGGACTACAGCATTATGTTAACAGCAAGAATCTGCAGAAACATGTTAAAACAACAGCATGCAAAGCTTTGTCTTTAACATAAGACATCACACCTTGATCAGTGCATTTATTTATTGATTTTAAGCTTGTTAAATGAAAAGTGGCTGAGGGATATACTTGGGTGGCTGTAAATAGGTGACCTGCCAAAGAACTGTCCATTTTTGGAAAACACTGCTTTAACAATCAAACAAAGTTCTCTGTAGAGGCAAAAGAGCATAGAAAATAGTAGATAATGCTGGGTGAGGTTAGCTTATTTAATAAAGAGGTTTTAAAAACATCCCCTAGTGACCGCTATGTTGAGAATGCTGACTGAAACAAAGGTCAACCTGTTAACTGACAAAGAAGTTGACATTAAGCAGGGCTCAAGGCCATTTGGCAAATAGGCAAATAGTGACACTGTACATCCCCTTAGTAATGTCAGTCATGGTCCCAACTACGCATAACCATCAATCTTATCTTCCACTATTATTAAAAACAATCAAAATCAACCAGCTGGACAGCACTGGCAAATGTGTCTGGATGATTGTTTTGCCCTCTGCTGAGCCGCACCTACTAAAACCCGTCAAACTTTTAAGCAGACATAAAAGATGTCTAGAGAGAGGAATGTAACCATAAAGGGCCCAGAGGGGTTCAAATAATGTTCAATAGTATTATCTGAAGTCAAAAGAGCAGGAAATAGTAAGTAAACAGAAACAAACTAACAGATCATTTCCCATTTTCACTCAGGATTTTACAGATTTGATGTAAATTTGAATCAAAAGCTGTAAGAGAATGTGATTCATATCTTTTGTTTGTACTCAGTGCTTTCTACTGATTGGCCTCATCCTTGTGAAAAAATGTTTTTAACGTTTCTATAAAAATGGAACATGATGTTGGTTTGTATTAATAATTGAAAAGTTGCAGTTTAGATCAAACAAGGCTTAATTAAAATAAAAACTAGCATCACATTAAGAAAACATCTTTATAAAGTGTGTAAGTTGAAAAAAATAAACTTGCAAAATCAAGAAAAACACAATTATCATTTATTTGGCCCTTACATCCATTGTTGTCTCTGCAAAGGAGCTAAGGATAATTAGCAACAGCAAAACATTGTTAAAACACTTAGGCAGAGAAAAGAGCTGTTTGCCTTGGAGCAAAATAATCTTCACTGTCACGTTGTAGCTTTGTGCAAGCAGTCCCCAAGAATAAGTGCTGCATAGTTATCTAATACTGGTTCTGCATCGCTACAAAAGTAAAAAATATCACCTCAAAATTAAAGCATCCTTTTTGTGGCTGCATCCACTGTTCTCTCCTTTTTCCAAGTCCCCTGTGTCTTCCTGCTGCTGAAAATCACACCTCCATGTGTTGGCACAAAGACAATCAAAATACTGGTGTTTCATCACAAGATGGGCTGATATTAAAACTTACATCAGCAAATACTGTGATATGATTATTTGCACACATTTTTTTTAATTGAAGGGAATATCAAGTCTCTGTTGTTCAAATATGTATCTGTTACTCAAATTGTAACAAACAGATAATGAATAGATTAATAAGCAAGACAAACAATATTCAATAACTGATCGTTAAAGGGCTGAAAAAATTGGAAGAACACTACATCCTGTTTACTTTCTGCTACATATAGCATGATTTCTTTAATATACTGAAGTGCTCCAAGTACCTCCACCAAGACATTTCCGACATTGTTGGGCCAATTTTTGTCACAAATATTTACAAACTGCCCTGACTTGCACCTTAATAAGTCCTTGAAAAAATTCCTGAATCCACATCAAGATTCGGACCAACACCAAAATCTAATGGTTTCACCCTTTTGCGATGACCAACATTTACTGAAAGTGTCATAAAATCTGCTCATAACTTTTCAAGTTATCTTGCTGACAGACAAACAGGCAGACAAATGCTAGCAATACATAACCTCCTTGTCGGTGGTAAAAGAAAAGGAAACCAGTTAAATTAAATATTTCATATGCATGAATTAAAATCTCAATCAAACAATTATATATTTACTGTTTTATGATTAAAGTCATTTTCTCATTTCAATTCTAAACTCCCCTCTAATTTCCCACACAGCTAATGCAACTCAATGTCCATCACACAGCCACACATGACACAGAAGGAGTGGAAAGAAAGCATCATATTTCTTTCCAAGCAGTAAAAATAAACTTTTTTTCTGTTGTTGTGTAATTTTGTTAAATATTTCTAAACATGTAAAAAGGTGAAACGGTGGAATGATGGGCTGCTTATAGCAAGAACACACTTAGTAAAGATCAACCTGACTTGACTGAGTGGAAAAGGGATCAGAGGACCAGTTCCACCTTGTTTAAGGATTAAATATCATTTCCTTTGTCATTTACGTTTTCCTAATCAGTTCCCATCCTTTGGTTCCACTACCTTAAACTAACCAGACACACCTGATGGACTGTTCAATACATTTCTCTAGTCCATCTGGGCAACACCCCATAGAAAGTGTTTGGAGAGGGCAGAACCTTTCAAAAGCATATCCAGCAGGTGACCGGATGATTGCCCCGTCAATCACAATCATGATGGGCTAAACAGACAATGTAGTTGGTGGGTACTATTGTCGGGGTGTAAAATACAAAATGTTTGCCACTTTATAGAACAAATTATTGTCAAAACATGTCGAAGTGGAACAGAAATATCCTTCCTATCCAGAAATCTTTTCAGTGTTGTTTGTTATTAATTTAATAAAGAAATGGGTTCCAGATCTGACAAAACTGCTATTATCTGTACTTGCAGTCAATTCCTGATGTCGTTTTATTCCTAGTTCTACCTCTTCTTGCTTTAAAGGATGTTGATTGGGCCGTCCTGATTTGAGCTTCACAATTGTTGTAGTTTAAAGCCTGGCAAGATGGATTTGCCTGATTACAGACATTCAAAAAGGCAGATCCAACTAAATTGCAAGATTAAACATAAACAATGATGGCAAGCTATTGGCACCAGTCAGCATGAACCACAACAATTATGGTTGACAGAAGACAGAACCTATTAAAACATAATGACACTAACAGCACAATGTGTAGTGTTAGTATCAGTGTGACTTTAAGAAGGTGAAAACATAAACAACATGCTGAAACATCTGTCGATGCAGCATAATACATCAGGAGTGCCCAATCTAACGTTGAAACATGTGTAGGCCGACTTTTATAACACAAAGAGACTTCACAGAAATTGATAAGGAAATCAATTAATGAATAAAACACATTTGTATGATTAAAACCTTTTCAATTTCAATCTCTATAACTGAGTGGCTGCCTTTAGACAGTGAAAAGTGTGTAACTGTAACAATGTGTCCCGCAGTCTGCACATACATGTAGAGACACACAGACTCTGTATGCACAGTGTCCAGTTCTCTGACCACCAACTGGAATATTACACAAACTTTCATTGTAAATCATCTTAAAATGAGAAAAGTCATGGATTTGGTTTCCATCAAACAATATCAAAGAGTCAGCACAACATGCTTCACGTCACATGACTAACATCACATATACTGCAATGTGATTGTATAGATTACACACAAACTCCAAAATGTATTTTTACTGGTGACAGAGAAAAAGCTTCATCTGCCCTTTTGAAAAACTACAAACAGCAGCAACCTGCTGACGGTGAGCTCTGTGAGGAGCTCAATAAAAATGACCCTTTTAAAGGATCTGAATCTAGCAAATTCCAATCAATTTCCCCAACTTAGAAATAGTGTTAAGGATTCAACATAAGCAAGTAATCCATTAAAGTGCATAGATTACTTTTTGGGTGACTTGAGTAATGTAAGATGTTAGTTTAGCAAGACGCAAAATCCAATATTTGTTACTTTTTCACGAATTTTACTCACAACCAAACCAAAATCTGCCCTATGTCACTTTCCATCTTGTCATTGTGGAACAAAACAGCACTGTTTCTGTTTCTCTCCTACCTGTTGTCATACAGACTTGTGTGCTGGTAGAAGTAAACAAAGCTGTCTTACTGCGTACACAAAGGTAAAATATTTAACAAAAGAGATGACAGACAGGGCTGTGTTACATTGTGGAAATGTTTTGTTGGATTGTAAGGAACAAGAACAACATCAATTCACAATGAAAGGTCAAAATCTCCTCTTTTGTCTCACTGAAACAGTTGTGGTGCACTGTCAGTTCAGTGAAACTCAGCTTTACACATGATGTGGGTTTTAAACAGTGTGTAATTGTGATGTTCGTTGTCATTTCGTGAACATAATAGGAGCTGTAAAGATTATCATGTCTGTTATTCAGTAACTGGGTGGCAAAGTTACAGATTATGTCCATAAAATCAGCTGTAGGTTGACAAACAGGTAGTAAGTCTAATGGTTTCAATCTTTCTACAAGGCAAGATAAACTGATAATCTAATGACCCCAGAAAATCACTTGAAATATTCAAGAGAAGAGAAAACAGTCTGTGATGGGACAGCAACAGGCACCTCACACTGGACCTGGAAAAATGTGTTTTTTATTTTATGTGTGTTTTTCATCTACTCATTCACGCCCACTCACTCTCACTGTCACTCACTGATGGTTCTATGGTTTCATGAAAGTAATCCATCAGTATTAACTAACACATTCATGCCCTTTCATACATATTTACATACCACTGACACAGATTTGGGAGCAACATGGAGATAAGTGTCTTGCCCAAGGACATATTGCCATGTGACAGCCAGAGCTGGTCTCAAACCTGCAACCTTCTGATAACCGGCAGAGCACACTATCAGACTGCACCACCAACGCCCCGTAGTGGAGTCACCACTACAATACTGTGCAACCTTACTCACAGTTCAACACTGTTACACAAGTTACACTTGTTCTGCCTCAACGCTGATTGCAGAATTTTTAGCTTCTTGTTTTTACTTTTCTTGAGGTTGCACTGTCTTGTATCTACCACAGCCCTGAATTTTTGACTCATAGTTGACTGATAGCATCTGTATTTGTATGTGTTTGTGTACCTGTCTGATAGGCTCAGGGACTCTATAGCGGCAGCAGGAGTGTGTGAGGCGTACGGCTGTGTTGATGCTGATCTTATGGCCGACAGACACGTACACCGGCTTGGAGCTCTTGTCAGAGCTTCTCAGTGCCTGAGCAAAAAGAGAAACATGTAAATAACTTAAGAACCCAACAGCCTGAGATTCTTCTCATCAAACTCATTTTGTTGAGTTTGATGTTGTGTGCTCATCTGTTAAAATGCTACTTTCTTTGTGAGTGTGTGTTTGTTCTTTGCCGCACCTTTCCTAGCACTTTGCCCGAAGCAGCAGTGAGTGGGAAGCTGTCTCCTCCTTTCTGCAGAGCAGCTATCTGCAGAGGCAAAGACACACAAATCAAAGTCAGACAAGATGTACACCATGCCCATAAAAAAGCTACAAAGCAAAAACTAAAAACCTGCTGTGGAGTCTTCAGACTTATTCCTTGACCTTTGGGTGCCCTTACTGCATTGTCTCCAAATATTTAGAACCCCAGGACATTGAAAATGAATTGATTTTATTTAACATCTATTAGATTTTGTTCAGATGGACATGAAATATATCCCATGGATTTGTTAAAGTCCATGTGATATGTGGTATGCAGCTCTGTATAATGCTCTGTTTTGACAATAAATAAAATCATAAAACTGGTACCAAAAGCTTTTGACAGGGCTGAGATATTATTTTTTATTTTTCAGATTCACTGTTTTTTTTAAGACATAGGGATAGGGTTTGACAATACTGAATATACTGTATGGTTATAGATTTTGTTGATGTTGATTAGAAAAAGAAAACATATGGCAGGCAGAGCATTAGCAAGGTAAAAAGACAGTGTGTAGTAAAACCAGAGCTGGCCACGGGCACATGTGTATAGGCTGTTGCCCTGTGTGCCCGTATGAGGCTGACGTGGGTGCCAACGCTGGCTCGAGACACTATGGTTTTTGCCCCAGGTGCGTTGTGTGCTACATTTTGACTGCATCTTCCTGCTGTCACAGCTCAATCTATCCACTAATCTCACCACAAAAGAGAACCTAAATACAAAAATAGGAAGAACATTTGACCTGATTCATCGAATAACTGACCAGGAAAAACTTTTGAAAAACAGCATTCTGCACAAACAAGTTGTGAGTTTCTCCCCATAAGAGGCTAACTGAGCTTTGACTTTGGAAGGCACAAAAGGAAGTTTAACTGATCTGTGTCTAGCTTGTCTGTGACAGATTCTACCACTGAGGACACACATATCTGCTAAACATGTCTTTATTTATTGTTCTCCTGTCTACTTTGGCCAAGATATGAACAAAAGCCTCCTATTTTCAAGATTTTCTGCATGGGAGATGCTCGTGAGACATGCATAACCCACCAGCACTCTAAAAAAGCTCCGACTCAGTAACATGATTGTTGGAACAAAAACACGCATAAGTCATTATTAGGGCCAACCCATGGCATAGGCAGTCTATGCAAATGCTGGGGGTGCTGGCTGTTCAAAGGGGGATACACTGGCACCCCTGTTCAGAAAAGAGGAGGGGGTGAACACAGTGATGAGTTAAAAAAAAGGAAAACTGTGTTCATAATTTACAAAATATTATTTTATCTAATTATACCACTTCCATGCTATTATTTAAGTAATAAAGAATGTACCTAAAATACTGATAGCAAATTAAAAAGTGAAATGTTACAGCTGTAACAATGATTTAGGGTTGTACAATATGCTTAGGCACACCTAGACTTGTCTCATGGCACACCAGAGTGCCTGGTCACACCATTTCAGAACCACTGTTCTAGAGTTAAGCCTGTTTTATTTTATTGTGTCATTTTGACTAAACTCACATCATAATTTTTTTGTATGTTAGGGTAAGGCATTAGAAATATGTCCCTTAAGTACTCAGACTGCTTCTTTGCTGTAACAAAAAGCAAAACTGGACAGTTCTGCAAATCATGTCTTTTGGTTTAGTTCATTTTTTCATAAAAGTAACTTCTAAATGAAATGTTCCTTTTGTTGCTGCAAGAAAAAAAGAGAGAGAAAACAGAAATCCCAGAGGCTATAAAGTTTCTGTTCCTCTCCTACTGCACCTGTTAGCTTGTTGGTATTCAATCAGAAGGTTGATGAACAAATATATTGCAGATACTCAGATCCATTCATTAATTCCAAAGCGTATAAGAGTATGGTCACAGCTCACTAACTGTGCTATGAAAAAGGCTCCCTTTCCCATTTGGGCCCAGCCCACTCTGATTGGTATACAGGTCTACTCTGTGGTAATTGGGCAGTTAAAGGCTGCTTGGTGCCACATTGTCAACAACTCTGCATATATCGTGTCTGATCTGCATGAGACTTTCCACTCTGAGCCAATGGGCTTTAACATTGATGTCACACTGGAAGGTCTATTTGGGGGCCAGGGAGACATGTTAAACACACTAAGGGGCATGTAAAACTCAAAAAGCATCATATGGGCTCTTTAACAATGTGATTATAGACAGGACTACATTACAGTGCATAACTATTGTTATTATGCTGATATTTTAGAAAAGGGACAAGAACATAATTACTTCCAAATGCAACGCTACCCAAGGCTAGCATGATGACAAAACTGTTATTTCATTACAGAATAAGTATAACGACAAATGTTGTGTATCACCATTCAGCCAAAAAATATTGAGATTAGAGTTTTGGTACATATCACTCAGCCCAAAACCTTTATGTATAAGTAGTATCCTCAAAGAAACCATAAACAAAATAAATGTCTGCAGCAGAAAGCCTGGGGTGAGTCTGACACCTGTGCTGTGCAGCAGTGATGATGTTTTGTTTGGAAGTTTAATGGTTCTGATTTTTCTCACCTTGTGTACCTGTGCAGACAATTGCTTTTAAAAAAGAACACTTTTTTGATCAAAGTATTTGTTTTTAATGAGCCCTCTCTACATTTGAATCTTTGATTCTTTTCATAATCATTTTCTTTTTGCATGGATGAAGCAGCCGTACCCTGAAGCTGAACAAAGAAACTGAAGGTCAACAGGAGTAAAACACTCTATAATCAAGCCTCATAATAATTCATTTTTCTGCATGAAAAATGTTCCATCAGTCACAAATCTCAGCTTAAAATTAATTATAAAAAAAAACTTCACGGCACTGTTCAAATTATGTCACATATTATTCAACAAAGTACAAATTTAAAGATTATACTTGAGCCTATGACACGTCCTGTTGTTTTGTTGTATGCCAAAGCCTTTGTTTTTACTATATAGCCCTTGGTACACTGCTTTGTGGAGGATGAATAACAAATAAGAGTAAGACGATGGTAGAGAAAAATCACAACTGTATGTGATTTATGCTGAGAACAGCCATTCTCTTGATCACTTTTCATCCTAAAGGTAACCTACTTGTAAATTATGCCTTTTCTTCGTGTAACCCTCAGAAAACTTAATACAACAGATTTTTTAAATAAATCTTCTGGGCCTTTCCTGCCTTCATTGATCGTGTAGAGAGACAGTGGAAAGAGTCAGAAAGGGGCAAGAGCACAAGGGGAAGACACAGGAAATGGGCTGCGGGCTGGATTGGAATCTGGGAAAACCGCAAGAGGGGAAAGGTTTAACACGTGAAGTGCATGGATACAACCCACTTAGCTTCCTGCAACCCTTTACTACAGATTTATATCATAAACTAATTAGGAAAGTGCTTCTAAAGAAACAAAACAGGTTGAGAGTGTTATTACTGTTTCACATTTAAGCCCCTTCATCTGTGAAGCATGTTCTCTACAAGTGTGGTGCATCACATTTTGGGGAATGTTGGTCTATATTTTGCAATCTTGATGGTGCATGGTCTGAATCCGAATCAGGATTTGTATTTATTGCCAAGTACACTTACACATACAAGGAATTTGGCTTGGTAAATTGGTGCAAAAACAATTAAAATATTGTTGGAATAAAAATAAAGAGTCAGAAGGAATAAAGTGAAGTATAAAAGTAGGTAGAATATAGAGCAAACTGAATTAGGAAGATATAAAAAAGCACAACATATACAAACAACAGGAACAATAATGAACAAAAACACAACCCAATGATATATACAGAAGATGCAGTGCAGAAGCTGTACAGATGAGCAGTGGTTTTCTTTTTAACAGTATAAATGTATAAATTAACTGGATGACAGTCTGTTTTTTTGTGGGTGTTGTTCATGGTACTGACAGCAGATTAAAGTTTGGCAAAACAGATCAGCCTGATAACAGACATTAAATCAACCAAGCAGGTCCAGCTGCTGTTAAGCTACAATGTTAAGCCTGCTGTATGATTTGGTGAAAAAAAAGGGAAAATAATACCTTTTTAACTAAACAAGCGCATTGTACTTCTGGACATTTTAGTGAGGAGTCCCTCTAAAACCAGAATTTTCTTTTTCTTCATGTGACTTTGAACAGATCTTGAGCTTCACTGTCTCTTCTTCATTTTGACCTGTTCATGTTTGCACCTCAGTTTTTTTAATTTGACAGTAACAAAAAGGGATAGCTGTCAGACAAAGTTTCTTTTCAAGATTCTGCATATTTATGTTAAATTTTAGATCCAGTCAGGTCAAATTTCCTGATGTGTGTCAGAATGCATCAGCCTTGGTGTGCCAAGCTTTGGATGACCTTTATACGTCACCCAGTCTTTGAGGGGGTGAGGAAAATCTTAATGTTATAATCGTATTTGATGAAGCAAATTTAGGAACAGGACAACAAAAACACAGTAGTGAAGGTCACACTGTCTGACAGATATAGACAAGTAAAACATTACTAATGCAGAAAAAAGACAAAATCTTAATACTGTAAGATACTAGCACTTTAGTCTGCCACAAGTTAAGACTGAGACCATCCCCCTGCCCTCCTTTGGTGTCCTGGCCTCCTTTTCAGGAACCACTGGCTTAGGTCATGATTAAGTAAGGGATAATGCCCGACGAGGAAGCAATCACGCCTCTGCGTCATCCATTAACTTCTGATAATGGACATCTCGAAGGGCATTATCGCACTTATACCATGGTCACTGACGAAAGAAATAAATAATAGCCTAAATAAATTATTAATACGTTAATTTTGTTTTTTACAGTTAAAATCGTAAGTTTTTCACAAGAAGCGGCTGAGTGGACTATTTAATATCTGTCGTTGTGACCCGTTGCCAAGGTAACCGGCTCTGGCCACAGAACCTGCAGCCCGGTCGGTTATTAGGCCTAATCAGTGGAGGAAAGTGAGATGATTGCTTAACGTTATGTTACGTGAGTCAAAGTATCATTTCAGAAGGTAAGTGCACCTCTTACCGCTTGTGTGTGTGCAGACGATGATGCGAAATCTGTTTCAAAGAATCAAAGTCCAAGGAAGAATGGACTCTAATCCAGCACTAATCACATTTTGAGCTTTAAACCTATCCAGGATTCCCGCGGGCATACCCACACTGTTAATGTACACATTCTCACAAATCTGTCTTTTGTGTCCATTCAATTCAGCCGTCTGCCCTTCGATTTTAAGAATTTCATCTATACCGTCATACAGTATGACAACTGGTGATTTCATTTGCACTAATGTGCAGAGTCCTATCCACCTAGGTGGTATGTATCTCATATGATATTGTCACCACACACTCAGTAACTGTCGGATTCTGCAAAAGTTTGGCTACTGACAAAATACAGGCTAGGTCTAGTCATGATTATATTTAAGCACGTTTGGTGTATCGGTTGTGGATTCTCGAATCAAACTGGTCTTGTTACAAATGGCTTACTCATGTTAGCTTCTGGAAACCATGACAACAACACCCAGGTTATCTTACAGTTAACAGTGGGTTCAAAGGAGGGAGACAAACTGCACCAGGACACTGAACTGTGGTGAACCCAACCACAGAGCTATTTCGTCCCAGTTTCACAACTGTCCAACTATTTGCCCCAATAATCTGCCACAACACTCTCAACAATTTACGTTTTTAGTGACACCACTATCTGTACTTTTCTGTTGTTTGACTGAAAAACCAGACATCACATTGTATTTAAAAATATTTGTCTTTTCTAAAATTAAAGTAAACACAAATGAATCCTACCTCCAAAGTGTATTTACTCAAGTTACTCCCCAAAACTTCAATTTTGTTTTCCAAATCTAGCATCTGAAGATAATACAAGGACATTTAAATATTTACTTCATTGTCATTTGTTTGTTTGTATCACGAACGTAGCACAGGTTGGTTGGACACAAATGCACGACACCAAAACCAGAGTCAAGAAGGCAAAAAGGTTTAATGATTAAACAGACTTAGTTCGGTACACAGGTTGTCAATCAGCAAGGCAACAGTGTCCAAAGACGTAAAACAAAAAAATTTGTAACGAGAAGCAGGCAGGAGTCGGTACACTAAAAAGGGAATCAGATCAGGCAGAAAAGTCCAGAAAGCGTGAGCAAAAACGGGAGATCAGAAAGAACAGGCAAGGAAATACATGGCAAGACAAACAATGATGAGTGCTGGGACAAAGACTGAGATGTACAACGAACTGGAACAGGACAAAGAGAGACATGAGGTTAAATACAAGAGGTAATGAGGGGTGATGGGAAAAAGGTGGGGAAGAAACACTCAGCATGCAGGTGTGACAAGATGGGAGTGGGGCAGAGACTAAAACACTTATGACAGAGACAAGGGTCAGTGATTTCAAATTAAAACAGGAAAGACAAAACAAGGAACATGAACGTGTAGAAATAAAAGGAAACTTGACTGACATTACAATTTGACTGTTCAAGGTGCTAACACCAAAACATATCTGTGTGTTATGGTAAGGAAGACGTTACTGCTCAGAGTAACCATAAACAATCACACACCAAATGGGATGGAATTTTTACGGTACCAAAGACAGGTGCTAGATGCTTGTCAGATGATCAAGCACAAAGTTAATTTGTAGCTGATATCCTGGATGTCCTGATCTCTCTATCCATGGTTGACTATACATCCATAATAACTATCTCTAGCTCCATATAGACATGAGGTCCCTCTTGAAAATGAGATGCCACATCTCAAGAGGCTTACCTTTAATACATTTATTCTCAACTGAGACAAATATGGTGGGGACAGATTTTTGGTCTGGGTGTCCATGAATCTGTCACTACCATAAATTCTTATTTTCAGTCCATTATCAGCTGAAAATACATCACCTATAAATTCTCATTTTGATGCTGTTGTATTATTCAATGTTAATTGAATTTGAATTCAATGTTCATGATTATTATTGATTATACTTCTATAAAATTATAACTACAATCATACAGACAGGACCCTCCTGAAAATGAGATGTTGCACCACAAGGGGCTAACCTCTAATAAATTTGTATTCAGTAGAAACAAATATAACAATGACAGGTCTATGATTGGCCCATGGATCTGTTACTAGCTTTAGTTCTTAATTTAGTCAATTTGTCTCTGCCCACCTCTCTTCCTTCACCCACACACCCAACACAGCATAGTGTGGATAGCTGTTTATCATGAGACTGGGATCCACATTCAAGATTTCCTGCTGCTTAACAGAGGTTTTTTCTTGCCGCCATGATGAAGGATTCCTGATTGGCTATTGGATTCATGTTGGGTGTTGGATGTATATATTTGTATATATATGTATATGTGTATTTTATATATGTATGTATCTATGCATATATGTGTATCCATAAAATGAAGAGTTTGTCTTCAGCCTGCTCTATTGTAAAGTGTCTTGAGATAACACTTGTTATGAATTGGCGCCATACAAATAAAGATTGATTGATTGACTGATTGATTGATGTTGCGTCTTAGGTGGTTTCACACATACAGCTCAGTTTCTTTGTTCCAATCCAGTTTAAAAAAGGCACACATTTGCATATTTTCTTTGGATAGTTTCATGTTCACATGTTCACATTTTTAAACAGGTAAGACACACTACAAGGAAGGGCTGGACATTTGTCATTACATCCAAGCCAGCAATGCTGTAGCTACGAGTCACGCTCCACATTATATGAAGGAAGATTGCAGGCTAAGCTACTAACAAAATGAGTTGTGATTTAATAGGGGAGGCTGAATGTCTTAGAAACTTTAATATATAAAGATTGCATACTCATTAATGCATGAGATGCCTTACTCTTTAAATGTGAGCAAATTCCAAGAACAAGGGCTTGTAACACTCTCCAGTGTCTACACCAGACCACAGAAGACAGCAGATAGCATGATAATTTTTTATACCATAACATCTGATGTCACATGTCTGATTAGAAACTGTCAGTGATGCTGAAAAGTAGAGAGCAGCTTTAAAAAAGATAAGTTCTCCTGCTTGAACAATCTGGACAAAATGATGGTACTCTTAAAGAGTTTTTGAATCAATCCATGGTGTCCAGTCCTGTGATGATCTGCTGTAGAGACGTTAAGTAACGTTGACCTGTTGCTATTTTCATGGTATGCTGTGCATGTGCCCAAAAAGTGAGTCATTGGGATCCAAAACATTATTAATTTGTATTTGTTGTCTGCCTGGTTGCCTGGTAACTGTAATTAAATTATCATACTACTACTGATGCTTATACTACTGCAGCAGTGTGATGAGTTATGTCGTCACCCTGTTTGCTCCTAGTTAAATTATTTCCTCGCAGCAAACAAAACATTCCAGTAGTAGACTGGAGGTGTGCCAAGGCAAGCTAGATGTGGTTCTTTGTACCGAACAGGGAAAGATTGCCCTTTTCATATATACTCAAACAAACTTTGCCAAACAGCGAACGCCAACTTGTATCTGAATGATTCTCCCAAAGATCTATGTGTGTAAACTACCTCAGAGTTTGAATGATGGTTGTTAAAACACATCAGGGGATAAAAGCAACGACTGATCAACATCAGATGTGCATTGTTTTTGAAAATATTACTTATGATATCCTTTCATAATGAATAGTTTGACAGTTTTCTTAAAGGAGGAAGGAAAATTGCAATAATCTATGCTTCTGGATCATGATGCAGTAATAGCAGAATCACAATACTTCAGAATCGCAATCTAAATCAAACCTGCACCCAAGTGTCAAGATCAGATCAAATGTGACAAAAGAGAATCACCCCAGCTGTAATGGTAACGCCCCAAATCCATATTTTTTCATGTCATTGAAGTTTGTTTTGGGCTCACAGTGGAGGAGACGATGCAAAGTCAGATGTAGTGATGCAAGCTGCTGTTGACAGGTGTGCTGTGGGTTACAGGCCAGAGCGATGAAGGGAGCTTAGCCCTCCATGATGGATGGGGTGTCTGCTCGACTATGACTGATTACAGAAAGCAGCCAGCGGGGAAGCAGGAGGGGCCGCACTGGGCCCCCGTCCCCACAGGGATGAGGCCAGCAGTGTGTGTTTGTGTGTGAGAGAGAGGGAGAGAGAGGGAGAGAGAGGGGCAGGAGTGCAGGACAGGAGCCAGAATAGCAGAAGTCAGAAAAAAGGAGCAAGTCATCAATAACCCATAGTTTGAGTTACAGCCCCTCTATCAGAGTGGCAGACAGGGGGGAAAGGGGAGAAATGAGATGAGAAGAGGGTGAAAGGGAGTGAGAGGAGAAGAGAGAAACACCAAACAGAGGACAGAGCCAGAAAAAGACGATGAGCAGTGAGGAGCTTGAGTAGGTTTATCATCTTCCCAAAGAGCATCAAGGACAAGAAGAGGGAGAGAGATTTTTCTCCTCTTTGCTTCTTTTTGTTGCTCTCAGTCTCTTATAAAGATAAAAACATGCAGCACTCTGCTGTCTTTTTTCCTTGTACAGAGAAAAACATTTGCATCTTCTGGACATTCAGCTGTAAGGAACAGAGAGCAACTGAGCAGGAGCGGTCTTCAGTTCAAGGACACTTCAAATACATGCATACATCCTTGTAACAGGCAAACACTCAGGTGAAAGGTCATCTGTTCTTTACTTTACTCCTTAAGGAGAACAAGGAGAAGTGGATGTTTTAATTTTGAGAAACAAAAAGCACATATATGTAGCCTTGTCACTTTTATCTACTTGATATAATGAAATGTCTCTTACTAAAACACTTGTATATAGACCAATTTAAGGTAGACACCACAGTTACATCAAAACAGATGCGTTCACATACTGGTGACAAAATACAATATAAATATATAAGAATAAAAACAGAGATGCAGTTTAGATTACTGATATAAGGGGAAAACAGTGTTAATGAGCTAAGAAATGTCAGTGAAGAATGTGAAAAATTGTTTCCATAAATATCCTCCAAGTATGGTTGTATCAGTGGAAGCAGAAATAATGCATGCCTGTCATGATTTACATTGTTACAACCCTCAATAAAGCTGCATTTCTCAACATTTTCTTCAGTCGAGGCACCCATAAGAAGTTTAAATAACACTGAATCTCCCTGTCAAAATGTACCTTCTACATTCCTCTGACCACCAAATTACAAACACAATAAGTTGTTATCCAACATTTTTTTTACTACAATTCATTACTGTAAATTAACATTAATTGGAATCCTGGGACAATGCACACAGACTTGATAATATTGTAGCCACAAGGCAGCTAGCCTCCAGGACTTTCCCTTGTGGGGTTGAAAATGTCATCATTACTCGTCAATGTTGCTGACTTCTTAAACCAATAAGATCATTGTTTTATCTGCTAGAGTTCCACTGGATGATGAAGTTGATGGTTCAGATTCAGAGTTATTATGATGAAAATGTTGGCCTTTTTTGCAGCAGCTGCCTGCCAGCAACAAAAGATGTGCTATTTGAATAATGCTCATTGATGTAAGACTATTTATTCACAAACCCATGCATTAGAACTGTGTTTTCAGGAGTGAGGGCATATGAGACATTTTTATATCAGATATACTAATAATCTGCTGAATCATAATACCACTTGCTTGATTTTTTATATATTTCAAAGGCACCACAGTGTGCCATGGCACCCCTGCTGCATTAAATGATTAGTAGAATAACTGACAAGAGTTAGTGATCATACAGCTTTAAAAGGTCAGGTTATCTTCAGTATGTAAAAGTTTGACGTGTTTATGATTGTCCATTACTTGCAAAGTTGTGTTTTCTGACCTTGCTGTCAGCTTAGTGTTACTGTATTCAGAGATCATCGTAACTGGTGACTTTTATCCAATCAGCAAATCTTGAACATGGTCAGATTCATAACGAATCTTAATACTTTGTTTGGGTTTTCATTAAAACTTAATCCGGGGAGGTGCTGGTATGGCAGAGTGGGTAGCAACAATGCACTTGAGATATTGAGGCTTATGTCTTGTTCAGGCAGCCCAAGTTGCCATGTGTCTTCTCTTACTCTCTCTCCCCCTTTCCAAGTCTATCCACTGTCTCTCCACTATGAATAAAAAAAGCTCCAAAATAACTTTAAAAAAATATATCTGATGTGTATTTAACTATCTAGGAATTAAAAGGACATCTGACATTTTTAGTTTGTTACAAAACGAAAAAATGAAACTTCTTAGGAAATTACGATTTTTGAAATTCACCTGATTATATGTTAGGATGTGATATTTTTCTGCATTAATAGTTTGAAGGATCTGTGCCCCATATCTCATAAAGACAAACACCTCTTTGCTCCTGAGGCTCTCAGGTTTAGTAACAATGAATGACAGAAAATCACCTTCAGAGATGTCTCACTCTGCATATGTTTATTCAGACTCTCACTGACATCTCTGACGTTTAATTGAGGAAAGTCCTACAGCATCCCAGAGGACCTCATCTACTCCTTCCCCATTGAGATCAAGAACAACTTTTCTGGTCGGTGATACATACTCGTGTGTTTGCAGATCCAGTCATAACTAGTCTCATTTCTCTACATCTTGTTTTATGGAACTTGATGGGGAGCCTGGTATGTCTTGTGTTTCACAGATTGCTTCAAAGGCTAATCTCTCTCATAGCACTCCAGCGCAAATGCCAGTGTTTACTCAAGGCTATGCAATTCTGTGTAAGCCTGTGGTCAAATTAGATGGAGTACCAGTGCGAAAAATTACACTGACATGGAGCTCTAAAATTTCATGCACATTAACTGATCCAAAGAGGATAGCTGAGCCCAAAGATGCAGCCTGGGCGTGTAATGTGAACACCATTAAAGTTTGGGCACAGAGATGTTATCAATTGAAATGTGAATGATGTGGCTGTTCTGTGAAAACTAAGAGATCAGATTCCTCCCCACAGCACACACCAAGCAATATTTTCTAACGCCAAAGCGGCAAACACTAATTGAGTAAGATGGATACACTCCTACGGAGAATCGAATTAGCATGTTACACTACTACATGAAGACTGTTGGGGATCACAGCAGAGAGGGTTTAGCCTGCTAATTGAGCTGGCAGAGGATCAGATGATTGCTGAAGCTTTCAATACTTCGCTTTGAAACTTCTCAGTGGCACTTCTGATTAGAGGAAAAGTCCATCACTGCTCATCCACAGACCAACATCTACATTAAGTTTGAAAGATGATATTTCATTCAAGACAAGCACATTAGGTCAGCCAAAGGTAAGGAGGGGAACTGCTAAAATTTCATTGATGCCAATGACATTGACATATCTCTTTGTTGATTTGATCATTTACTGATTCCCTTAGTGATTCCTGTAGATTTTCAGTTTGGACCAGCATACACAGGTCTTCAGTGACAACAATATCAAACACATGACACTTCTGAATGACATGGTGTGTTTTGCATCAAACTGTGTAAAATCAAAGCCACAATTTTGACCACTTCTGTTCACTGCCTGCCACAATCACGTCTCTGATCATCTCCGTTAGAGAATGACATCCTTGATTTGTTAAGCATGCAAGGGAACTGATAAGGGCATTCAGCATAAAGATGAATGTGATGATATTGTTTCCTTGAGCTTGCTGTTATCAATCTCAACTAGAAATGGTTTTCAATTCCCATCCCTACTTAAAAACAGGTTTCATGCCCTCAATTATGAAAATATCAGTAGAAGCATCCTGACATTTCACTAAAGGCAAATCTAAAACCTGCAGATCCCATTGTACTTACTCTAGGATGAATGTGATGTGAGCTCAGGGATGATTCAGTTCTGGTTTATTACCTCGCAAAGGAGGTTATGCTTATAATGGTGTTGGTCATTTGTTTATTTGTCTGTCAGTCCGTCTGTGAGCAAGATAACTCAAAAAGTCATCAAACAGAGTCTGATGAAATTTTGGTTGAATGTTAGTCATGGCACAAGGGAGAAGTGATTCAAATGCTGATCTTTATATGAAAAGAGATCTAAGACTTCTTTTTTTGAGGATCGGTTAAGATTGCACAAAAGGACACTTTTCCTCATTTTTGTGAATAGCTCTGATAAGAATGTCTGAAATGCCTTGGCAGAGATTTGTGCTCTCAGAGCTCTTCTACTTTGGTTTTCTTATTCTCACATCTCACTGTAAGCACAATGTATATAATATTTACCTTGGCAGGGGTAGGCAACTTGCAAGATGACTTCAGGGATGTCTATTAGTTTTCAGGACTCACTTCTTTCACCAGGGCAGATCATCATGGTGACTCCTAAGCTGCTCCAGAACAGATCAGGGCATGGGTCTTCCGCATAAGTCTTTTGCTTAGTCTAAGCCCCTCCCACCTGAGACTCATGGTAAGGACAAAAGAATCGAGGCTGAGGCTAAATTGTTGATTGATCATTCGATTTTTCTTATAATTGGATTTTTAGTTATTTCGCCTTATAAATGGGCAAAATATACTTTTTTCAGTCTGTCATGAACAACGAAATTATTTATGCAGTTTATATTTGTAATGAATAATAAAATCAGGACAAAAGGCTAACATAATGCACCTGGTATGATCAGCCTTAAATTAAAGTATATTTTTATTTTAAAGATGTTAAACATTTTTTCCCTGACCCCAACTGTCTGATTTTTATTATTTTAATATTAGAATTAGACAGGAGAAACAACTGACTACAATACAATAAATATGCACTAAAATTAGGTTGTTTATGATTTCATTAAGTTTCAAAGTTAAAATAAACACTTTTGGAATAAGAAAAAAACATTAGACTTTGATGTGATACACTAATATAAAAGTTTTTAAAGCATATTAAAATGAGTGACTTGGCACACAGGGTATGTTTGGGATAACATATCAATTTGTTTGAAATGCTCTCCACTGACTAATCAGATTCTTGGTCACAGAGGTCCTTAAGATGGTTCATTACAGCCCATGGAGAATGATGCCTAAATCTACGACTGTGGATAATAAGTTTCACTGAGAAATAACTCTAAACTGAAATGTTTTGTACAGCTGTGTGATTTACCAGCATTGACAGACAGTAGGCTTGCTTAAAGAGCCCATATCATACTTTCTGAGTTTTATGTGCCATTTAGTGTGTTTAACATGTCTCCTATGCATGGTAGAGCACCTTTGTGAACAAAATTAAAGTCTGTGGCATTGAAACTTTTGCCTCTCCTCATCTTTGTGGCGCGAGCAGGTGCCTTAAACGTCTCATTCAAAATTTGTAACCCTTGGCAAAAGAAGGCAGCCTAAAAACATAGCTTCCCACAATTAAAACAAAGAAAACATCATCTTGAGTTTTGGCAATCTTGCAAATCATTAAAATCTTCAACACCTTAGATCTTACTCAACCACATTTTCATCTGGTAGATTTGACTTTCACAAGTTTGAATTAATTTCTAAACACGTCATTGAGGCTCCAAACAAAAACAAATTGAACATCTGCATGTTAATGTGATCCAGTTTTTGTGGTCTCACAGGTAGACTTTGACCAAAGGTATTTTTTCCAGGTTGATTTGTATTCAGAAAGTCACAGTAGCATCAGCTACACGAGGAGGCCTTTGCTTACAATAAAAGTCACACTGTCAAAACAGCAACCATGTGCACAATCACACACACACACACACACACACACACACACACACACACAAGTATAAATGCATGCATTTGTGGAGGTCCAAAACACAAACACTCATTCAAAAGTAATTTAAGATTCTGCCCTTTGTTTGTTCCCTCACTGACTTTTATTTTCTCCTCACAAAGCACAGAGCAATAAACACAACAGAAAAGGTGATGTCACTTTGATAACTTTACTTCAACATTAAATCCATGACCCTTGTTAAGGTGATATGAAATAAATCACTTTTCCACCTTTAAATGATAGTCTTAAAAGTCCAATATTGCAATAACTTTCAACCTCACCTGAGACTGGTGCTCTTCACTCTTCTCCACCCCCTGAACCTGCAGCAGGTTCTTGGCAACGCCCACACACGGCACCCCTGACAGCACCCCAAGATGACAAGCCAGGCCAAACTCTGCACAGTTCAAAGAGAAACAATGTTAAATCCAGACCAAAACAGAAGCAGCTCAAAGAAGAAGCTCAACACACTTTGATTAAGACATGGAGGGTACTGAATCACACATTCAATATCACAAGTAAGTGTAATGAATGAAAACCTCTTTCCTTAGAGGGAGCTAGACTATAGTTATCATCTCTTAGAAAGTGGGGCTTGACTTACCTCTATAATGGAAGATACCATTCCCATCCACAAAAACAACCTGTCCAAAAACACAGCACATACGTTTATTTCTGTGGTAAAGAAATACTGGTATCACTCCATTTTAAAGTCACATCCCTCACCATTCACATCTTACTTATTGGCATGCAATTAAATGGCATACTGGGCATTTCTCGACTTCATTAAAGGTCAAATGTTATACAACATCAATTTTCTATGTTGCAAGAAGGGGATTGGCGAGCAGAAGAACTATACAGCCTCCATCTACATTTGTTTTCTGCTCATCACAGGCAGACACCATGATTGTTTTGAAAGTCTGCTCAGTGGCTTGTAACCCTCCTCCAGCCTCCAATCAGGCATTGTTTGGGCAGCTAATCTCCACAGAGCTTATTTCATAGAGTGGTGCAGGTATGAGTCCAAAAATGTAGTCCAATAGTGAGCTAGCATTTAGCAGTTCCTGGTTCCCAAGCCCGAAAGTATGTGGGATTTAAAGTAGCCGTTTCAGATAAATGCCCGACAGGTTTGTGATGAACATATGTACTTGAAACTTAAATGTTTAATCTGAAGTAATAAAATGCATCTGACATTGTCCACTTTTGATTTTTAAAGCACTGTTGTGTTTTTACAAGGATGGTTGTTGACAAACTGCTAACAAGGACTAAGACAATGGCCAGGGACCCCAGTGCAAACATGTCTGATCTTTAAAAATAACTCATACACCATAACCAAGGCACTATCTTGATCAGGTCATTATATTATGAGGAAATTCTCAAACAAAAGGTCACAACAAGACATACTATAATTTATTATGTAATACTGTAGTTGCCTCTAGGTCGAACCGCCATGTTTTAGTTCCATAGAAGACTAATGATAGCTTTTTACCCTTATGCTTAAGCTTAAAAAAATCATGAAAAGTAGGTTTGTTTGTTAAGATTACCACAAAGAACAGAACATGTTCCCTACAGAGCTTATTATCAGCAATGACCCATGCACAGTGAAAAATCCCATAGGCTTCTAGTATGTCTATGGTTGAGGGAACCAGAGCGATGCTAACCTCCCTGTTGGCCAAGAATACATCATCCCTGCACCACTCTATTGCCTGTCATATCCTCCCTATCCCCTCAGATCCAAGTATTTCCTAAGAGGAGGGAAAAAAACCTGCATCTTATCCTCCACAGAGACTATCCATCCATCATCTATACCTTTCATCCCTTTGGGGGCCGCGGGGGGGAGAACTTATCCCAGCTTACATTGGGAGATCACCTGAAACACTGCCAGCTGATGACAGGGTCACAGAGAGAGACAGACAACCATTCACCAGGGCATTTTGGGGTCACAAATCAACCTAACAGGCATCTTTTTGGTCCTTGGGAGGAAGACAGCATGGCTAGGGAGAACCCACGCATGCAAGGGAAGAACACGCAAACTCTGGCCCTGCCCAACCCAGGGATCGAACCGGCAACCTCCTTGCTTTGTGGCACACGCACTACCTGCTGCACAGAAACCTAATTTTTCATTTTTTTATTGAACTTAAATCAAATCCTTGCAGACACCCAAGGCGTGATGTACACAGTCAAACACAACAGGACATGGGACCTTTGAAAGCTTCTAAGAGGCTCATTCTACATCACCATAGCCTACGGCATATAAGTCACTGGCTAAGAGTTTTCCTCAATATCTGCTAAATTACTGCTTATTAACTGAAAATTGAATATTACTGCTCAGCAAATAATGATCCTTATTAGCTTTCCCTAGTATGACCCTTTAAAGGTTGAAGTATAATGTGTATAATAATCCTTTTCTGTCACTCACAATGTCTAATGTCCAATTCAGTAGTTTCCAAACTTTTTCACTAAAGGCAGACCGTGTTCACAATATAAAAAACAGCCTCTAAACATGTTACTGTAGCTTCTTAATTAGTTTTTTTTCTATCTAGCAATGCCTAATAAATTTGATTGGCATTCTTTAATAAACTATTCAATGTTTAAAAATGTGATCACTTTCATCATTTCAGTGACATGTTTTAAAACCCGACAGGTCATAAATTGATCCTTTGTCAAGTCCCGCCTATATCGACAGTGATCCCCACCCTCCTGTGTAACTGTTACTAGGCTAGACAAAATATGTTGTTGCTGGCCTCGCTCCCATTTGAAACAACTGAACTCACCTTTTTACCGACTTTTATTCATTTTGAATTCACTTGATTCTTTTCAAAATGTGGTCTAAGAGAAAGAATAAAGAACTACAGAAGGGTGTGAGAAGACAGGACAAAATCTTCATGACAATGTTGACATAGGTAAGACTAGTGCTGGTGCATAAACTTAGTAATGTGAGTGAACATCAGCTGTCAATACATTATGATCAACTTATTTGCACTAAACTTTCCTAAACACCAAACACTGTTAATATTAAATGTTTTCTCTAACCCTTGAGTGAAGGTACATTTTCGTTGTGATTTTTGGTGTTCGAGTAACAAACTTATGACAGTAATTTCACCAAATTGCATTAAAACAGACTCTTGTCTGACTGGGTAACTCAGCATCGGCTGTTTTGTGAACCCAACCAGAGAGCCAATAAAGGGTCAACTTGAAATAAGGTAAATAGATGCATGGACAACACAGTAATAATAACTCCCTTCACCTGCTCTAGTAACTGCAAACCTCTGAAGTTCTTGTTTAATAGCAGAATTTGTTCTTGGCTAAAATAATGTACACAGATAATTCAAGGTGCAAATTTAAAAAATATTCAGGAGTTGTTGTATAAATGTTAGTTATGGTTTTACAAATTTTCAAGGCACACCTTGACTTGCCTCAAGGCCCTATTTGATAACCACAGGTCTAAACTCCTTGCTGAGTCTTCTAGCTCAGAATATGTTTATTAATATGTTAATTAATAGCAGACAGCACACAGGTCTGGAAAGTGTTGCCATGTTTGGTGTCAGAATAGATGGGGTTAAGACTTAAAGGGATAGTTCAGTATTTTTGAAGTGGGGTTGTATGAGCTCCATGTGGCCACTAAGTACCTTGGATGCAGTAGACGCTCTCTCCTCTCCCTCAGTAAGCCACAGTCGGTAAGAGTCTGTTACGCAGATATAGTTGCAAACAGGGAAGTATCGTACCAAGAACAGAGGGTATTTTCGCCGCCTACAAGAACTCCCATCAAAAAAATAATACCACAGTTTAAGAGTACGCTACCTATGTGTGTTTTTAAGAGCATTAACTTTTCTGAAATATAAAGTTTATCTGGAACTAACCGACTCACGTCACGTATTCCTCCGCGCAGCACTTCCGCGAGCCGCTGAATCACTCCACCTCCCTCTCAGCTGTTGTAAACATAACAAGCTAGCGGCTTCAGGCGGCGGTTGTAGCCTCGTGTAACTCTTATCAGGCATTGTAATTCTTTTGTTCTGACTCTTAGTGGTGTGAGGAAGAAACAAAGTAGGAAATTATAAACAAGTGATTATGACAGTGACGATGAAGTTCCATGCACTTTGGAGCCAAGAGGGTACCTGTGTGAACCAGAGATCACGTCAGAAGAAGAGCTGCTGCAGATGGAGACTGAACAGGCAGAAAGAAACAGAGAAACATCGGTGGAAACTGGAGGTCAAGAAAGAGTCGGAAATACACAGTGGTGCGAGTGTATGAACAGCGACTCAATGCCCACGGACCCTGAGTGCTGCTGTTGCCATGAGTGGAGCTTGGTTACAGACTGACTCCAGGATCTGTCTGAGTCAGAGGATACCAGTGACTCTCACGCCATCTTTATAACTCATCATACAGATTTTCCTGCTCTTCTGAATCCCAGAGTATTGTGGACATTCTTCAATTTCCCGAAGATAAACTGGAAAAAACGTCCCAAACCTGAAGGACCTAATGACAGTTTATCCTCAAAGTAAGTAATAATGATCTGTCGGAGACAAACAAGCAGAGTAGAGGAGGCTGTTTACCGTAACATTGCAGACCACTTGTGTGTTTGTCTCTCTCTCTCTCACACACACACACACACACACACCCACACAACCATTACTGTGTATTAGCCTCCAGCTTCTGCTACAACACAATCTTAGCTGTTTCTGACGTAATAATATAAATATACCATCTTCTAAATGCAAGGATATATTTAGATTTTGCCATGACTTTATATAAATTGTATATAGATATATAGACATGTATCTGTCAGGTAACGAGAGATGCAGGCATTTGCTGTATATGATGTTGCCGCAAGCCCTTGGTATGAAGAGGAATACAGTGAAAGCTATGAATTCTTCATGATACACATCTGTTTCTGCATCCAGGGAAGCAACACAAAAACCCCATCTCCGAAATATGTGTCAAATAATCTGCGCCTGAAGCCGCTAGCGTGTTATGTTTACAACAGCTGAAAGGGAGGCGGAGTGATTCAGCGGCTCACGGAAGTGCTGTGCGGAGGAATACGTGACGTGAGTCGGTTAGTCCCAGATAAACTTTATATTTCCGAAAAGTTAATGCTCTCAAAAGCATGCATAGGTTGCGTACTCTTAAACTGTGGTATTATTTTTTGATGGGAGTTCTTGTAGGCAGCGAAAATACCCTCTGTTCTTGGTACGATACTTCCCTGTTTGCGGCTATATCTGCGTAACAGACTCTTACCGACTGTGGCTTACTGAGGGAGAGGAGAGAATGTTCTACTGCATCTAATGTACTTAGTGGCCACATGGAGCTCATACAACCCCACTTCAAAAATACTGAACTATCCCTTTAAAACTGAATTCCACTCCCAGTTGTCATTGCAAATATATCAAATAAGACTGTTGGTCCTGAAGAGTAGTTGACTTCACATATCTAGAGAAAAGCATATGTTTTCTTCTATTGAAGAAAACAAGCCAAAGACGACTTACTATCCAGCACCGGATAACATTTCATGTGATTATTTTGCCTCCAGCAAAGCCTCAATCACTTAAAAAGCACCAAAATTTTCACAAACACAATAAGAGTCTATAATGCTGCCACTGTTTGGCAAACACTACCACACAGTGTGTGAAACAGCAGTGAGTCTACATCCTGAGCCTCAGAGGTTAAAGTTAGAATGAGGTAAAATGTTCAGACAGATACTCGAAGCTCCTCCAGCTCCAGCACAGTGATGAGCTCTTGATGCCAAAGGTGACTGTGCAGATATATTTCAGTATTAAATCAGAAGTGACCGGGAATAACTCACTTCAAAGGTTACAGATAAAGGGAGCAGTGACTGCGTCTGTCCAGGGTTAAATGTCAGTTCAGGTAAAATTCAGTGTGTGTGAGTGTGTGTGCGGTAAAAGAGAGACAGCATGGGAGGAAGCGGGGGAGGCATGTGTGGGCTGTGACAAACAGAAGTGAGTGGGTGAGGCTGAAGATGAGAGGACTGTTAAGGAAAATTGTGAAGAGGACAGAAGAGATTTTTCACAAAAGCTGAGCTGTTTCAGTTTGTGTGATTGCATGAAGACTGATGAGGTTTACAGCATTTACAGACACATTATTCAGTCAGTTAATTGTAAGTCAAATGACTGAGATGGCATTTCAAATCAAAAGTTTTCTCTATTAAACTCTTTGGTTCACCATTGTTAGCTCTGAAATGAATGACCAAATTTACTGCCTCACTTCACTTATTTTGCTCTATCCTCCATCGTAGGAATGGAAAAAAATATGAATTGCCAACAAAGAAACTTTGCATTTTGGCTACAAAAGTTATTGCTCTGAAAGTCTGTGAGAACTTTGGCACCTTAACAGATCTGACATCAATGTGAGAAGGAAATACAAAGGACTCTACATGCTGTTTATTATTATTATTATTATTATTATTATTATTATCATTATTTTAGCTTAAATCTGCCAACATCATGTCCATGAAGAGAATACTGGCCAGCATGGACAACCCCTCTCATCCACTTCATGACACCCTGACCAGGCAGAGGAGCTTGTTTGGCAGCAGGTTCACTCTGCTTCAGTGCACTGTGAGACTTTACAATGAATCCCTGTGCTGAACCCCACCCCACACACAAACATATACCCCTCTCCCTGTGGACTGTGACTGTGCACTTTATTATCCATGGTACTTTTATTGATGCTCCTTGCACTGTGTTTTACTGTCTTACTTATACTACTGTGTCCAGTTGTGGTCTTGTGGTTTTGTGTATTTTTCATTTCATGTCGCTCTACTGAAGCTGCCATGACACTCAAATTTCTCGCCCAAGGGATTAATAAAGTACCTATCTATATTGTTTTCACATTATTACTTAAAGCTCAAAGCTATAAAAAAGCCCAAACAATGATTTTGGAACTCCACAGATTTGAAGGGAAAGTTAGCAGCGTGGCATACAAAGTCAGTTAGCATGCACTGTTGGTATTGACCATTTGCAGACATGCAACTACATGACATCATTCAGTTTTGCGGCTGGTGGAAGTACTGCTATTGTCAAAAGACTAGAACGCATTTTAGCTGATAATTTATGTGGAGATGCATTTTTGAGCCTCTAAAGTAATGGAGGGTATAATTAATACAGAACAAAAATGTCACTGAAGCTGTCAGGTGAGTCTGGTCGCCTTAAGAAGATTCACTAAAATGGCCGCTGCACAGCCATCAGACAGCGAGTGGATCATCTGTTTACTGGGAGGCTCAAAAGGGGAAAAACAACCACTGCCCAGCAGGATAACTTGAAGGTCTTTCAGGGATTATGACCACCGTTTGTTTTTGATACATAGGGATACACGTCTGCTGATGGAGACTGAGAGGGTTTGAATCAAAAATGCTAGAAACCTCAATGGGAACTGGAGGACATGAGAGCATCCAGGTTACCTGTTGATGCAGGTGAATACATTTTGGGATTATGTTGTCAAATTCCGTGAAACTCCAGGATGACTTCATAAGAACACTTCAGGATGTTTCAGGATCAGAGGATACCAGTGCCTCATGTGTGTAAATCTGCCGTCTGTGGCTCAAGTCATGCAGATCCTTCTTGCTGTAATGAACATTGATACTTGTACGGCCCTAAATCAAAGTTTTTTAAACTTGTTTACTGCTTAAAGTATTGAGTCTAGAGTTCTTGGATAAAAGGACTTAGGTCTTATGCTGGATTATATGACAGGCAAAACATAACTGATGCTGGATAAATTTGTTTTTGAGCTCTTTCTATGCATGTAATGCTTCTAATTTCCTTTTAATTGTTTGTACAACATTATAAAATGTTTGTCTGCAGGTATAAATTATCTAGGAAACCTCGTCTCTATAGTTTTACATTCTGCATTTGCCCTCTGACAAAAAGTCAGCAACAAAACTTCACACTTTAAAATTACACAAAGCTAAATTACCCCAGCTGTCAACTTTCAGAACTTAATCACAATTTTCATGAAGCAAAATGAGAAGTGGAAAAAATCAGAAACAGTGTGCTACATACAAAAACTCTATAACGTGTTTTGAGCAGCAGACCTGAGGAAGAAGTTCAGGCTGGTTTCTCTCCAGCCGCTGCAGAGCCTCCAGGAGGAACGGAGTCTCTCTGAATGCCAGGAAGCCGGCTATATATGGAGCAGTCAGCGTCACCATCTGACTGTCTTCATACAGCAGCTGGAGGAAGAAAGGAGAGAGAAATACTGTCTTATATCAACTATTTTTTTATTTTATTACATATCAAACCGGCAGAGTGATTATGACTCCAGAGATCAAACAAACCTATGTTGAAGCTTTTTTTATTAATAGTTGTTTGTTGATGGTTTCTTCCGAAATATGTTTTTTCAGGGTAAGATAGACATTTATTGAAATCCAAAATACATCTTAGCATCTGGTTATTCTGTCTCATGTTGTCCAATTCAAACATGTTCTTTGTCCTTCATAGGGCACGTTGGCACCTTATCACCTCACAGATAAGGTCCGTTCTAGTCGTCATTTTTGGTTGAGAAGGTTGCTAAATAAAAAAACCCAGGAGTATTTGAGTGTCCACCTTATTGCAGCCTGAATCTGAAACTGTGAGAGACCCCACACCGATAGACACAAGATGACAGATCTGTTTTTTTCAGTGTGTGGTGTTCAATGACATGAATACTGTCCAAATCATACCACATACTAACAGGCTCTTTTGCTAAGAATCAAAGTTGCTGCTCTCCCTTAAAAACAACCACTCAACAGATACCATGTAATGACAAAGAATTCACACGATAAGAAAACAATAAAATAATCTAAAAAAATTTATAAAATAAATAAAATAAAATAATGGAAAAGTGCTTAAACATCTCTTTGGGTCTTACTAAAGTGCACCTTGTGCCCTTGACATTCAGTGTACCAATTGCTGCGGGTACAAAACTCCTTCTGTACCTTTTTGCCCGACTCTTGGGACCACAAAACGACAGCCTGATAGAAGAAGCTGGAACTCTCCATGCAAAGGATGTGAGCAGTGTTTGAGGATAGAGCTGGCTTTACGCTGCAGCTGTGAGGCATAGATGGCTGTCATAGTGAGTTCAGGCTCCCCAGTTAACCTCCAGCCCATTTCACTATTTGCTGCAATGCATTTTTGTCCTGTAGTGACAGATTACCAAACCAGGACACCAGGGCAAAGGATAATAAAGACTCAATAAAAGCTCAACAAAGAAGGGTCAGCATGGTTTTGTCAATATTATAACGGGACAGTTTTCAAAGATAAAACAAACGCTGATGTCACTTCGTACAAACTGCTTCAAAATTCTTGTTAAAAGTCAGTTTGGCATCAATGACAGTCCTGAGCTATCTGTAGCTCTCCACGCTTTCTACAGATTGACACTTGATGACTGTGGTGTCATGTTTCAGAGTCTTTGTCCTAAAATCAATAATCTTGTCCTTCGTTTTGGATGTGTTAAGCACCAAGAAGGAAAGGTTGCACTAACTGTTAAAATCCTTCAAAACTGGATTTGAGAGATCTTTTTCTTTTCTTTTTTTGCTGATCCTTGGTTAACAATTACAAATAGTCTCAGGTATATTAGTTTTATTATGGATAAGCCTGCTGACAGTAGAAGTTACAGATAGTGCCTTGTAGTAAAAAATGAGAGGATGATGTCATGTTGGGTTGCATTAGGTTGTAAGTCGAATCTTGACAAGATCTCATGGGGTTAGTTCACTGGTCACCCAGTTGTTTACTTGTAAATGGTTACTTGGCATGTTTCATTTGTGCAGAGAGAGAAAAAAATCATATAATTGCTTAAAAATAATCAGGAAGGAAGAGACATTCAGAAACTAGAGGAAAACACCAAAAGGATACCTCCAGGAAAACTGTAGTTCAGCGCAATACAAAGACGTTAAGACAGATATGCTCGCTAAATGGCAGGAAAAAACAGGAATATGAATTGTTAAATCCATTGTTTGGACTGAGTTCCTGCACTTGTGTGAGTTCAAATGTCAGTGTGTGGAGTTCATGAGCAGTTTTGAAGTTGACAGACCAAAGCTGGAGTACTAAACAGGTTTAGTCACCCTTAAAGCTTCTGTAATACCCTCTGTGGCCCAAAGCAGACAAACTACACCTCTTTAAAAACACACTCATCTGATAGTAGAAGTTGGGTATCTTTAACATTTGGCTAATGGAGTTCACAGCTTCTTGTAATGACAAGATAGTCCTCTGTAGACCCCCTAAGGGGACCTTCAAGCCTTGCAGCCGCACATGTAGTCTGTCGACCTTTTTCTTCATTTTTCCCCCACAGATGAAACGGAGGGGAAAGATAATCACATCCCATCAATATTTTTTCAGCTAGTTATGTAGTCTGCTTCAGCACTCAATCCTACCATACTTTGTTGATGAAAAAGTACAATAGTGCACAGATCCTTTGAAGATGGTGTACAGACCACATTGTAAAAAGCAACACGATGTAACCTCACATTTTCTATTATTTCAAGTTACTTGAGACCTTTTCTCTAAACCACTTATAGCGCTGAATAAAAAAGAAAATACTGCCACTCAAATACTAAGTGCTTTGTACATCTAGAAATTCAACTAATCTGACAAACCAGATTTCAAAGCTTAATTAAAACTAAACTAAAACTCAGTAAAGCAAAAGTCAAACAATACAAAGAATGTGAAGTAATAATTAGACCAAACCTTTAGAAACATAGTTCCCCTTTCAGCTTACCCCTGACTTCTCCTGTATTTTACAGCTCTGGATTTTGACACATTTATTTGTGGTCTTGAGTGAAGCAGACTGGATTCAGGGCTGCCTGCTTTGAATGAAAGGGTCCAATCACTGGCAAACACAACCTGAGTGAAATAAAGACTAAACCCCATCTGGCCCTGAGAGAAACAGCTGTTACTTCATGCTGATTTGGGCACAGACTCAATCCAAGACAAGCTTCTCTGCTCTGGCTACCTGCTGGTTTTAAATTGACTTGTAAATGTAATGATTTTTTATTTAGTCTATTATAAACTCAAAAGCTGCTGTGCAAATCCCATGTTGCATACATGCATACCAATGGGGGTAAGAACTTACCAATACGTCTCTGTATCATCGTATTTAATGGTGCAATGCTGTATTTATTTTTACAGCATTACTGTGATATTTCATCATTAAGTGAATTATAGACATTTGGGACATTTATTTTGTATTTAAGTGCAGCCTACATGAACTAGTTGGCAGCAGAGGTTCTGTCACAGTTCCTGTCTCTCACTCCCCTTCTGTCACTGCTGCTGTGTTTTTCCACTCACCCTCCCTCTGCTCCACTCTACCTGCCAGCCACGCCCACCTCATCAGCTCAACTCCGCTCACCTGTCTACACAGCTGCAGCTCATTACAATCAAATCCTGTATATAAGCCTCACCAGAACTCTCACTCACTGCCAGATTGTTCTTCAGCGTTATGCGAGACTTTCCAGCGTTCATTCCCTGCCTGATCTCCTGGTGCCGACTTTGCCTGTCCCTGACCAGCTCTTCTCGTCTGCCTCCCGGTAAACTCACCTGCCTTCTGTCCCCAACCTCGTGCTCTGCCTCAGCGTTTCTGGTATCTGCCTGCTCGTCTGGTTACGACTCCTCCGCCTGGCCTCGTTTATCCTTCTGCCTGCTCCCCAACGGTGACTGCCGCCTTCGCTGACTGATCTTCGGCTTCCGACCCTGCTTCCTGTTCCTGACGACGAGTTTCAGTCTGCTCCCCAACGGTACTGCCGCCTTCGCTGACTGATCTTCGGCTTACGACCCCGCTTCCTGTTCCTGACAACGAGTTTCTGTCTGCGGCTCCTGATCTGTGGTGGTCGTCTGGTCATCGACAGGTTACGTCACTTCCTGCTTCAAAAGATCGGGTGAGTCAGAGCCCGCTTCGCCTTTAAGACTCTGTGTGGCGGAAAGTGTGTGTGGCTGCGGTGTGGCCGAGAGGACAACGTCACCGGCTCCTGTTCCTGAGATCGCGGGTTCGATCCCCGCTCCCGACTCTACCTCTCCTGTTCCTGACCACAAGCTTCTGTCTGTGTATCCTGATCAGTAGTGCCGCCTGAAGTAGGCTGCTTCTCGTCAGAGCCCCAGAGACTGTGTCAGGCCTTGAGCCTGAAGAACGAACTGTATCCTGTGTATACTCTGCCTACTGCATACCTTGTTTGCTGTGGTGAAATTAAAGGTCATTACAAACTGTTCCTGAGCGCCTGAGTACTGCATTTGGGTCCTAAACACAATCGTTTCAGTACAATCTGGCCAGAAATGGACCCAGCAGACACCGCTACACCTCATTCTCGCCTAGCTTGGGTGGAGGGAATGCTCCAGCAGCATGAGGCTCAGTTAGCCTCCAACGCAGCAGAGGCCCATCAGTCAGCGACCGCTCTGGAACGAGCGCTAACCTCGCTAGCCGCCCAGGTACAACAGATGGCGGTCTCCATGACTCAGCACACCGCTCCTGCCACGGCGCCAGCCCCTCCTCCTCCGACCCCGGGGCCGTCATCTAGCACTGCATTTGAGCCCCGGGTGGGGGCGCCGGAGCGCTACGCCGGGGATCCAGAGGGTTGCAACCCTTTCCTGACAAACTGTTCAATTTTGTTTGCCCTACAACCCCATACCTTCGCCACTGAGGGAGCTAGAGTCGCCTTCGCCATCAACCACCTCACTGGTAGGGCACGTCTGTGGGGAACGGCTGAGTGGGAGAGAGGCACACCAGCCTGCGCCTCTTTCCAGGCATTCTCTGAGGAGCTTCGCAAGGTGTTCGGACCCGTTTCCCAGGGTCCTGATGCTTCAGGGGGACTCATGAGTCAGAGGCAGGGGGATCGAACAGTCTCTGACTACGCCATAGACTTCAGAACCCGGGCTCTTCTCAGTGACTGGAATGCTGCCGCCCAATGTGACGCCTTCCTCAACGGACTAGCTCCTTATGTGAAGGATGAGCTGGTCTCGTTCGACCTCCCCAGCTCCTTGGACGGACTCATTCAGCTGACCACGAGGCTAGACAGGCGGATTCAAGCGAGGAGGAGGGAACAACGACGCGAGGGAGGTGTGCACCGACTTCCTGTCCGTAAACGTGGGTTCCCAGCCACTCCTGTCCTCCCTTCTGAACCCATGCATGGGGGGGCGGAGCCCATGCAGGTGGGGCGGACCAGCCTAACACCGGAGGAGCGAGAGCGACAACGCCAGGGAAATCTCTGTCTTTACTGTGGCCAGGTCGGCCATTTTGTCTCCCGGTGTCCAGTAAAAGGGGAGGGCTCAGCAGTAAGAGGGGGCATTCTGCTGAGCCAGTTCCAGAACTCTGCCCCCAACCCAAGACCTCTGTTTCACGTCCAACTCCTGTTGGAGGGGGGGTCTCATACCCTCGCCACCTTCATCGACTCAGGGGCAGATGTCAACCTGATAGACGAGGAACTGGTCCGTCAGCTGGACATCGGTCGTAGTCCTCTCCCTCGCCCCATGCCGGCCAGCGCTCTGGATGGTCATCTCCTAGGGACCGTCACTCATCAAACCACCCCCATCTCGATGCTCCTGTCCGGCACACACCATGAAACCGTCCGGTTTCATATCCTGAGATCCCCCAACCTTCCCTTGATCCTCGGCTACCCTTGGCTCCGTCGTCATAACCCCCATATAGACTGGTCCACGGGGTCCATCTTGGGGTGGAGCCCCTCCTGTCAACAGATCTGCCTCAGGCCGGCAGTGGCCCCTACACCGTCTGCCAGCTCCTGTTCCACTTCTGACCTCTCCATGGTGCCTCCTGACTACCACGATTTCCGGGAGGTGTTCAGCAAGGCTAAGGCCACCTCTCTGCCCCCTCATCGGCCCTACGACTGCGCCATCGACCTCCTTCCTGGCTCTGTTCCCCCCAAGGGTCGCCTCTACTCCCTGTCCGCACCTGAAAGGGAGGCCATGGAGACCTACATCCGCGACGCCTTGGCCGCCGGAATCATCCGACCCTCCTCGTCCCCTGCGGGGGCAGGGTTCTTCTTCGTCGACAAGAAGGACGGCTCCCTGAGACCCTGCATCGACTACAGAGGGCTGAATGACATCACGGTAAAGAACCGCTATCCTCTCCCACTCATCGCTTCAGCTTTCGAGCTGCTCCAAGGGGCCACCATCTACACCAAGCTGGACCTTCGCAACGCCTATCATCTGGTTCGGATCCGCGAGGGCGATGAGTGGAAGACAGCCTTCAACACCCCCACTGGCCACTACGAATACCTGGTGATGCCTTTTGGGCTCACCAACGCCCCAGCCGTGTTCCAGGCCCTAATCAATGACGTTTTACGAGACATGCTCAACAAGTTCGTGTTCGTCTACCTAGATGATATCCTGATCTTCTCCCGGTCCAAGCAAGAGCACGTTCACCACGTCCAGACGGTGCTGCAACGCCTGTTAGAGAACTCTCTGTTTGTCAAGGCCGAGAAATGCGAGTTCCACGCCTCCTCTGTCTCTTTCCTGGGGTACATCATTGGCCGGGACCGCATGGAGATGGACCCTGCTAAGGTATCAGCCGTCACTTCCTGGCCCGTCCCGGAATCTCGCAAGCAGTTGCAACGCTTCCTGGGGTTCGCTAATTTCTATAGGAGGTTCATCCGGGGCTACAGCACGGTGGCAGCACCTCTCACCGCCCTCACCTCCTCCAAAGTCTTGTTCCGATGGACACCGGCTGCTGAGGAGGCGTTTCAGCACCTGAAGGGGCGATTCAGCTCAGCCCCCATTCTCCTAATCCCCGACCCCGAGAGACAGTTCGTAGTGGAGGTTGACGCTTCTGACGTGGGGGTGGGGGCCGTCCTCTCTCAGCGTTCTGCCAAGGACCAGAAACTACACCCCTGCGCCTTCTTCTCCAGGCGTCTGTCTCCGGCGGAGATGAATTACGACATCGGGAACCGGGAACTGTTGGCGGTGAAGCTGGCGCTGGAGGAGTGGCGCCACTGGTTGGAGGGAACCAAAACCCCCTTCCTCGTCTGGACCGATCACAAGAATCTGGAGTACATCCGCTCGGCCAAAAGACTGAACTCTCGTCAGGCCAGGTGGGCTCTGTTCTTCGCCAGATTCAGCTTCACCCTCTCCTATCGGCCAGGCTCCCGCAACGTAAAACCTGACGCCCTATCCCGACAGTTCATGGTCGGGGAGGAGGGTCCCTCCAGTCCAGATAACATCCTCCCCGCTTCCTGTCTTATAGCCGCTCTCACCTGGGAGGTGGAGGAGCGGGTTAGAGCGGCGTTGGAGGACCAGCCGGGGCCCAGCTCCTGCCCCCAAGACCGTCTTTTCGTTCCTCAGGAGTTGAGGTCAGAGGTTCTGCAGTGGGCCCACAGCTCTCGACTCACCTGCCACCCTGGAATTCTACGTACTAAAGAGGTTCTGCAACGACGGTTCTGGTGGGCCACCCTGGATGAGGACACCAGGGACTTTGTGAACGCCTGCCCAGTCTGCAACCTAAACAAGGCTCCACGGCAGGCCCCTGCTGGCCACCTGCAACCCCTGCCTGTGCCTCATCGTCCATGGTCTCACATCTCTTTGGACTTTGTTACTGGGCTGCCACTGTCTGGAGTCAACACCACCATTCTGACAGTAGTGGACCGCTTTAGCAAGATGGCTCATTTCGTGCCCCTGTCCAAGCTCCCATCGGCTAAAGAGACTGCTGAGCTGGTTCTACAACATGTGTTCCGGCTCCACGGCCTCCCGTCCGACGTGGTCTCCGATCGAGGCCCCCAGTTCACCTCGGCCTTCTGGAGGGAATTCTGCCGCCTCCTGGGAGCCTCCACCAGCCTGTCTTCTGGATTTCATCCTCAGTCCAATGGTCAGTCCGAGAGGATAAATCAAGAGATGGAGACGGCGCTCCGCTGCATGGCCTCCAAGCACCCTGCCTCCTGGTCCACACAACTGCTGTGGGTGGAATATGCCCACAACACCCTCATCAGCTCCGCCACTGGACTTTCCCCTTTCCAGTGTGCTTATGGCTTCCAGCCTCCCCTGTTTCCTGCCCAAGAGAAGGAAACCGTCTGCCCATCAGTGGAGGCCTTCATCCGCCGCTGCCGCCGGACCTGGACACAGGCCAGGTCTGCACTTCTACGAGCCGCAGATCGCTATTCGACAGCCGCCAACCGTCGCCGCTCCCAGGCCCCCCCTTACCAAGTGGGACAGAAGGTGTGGCTGTCAACCCGGGATCTTCCTCTGAGGGTGGAATCGAGGAAGTTGGCCCCCAAGTTCATCGGTCCATTCCCCATCGAGAGGGTTGTAAACCCAGTGGCGGTTCGGCTCAAGCTGCCCCGCACCATGCGGATTCATCCCACCTTCCATGTCTCCAGGGTCAAGCCATTCCGAGAGAGTCCCTTGCAGCCTGCCTCCCAGCCGCCTCCACCTCCTCGCATCATTGACGGGGCCCCTGCTTACACGGTGCACCGCCTGCTACGCACTCGTCGTCGTGGGAGGGGCCTGCAATACCTCGTCGACTGGGAGGGGTACGGTCCGGAAGAGCGGTCATGGGTTCCAGCCCGTCAGATCCTGGATGCGCGACTCATTGAGGCTTTTCATCGTTTACACCCTGACCAGCCCTCTAACACCGTCTCGGCACGAAGGGGCCCCATCACCGACCCTCAGTCTCCTCCTGCATCTGGGGCATCGGTATCTGAGGAGGATGACTTGGGCTCAGCCTCTGAGGGGGACAGTTCTCCCTCTGTGGAAGAGGGCGCTGGGACAGAAGCCTCCGAAGAATTCTAGCCCTCCTCCAGGCCCCCTCCACCCACCCGGCTCCTCTGTGGCTGTTTGGGACGTCAGGAGCCGTCCCTTGAGGGGGGGGTTCTGTCACAGTTCCTGTCTCTCACTCCCCTTCTGTCACTGCTGCTGTGTTTTTCCACTCACCCTCCCTCTGCTCCACTCTACCTGCCAGCCACGCCCACCTCATCAGCTCAACTCCGCTCACCTGTCTACACAGCTGCAGCTCATTACAATCAAATCCTGTATATAAGCCTCACCAGAACTCTCACTCACTGCCAGATTGTTCTTCAGCGTTATGCGAGACTTTCCAGCGTTCATTCCCTGCCTGATCTCCTGGTGCCGACTTTGCCTGTCCCTGACCAGCTCTTCTCGTCTGCCTCCCGGTAAACTCACCTGCCTTCTGTCCCCAACCTCGTGCTCTGCCTCAGCGTTTCTGGTATCTGCCTGCTCGTCTGGTTACGACTCCTCCGCCTGGCCTCGTTTATCCTTCTGCCTGCTCCCCAACGGTGCCTCCGCCTTCGCTGACTGATCTTCGGCTTCCGACCCTGCTTCCTGTTCCTGACGACGAGTTTCAGTCTGCTCCCCAACGGTACTGCCGCCTTCGCTGACTGATCTTCGGCTTACGACCCCGCTTCCTGTTCCTGACAACGAGTTTCTGTCTGCGGCTCCTGATCTGTGGTGGTCGTCTGGTCATCGACAGGTTACGTCACTTCCTGCTTCAAAAGATCGGGTGAGTCAGAGCCCGCTTCGCCTTTAAGACTCTGTGTGGCGGAAAGTGTGTGTGGCTGCGGTGTGGCCGAGAGGACAACGTCACCGGCTCCTGTTCCTGAGATCGCGGGTTCGATCCCCGCTCCCGACTCTACCTCTCCTGTTCCTGACCACAAGCTTCTGTCTGTGTATCCTGATCAGTAGTGCCGCCTGAAGTAGGCTGCTTCTCGTCAGAGCCCCAGAGACTGTGTCAGGCCTTGAGCCTGAAGAACGAACTGTATCCTGTGTATACTCTGCCTACTGCATACCTTGTTTGCTGTGGTGAAATTAAAGGTCATTACAAACTGTTCCTGAGCGCCTGAGTACTGCATTTGGGTCCTAAACACAATCGTTTCAGGTTCAGCTATTTGACGCTCTCTCTCTCTCTCTCTGTCACATTAATTGTAAGTATTTCTGTCACAGGGTCAGACAATTAAGTTTCTAAATGTTGCAGAGAAAAACTTAATATACATGACACATTTAAGATATGTATGTTATGTTATGATATGTTGCATATAATGCTTAACACATTTCTCAGACCACCACCCAATATAAGGTTTATACTGTATTAACAGCATTGGTTAATGCCAAGTTAATCTTTTATGTTCCTGTAATGTTAATACACCAGTATGTAGAAGCTCTTGAACTGAAATGATATGTTTAATGCTAAAATAAACCTATTATTGTTAACCATGATGTTTCACATTTACTGTTTCACAAAAAAACTGAAAAAATAGTAAAGCACATCATCATTCCTTGATAATAATGATTTAGATGATTTAGATGTTAAATTTTAGTTATTTGCATGTATTCATGAATATAAAAATCAGCTTTTGATTAATTTCTGACTTCTCAGAGAAGCCCAGTGGGCCACCTCAAGTTTGGATATAAAAAGATGAATTCAGGTTAAAATGAAAGAGTCCACATTAAAGCACTTCATGACGCTGGATGATCTCTAAGACAAATAGGGAAAGACATTAAGTGTTCTCACAGTGTGGTCAACTAAGCTTTGGAATCAAATGCCGAGACTGGTACCTACAAAATGTGCCAAGAAAGAGGCAGGAAATAAACGTTAACTGAAGCATTTTAAGTACTAGAGACAGAGAGAAGACCACTGCTAGATCTAGATCAGAATCTGAGAAAGTCTCCAGAATGACCATAAGCAGACAGCTGATGGAACAGGGTTTAAAGGAAAGAACAGATGCTAAGAAGCCTTTACTGAGTAAAACAAACATCCAAAAACACCTTAGATTTACCAGGGAGCACCAAAACTGGACTGTTGATGACTGGAAGAAATAAATCCAAGTCTGAACTCTTGGCTCAGCATAGTCGTGTTTATGTCCACAGAAAAGCTAGAAAATGTTTGAGGCCAGATTCATCGCACACACAGTGAAACAGGGTGGAGATTCTGTTGTGGTATGGGGGTTTCATTTGTGGAAACAGCGTGAAAAATTACTGACAATCAAGGGGATCATGAACAAGAATGTCTACCACAAAAATGTCTACCACATTTTAGTGCATCATGAAATTCCATTTGAACTAAATCTGATTGGTTGTGGGTTTATCAACCGACAAAACAATGACCCAAAGCAAAGTTTAAAGCTGTGCAAAGACTTTTTGACCGGGAAAAAGAATCTGGAGCACCGAATCTGATGGAGCGGCCAAGTCAAAGTCTGTGAACAAACTATTGGACAAAAAAGGGATTTGGTAGATTCAAAGATTGATCGCATACAAATTTCATTCAAAGCAAGTCTGTGGGAACAGCCAGAAACTATTTGGAAATCAATAACAAAAGAGATTGTCTAAAAGTTCACAAAAACAACGTCAGAAAGAATACAAGCTGTTATTAAGGCCAAAGGAGGCCACACAAAATAGTTGTGATGGCTGGAATAAGGCCTATTATTTGTTTCAGTTTGTTGTTTGCCAAATAAATAATAACATTGTTAGTTTTAAACAAGTTTTTGATTGATTGAATTTTTTTTTTTTTATTATTTTTTCTTGTTTTTTTTTTTTTTAAGACAGGTGGTCTAATAAATTTGTTAAGCACTGCATATATAAATATATATTTATGTGTGTGTGTGTGTTAGTCATGTGCTCCTGCATTAATGTTTAAAGAACCTCCTTTGCTCCAGTTAATGTTTATTTTACCTCTATTTGGGAATCATTTGAAGTGTTTTTCATATGTTTTGGTTATGTCACAAGCTCCCCGACCTCCATCCTTGAGTGGCTGACATATTTGCGATACACTTTTTCTTTCTCAAGATATCAAATTGATTGTACTTGAATTATTTAAAATGTTGTCCTTTTGGGATTGGACAACCATGTCTTGGTCTATATTTACCCCCGTCAAGACAATGTTAATGAAAACAAGGATGTTTCCATAAAAGTGTGATGAGTTGATGTTTGAAACGGGCCATTTGAACACAAACTGAGCAACATTGTTTAGTCTGTGTTACCCCACAGCAGTGGACACAATTTACATCAAGCTATCACGAGTGGACAGTCTCACGGATGGCCTTGGGTAAATGTGTTTGGAGTAAATTAAAGGCATGTGGGGAACACAATCACATTATCTGACAGCATATCTGGACAGCACTTCATTAGCATTATTGGCCCATGTATCAATAACATATAGAGCCAGATTTCATTAATTATAGTAGAATGTGCAATAAGACGATGCCAGCAGCCCACACTAATGCACAGATACAGATAAATATTAGTATGGGGGAATGCTTGTGAACAGCTGAATAAAGGATACAATTGAGACTACCAAGGTCACTTTAACGAGATTCAAGCTTGAGCTGAATGATATATTAAACTTCAGTTCTCCTGCAATAATACTGCCTCTTATGCCCTGTCTGAGCTTGACTTGAAAGTTTTATGGGATTGTTGAGACTGGTTACATATCTGACAGGGGCCAGAGGTTAAGTAATTAAAGAACAGTGGTACGAAAATAATAAAGACTCTTAAAAAGCTCTATTTTGGCATTTTACAGTAAATTCTTCATATTACTGTTACCATTATGACAATAATACCATATAATTAAAAGTTTGAATCACATTTAGTCTCTGATTTTTTAATACCATGATCAATCATATTTTATTCACATGTGAGTATTATTATTTGTATTTCCAACAAAATGTAAATAATTAAATGTGTGAAGCAAAATTAAGGCAATTAGATGTATTAGGGTTGGGTTAAAATATTGATTCATCAAAGCATTGCAATATCCCCCCACATTCAATATTGATTCAGCAAATCCTCTTATCGATTCACCTCCTGGACAGTAGGGGGCACTGTGCATGTGGTTCGCATTGTATGGGTGAGGCACAAAGAGGTAAAAGCACGGCCACTCTCCACCAATCCACTCAACTGGTGGAAGGAACATGAGGAGGAATACACCCTGTTGTCGTGCCAAGCTAAACGGTACCTCTGTATCCCAGGAACTGGTGTACCACCTGAGAGGATCTTCTCAACAGGTGGTAATGCTGTCACAGCCCAGAGAAGTGCTTTGAAGCCTGAACATGTAGACCAGCTGCTTTCCCTAAACAAATACACTGCCCGGCCAAAAAAAAAGTCGCCACCAAAAAACAGGGTCACACACTCTAATATTTCATCGAACTGCCTTTAGCTTTGATTACAGCACAAATTTGCTGTGGCATTGTTTCAATAAGCTTCTGTAATGTCACAAGATTTGTCACAGATCATAGCACTGCCCCCACAGGCTTGTACAGTAGGCACTAGGCATGATGGGTGCATCACTTCACCTGCCTCTCTTCTTACCCAGATGCTCCCTGTTCACTCTGGAACAGGGTAAATCTGAACTCATCAGACCACATGACCTTCTTCCAGTCCTCCAGAGTCCAATCTTTATGCTCCCTAGCAAACTGAAGCCTTTTTTTCCAGTAAGCCTTACTGTTTAGTGGTTTTCTTGAGGCTACACAGCTGTTCAGTCCCAATCCCTTGAGTTCCCCTCACATTGTGTGTGTGGAAATGCTCTTACTTTCAATATTAAATATACCCCTGAGTTCTACTGTTGTTTTTCTTCTATTTGATTTGGTCAAACGATTAAGTGATCACCATCATGCAGGATTTTTTTCGACCACATTTCTTTCTTGGAGACGATGCTTCCCCACTATCCTTCCAGTTTTTAATAATGCGTTGGACAGTTCTTAACCCAAGTTTAGTAGTTTCTGCAATCTCCTTAGATGTTTTTTTCTGCTTGATGCATGCCAATGATTTGACCCTTCTTAAACAGACTAACATCTTTTCCATGACCACAGGATGTGTCTTTCCACATGGTTGTTTAAGAAATGAGAAGCTACTATTGCATCAGCTGGGGTTAAATAAGTTGTTGCCAGCTGAAAGATAATCACACATGCAGTAATTATCCAACAGAAAGCTCGTACCTATTTGCTTAGTTAAATTCAGGTGGTGACTTTTTTTTTGGCCAGGCAGTGTATCTACATGTGCACACTTAGTATGTAGCCAGAAATGAAGGGACATGGTTCAGATGTGATATTGTTCAAAAAAGTGTTATGTGAGGTTTATCACAATTTCCATGAAGAAAGAAATATTATTTAAGTTTACGTGCACTTTACTTTTTCAGTTTATACAGAACTGTCAGGTTTTTTACTTTTGTACTGAATGTGCACAAATGAGTTATTATTGTGCAAAAAAAAAATTTAGATCCTTTATTGCTCAAGATTTGAGGTGACATTTCACATATGTTCACATGGGCATGAAAAGAAACATTTTAAAATTGTCAACAGGTACTGTAATGTTTGGTACATTTCTGCTTCTTATGAATCAACATCAAAGAATTAAAATCAATATTGAATCAAATTGCAACCTACAGAATCAAAATCAAATCAAATTGTGAGGTTCCTAACAATGATGATGCCAATCACCAAACACTGATCAGTAATATCAGCCAAGACTGACGGCGATACCTATAACAACCATTTTGCGATAGTTTAAGAGGGAGTCTTTGTTCAACAGTGAGGTACAAAAAGCTCTTTCGAAGCAATTCAACAGGTAACATACAGCAAAGACAACTAAAATACACAATGTGAGGATCCATTAACTACATGTCATAATTAATGTGGAAAAATATTGAAAGACTAAAATTCGGTCCAATCGCCGAATATTACAAATAGCACCAGTGCAGGCTGGTGTTTTGGTGGTCTAATGGTGTGGGGGAGATTTCCTTTGCACCATCTGGGCCCCATTGTACCAAATATGAAATGTTTGTTTTATCATTCTTACCAAACAATCTTTTCTTATTCATCTCGATCTATTTATTTATTTATTTTAATTGTATTTTTCTATTCTATTATTGCTCATATTTGTTTTATTTTTCACTTTTATCTCCAGTGGTTTCTCATTTTGAACTCATGATGGCATTTCCACAGTTCCTCCCTCACGCACACACAGTTCTGATAAATCAAAGTCTTTGATTTTTTTTTTGTTTTTGCTTGATTTGGGTTTGTTTGTTCTTATTATTGTTATTTAAGTTTGCTTTGCACATACTTTCTCCTATTTGTTCTCTGTTTATGTAAAGCCCTTTGTGCTACATATGCTGTATGAAAAGTGCTATACCAATAAAGTTTGATTGATTGACTGATTGATTGAGTGAGTGACTGAGTGAGTGGGTGACGGGGTGAGCGATAAGATGCTGTGACACACATTAACAAGGCCTGTTAAGATAGATATGAATATGGTGTGCCTTGAGCTTTTGGCTTAATCTTTTGGATGTGGTGGAATCAAAGTTTGCATCATGAATGTGCAGCCAACGAATCTGCAGCAACTGTGATACCATCATGTCAAAGATAACAACCCTGTATTAGCAAGGTATACCTAATTAAGTGGCCAGTGAATATGAGTCTGCTCCCCCTTGTTTCTATATAAGCTGTTTTATTCATGGAAAAACTATGTTCTTCTGTTATGTAAGTGATGGTGCAGTAATACACCAGAATTTTATTAATCCAGTTGTTGTTCCAGCCTGACACCACCAGAGGTCGACAAAGCACAGAGTCCTTAGTTCATGTGGAAAAATGTGTAGGTGTAGATGTGTGTGTGTGTGTGTGTGTGTGTGCGTGTGTTGGGGGGGGGCAGTTTACCTCCAATTCAGGGTAGCTGAGCACCACCAGCTGAGCACAGGCGTTGACGTCGTCCCCTTTGATGAAAGAGAGGTCCACTCCTCCGACACGCTCCAGGCCGGAGAAGTCTGGACTCCTCTGCCAGTCCTCAGTGTCCTCCTCCACCACCAGCTGTCTGAGACGAGCCTGCTCACTGCACACATAAAACCAGGGGTGGAAAGTAACTGATTACATTCACTCACATTACACATCACATTAAAGTCTGTTCTTTTACTTCAGCAGTATGAGTGGGATATATTGTAACTGTAATATTGTAATATTTCATAAAGCACCTGAGTACTAAGTAAATACTAAACCATAATGACAGCTAGACTTTTCACCCAGCCATAAATCAGCCAAAAGAGTCTATGAACCAGATGGATGGTTACTGTGGCCGTGCTTCAAACAAAATTAATGCAGTAAAAGTTCATATCAAATAACTTTGTTTTTGTGGGTGTCTCTTCAGCTGTGCAGACTGATCTTCACTGCAAGTCCAGTTCAGATCAACAGAATTAATTTTTACTTCCAGCTGTTGTTCAAAACTTTACAGCAAGTTCAAAAAGAAAAGGTCAAAAGATGGACACAACACTCTCTTGTTTTGGTGCTATTGAGCAGAGCAGATTGATGACTCCATAGTACATCCAACATTTGCTATTACATGTAATTTTATTTCATGAAGGTGTTTATTTAAAGAGCCCATACATTCCCTTTTAGTATGTTTAATATGTCTCCTCCGCATAAGAGAGTACATCTATGCACAAGACTAAGGTCTGTAGCATGGACATTCCTCCCTCTGCCCCTCTTTACAGTGCCAGTAGCTGCCTGAAACAGTCAATTTCCCTGGCACCCCAGGATATTCAATTTCGATTCAATTCAATTCAATTTTATTTGTATAGCACATTTCATACAAGTTTAAGCTCAATGTGCTTCACAGAAGATAAAAACAGACACAGAAAAGAAAAAAATTCAAACAAAAAAACAATACAAATATTACACAAAACTACAATAATAATAATAATAATAATAGACCTACAAGAGTGATGTCCTAACAGTTTAAACCATTAGCTCAGTGCAGAGAACAGACTGTAGGATGAATGCAGAGTCACTGACAACATGGCACCATGCAGCACCCAACTGAACAATTACCACAAAGTAGACCAGTCAATCAATCAGACAGAGAGAAAACAGAGGTGGATCAGGGGTGCTCCGGGTTTGAAAACATGGTTTTGTTGAAACATCGTGGATTGTGAACATACTCTTGCAGCAATTAAACCTGAACATGTGAACCAGAGGCAAGGCAGCACTTGGGCTCTGTACTTTTACTTGCACTTTTTCTACAGGGAGTACTTCCCTGTAGAAAAACAAACACTCAAGACCAACAGAGCCATCACAGTAAAAAAGCAATGTGATGACACTCAAAGCACTGACAGACTTGATACAGCTCTGACCACTGCTTTGTCCTCTATGGTCTTAATGATCTTAACTGAATTAAAGACATCAACATTTTTAAGCCGTTTTCACATATGCCACCCTTAAATCTCAGAGAAAATGAGGACATATTTTCAAATTTGAAGCTACAGTGTAACTCTCATTGTTAATGTAAAGATCAATAAGGTTCTTTTCATATTTGAACACTGCAAGATCTGCAACAACATTGTAGTTTAATTAGAAGAGGGCATTAGTTAGTTATTCAAGTTTGGTTTTTGATGATAATTTGATCTTTTCATCATCATGAAAACAAGAGAACCCATAATTAATGTAGAGTATATCACTTATACTTAACAAAAAATACTTCTCTTATGTTTTTTGTCTTATAACATTACTTGATATATTATTTAACTAATTGGTCTTGACGTATAGCTTGTTTTCAAAGTACATAGACCGTCTTAGTGTTTACCATGCTGGACCTTGTGGATAGACTGACATTGTAACATCAGTCTAATCAAAGTAAATGTGTTTAATAATTGTGGTTTCAATAAAAATAAAATAAAATGTGTTTTGGGGTACCAGTAGCCTACTGGTTCTGTCTGAATGCCCAAAGTAGTTGGGGCATTAGTAGTTAACTTTTTCTGAGTTTGTTTATAGCCCTCTCAACTACAAAAAAGGCAAGAACAGCCCCAAAGACCTCAATAATAATGATAATACTAACAATAATCATACTAATAATACTAAGGACAATTGTTTTACAGTGGTAGCTTTGGTAGTAAATGATAAAGTGGTTATTATTTATTACAGATGATAATTAAAGAACACTATTTATTATTGTAAAACTTTTTAGTTATCTGTTTGACTATAAATGATGAATCAGTCACATAAATATCATACATATATCTTACATTTTGTTTTATTTGCTATACAACTGTGTCCAAATTCTTGAGCTGAACCATGAGTATGCTTTATGTTTTTAACAGAGTAATTACTAAAAATCTGAAAACAAAATTAAATGTTCATTTGGACTAATAAATCATATATACCTGTTAATTGCACTGAAATTATTTTATTTTGATTTGAGACCGGAAATTTTGAATCACTACTTGTAGGTGGTGGTAAGAGAAGAGTATAGTTTTATCAGGGATGACCACTGACTTTATGAAGAGGGGATGACACGACCTCTGACCCGCATTACGCAACACTGAACCATGACGTCATCACTGTCCGGGTCATTACAAACCCATAAATCGATACATGCATCAGTCCAGACCTGCAGACAGGGTTCACACACCACAATGACGACTGTAACATCCTTTAACACATACAGTGACGTTTATTCACCAGCATCCTTCCACTGTTCTGAGTATGAGGACATGTAACTCTACTGTTGACAGAACTTCAATATCAACGTAGTCTTTCTAAATTAGGAGCAGCTTCAGCGCAAACACGACAGAATATCACTCTGACCTTTCCCACTGCTTCACCAGCTCTTCGGCAGGAGCAGCGGACATCTCCGACGGTCTGCTGGAGAGTAAAATACCGTAAATAAAGTCTACTACAGGAATGTAGTGAGACAGTCCCGTTGACTGAGCGCCCGTGCGAGCGTGCGCCTGTTTTGCTTCCGCATTCTGACGTCACCGTGTGGGCGTGTCGTGAAAATACTTGACGCGGTCACTTCTGACATCTAGCGGCTAAAAGGTGAATCACACAGGTGAAGGGCAAACGTTTCTGACCCGACTCTTAAAATGACTACATCTTAATCTTTAAATTATATACTATATTGTATTATCACCATGTGATCATACAGTAACATGTTTTGTTTAGCCTTACCGTTTTCTTGTTCACTATACATGTATGTAAATACCATGTATGTATTTATTGGGTCCCATTATTCACATGCTTAGCTTATATCAATATAAAGTAAAATATAGTAAAATGAGATGAGATGACATAAAATAAAACAATATTATAATGGGCAATTTATTTGAGAAATGTATTTCCTTTTTTTAAAAAATGGGACGTAATGTATTAATGGGCATTTACATGAAAATACAAGGGATTGTAGCCAAGTGGCTGATTTCCATCCCCGTCCCATTGGCAGGTTGGTAACACATAAAACAAAATCAAACATCAATAATAAGAATAAAACCCACAGAGCATATTAGAAAACAAGCAACATACAGAAACCATAGACAACATAAATGACATGTAGTCCAAACTATAATGGGCTGGGAGCTGGGGGACCATGGGAATTAAACACAATGAATTATGAAGTGCTGGAGTAATTAAAGTGCCATAGTGCTAAAGTTCAGAGTGCTAACTGCTTGGGAGCTCAGGTCCTTGATGTATTGTACATTGCCCATTATTGCACAGAAATAAAAAGTGCGTGTTGCATTGCACATTCCCCTACTGCCCAAGCTTATAAAGGGCCATTTTGAATACAATATTGCACAATGACCATTGCACATGGTTGCACATACAGATGTGCGAGTGGACATTGCACTAAAAAAGCATATACAGATGTCTTATGTTAGCACTAATTCACAAAAATGTGTTGTATTTCACTGCATCATGTTATATTATATCACAAAATCTAACATTATGTAAGATTTTATAGTATGAAATTAAATCAAATTCAAAATCAAAATTTTGTATTAGGTCATATTATCTGTCCATCCTTTCCTTTTCCGAGTGGCAGGGGGGCTGGAGCCTGTCCTTAGCATTGCATGAGAGGCAGGGTAAATCTTTGACTGGTCACTGTGCAATCACAGGGCTGAGATATAGGCATAGACAACCATTCATTCACACATTTTCAACTAAGGGCAAGTTAGAGTCAACAATTAACCTACTGAGTATGTTTATAGTCTGTGGAAGAAATATGGGTTACACATATAAAACCCAGAGAACATGCAAACTCCACACAGAAAGGCCCCTTAATCTATCCTTATATTATATAGTATATTATAGTATATTATATCAAATTTTATCATATAAATACAGTAATTGTCATATTTCAGGTGAGATTTTTATTTGTATTATATCACTATCCATCCATCCATTATCCATACCGCTTATCCCTTTTGGAGTGGAGGGGGGCTGTAGACTATCCCAGCTGACAGGCAGGGAACAGCCTGAACTAGCCTCCAGTCACCAGCCACCAGGGCCACATAGAGACACAGACTACCATTCGCATTCACACCTAAGGGCGATTTAGAGTCATCTATTAACTAACAAGCATGTTTTTGATCTGTGGGAAGAAGCTGGATTGCAAGGAGAGCCCATCCAAACACAGGGAGAGCATACAAACTCCACACAGAAAGGCCCTAAGCAGCTCAGGGTTTGAACCAGCTACCTTCTTGCTGTGAGGAGTACGCACTCCCTGCTGCACCACCATGCTGACCTATTATATCATCAGTAAATTAAATTTACATCGATGAATTACTGCATGCACCGACAAGCTACAATGTTTCGACCACCTGCCACCCTGACAGGTCTGTGCAGCTCCATACACAACAAACAGTGATGCACTTTGTATTCTTACGCCCTTTATGAGAACCAGCATTCACTTCTCCAGTCATCTGAGCAAGAACCAGCTTTCGTTCTCCACATGCATCAATGAGCCTTGGATGCCCATGACCCTGTTGCTGGGTCCCCACTGTTCCCTTCCTGCAGACCAATGCTCTGGCCCAGTTGTCTAGCCATCACACTTTGGCCCTTGTCAGACTTGTTTCAATCCTTACACTGACCCATTTTTCCTTCTAACAGGACAAAATGTTCACTTGCTGCCTGATACATCCCACCCACTAAGGTGCCATGATGAAGAAAGACACTCTCTTCACCTGTCAGTAGTCATAATGTTACGCCTGATCAGTATATATCTCTCACACAATATCATTCAGTGGAGGTTACAGCACAGTTTCCTACCTATTTGTATACATATGTTTTAAACTATACTAACCTATCCTGCTCATATTTTTGAGTCATGTACATGCTGTTTGATTGCTTTAAGGACTGCCAATGAAAATTTGATCTTTTTCCTTTATTCTGATATTTATCATGTTCTATTTTTACTGTATTTCTTTCAAATTAAAAGTAATATTTATTCTTTATATCTAGTTTAATGTTTTTTTTTATTTTGTCAAAACTGTTCCTAAATATGTTAAAACATTAAAAGCAATAATGTGTATTTACAATAAAATGAAAGTAGTTTCAGGGTCCTAAGTATTTGAGTATGATGATTTTTGGTCCATCAGAAAACTTTTGTCGCATCACATGCATTCTATCTTCTTGAGCTCAACATTTGTGTAACCAGATATGCCATAAAGTTGCACTTCTATGAACACTGAGCTGTAACTATGATAAACTATAATGGGGTACCTCAGGGTTTTGTACTTAGTTCTCTGGATTTCTCTAATCAGATGTTTTTGCTGTATTGTCTGAAGTTGTAAAGTTGGTTTCTGCCGGGACACCAGAGACCCTCACCAAAATGTGTCTGTATGTGCAGAAAATAACACAAGACATTTTCACAAGCCTAAACAACTTAATTTATTAATGGTGCAGATCTTCCTCTGTCTAAATTTTGAAGAGAGAGATTCTAAACTATTACCTTGTATATTAAAAATCTGAACACCAGTTAAGCACTCACAGTATTATGATGGCCTAAAGTCTGTTTATTTGATCTGTATTTAAGAAAAAGAGTAATACTGACATAATTCAGAAAAAGTACGTGAGCAATTATTCTTCTCACTGTAAAGAGGAAATTTAGGACATTGAACCAGTAAACACACACCCACATAGACTTTATAATTATTAACAAGCCATTTGAAATAAATTGGCAGGGAGGAACATGTACAATGACAGAATACTATTTTCTGCACGCAATTTTAGATTAACATAAAAACTACTGAAAGTTCAACATATTTAAAGCCACTTTGAATTCATAGCAAGTTAAATATTTAGTTAATTTTATTAAACAGATAAAAAAACATTTAAACACATTCAAATGAGAATGACACAAGTCTTCATTTTCTCATAATTCAAGTTTAATGTTTTCAAAAAAATGTAAAGGCGCCATAGTCTTATTAATCCAAACATGTATGTAGTTTTTACACAAGTCCTCACATCAAGGGAAAGAGAAGATATGCAATGATTTCTGCAAAGGAGAAAAGAAAAGACAAATGTGTTGAACACTCGAGACCAACAGTTATAGCCCTCATCTGTCAGTGAGATCTGGATAGAAAATGTACACAACCACAAGAGCTAATGTCAGAGAGGTGGGAGGCAGAAATACAGGAGTCTTCTGGTGTTTGTAACACTTTACGATAGCTTATGACACAAGAGAAAGTGATCTGAGCACACTTCTTTTCTCCCATGGCTTCAATCAAGGTCCACACTGATTCCTATGATATACACAATAAGAAGTGTTTGAGAGTAAAAACAGAGAAACTGGAGTGTAGAAATGACATGAAATAAACGAGAGAAATACGAACAAAAGAAGCTGATAGTTGATTCATCATCAGTCGAATACAGAAGAATTATCAAGGTCAAGCATGAGAGAAAAAAAACAACATCAAATTATAACCATCATTATTAAAATATAAATAATTTATATCATCATTATTACAGTTACATTACTTCGGATACATACACTATTGCTTTTTAATCACTGTAAGAAATGTTGGCCGCGTTGTTTTGCTAGAATTCTGCAGATAAAGTTTACTTAATTAAACTGAAAAGACCAAAGAGGAGGCTTTTTCATTATTATTTTGGGCTTCAAGAAAAAAATCCAAACATGAGAATAAAAAATGTCTGAGAATTCTGAAATTCAGTTTTGAGAAAAAAAGCTAAAATGTTGAAAATACATCAGCCTAAAAATGTTTAAACTGAATTTAGATACACTGCCAAGAGTTACATCAACCTCTGAAATCCCTCGTACAGATTTGTCAAACATTTCTTTAATGTCGGCTTTTGTCACACAGAAATGATCTCTCTCCTATCTTGTGAAAGTATCCACCAGGTCTTTCATGATAATTTTGACGAAAAGACAGGAAATTTAAAGGTGAAACTGTCTGTTCAGGACAAAAGACCATATAAAATTGAAAGAATTTGATATTTTGAAAATGTTCTCTTCATTCTTCTATACGATGACATTTCAGCTTATTCTCCGACATGAGACTTTTTTGAGTTTTTGACTATTTCTATACAATAATAATCATTATAATTAAAATTTCCACTTATTTCTCACAATTTGACTATTTTTCTTAACATTCTGATATTTTTTCCAAAATGTACTGGTAGATCAACATTTTTCTCGTTTCCACAAATTTTCTCAGACTTTGAATTTTTCAATAATGCAAAATGAAAAAACTTCCTCCTCTATATTTTTCTTTCTCCTGCTTGAGCCTTAACCTCCACTGTAGTCTAACCAATAAAAATGTAACAAAATCTGAATGAATGTGCAGTTCACAGAAAATACATCTTGTGGTTCTTGACATGCTTCAGAGTGATGGACAGAGCAGTAATGCAGCACACTCGCTGACATGTGGGAGGGAGTGTTCACACACATTTTTACAGGCTCATCTTTAACCCACAGTCTCCAACATCCAATCTTTTATACCAACACACACACTTAATAGCCCACGACATGAGGAGGTCCATTATCTCAGTAAAGCATTTCATGTTATTGCAGTTATGACAGACATTAGTAACACAGAGTGGACCCTTGACCTTTCAGGAGTATTTAAAAAGCAGTTTTATGTACCAAAAACAAGCATGATTCTGAAGAAAGCCTCTATCTTATTATCTACTTATTTATTTTGCAGTCAGCCCCACTCTGTAACCAAAGTCACAGCACACATAGCTAAGATTTCTGCCCTTCACAGGGTCAAATTTTCAAAGCCATCATCTGAATTCAGAACACTCATGCACGTGTGTTGTGTTTAGAAATGTTTGCTTGGTTCACAGTTTGTCATCCATTATAGAGTGCTGCAGGGATGACATTAACAAAAACACCTTTTCATGGGTTCTTGGATTATCACTGAAAATAAGCTCATCTTATCAAAAACCCACTGAGAAATCCCAAACACCACCTTGAGTTTTAGGACTCATAACAGCAGCACTCTACAGCGATGACCCTGAATGAGCGAGTATTTGTCTAAGTGATGCTTACAAAGGCTAAAATGGTATTCATTGACACATGACTCTTAAAATGGCTATATCGTAATCTTTAAATTATACATCTGTAAACCCAATCACCACGTGATCATGCAGTAACACACCACACTGCTTCACCTCATCAAGTACTTAACTCCAAAAGAAACAGTAACAAACTCCAACCAACACTAACACATGTACAGTATCAATATGTTGTCTACTGGTGCCCTGTCCAATGAGAAACAACACAAAGTAACATTCATCTCTAATTCACACAACTCTAGTTCACTCTGAAAAGTAGAGAATGATGGCAGTCCTGCTCATTTACATCCCAACCCTCCATGTCCAAGCACTTCAAAAGTTGGGGAGCACGAGCCAATCAGTAGCACATTCACAAATCAGTGACAAGGCATTTCTGTAACGACTTGAGTTCCCATAACTGTGCAGACAGTTGGCAGAAAGCTGGCTAACTGTGGTCCATACATGGAAACTAAACATGTCCAGGAGAGAATCTGGCAAGTTATTTTTGTTTCTCTCCTGACAGATTGGAGACCAAGACAAGAAGTGAAAAAGTTGTTGCCACAGATTTAAGCAGTTCACGGTAAAAGCACAGGGATGGAGAAGTGGCTTATGGCACGGCACTGGCATATGCCAGAAATTCAGTGGCATGTGCTGTGGTCATTGTCATTTTATGTTTATATTCATATAGCATTATTATTGATATTTTATCTTAGACAAGATTTAAGGTATTCAGTTAATGTGGGTCATGTATTTGGTATGATTGCTGATGTTTATTTACACATACATAACTTGTAAGTCAATGATTAACTAGTTATTCCACTGAGGAAGTTGTTCCCAGATTCAGAGTGCTTCTCAACAGCGCTCAATGTTGCCAAGTTAGGTTGTTATTAACCCTTATTTGTGGTAATGTCCCCCATAAAACATTGAAACAGTAAAGGAATCATGTCCTGACATGAGCAGCAGCTTTACACTTAGAAATTGTTCCCTTGACAAAGACAAGTTTGATCACCTTCTCCCCCGACATCCTTGCTAACTGGGCTGGTATCATAAGTACCACCTCATCTTGACTCTGATTGGCCAGTGAGGGAAATGGGGGATGTGCTCCAAAGTTGAACTCTTTTCAACTGAGAGAACGGGGGATGTAGCAACAAAATGAAGCAGATGCTGACGCTGAATTTCCACTAAGAACACAGGGATCTGTAACTGGGATGCATTGGTATTTCCAGATTGCTTCAAGAGGAAATTATTTGTATCGGCAGATGTGAACATTTCCGCAGATATCAACAGGCTATAGTAAACCTGTAGATATCAGAACTAAGTGTGTGGAGTTTTTGCAAACCTATTATAAAACCAGGAAACTTAATTCTGATTAGAAGAATACGATCCTTGAAAACAAGGCTGTTTTTTGTCAGCAGGCTGTTAGATCTTTGTTTGTAGCTCTTAAAAGGGCAGATGGAGCTTGAAATTACTGCTATTGTGAAAGACATAGGTGTACTTCAACAAAAAAAGCACCAGTTTAGCTTAAAGCCAGTTTGGAATTACCAGTATATCAGATATTTCCAGAAAAGAACATGATATTAAGCGTCCCTATGGTTTTGTGTTGAGAATTAGCCAGACCTGCATTAAAGCCAACCTGGTAAAATGAGTTTTTGGGAAGAAAAAAAACATGTTTAATTGAGAAAAGACTGGAAAATTTGTTCTGGATTTAAATCTTTGTTTCCTTAAGTGCCTCATTTGTGCAATTGTATGCCCATTCTTAGAGTTCTAATGGCATTAACATCAGTATGACCCTCATGTCCATCAGCAGTAAATGTGACTAAACAACTGCACCAAAAACATGTCAGAAGAAAATCATGTCTAAACTAAAACATATTGTATGAATACTAACTTGGTGTGCCATCAGCCACAGCACATGCCATTGAATTTATGCCACAGGTCACTGGTGACTGCCATAGGACAGCTCTTTCCTTGTGCCACATACCATTTTGGTTTTGCTGTCACTTATTTTACTGGCTCAGTTTGTCTGTTGTTCTGTCTGTTTGTGCACAAATTACAACTACAAGTTCATCTGCAATCAGCACCCATGATCCTCCACACACATCTTTATGATAAATAGAAATATTTCACACAATAAAAAGTCAAACTCGTATTATTGCTTATAGCGGATGACTCCGCTTAGAGTCTGACCCAAGTCAAAATGTCATGATATGATAAAGCCCTCATGAGATGTACGGGTGGGGTTTGCAAAATGAGACAACAAAAAGAAAGACAGGATTATCAGCTGCAGGAACAAGTCTGAGTGTTATCATACACAGTCTACATTGTCTTTATTTTGGAAGCTCCACCCGCTCCATAGCTTCATGCTGTCTGATGAAGGTGATACTCTACATAAATCTACTTAAGAGTTAACCCCACCCACACACTTGACCTATAAACAATTTATAAACCCCTCAGCTTTATGGCAAACACTGTAATTTTTTGCATGTCTTCAAACATTATTTGTATGTAACAGCACATCCAGTTATTCATCAACGCACATAAATGAGGTATGCGTCGTCTCAGTACTGTAAATATGGGTGAAGATTTAATGCATATATGTAACAGCGCCTCCAGTGTCTCTATCGGGTCCTCTCAGGGTGACAATATTGCTTCGTTCTCCTTCCAGTGCTTCAGAGGCACTGCGATTCATCTCATCTTTCAACTTCCCGCCCTGTGCAGGACACGAAGCAAGCAAACATTCTGCTAATGTTTTTATTCAAACTGCTGCCCAGCTGAGATGCCAGGCACAAAAAATATATGACCTTTGTGCAAAATTCAGCCCTTTAGACTGTACATACAGTCTCATAGTTTTAGATTTTTTGCCTCAGATTTATTCTTTGTCTTCTGTTTGTGCAAGCATGCTTCAGTTCCTTAAAGACTGGCTGTGCATAAGGAACAGAGTCCAAAGATGATGATGAGGAAGGGGGGGTCCGAGAGATGGTTTCGGTGTTGACTGAAAGGGCTGTTGAAGGAGAGGGGTCAGGTTGAAGGGGCTGGAGTCCTCAGCTTCCTGTTTCTACCTGGAGATCATGGAGCTGGACTGGGATTGGCTGGAGGTGGTGGTGGCAGCGCTGAGCTGGGAGAAGCCGCTGTGGCTCGACTCCAGGCTGGTCATGGAACCCCTAAAGCCAGACACAGATCCAGAAAACACGTGAGCAAACACTGATGTGACGCACTGCAGCTGCTATCAAACGTTTGAACCATATCACTCCAGAGCAACCACATCCTTCCGGTGACTAACTGAATGCATTCTGCGTGCACAACCCGTGCTCATGATGCAGAACCATGCAGCCAGATCAATCCTGCAGCCAAGAGGTTAATTCACTCTGTGCAGCACACTACACTCAGACCCTGTCACAGTCTGCAAAACCATTACTGTTTGGCAGGGTTACTAAACACCTTTCAAAATAAAATTTAAGAGTTTTTAAGACCTTTAGAAGACCCAGACCATGTAAACTAACAGAACTATTTTTTGTTATCTGCTGTTTTATTTGATATAGTAATTTAACTTAAGGCAACACACCAGTGTGCTAATTTTAAATTAAATAATACATCCAGTCATATTGTTCTTAAAAGAGTGTGAGAGGTAGTCATTAAAGAGAATGCATTTGCATGTCAACAGAGAACTTTTATAGCTAACAGTTAAAGGGTTAGTCAGGTTTTTCTTTTTTTAAGTGGGGCTGCTAGAGGCTCATGGCACAAGTAAATATGAGTGCCAATAAAGAAACTAGTGAACTTTGAACAACACACCACAGAAAGATTCTTTACAGTGTTTCAATTTGCCTCAATAAAGCCCACGTTTGCCCCTGTAAAGAATCTTACTGTAGCATGTTGTCAAGCCGACGTAATGTTTTGAGTACTATTAACCTGTAAGTGGGTTAGTATTGAGGCTTTTGGTGGCACGATGCACTGCTATGTACCGGCTACCGTCCGCCCCCTGATATCTCCCCCCAGGAACAAAGCTCATTAGTTCCTTTATTGGCAATCATATTCACTAATGTCATGGGCCTCTATTTCCATCATCTTTGTTTTAGAGCCCAGGTCATACATTATTAAAGTGCTTTTATTTAGTCTTTATTATCATTCTACAACAGCTGAATCTGGAAATGGGCCATTTTCAGATTTTGCAATGCAACATTATTCTGCTGTTTGAAGAGGCTGGTTGATGTTTTTAAACCACCTGTCTTGTTCATAGGCAGGTGAAAATGATCATTTCAAACCCTGCAGCCAGCTGGAAAATGTCTAAATATACCTGAATAATGACATTAAAACAAACTACCTATTCGTAAAAAAAAATAAAATAAAATAAAATATACATATATATATATATATATATATATATATATATATATATATATATATATATATATATATATATATATATATGGAAAAACAATAATTATGATGCAAATAGCCATTAAAATTGAACATTTCAGACAGATTATAGCATTTTATTGTCAGTGTTCAAACTGTAAACAATCTCGTCACAAAGTATCATGCTTTGAATGTTTGTAGTTTTTGAATCCACTACCACATTCACTTCATTGATATAAAATAATATTGTTTTACCCTTTAACTTGTTGGAAAATATACTGATGTGTTTTGGACACTTTTTATCTATTGTTCAGCTGAAAACTGGCTCTTAGTAACATTTAAATCGCAATGCTAGGCTGTGATATATTAGTAATGTAGTAAGATTTTTATATCACCCCTAAAAAAAAAAAATCACATTTGATTTAAGCTTACAGCTGAGTCAATGAAAAAAAAGATTTAAAACTAGTTTGATAAATTTGTAAAGCAAAAAAATATATATATTTTTTTGAACTAAGTTCTACAGAGCTCAAGCTCAGCAGAGGGCACTGACAAAATTAAGTTCAATACAAAATATTGAACTTGATTTATTATGACACTCGATGATTATTGATCTTTTTAGTGTCAACAGTTTTTTTTTTTTTTATCATGGCAGGCTTGGCACCTAAACTGTTTATTTGCAAACAGAGCTGCAGTTAAAGGTCACTGCATTTAAGGTAATTTGAGCACTTATAAAATTTAGTTTTATTAATAGATTTTTAGTACACCACATTTCCAACATTATCTGAAATAAAAAAAAAGACAAACTCATAAATGTCATATTGTAAAATAATGGTATTGTTGTGTTTTGAATCATCATTAGGGGAGTGTTTAATTCTGCTGAGCAGGCACATTGAGGGTTAGGCAAAAAGGGGTTTCTTAAGTTCTGTACCCCAGTTTAGTGTTTAGCTGAAGTCATTATATTCCAAACTCTTACATGGTTGTAAATACGTTATATGTTATATGTGCACCACAAATTCTCAAATCTGTGCAAGTGTATTTGTTTAATCTTAAATCAATAATATCTTACTGCACCTATTGTAATCCACATTCAGCTGCCATGTCCAGATAAACATATCAACTCCATATGTAAAATTTCACTTGTTTCATTGGCAGATGTTTTTTTGTTAACTTTTAAAAAGCAATTAGTGCCTAATTTTCTGCTTTTCTTACGTTGATATAACACATTTACACTTAACTTTAAAAGTGAATGTAGATTAAAATAAGGTAAACAGATATTTTGGACAGACAGTAATCCCACTTGTTAAGATTTGAGTTTTTACAGTGCAATGATCTCAGATCTGTTGAAATGAATCAGCCTATGAACTGAAGTAAATTAAGGTTACGTAAGTTGGTGGTACAAATGGATGACAGAAAACAACATATAAAAATGCCAGAAGAAATCTTAGTATGGATATGAGTGCACATGTTGTTTCATGTTGTAATTGTGTTCATCTTAAACAGTAGGTGAGAGCTAATGTGCTCAAGTTAAACGCATTTCTTAACATTGTTAATCATGCAGGCAGGGTGACTGAAGCCGGCGAGTGGACTGTTATACTGAAGGCTCAGTGCACAGACTCTTTCCACAGCTTCCTGTTAGCACATTCTTCAGAAAAGCCATTAACAAGAACAGATGCAAACAAGCATCTCTTCACTGCATTAGAAGCGTGACTGTCATGGAGAGGGCTGTTCAAAAAAGCAGAAATGACGATGAGCTAGCGCTAACAAAAAAGGGGCAAAAACTGAGCCACTTACAAACTCTGCACATCATAGCAAGCCGTTCTTCACAGGAGGAAGACAGAGCAGGAGGAGAAGATAGGGGGGGTTGTGAGCAATAGAACAGGAGCCAATTTGACAGAAAAAACTAAATTAAAGGAGACTTTGAGGGAGGGAAGCATCCTTACAACAATACTCTGGGTCTTAACAATTCATAATGCACTCAAGGCTTTCTATAGTGGCATATAGCAATACAACAGACCTAGTTTTAAGTATCATACTGTATGTGGGGCTATTGTGTGGGCTGTAGAGGAGGGAAACTGAGAAAAGCAGGAGTGAAAAATGAGCAGTCATGTAGGAGTAATGCATTAAATTAAAACTACACAGATATCATGATAAAACACCTTACAACAGCAAAATATGGACATGTATACATATTTCACAATGACAATACTGCACCATATGTTTTGTGTTTATAACACATACACTGAAGAGTTACTTACCTAAAATCCTCAGAGCCCAACACCTCAGTGTAGTACATGACTTTACATTTGTGCGAAGAGACCTGCAGGGTGGCCAGAACGTCATCCACTCGGGGCAGGTTGGTGGCCGAGCAAGCTGGCATGTTGTGAAACTTCCACTGAAGGATGTAAAAACCTGGCCATCTGGTAATGTGAGAGCCCTGGGGAGAGGACAAATATACAGCATATGTAACATCAAAAGAAAAACAAGAAAATATGAATTAAACAAACATTCTTTTCTTGCATCCTGATCACTTGAACAGCAAATTTGAGCTTTTTCTGCCCCATGTTATGATCATGATTAGTCTTAACCCTTTGATTGGCACTGTGACCGCACGATTGACTTTTTTTGTCGCCATATTGCTGTATTTAAAACTCTGTAAACCTATCTTTGGCTTTTTATCCTCACTATTCACTTTGAATAGTGTATGTAACACTACTTATATTCACTGTGTAGTGCTACTACACATAAATATCATTGTCTAAAAACTGTAGGAAACAAAAAAAACAGAAGCAACTCTGTGCTGCACAGCTTCTCAGAAAACTCAGAGTAAGAGAAAGGTAAAAGGTTATTTTAACAAATTCTGCTCTCTGTGATGTCTTTATACGGAAAAAAAAAAATCAATTTTTAAATAAATTAAAGAAATCCATCCATGCCCAGGATAACCCTGAACAGAGAAGTCAGCCCGAGAGTTGATCTACATATCTGCTTCCTGATCGGTTGATCTGAAAAATAAAACCTAAAATGTTGCTAAATGAAGAGGCAGAAACACAATCTTACCAAACTATAATAACACATAATAACAAATATTTTTTTGCAAATATATTTGTTTATGTGGAAGTCAAAGGGTTAATGCCCTCTTCTTACTGTATTCTATCATCTACGAATGCAGTAATGACTATCTTTGCTCTTGTAAAACTGTAAAATATAATACCCTAAGTGTAAAAGTGCTGAATTTAACAAGCATACCTGTTTCATAATCCAAAACTCTCCTTAATCAGAAAAGTCAAGTTCTTTAACCTCACCTGCACGCTCTCGCCCTCCTTGCAGGTGAGCGGGGACTCCACCATGCTGTAATCCTGCCCCAGTGTCCAGGACTTGTCAATAAGCTGCACATTGTTGCCCCCTGGGGATGTGATGCCGTGGGCTCCGAGGGGGTCTTTACGTGGAAGCTGAGGAGCCCGTTTGGAGTGATAGATGTTGAAAACCACATCTCCTTTGCATATGTCAAAGTCCCACGTGATGACAGAGGAGGCGTCGATGATCTCAATCAACAGCTAAATGTGGAGGAGAGAAGAGGGAGAGACATGAGTTCAAAAATAGTCTTATTAAGTCCTTTTCAAGCCTCATCTTTTCACACAGATTCATACAGATTCATTACCACATATACAAGCCTGCATAGTTCATATTATGATTTATTTTTTAACAATATAGGTGCAACATCTGAGTCCAAAGCTAATTTCAAACTTTGGCATTTGGTAGACTGATAGGAACAGCACAGTTTGGCAATAATTTGATAAAAATATGGATATTAAGTTTTAAATAGTCTGTTCCAGATTATACTCACATATAACCAGTTTATCAAAGCAGTGAAGGACCACATTCAGCACAATATTAAGGGAAGCAGCGCCAAAGGCCACTAGCGTTAAACCTGCCAAAACCGACATTATCCACACTCCCCTCTGCAAACCAACATCACATCTTTTACCCAACGACCCTGTGATCCTCTGAGAAACACCATCCTATTTTGGCCATTATCTGACTGATTCAATTTTGCGTTTACCCTATTTGAAATGATCCAAATGGGAACATTCGTAACCCAACCCATGCACTCTTATGTAAACAGGAAGTACATTTAAAGTTTGTTGAAAACCTTTTTTCATGACAAAAAGGAAAATAATGAACAGCAGAGGGGTTCAAAAAACTGATTCACATTAGAATCCAATCGTTCATCAAGGACTCAGAATTCAAAACATACATGAATCAATTTTAAACATGTATTTTAAAACATATTTCTTTCATGTAAAGTCATTTTTCACCAGTGTCCAAACACAGCAAATTGTGTATTTTTGTTATTTTTTCTGATCAGCTTCTCTCTCCTCTCTGTGAAAACTGAACACAGGATGTTGTTCCCGGTGTGTTAGCCGAGTTTTCCAAGTTTTCACATTTAAATACTTGAAAGTTTTTTTTGGTCTGTTTTAAGTTGCCCATGGCGTTTCTTTATCAACGTAATCAACTGATACTGACACTTAAATTACATGAGCTGTGAATCTTGAACATGTTTTATTGTGCTTTTTTGTGTCAGCATATATTACAAAGCCTCGCATTAAACTGCAGGCAGAAGAAAATCCCAGTAAAAACACTTTTTTTCTAACATTCAGTGAATTGATTGCATAGTGTGAATACATTTTGAATTTATTCTGAATTGAAAAGTGATTCTGAATCAAATTTTGACCCACAGAATCAGAATTTAATTTAATCATGACCCACTGGAAGATTTGCACCTCTAACAACTGGTTAAACATACTAATTTGATAGTAGGTACTTTCATAAAATGTATGTCTACTATAATATGCTGTAGGACACTTATTATCCATGATATTTTATTTGTGTAGAGAAGAAATGTGAGTGCCTTTCCAGCAATGTAAATTAGTTATATGAGCTCTGTTGAGAGCTGTCACAACTTTCACCATAAACAGAAAATAACAGACAATGGTATCAATTAAGACTTATTTGCTAAGAAATATCTATAAGGAAATTGATTTTGACAAATAATAACCAACTGATAAATTACTCTACTACATGTATACAAGTACTGCCTTAAAGGCATGATTCTTTTTTGATCTGATTTATTTTGAATTCAGGTATTGATAGTGCAAGTGTATTGATTAGGCAGTAGTTGGTTTTCCAGACATACGCAATCCAATCACCAATAATCTTACTGTGACTACTGATATCTTGATTAAAGCACTGTCATTTAATTTGGTTCTCCTGTTAATATGATTGAGCTCAACAATAACTCATGACTTCTCGTGATCTTCGATGTGTTAAAAATGAGAAAAATACATTTATATACACATGGTTAATAGACTTAATTTACAAAAAGCTTATTTTTATTGAAAGTAAAGACTAAATATAAAAACTTGAAAGGACTACAACTAATGTTGGATTTTTGTCAACTGAAACAACAACAACAACAAACAAAAAAGCTTAGGAGAGCAAAAATGACTAAAATGTGACTCAAAACTAGTATGAATCTTTTTTTCATGAGACAATGACGTAAAATAAAGCAGCAGTCGAATTAATATTGCCTTGACAGCTCATGGTTTCTCAAAATCAATTCATAGACAAGCAGAAACTAAATGTTAGTAATTTAAATCAGTACCAGAGACCAACACGTGACAGGAAAACATTCATATTTGTTTCAAAGCTTGTGAATTCATTAACGTGAACCAAAACCACGGCCCCCTTGAAACGATATGATGATGCAACAGGATTAACATCATGTCATCACAGACAGATTCTGTTTCAGCTATACCACATCGTTCCTACTCGTGAGTTCAAAAACAGCACAGAGGTCACTTATTACATCCAACCACCAGATGGCAGAATGTTCACTAAAACTACCTGAGACGTCTTGACGCTCTCCGCTGCTGTGCCCTACATATTTAAACTGCACACTGCACCCTCTCACTTTGAGGCTCTACGTCAAGTCTCACCTCATGTGGAGCTCCTTTGAAGACGCTTGCACTTTGATAGATGGTCTCAGTCCAAAGGCGAACATCTTCATTCTCCAGCTCCTCTGCTGTGCGATACATCGACTTGGGAACAAGGCCGCCTTCTGGTACTTCACACTGTTTAGAGACAAGTATGCATAGGAACAAAGACAAAGGATAAGAAGCAGGCCAAAAGACTAAGTTTTCATCCATGCAGACGATCCAATCAGACATCAAAGTGACGATGAGATAGGGTAAGTCTTGATTAGACACTCACCATGCACTCTCCACCGAGGAAGTCAGGGATTATCTCCTTGTCTATGTAGTCCACCAGCCCTCCGGGCCCCTGGTAATCATTGCCTGCATAGATGAGGAACTTCTTGCGGGTGTTTTCATCAATGAATGGACTCACCTGAAGACGTAGGCAAACAAAAATATGGGTCAGACACAAAAAAAGTGCTGAATAATGATAAATACCATTGCAAAAATGTATATATTAAAAGAAAAATCAACAGAATTAATGAGTTTGAATTAAGTAATTTGCTAAGATTTTATGTGTCAACATGGATATTTAGTTGAATGATATCAGCAAACAGACACAAAGACAAAATCATGTCCAAAATCAGAAGTTACAGACAGGTGTTGTATTGTGCTGTACTGGAAATGATTTAAGGAAACCACTGATTTAGACAAATAAGGTTGTTTAATGTTTTGTAAATCTCTGAAGCAACAGAATGCGACTGATGTTAGTAAAGGCAAAATTTACGGCCAGGGTCATGGCAATATTTTCTTTCTGATGCTCCAAAAAACAGATAATTAAATTTAGTGAAACCAATGCAGCCCTAGGGGCAACCCTATTTTACAGGATATATATTTTATTATGCACAGCTAAACTGATATTGTACAGGGCTGGGCAATGATTATCAAATCATTATAGAGCCATTAATTTATCACTCTTCAAAAAAGATCCAATGTGACTATCATATCAATCTATACTTAAATGTTTCTGTATCCTCAACCATACCTGATCATCATGCCTTAATAATGCCAGCAGTATGCTAGGCACTAGGCACCACACACACACACACACACACACACACACACACCCCACACACACCCCACACACACACACACACACCCCACACACACACACACAAAAGGAAGACATTTCTGGTGACACTAAAATGACTAAATGACATGAACTCTGAAAAAAATCAGGTTTTCTACTTGTCTAAAGTTTTTAAGGATGCAGGGTCCTTTTATTGAACACATCATGAGAACTAAAAGTCAGGCTGGTAGAGAATTATTTGGTAAAGCTCTGTCTGACACTTACTCTTCTGGGCTTGCTAGGCGCGCCCTAGGCCTCACACAAACCTGTACAGTATTGGATCTGGGGACTGATATTCCTTTCATCAATGAATATTTTGTACATCACTGCAATTAAGTACTAATTTCTAGACCTTTTCCAACAATTATGGAACTACTGATTGATTCCCACACCAATGGACATCTAAAACAATCAAGCAGTCATTAATTGTGTATTTGTCCCCTTGTCTTTACATCATTAGTCAGTCATGTTTTTTTGTTTGTCTGTGGTCTTTTTTTACCTACACCAGGGAGGTAATGAGTTTTTTTCTAAGTTTGTGAACAGGACGACTCAAAAAGTTAAGAATGGATTTTGATGTTAATGTTAATGTTAATCATGGCACAAATAAGAATCTATTAGTTTTTGGTGGTGATCTGAATCCAGATGAGGATCCCGAATTCTTTCGAGGATTTGTTAACATTGCGAGATAGGGCAGTTTTCCATTTTAAGTTCTCAACGGATATTCAAGACGTTTTCAGGAAATTTTAGTCATGGCACACTGAAGAAGAGGTTACACTATGGTGGGGATCCAAACCCTGGATATGGATCCAGGAATTTTTTTAGGATTTCTTTTAAGTGTGAGCTAGGGCAATTTTCCACTTTTTTAAAATAACTTACCTGACAATGTTGGAAATATTGGAGGATTTCTATTTTACTTAAAATTTTCGTAAAGATAAAAATGTTAAAAAATGTTCCTAAGATAAATTCATTTTAAAAAAAAATCAAGGCCAATTTATGTTGAGTTTGCCAACAAACCCAGATGTACATCCTAGTTGATTTGTTGCAGTACCTGAATGTTCTTGTAATAATTGTTAGTGATTTTTTTAGGGTTAATTCAGTTTAATTATGTCCCTAATATTGTCTATATGTTTTCAAGAGTGTAACATAGAACAATTCAGCTTTCAGATCTGTCCGCTCTCACAGTGAGAGCGCTGTGGCAGATTGAGCTGCGAGCTCTCACCAGTGTCCACAGGACAGGAAATACTCGGGGAGCTCTCAGGATAAGAAGCCTCCCAAGAGTCTCTGGGTAGTTGGCTTCCACGACCTCAATGATCCTCAGCAGCGCTTTGACTCCGGGTCTCCACAGGTGACGCATGTTCAGCCCCTCCAGATCCACCAGACACGTCCAGCAGCTACAGAGGAGGCAGTAGGAGGATTAGACTGTTGATAAACGCACGCTACAAACACACTCACACACAAACACGCAACAGCCTCTTTCTAACCACTTATCACCTGTCACCCTGGAGTGAGGCTTAAGTGGTGAAGGCAGTGCATGGCTAATTCTGGAGCCTCCCTCCTCCCTCACTGCCTGCTTCTACATCCTCCCTCTTCCCTCAATCTGCTCTGACTGAGAGCTGTGACGTCACAGCCATTCACAGTTCACATGTCCTCCTGCGTGGTTCTTACCCCCGCCACCTCCTCCAGCGAGACAGCTGACAGATGACAGATACCATCTCCGTTCTCTTTCTCTTTCACTTTCTTAATCGCCATCTGAATGAGGGCACTTAGATACAAGCATCATGCATTCTTTCCTTTGGAATCAGACATGCTGCTCTGTAGCCAGGCTACAACTACATCATTTCTTCCATCTGACTTTTAACACCAAAAAATGAGGACCATGATTTTTTTAAAGCAGGAATGCACAATGTGATGAGCATGATGTCATAAAGGCAGAGAACAACTTTAAAGTAGGTTGTTATCTACAGATAATAAAGTTTCAGTGAGAGTAGGGATGGAAATTGATGAGATGTTACTGATACCAATACCATCATCTTTTCTGCCTATTGATCCAATAGTTTATGGATTTCCTTATCAAGTCCTATGGATTTTCTGTGGAAAAAAGTCAGCCCACATAGGCATTAAGGGTCAACAAAGTCAAATATTTAACACTTAAGATATCTGATGCTGTACTGCACACATGAATGCTTCTGCAAGTTGCTGGTGTTTCAATCTTTTCTTGAAATCAGACAAACAAACACCATTTCACTTTGTTCTGCATATCTTGAAAAACAAGGACATCACATTCTTATCAGAGATAATCAGCATTAAAAATAAAAAAGAAGTCAAAGATGTGATCATAGCAGACTGAAGCCGTCAAAATTGTGGCTCAGTATTACACAAAATGATGCTAACTGTTCATCTGGCTCACGTTGTTAAGTTGGCAGGGGCTGCTGTCAACACAGCACCTTGCAGAAGCATTTGTGGGCACAGTGTTTAATCTTAGGTGCGTCATATAATTGATGTTTTGATCCTGAAAACCTGTGAGGGCCAAATTTGTTTCACACAGGACCAATAAAGGAATCTTTAAAGAATTGGATCACAGGGCAGAATCAATATTGGCACTGGTTTCAATAAAATCATATAAATTCCCAGCCCTATTTGCATATAATCAAATAAAATTAACTTTAGATTTTCTTTATTAAATAACTTTTTTTTTGAAAATATACATTTATCATTTATAGTAGGGTCAAATTTTGTCTTGCAGTATATCTATTAAAAAAAAAACAAATAGGCTGTCATGATTAGTGAAACAGGCCATTTTTTGTTGTGTTTAACAATAAAAAGTATGCACATACCAGATCAGTACTGGTAAAAACATCTTTATTAAAGCCAGTTAAAATGAATTTGAGTATGTTAGCAGACTGAATATGCACAAAAAATCTGCACAGCACAAAAAACGTCTATTCAGATTTATCACATTCAAGTCTTTGACTGAATAGTCGAAGACATTAAATAGCTGTTGCAAGTATATTAAGATTATGTAAAAAGTATCTTTAATCTAAACGTTATTAGTATTCTTTGTAAACTAAGACACAAGTTTTCTTCACCATTTTTTGAGAATAAAACAAACATTTTACTAAATAGAAAACATGATCACATGGGTGATAAAAAACATTGATGTTAAGCTCAAAACACCGGTTCTGAACTAGTCTACCAAAGGATCCGACTGCACCATCTAATGAGAAATCCCATGTTTTGGAGGAAAATGTTTTTTTCCCTCTCCTTTTATCTAAATTGAGGCCTCAAATATCATATAATATAACGTATTTCCTTGTAAGGGGTTTTCCCATAAAATGTTTGAATTAGTCTTGTCAGAACCAAAAGATTTACAATGTACTTTACATATGGGCATTTTTCAATGTATTTATTCTACTTAACCCTCTAATTCAGTTCATTGTTTCATCTTTGCAGGGATCTGTCCTGAGAGTATACCTGATAGGTCGACCGAACACCTTGGTGTTCTCTTCACAACGTCTCAGACCCTCCTCATTAATAGACAGCACCTAAAATGACAAAAAAATAAATTCATTAGTCAACACTGATCTTGCATTTCAAGTATTAGGTTCTCACACTGGAGCAGCTTTATTTTAGGGCAACATTATAAACAAGCAGGCTATTTATAAATGTACTGAGCAGTATAAATCCTGGGGTTAATGCACTTGTCAGGACATGCCAGAGTAAATAAATACACTAGACTGTAATCCAAGCAATCGCTTGACCTGTAAACGTATCAACCTTTCAACACGATAGCTTTCAGTGTGCCTCAACTCGTGTTACATACGTGTCTCAGAAGAGACTCCTCGCCAAGAGCACGGACGAGCCCTTTGGTGTCCATCTGGCCCAACCTCAGGATGTACAAAGGACGGCCATCTAAAGGAAGGAAAACAAATATTTACATAATCCATTATTCCATTTACATTCTACAAGGCTTCATGTTACACACAGGGGTTAGCATAGTTTGCTTTCTATTCATCTGCAGAAAACAATGAGTGTGTTTGCCATCAGGTTTTGTCTTTGTAGAACCCATTTGAAGAGGACAAACTTCACTAATGAGGAAACAGAAAAAGTCATTTAACCCTGATTTATTTTGTCAGTTGTTAGCCACTAGAGCCACAGTACTGAATTCACATCTGTAAAGTATTTGAGTTACTGAGTTGTGCTAACAAATTGTCTCATTTTTAATTCAGTTGCACAGCTCAAGACTCAGGGTCACTAAGAATGACGTGTCCTGTGAGTAACTTGAGTCTGTAAGAAACTGGAGACCCGCAGTCTTCCTCGTCCTCAAGAAGTAATTTTAGCCCTCTCATAAACTGCCTCCATAAATCATAAGTGGGTGTGTTTACACAGCCAACATATGATCATGTTTAAACATTCAATTGTTCTATGAAGCAATCATATGTGAACATCGCTTTGTTGTTTTTTTAATTACAAGGGAGCTTTTCATTCATAACTGAACCCTAACAATCTGTCATGTTGCCTGGGAGAAAATCAGGAGTTCAGTGTTGTGCTGGATCATAACTTAGACTTTAAAGGGGGGGGGGGGGGGGGTTGGGTTGTTTTAAGTGGGTTGTATGGGGTTCATGTCTATAGCAAATTATTTAGCCACAACAAAAGCAGCCAGCTCTGCCCTGTAGGGAGAGAACAAGATCAAAGCTAGGCTGTTCATTGCTGCAGTATGGGGAAAAAGCTTATTTAGTGAACTGGAAAAAAAACTGACAGAAATAACAGCATTGGGTTAACTGTGCATGGTGCTAGACACATTTATGATGCTTTACCTTTGGGCTTACAAGTGGAATATTAAGTGCTGTATCCACATACAGAACAGTGCACTATTAACCCAATGTTGTTTCTTTAGTTTGTTTTTACCTTACATTTAATCAATTACTCAGAGCTCTTGACCACAACAACAGCATTATTTGCCACCAAACATACATGCTAGTTCTCTCTTTACAACAACAGGGCTCATCCTCATTTCTGTGGCTAACATATTTACTAAGATTTACATTTTAGCTATTATCACTCTTCTGTGGTGGTTAAGTAGATCCAGCTGAGGTATAAAGATGCAATCATGTTGTTTCAAACCATTTTCGCCATCCAGATCAAAAGGTAAAAAAAATAAATAAATAAAAATCCTGGTTTTAATTTAATGCACATGCTGTTTACCTCTGTCATGGTGGTGCCAGCCTCCAGTGTAGTAGTCCTGCAGGACTTGTGGAGAGGTCCAGGTCTCCAGCAGGTAGTCCACCTGGTGTTGCTTCCTCCAGGTCAGTGACTGGCACAGAATCTCCCGCGCCTTGTCCATGTTGAAGTCTCTGGCACGCAAGAAACGCAGTATGTGCTCGTCCTTGGGGATCTGGATGATGAAGAGAGAATGATTGTTGTGCATGATTTAAAAGACAAAATAATGAGACCACCAAACCAGAGAGAAGCTTCGCAGAACACTGTAAACATTCTTACAGTAGCTGGTACATAAATCATTCCAACAAACTATTGTTCTGCATCCTTAAAGCATAATGATGGTAATAAAAGCCATGATTTAAACAGCTGCTACAACTGAGGCTCAATAAAGTCCTTCAAATTTTCACTGAGGTTTGACAAAAAGTTGAATTTCTTTTATGTTTTTGTTTCTTGTCCAAAAATGTATGTCTATCCTGTTTGGCTGTATTAAAAAAACCCCGCCAACCAGTGACCTGTTGCACCAGCTACGTGTAAATTCGACCTCGACTTAAATGGTTAAATCCACACTGATCCCTACACATAAACTGGTTTGGTTGTAAATCAAGTTGGGTGATTGATGGGCTGCACCATGTAAGGTGCATCTTCACTAGCTGAGCATAACATCCATGCTTTTAAAACAATGAAGCAAATTACATGTTTCCACCTCATTAAATCATTCAGTAAAAAGCATTTTCCAAATTCAATGTCTATTTCAGCTCTAGCTCTCGTGTTGACTGACAGCTAAAAGTAACCTGCATTAACTGCCAAACAATTCCCTGAAAGCTAAAAATATGTGAAAAACATGGCAAACCGTTATGACTGGGTGATAGCTGAAGCCTACAACCTTAATTTAACACCAGTGTTGTATAACAACAGTCTATCTCTATCTCTGCTGATGATATGTTAGTACAGTGGGGAACTTGCATTCACAGTGACACATAGGAAGAGTTAACCTGTGCAGAACCTTACCTTTCCCTTGTGTGTCTCCTGCAGCCATTTGCGAAGTCTGATCAGACAGCTTTCCTGCAGGGGGGTCAGGTCACCTAGGTAACGTTTGATATAATCTGCATCCAACTTATCTGCAATCATAAAAAGCATGAAAAACATTAGGCACAGTCTAAAAACATGGGTAGACAATGTATGCTTCCCATTAAAACTAAACAACATAACACCTTTAGTTACTTTTTCTACTATGACTCTTACACACAACACCAGAACTATTTGGATCAATTGTGTAGAAACACACCTTCAGGTGTACCAGCCAGGATCTCTGTTAGGCTGTCAGTCTGAAGCACGCTGCTGTCCTGCTTGGCGTCCACAAAGGCGCTGTCCTTGGCATCAGCAGGCAGCGGGATGGAGACTGATGGAGTGATGGCGAGTTTAGGTTGGACAGGTGGGCTGGTGGAGAGGCTGGTTGGTCTTTGGAGCGGGAGGGGTAGAGAGGAGGGAGTCCAGCGTGGCACATGGGTGATTCCTTCATCTTCTAACTCTTTCAGGTAAAACTCGATGATTTCTTTCCCCTGTGAAGAACAACATTGATAAGAGGAAATGTCAGAAATATGACAAAAAGTATCAGAGCTAGGGCTAGGCGATGTGGACCAAGATCAATCCATCAATCTATTATCTATACCTCTTATCCTTTTGAAGACATAGGAGCTATGTATGGCCTGGTCGCAAGCCAATCTCATGGCTGACACTTATAGACAGCTAACTATTCGCATACACATACTTATACTGAAGAGCAATTTAGACTCAGCATGTTTTGGCCATTAATCTGTTTTGATTGTCACAAAAAGGGCATTATTTCTTCTATTTCTCATTCATATACATATTCATTTAATCAACAAATCACAGCTTTTGTGGAATGTGTCATACCTCCGATGAGTCAAAGTGCCCCCTCACCAATATAAAAGTTTTCATCATTTCCTTGCTCTGTGAATGATTCACTTTTAAGGCTTCCCCGAAAAAGGTTTTGTTAAGTTAGGAGCCCTCTGACAGGATTTTTAGAGTGTTTGTGAATATGGGCCCTAATTTATTTGAATATTACTTACTGCAATGTTGATTAATGGAAATGGAGGATGACAATGAAAGGAATATATTCATCCTCTCCCACATTTACCAGAAATAGAGGCTGGTGACTCATCGTGTCCAGAGTAGAAGACCCCTGTCCACTCAAATAGATTATATAATCTTATTTATGCAAATACAGTCTGACTGAATCATGCTTCACAAACCTGTTGAAACCCTCCATCCTTCAAGTGTTTTTACAAAAACAATTTCAAAACAAAGGCACCTGTGTATGCACTTACTACATATAACAAAACACACACACACACCTTTTTGATACTGCTGGCATACTGCTTCATGGCAATCTTTTCCACCGTGCTCTCAAAGCCAAAGAAAGACTTGATGTCCAGGCTGGCTGTCTGCTCGAAACACGTCCAGTCCTCATTCTCAGGGTGAACCTGAAACAACAATCAAACATATACAGTGAATTATACAGTTAGTTTATTACTGCCAAAATAAGATGACCGGGTTACTATAGTTACCACACACCCAGCCTCACTCAATAATGACGCACACAGAGAGCAATTTTCACACTGTGCGCTGTGAGTGGGAGTGTGTGTGCCAGTCTGTTCATGTAAAATCAGCCAGCTATTTAAACATGGACTGATCAGAGCTTAATATGACAGCAAACAAGCAAAGAGCAACACACACAGCTCTGATGGGTGGTGTAAGGTTAACAGAGGTGATGTTTAATAAGAACAGACAGAAGTGTCTTTACTGAGATACGAGCTCTGTGGTGGGGGCTTCAGAGCAGTGGTGACCTGGAAAATATCAATCATAAGATATCTCCTCTCATGTGAATTCCAAAGGGGGTAACTTATCCAAGGATTATGAACATTATTATTTTTGACCATCACTTAAAGAAACAATGTTGAGCACTGGTCATTTTCAAAAGGTAGGTTATTTTTTTCTTTATTTACACCGATGTTCTCATGTCTTTTTAATGTTCCTAGGCTAGACTGTAAACAAGAAATATAAGATAAGGAGAACAAAGCTGTGCCTGTGAAAGGGTCATTAGACTCTCTTGATCAAATTGGTTTATTTTATCCTCAAAACAGGTCTGTACAAAGGCCTTAAGAACTCTTCAGTTATCACACATATAATAAACAGCAAACATCACAGTTGAAGTATTTATTTATCTATAACAAAATAAAGTTCTGATTTATTTAAGTGAAATTTACTTTTTACCAAAACCTAACAAGCACAGTTGCTATATATTTATCTAATAATAGGACATTAACACTCATTACTCTTCCACAGACAGACATGAGATATCGTGCCCATACATATGGACAGATACCTTTAAAAGCTTTCTGTAGTCATCATGTTGCTGACACTCATATTTAATCATTAAGTCCTTATTAAAGCTTAAAATAGATTTTGTAGCCATGGTCTTAATCAAGTACCATCTCCAGAGTTAGTATCAGAGGTGTAACATTGGTGAGAGGGGAAAACTGACTCAGCTGGGGATAGTAACACAGTAAGTCGGTCTGCCTTTGTGGGTGCCAAGCATAAACCTCTGTCTTGCTCTCCTCCAAAGCCGCATCCTGCTGAGAATTTACACAAAAACCACATCCTGCCAAATTAACATGAATGTCCTGAGATGTAACAATAATTAAGTTTCTTTGCTTTGCTTTTGCGTGAATCAACTGTGAAAAGGGCACTTGTTTAACTCTTTTAAAACTGGAGACACCATGCCTTGGCTCCCTCTGCTCCTCACTTAAAATCAAGTGAGAGCTGTTTATGAGCGAGGGGCAGAGTGCATGTTGTGCTGGAAGTGAAGGGAGAGTGTAGTTTATTTATAATAAATGACAAAACCTGCATTCACTACATGCAGCACAATAATCATTTCCTCTTGTATTTTGTTTGATTGCTGGAAACTATAACAGTTATTGAAAGTGAAACTTGATCAACCACCCCATAATGAAGGAGAATGAAGAGTTAGAATTTGTATCCATTTTAACATTGTCCTGATATCATTTTGCAAAATTAAAAGATTTGAAAATAGTAGCATATAAAATATTAAGCAGCAGCTTCTCGGTCTCAGCCTTCACTGACTGACACACTTATAAAGAAAACAACAAAGACAGCTACCAGTGCTGAATGTCAAACAGTTCTCTCACTTGCTGAAAGATCAATGGTCTTGGCTATTGTGGATTTATCTCATCTGTTCATATCTGTATGCCCTCAGAGATCAAACACAAGGCAAAGGTTTCCAAGATGAGCGCACCTATTCAGAGTACACAATCTTTAAATGTGGCAATATATTGATGATTTAACAATTCGTACTGGTACCATGCTGAAAGCTCCATCACTCTTGACTACTTAAATATGTGAGCTTAAGTTGGTCCATAAGCTCTGTCTAATTGAGCTGTCCACTCTGGTCACTGTTAGCGCAGCATGCCAAACCATGCAGTACGAACCTCTGTGCAGCCTCAGACCTAAAATTAGCACTCCAGTTGGTTGGAGGCTAATACAATGCGCTTGACCTCATTAACTCACAGGACATCCATTCATGTATATAAAGATCTAAAGTCAGAGTCAAGCGTGCAGCAAACTGAAGTGAGGCAAGCTGGAAGGGGAGAGCATGCTGGTTTTAAATCAGTACTTCAGAGCAATCAGCCAGACCGTGATGGAGCTGAATAATTCACAGAGAGGGGTGGACTGAGGTAGCTAGCTACATGCTAAGTGGTAGTCTAAACATGGCTCTCTCTGTAGGGAAACAGGGAGGAGATTAGAGGGGTCTAAACGCAAACATGGATGTGCTTGTGGTAGCTTGCTCTTTTGCATTTAATCAACACTTTTAAGGATTGTATTTGTACTGGTCTGTCAGAATGAATGTGTTGTTCTGTAAGGCTCTATGTATTTGAACAGGTTGTAGGGCAGGGTAATATGAATCAAAAATCATATCACAATATTTTCTGGCTGAATGGTGATATAATTTTTTTTCTGTTCTTTCTGTTTGATACCAGAGCAATAAAAGCCCTAAATACATAATGTTGGGTTGCAGAAAAACTCCTATTGAAAGCTTTCATGTGGCATCACACACTCATGAAACACACTGCTGGCAGAAATGCTTACCTCTGCTTTACTATTAAAAACTAAAAAGTCTTGGCTGAAACTGTTTGTATTTTGTGAATGAAAGAAAACGAAATTGGATGCATCTGAAAAGAGGAAAAGCCCAAATTATGCTTTGGAAAAGCCTGATCTTAAGACAGAACCCAAAGAGGAGCAAAAAGTGGATTAATACTGTCACACAGATTTGCTGTTCAACATGAAACTGGATCTACTCAATATTTCTAACTGCTAAACAGAGGTTTTTCTTGCCGTCGTTACTGTAAGCCCCCTACAGACGCACCCTGCTGTAGTTTGGTTGGCCCAGTGCTGTGGTCATGATGGATTCATGTTGGGTTTTGGATATATGTATGTATATTTGTGTATTTTATATATGTATATGTATAAAGGCATATATGTGTGTCTATAAAATGACGAGTTTGTCTTCAGCCTGCTCTATTAAAGAGTCATGAGATAACACTTGTTATGAATTGGCGCTATGCAAATAATGATTGATTGATTGATGATGTAAATAGAATTTTACCAATAATAAAAATTAGTTTTTAATGAAATTTAATATATAAAATTCTAATTCTACAATTAGCTTTAACATTTCTTATATATTTGTGATCAATAAACATGCTGCTGTTTGTATTTCTAGAGTGAAAATTCATTATAACCAAACATGTAGCCCAATCTACCTCTATGACGTGATCTGTTTCAGACTGACATCAACATTTAATACTGAACTAAAAGTCATCTTACCCATACCTTCTTTAAAAAATTAAAAGATTTACCTCAAAATCTTATTATATTGCCCAGTCCTGATACACTATGTAACAGATACATGAGTCATAAACTGCTTTTGGGCAACAGCATGGACTTAAATGCACATGATTGTGACTGTGACTGACCGAATAGCAGCAGGTTTCGTGGATAATGACCCTGTTAGAGAAGGTCTCATTATGGGACTCGATGTGAAGTGTCCTCTCCTTTCGGTTCAGTGTGTTTTTCTGGATGAAGTAGACGTAGTCCACACCAGCAATCTGCAAACCACACACACAAAAAAAGTTATGTAAGAAGAAACCACAATAACACATGCATCTCCTAAAACTTCTGTCCACAGCGCTGAAAATCTAAACAATCTTATGCAACATACTCTTTTGAGCAGGCGTGGGGCGTCAACGTCCAGGGCACAGCGTCGCTCAATCTTTTGGGAGGAACCATCCTCGCTGTTCTCCTCGTTCACCACGTCACTCGCCACAAACATGGGTATGAGGTGACAGGTGGGAAAGCGACGCTCATAGGCCTACAGGAGTGAAAGGAGATAATATTTTTTGATTAACAGAGTGTATGGGGATTGTCAGTTTTTATTGTTTGTAAGACCTTAATCACAAGTTCATATAGCTTTTCAAAAGTCAAACACTCTCAAACTCCTCTGAGTAGTTTTTCCAAGCCTTTCCAGCACTTTACAGCTGCACTCCATCCTTTTCATTACAAATTAGGTTTAATGCTGATACCAATGTGACTTGTTATTGGAGTCTAAAAGACAAAATACAAGAAACAAAAGAAAATGTCCATGTTTAATGCTACCTACAAAGATATTCTATAAAAACAAGTCCTATCCAGTCTGGTTAAGCCCACATAAAACAACAGTTTCAACTAGAGCTCAACACAAGCCCTTTTCAAAGAGCCTCAACACAGAAGAGCCGCAATTAAGCTCCTTTATCTTGACACCTCAACATGTTCACATTAATTCCATAAGGCCGTACTGTTCGGATGTGCGCGACGCGGCACATGCCCCCACATACACACAAAAGCAGCACAAGAACTGTTTGGGTCAACTCGTTCCCCCCATTGTGTTTCTGCATCATTCAAAGCAGAGGTGAAGCATCACAGCAGCGTAAATTGAAACAGTAGCATGAATGGGGCTACGGTTACAATATCAGACTCTTAATGTTCCCCACAATCAATGAACTTTTCAAACCTTAAAGTAATACTGAACTACTGGAATCCTGGTTGGAAACCTTTCCTATGTTCTTCTCTGAAAACAGAAAAGTTGTTTGATTGAGCTTTGAAACACAAGCTCTGCTTGTGACAAAGTTGGTGGATCTTTCTGTTCATGCTCTCTCTCCCTTAGGAGTTATTTGAAATTGGAAGACAAAAACATCCTGATAGTGATCATCTTCACTTAATAGTCAATCTACTCACTGTACCTTAAGCACATTTTATTTAATTTTATGTTGCTTAATTGAATAAACCATGGATTTTATCCCATCAGTTTCAACATAGATTTAAAATTTGAATTGGTCATTTCAGAAAACTAGAAAGTTTGGATGCATTTTCCTTTGCTTCTTTAAGTGGAGGATGAATGATCTGCAGCAGCAACCAACAGATTTACTGTTTTTTTTCCTATACCAGACAGTTGAAGGCGTCATATTCCAGTTTAACTGGATCCATAGCACTGGTTTGCTTAAAAAGTACTGGCTTGAAATTCAATTGTAATCAAACAATTAATACAGCAATCAAGTTATTATTGATATGCTCATGTTTTAGCATTGATAAGCTCAATAATAGCAGTCTATTAGTATCGATTAGGTTGGGCCGTTGACTTTGGGGCTTAAACAATTCGGAGACAAGTCCTTATGGAACCAGTTTTGACTTCCATTACTAGTTTAGGTCGGACGCTCTTTAAGGTGTCAGGGTTTTTACCTCTTGAATCATGTGCATTGAAATAGAATAAGTTTTTTTCACAGCTCCAGTGTCTACTCTCAATTTATTCAACACAGAGCAGACAACAAAATTCAGAAGTACTTGGTATAAAAACTATATACATACTATAACTGAAATATGTTGTTGCACATGTTTCACATAACATTGTTTTAAATAAAGCAAGGGACAAAGTTTTAACATCCTGATCTAAAAAGAACAATAGGTTCTCACATAAAAGCACTCGTTTCAGATTTAATTGACAAAAAATACTAAACAGGGTGAACAGTCAAATTCTCAACTGTTTTTAAACACGTAATGACCTTAATTTAGGATTCATTTAATAAATTGTCAAAAGACTATACAATAATCTCAAGTCTTGTAATGCCAGTTGTGATAAAAACTCATCATGAGGTCACATGTCTAAAGAATGCAAACACCGAGCCAAGAGGGGGAGAGGGATCTGAAAAGGTGGGCAGAGAATGTCTCAGTGCTGCAAACAAGTCCACCAAACCAAAAACTCCTTCAACTTTTCATCTTTTCAAACGCCTATTCAAAATGAGCATCAGCACAACATTGTCCTGACTCAAATACAGCCATTTTTTACTTTTTTCAAAAGCTGAGTGCAAACACTTTAAGAGCCACCACGTGCGGGGGGGTGATGAGTCTCCAAATGATTTTTTCTCATGTATGCAAAACACTGGCTAGCTCAGCGCTTATGCAAAGGCCAGCCAGCTGTTATGTAACTGGGCCTTGGCCTAACATGCAGCAGCACGCATCCCTTCCTTGTCTTAATCGCCAGCATTCACTCATCAAGGATCTGACCGGCATGTTTATAAAACTGCCATGTCTAGACATGTGGCCTGACTGGTTGGTAAAATAAGAGATGATTGTGACGAAATGACTGAGATGGCAAAAATCTTAGCCGGTGAGACACATTTGTGGGTTCTTGTTGCACGAAGACAAGAGATAGTTCCTTCTTTCCAACAGTTAATGAAACATGACCAGCTAGGATGAGAATCATGCTCCTGATGCAAAGCAGATGACCCACTTGTTGGAACATAGTAGAGATTCACAACATTAGACCCTCACCCCAACACCCACCTAACACCCCTACTGCACAAGTGTATTTCTGTGGCTGACACTGTTTAAGTAAGCAGAATGTACTAGTTCAATCCAGTTCAATGAAAACACACCACATCATCAACAAGGACATACAGCCATCATACAGAGTGAGCAGGAGAAGAGAGCATGGACGACTGTGTTTGATCAACTGAGAGAGCGAGTGCTGCTCACAGGACTTTTGGAGTTGGCTGAGTTTAGAGTCAGCTGAGCCTCTCTGATAATGAAGCTGTGCTCTGCAGAGCAAAAGACAGACCATATGTCTCTGAGCTACTGAGAAAAGCATAAGAACAGAGTCTTCCAAAAGTTCAACAGCTTGGAGGAAACTTGCAGTTCGTTAAATCAAAATCAATTTCATCCACATGACTTCATGGCTGCACAAATTGGGTGTGGATTCAATAGCAAGAGCAGCTGTTGAGAATAAATGTGATTCTTATTGAAAAGTAGATACTTTTTTTATTTTATTTTTTTTTTTCAAATCAGTATGGGTTGATCAACCAGTTTTAGTAAGAAGATTATGTTCTATGATCTGATTGTAGGATTTTGAGTAATTGGAGGTCAAGTACCGGACAGAAAAAGACGTAGAAGCATAAAGCTGCAGCCTGGCCAAAGCTGCTAAGGTGCATCTGTGCATTTGACATAGACTCCCAAGTCTATTCTCCATTCACTTTATCACCACTTTTGAGTGCCATTCAGTTATTATTGCTGGGGCAGAGCAAACATCAGCTGATAATACTTGTAGACATTTGGAAAGAAGACTACAGAGGGCATATTTTAGGCTTCTGTCAGCACAAGGACACAGATCAATGTATCTATCATGATCATTGAATTTTGGCTAAAACAGAAAAAAATCATCCTGATGCTTTTCTCCACAGAGAAATTAGGGCTGGGTAATACAAAGAGGTTTTAGGATTTATTGGTATATATATATTTTGATATAGGCTAAGAAAACACTATTTATATTAAAAATAAGACCTCTGATTTCTCTCTCACAAAATTAATTTCTAATTTGGACACATTGTTTAACTCTAAAAGAAAAAGGATACAAACAACACCAAATTAAGAGAAACAAGTTTTGCTTTAATTTAACCAAATTACTGTATCACAACAGTTAGCCTTTTCCCTTTAGATCTAAAATTTCACTTTAAGTCTCCCACAAAAAAAGTAATGATTCAACTCAATAGATTTCATTGATATATCACCCAGACCTTTGACAAAAGAGAAAGAGTGTTTATTGGGTAGCGCACAGTCACCTTGTCTCCCAGTCTGTGCCATTTCCCTTGTTTTATACAACACTTGAAGCTGAAACATGCTTTTCTGAATCCTTAAGAAACTTCTTCTTCATCTAACCGTCACAAATCATTTTGAAGGTAGATTATAACCAGCTCTGGCCTCATTTGACTGTATCAAAAGAGGGTCATTGGTAGTTTGTTTGACACATTGAAAAATATGTTTTTTATTTATTGTGAAAAATGGAGACTTAATGCGGAGGCTCAAATAACAGCTGATGGTGAATGAGAAACAGCCTAATTATGAAAACTTGTATCATTTCAGGAGCATTATCATCAGCAATAAAACTGAAATAATACTATAATTATTTGATACCACAGAGAAATCCTTACCGCCCATTAGTGGGTAATACTGTATATGGATTTGTTTAATAGTCCAAAATTCCATTAAAAATCTGTCTTTGTTGTATAAAACAAAGGCACATTTTGAAAAGGTTGCAAATATATTTGTGCACTTCAGGCAGATCTCTCTATTTAGGTTTTGATTCAAATCATAACTTAATGACAGAATTTTAATAAATATTTAACATGTTACTGAAGAGTATGGAACATTTAGGAAGCCTCAAATTCAGACATTTTGACAATATTTGACAGGACAGTATAGAGGAGCTGTTGATTACTAAAAGAACAAACTGTTGAGTTTTGTGTGTCTGAACCTTTCATTTGTTTCTATTATTACAAACTAATCAAATTAAAGACTCTAATTCTGATATATCTTAGACATTTCTTATGTCTTATCATGTCATCTTTTCGTTAAAAATTTTGAGATATAATTTTTGGTGGGTATTGTCCAGCCCTTAAACAAATAAGCCACTGCCAAAGCTCTGCCAGTCCAGTGTATTAGTCAGCAGCAGAGCTGGCTTGTGTGTTTGAATAGGCAGTCGGTCGGGCTCAGCAGCTCCTGGCATACCACTGCCCGGACCACTCAGCTGCCCACTGTCCACTGACTGAGTGAATGCTGAGCTCTGTTTTTCTGCCCTGATGATCTGGAACACTGGGCACAGGCTTTGCAATGGCTGAAACTGATGTTTACAGCCACCTCTGTTGTGCTGACAGCAGTACAAACAACTGTGCATCAACATAAAAGTCAACCACAAATGCCATACGTGGTCAAAAACACCAGCATCTTTCACTAACAACTTATTTTGTGGGGTATATGTGATGAGACTGAAAGCCACATAGAAAAACAAAATACTCCATCAGGGCTTCATTCAGCAACACAGAAAATAAACTAAACTTTAGGTGCTCCTGTGAACTGAAAATAACCCCAACTGATTCTGAGCTCAAAAAAGGGCAACTGGAGGCTCATGTTAGAGGATTTTTCTTGTAAAAGGGGATAATAGGAAATGCTGCTCGGCTGCTATGTTGTTTCCACAGTTTTTAATGGGATCATTTCATTCCTGATGTTCTTGCTCACTACCTCACAAATGGAGAAATGCTTTGTTGATGGACAAAATTACCTGTCACGTCGTCCTTGAACAGAAAACGTCATATGAAGGTTGTCATAACTAATTAAACACAAACATAAGCACCTCATTCTCCTCAAAAGATGCCTAACGCTCCAGTCGTTTTCTGATCAAAATAACTGCATCAGCATCTCTTCTGAAAACTCTTCAAAATCAAAATCATTCAAATCAAATTGAAGTCAATTAATGGATTGAAAATGTCCTGATTTGAGTTTTGGAAACCCTTTTTCGACGCATCCTTTCATATAGATAAGTTTGACAAGTAGTCCAGCATGGGAAACCTGTTGGTCTTGTTATCCTCTGTGCAGCCACTCGCTCCTCTCTCTTGCCAGCTGTGTCTTTCCTAGCGCATTGGCTACACTGTTGAAAAATTAACTGTGATGCTAACGTCAAAATGAGCAGTACAAATACATGAGCAGTGTATCATAAAGACAATTCTGGGGGGGCTTTTTACTGTCAAATCAGCGTTAATTTTGACAGCACTTTTTAATTTAGTTTTAGTTATAGTCTTGGCTAAAATATCTTTCAGTTTTAGTCATAATATTAGTCATCTAAATTGTTTTAATTTTAGTCTAGTTTTGGTTGATGAAATTTCACAACATTTTAGTTGATGAAATCTACTAAAAAAACTAAATTAAGTTGACTAAAATATGAATTGTAAAGTCTAAGGCATTTTTATGCTTCCTTGAATTTCTGCAGTCATGTTTAACACTTGGATCCTGCCACCATGAAGCTAAGGCAGTTGTGATTGGATGTCCCTCTTAACTCATCCAGCCTTTCCACACAACCAAAGTAGCTGTGGTTCCTATCTTGTCTCTACTTTCCACACAATAAAATTAGGTCTGATTGGATTAAGTCTCTGTCAGACATTTTAGTCTTGTATTTATTTGTTGACGAAAATGTCAGTTAATTTAGTTTTAGTTTTTGTCACTGTATACTTTTTTTTCAGTTATAGTCTAGTTTTCGTCAGGGGGAAAAAGGTTGCTGACGAAAACTATGACAAAAATAATTAGTCGACAAAACAAACACTGTGTCAAATCACATCATACAGCCTTTTTGTGCATAGCAGGTCAAGGCAGGTCCTGTAATAAGCAGCTTTAAAAACAAATAGAAAATGTTTTGTGAACCGTAAAGTGACTTGAAGTGAATTTTTGGAATAGGATCGCGACCCCCAGAATAAAGACCTAATTATTACCAACTTACAGATTCTCACTTCTACTTGACAGGAAGTTTCTCACCTTTACCGTGCATCCATTTGACTGTTTGATCAACAAGAAAAAGCTAATAAGCAGAATCTTTGACAAACTTGTAGGACTTAGTCAACAAAAGCCCAGCAGGCACTACGCTCCCTCCACGGTGCCTCACTTACCTTTAACAGGATCCAGTCTGTTTACCTTTTTGGTGCTCTATTTAAGACTCCTACAGTCACGAGTCAGATAAATAAAAATGCTCTGCAGGCCTGACTCACTACACACTGAATGTAATTGAAATAAGAACACAGTCAATAATGAGGACATTTGGCATTTATCCATGTAATTACCCAAGTCTATATTGACCTGATGATTGCTGTTGGGAAACAATAAGGACATGTGTAGCCCTCAGTGCTCCATTAAGCCTTTTCTTTTTATATTCTCTCCAGTTGGACACTTCAACTAAAATAAACGGTGCATGAACTTCAAGTGAAACCTGTTGATCAATCAGTCTCCTTCCAGGAGAGATTATTGATTTATGATCAAACTGCTCGATCCGTGTTGAAAATAAATGGTAAAATCCACAAATGTCACTATATGCCCTGCTCATTTGATCTAAAATCAAACCTAGCTGCATTTTAAGTCTCTGGAATAAAAACCAGGCTGCTATGACTCATCTTGCCAGAAGACAGGGTAACAAAACTCCACTACAGTAAATATTCATTTGTCCCTTAAGCAGCACAGTGGGGAAAATAACAATACAAAACCTATCAAAGTTTCCAGCAAGACTAAAATACTTGTTTATGTAAGACTACAAAAATGTTGGTCCTCAGGTCTCCATGGCGACAGGATATGTTTGTACATATCCATAAGACTGTAGGGAATGATTCCAGGAATTTGGGCCGCAGACTTTAAGCGTTCTCGAGGGAAACACCAGAAAAACTATTTTAAACAGCAACAATACATGGTTACTTAGTTCCTTCCTGCATTCACATAATAGATTTTCTATTAGGGAAATAACTGGCAATGTGAGAAAGGTCACAGGTATGCAAACAGAGAGGTGCTTCTAAAAAATGCGTAGGTTCTCAGGCAGAATAAACATGTTTTAAGACTGCAGAGGTCCGGATGGTGCGTGAATACTTGTACTACTGGGCAGGAAAACAGGAGAGCTGGCAGGCATCCCAGCTATTATCCAGCTTAAAGTTATGACATTAAAAAAATGAAAATAGCTTTAACAGCTACAAACACAAGGCAAATACCAGACAGACTTATCTTCTAAGCACATTGTTAAGGTTTGAGTAAAATATCTCGACAGTGATTTCAGCTAAGGCTGAGCAATGAAGGTTTTAGGCTATATCAACATTTTTCTTAGGACTCTATTTGTTATGCCATTATGGTTTATGCAGATGCTAATTAGGAAAAAATATGCCACATCTAATGCTCAGTAAAAAAAAGAAAAGTTAACAATAAAAAAAATCAGTTGTAAGCTGTTTTACCACAAGATAATCAATTAGAAACAATTAGTTTAAATGGAGAATTCTTATTTCATCTTACTTCAGATTGTATTTTTAGGCACAATAAGAAAGTAAATACACATTGTATACTATGGCAACATGTTTACAGTTTTTGACTACCAAGGTTTGCAACTGTTGCCAACATTTTTGGGCAGTTATTCAGTTTGCTCCCACTCTCTCTTACAAAAATATGTCCATTCTTTTGTAATACTTTTGTAGAAGTCATATCAACTTGATTTATTATACTGTTCGATTTTAACTAGAACTATATCAAAGTTTAAACTCTGGGTATTGTGACAGTTGTTCACTGACAAAAAGGTCAAAAAGTTTGGATGAAAAGTGCAGCAAGCATGGTTTTCTTGTGTAAAAAAAGAGAAAACTCAGTTAAAAGGTAAAAATAAAGACAAAAGAGCAGCAAAAAAAACGTAAAAAATTCAGATAACACAAACTGAATAAAGTGGCACCTACAGCAGAAAAGATTCCAGATTTTACAAGAAACTGGCTTGGAGTCTTTACTGTGAGCATCTTCTCTGTCTACATGGATGTATTGAGAGTCTAATTACAAATGTTTGAGGAGTAATATGTTAGAATGTGGCACAAAAGCACAGTGTTCTTGTTGCACAGATAGAGACGCCCTCACCCCAAGGCAAAGCTGTTGTAACATAGTAACAGCTCTGATGCAATTTCTTGTTTACAGCCTTTCACAGGAATTAAAGAAAGACACGAAAAACATAAACAGACATGTCACACATCTGTCATCCAGCAAAAATGTAGAAAATGACCAACACAAAGTGGGAGAAAAGAGCATTATCCTGCTGCTCCCAGACAGAAGTAGCATATTTGCAAAGAGCCACTCTAGTCAATCATGAAAGGGAGTTGAGGGTCAGTCTGCTTCAGTTCAGAGGAAGTATCTTGTCCTGAAAGTCTCCTGGGAAGTGTTCAGGGCTGACAGAACACTCTAAACTTCCTCTGTGCAACATCCCTCCAGATTATGAAAATGGTTGTGTAATAGAGACAGAAGCCGCCCAGAGGTCGGCCTCTGCTATTTTTATCAGCCGGCTTCTACTGCAGCCGTGTTAGCATTTTGGATGGGGATTTTGAAGATTTACATACTCTATTAGGATGGCTCAGAGAAAATGTCACAACAAACCTATATCCCGAATCAGAAACAGAGAGATTCAGCAGAGTACTCAGACAAAATTCAGAGACTATCAACCAACAAAATGATAGATATGGGGGAAAATTGGTTGTCTCGGTAAACGCCAACCTGTTCTGTGCTGTGTCAATGGGATGCAAATGTGTATGTATGAATAAAAATGTAACTGCTGGGCATCTTTCAACCATCAGTAATGCCAATCAGTGTGTGAACAGTGTGAATGTCTAAGTGGCACTGAGGCTGGTGCTGAAGGCAACACAATAATTTAATTGAATCATTTAAAATGTGTACATTTATTAAAGGCAGGGTTGGTAATCAGATTAAGATACACTTTTTGTTATAATGGTTTAAATGATCATTATGTTCTGATGGCAATCAATGCATAATGTGTTCTTAAAAGACAGTGAAAAATAGCCGCTGTCTACAGTAGGTGTAACCAATCACAGCGATTCGGACTGAATTTATTAAACCAATCAATCCCGTACTGCCGTTCTGCCCACCTCTGCGCGTACATTTTGCCTGCGTGCACTGACCCTGATTCAAAGCACATAGCTGAGCTGAGAGGGATCCAAGTACGCTGGAGAGTGGCAGAGAAACTACCTATACCCCGATTACTGGTTACCTCTCCTCCTGCTAAAGAGAGCAAGAAAAGAAAGACGGAGGCAGAGAAGGCCGAAACAAAAAAGAACTTGTACAAAGCCAGGGCAGAAACGAGAGTCAACATCGGGTTGTGAGCACTAACTAACTTGCCATGTTTGTTTGTTTGGGGGGGCTAGGCAGAGTCCTGTGGAGATGCTACATTCAAATTCATGCTAGTTTTCCGTGACTACCAAACCCTGCCTTTAATATTGACAATATTTTGCAAAGAGAAATCCATTTTAGGATATTCACTTGTCAGAATGAACTGTTTTGAATTTCCTTAAGTTGGAATGCAGTACAAAATTTCCCTGACATTGTTAAAACAAAACCTGGCAGGTCATCTTGCATATTAGAAAACAGTATAACACACTAAGTACAGAAGAGGGAAACCACTCTGCCTAACTTCCAAGAAGATCAAATTCTGCATTGCAGCGGGGGTTTGGCTGTGAATCACGACTTCATACCGTTGCAGGCATTCTATTGGTGCGACAAATAAACATGGCAGAACGTGCTGTAGGTGATAATATATGTAGGACAACATAAAAATATATTTTTATCTGCCCCAATAGAATATTTCTTACCGTCTGCCACTTTCACAAAAAGCAGGGCCGCCATTATGTTAAGCTGCGTGATGTCTAACGAGGAACTCAGAGCACATTCAGCACAATCGAGTTCACAGGCGTGAATTCACAGGTTTGACTTTAACGCCGCCCACTTTTAGCCAGTAAATCTCATGTTACGGGTGGCTTGGAATACAGCATAATTCCCTCTTAAACATGTCATATCTTTTAGTTCCACATGTATGTCATTACATAAGTAAACAAGCCCTGGTGTCAGACAAACAACAGGGTTTCTCATCAATGTTACACTCAAGGCTTGCTCTCAGAACTGCTCTCTTAGTTTCCTCTGAACAACCCAACACGTTATATAACAAAAACACACTACCCATGACGTCATGACACAAACAAGCCACAGGCCTGTGACATCATTCAGCCATGTTTAATGGTAAAAATCATTACGGGTGCCCATCAATCACCTGAGGCCATCATGGACTCTGACATGTTAGGGACATCACTACAAGTGTTAAAGCAGCACACCAGCTCAGCCTCGTGTCAGCGCATGCCGATACAATCAGACTGACTTGGTCAAGTGTTCAACATAGCTTGGAAAGGGGATGATGGGAAGCTGTCTGGTGGATATTATATGAGCTTCTGTCTTCAAGCAAAGGATCCTGCTATCACTGAGCTGAACAAAATAAGTGAGCCAAAATTTGTTTGGTCTAGACGTACTGTGTGAAAGCTAAGATAAAGTCCTGTCCTTTAAGGAGTCAGATAGTCCTCAGCATACACGCACCTCTTTTGTAAATAATGGCTTTGACGTACAAACCAACAGGCATCTGTTTATATAACTTGAGGTGAATAGGTTGGAGAGAATGAAGTATAGAGAAGGGCATATAGAGAGGAAAATTCCTCCTGGTTTTCATTTCAGAGAGCAAAGCTATAAATTCCAAACTAGGTCATAGATGAGGATGGGGGAGAGCAGGAGGAACATTACCAAGCAGACAGCTCTCAGAAATCTGTTATATCTGGATAAATGCAAAGAAAGTGTTAGAACTAGAAAACATGGTGTACAAATGATTTCTTGAGATATCTGAGCATGAGGATTTGCAGGGGACATTACAGATGGTTATACAGGTTTGTCAAGGTACACGTGATCATCAGGAAGAACAAAAAGTTCACATACCTATGACACTGACGACAGGCAGAGAGGAACATTTCCTACTATGACAGTAAATTGTCCTTTTCATTTTCTGGATTTCATGCCAACACAACAGTTGTGAAACAACATAAAAAGAACATATTGTTACCCAAATGATAAAAACAACAAAATGCAAGCTCAGGGCGTATCACTGTGCCTACAACTTCAGTCCAGGTAACAGTCAGGACCTGAGGTACAGTGCTTTCGGGTTGTCTTTCCATCTGGATCATTCCTATGGATGCATTATGCAAAAGCTGTTTTAAGGAATCTTCAACTAACTTTGCACAAAGATCAACTCTGACTTGAAGGTTAGCTGACTGAACTTTAAAAGTGCCAATGTCAAAGGTCAAGGTCATTGGGCCTTTTGTCCATCCATTACTGAACATGAAACTTCAAGAACATTTTGAGGGACCCTACGTTCATCTCTCAAGAATTATCTGAGTGACACTTTAAACTTTACATGTGTCCACTCTTACTCCAAGATAAACTGATAAGAAATCAGGTAACAGGGTCCTCATGAACTGAAATCTTTTAACATACACCCCCTCAGACACCTTTACCAATCACACTACCAGAAAACCATCCCAGACTTTCCCCTTTATGCACCACTTTATTTTTACGTTGCAACATGTAATATCCAGCACAATCACAACTGACAGGTGATAGTACTACAATGAATACTTCAACCAACACTAAGTAACTTTTCAGCCTTCATAAAATATTTTCATAACTTTTGTGATGAAACATCGACTTACAACTAGTTGAATGACACCTCTGTCATGGCCTGGGGGGGGTCTGTATCGCTTTCACTGGCACTAAGCAACTTTGAGGAAGGTGGCAGGAAACCTGCCACACAAAGAGACTACAAATGTGCTGACTGCTTTACCGCATACGTCACTTCCCCCTTTCCCATTCGCTACAAAGACGGAAGTCGAGTCGAACGCCTACTAGTGCTATCATGGCAGAAGCTGCAAAACAAACGAAGAAATGAAAAGTTTTGTCTGAGGAGACAAAAAAAAAGAAAGAGGGAGGCTACCCGGATAAAAGGACAGTCAAGGATTAACATTGGCCCAGCTTTCACTCGCTGGCGTGAGCTCAAAGACGAGGAGGGATTTCCGACCGACGCTGCCTTGGCTCTGTTCCTGCTGGACTAGTAAGTAGCTTCCTCCTGCCGGGATCTGTACGTTTGTTTACCGTGAAATTAGCCAACATAGCGTTTTATTTATCGGTTTCAAGGCTCTAAAACTCGTCAGCGCGTCAGTCGCTGACGAGTCAGGTAAGGAGGGGGCGGTGGGGGGCTACGGTACAAAACAAAGTTACACGTTTATTTTCAACATCGTCATATGATATTGTTTAGCCACAATTAGATTCATTACCTCGTCGCTATTCATCCTTCACACAGCCGCTGGAAACAGAAATGTAGTTCAGTCCAACTGCAGGCGAACGGGAGATCAGGATTTCACGGCGCTACGCGCTGGGCCTCATGGGAAATGTGGTCTTCCTTCAGGCAAAACACTACCGCCTTTGTCCACCGGCGCCGCCATAATCAACGAAAACCGAAAGTTCTTAAGTGTTGCTTTGATATTTTTAAATAAAGTATTAAAATGTAATGGACTAACCATAAAATTGTGATAAACATTTACATGTGCATTAGTTCTGATATCCTGAAAGCTGTAGTGGACTTTTCAACAAGGTGAGTTCCACTCTGACTTATAATACCTTTTGTGTCCAGATGGAGCTGTGGAATAGGGAGCTGTTCATTTCACCTAAGTAGGTGAAAACACTCATGGGAAGAGATCCTGATAATGTAACAAGAGACTCCACAGATGTCCCAGTTCTTAGTAGCTGGGCCAAACAGTTAAACTAACTATACTTTGTTATCATAAAACTAATAGCAGTATATATGTAGAGCTCTTTATATGTTAACCTCAGGATTTAAATAAAATCAAGCAACAATTTAATTTGCTGTTATGTCATAAGAGAGAAATGAATGTAGCTGAGTTATTTGAATAGTTATTTGTAGAGCTGTATCACCAGAGGAACAGGGAAATAAAAAGGTTTCTCCACCCATCAGGTCCAACTGCATATGAGCGTAGGTGTAGACTGGATGTTTGGGAAGGAGAGAGAACAAACTCCTGATTGAACAGATGTAACAATAGAGCCCTTAGTCTCAACATGCCATAACACCCACTTATCTCCTTCCAGGGTTCGCACAGCTACACTGAGCATTGTTAAGGCAGAAATCCCTGGAACTACCAACTCAGAGAGAGGCGGAGACAATCTGCCAAGTCCACAGACCTTGTACAAATGTAAGAACCTAAATATTTGCTGGGCCATGCAATATGCTGAACTGTGCTAGGCTAAGCAAGCATGGCTTGATGTGTGTGTGTGTGTGTGTGTGTGTGTGTGCTTGTACGAGGGAAAATGAGGCAGCAGGATAGCCATCTGTTTGCTATCAAAAAAGCCCTAACAGTAAGAGCAAAAATGCTGAATTGAAGACATTTTTGCTGCAGTAAGGCTAACTGAGACGACTTTGTTAAAATAAGCTCATCTTGTCAGTTAATTATAAAGCAATAATTTTGAAGACCATGTTTGAGTTGAGAATGGAATTTGATTTTGACAACAAAACAAAAAAGTATTTTCAAGGTACCCATCAACAATATGTAGCTCCAATTTCCAGAATATGGGATTTCTAAATCATCCTAAATTTACTGAAGTATTGTCCACCAGTTTAACTGAACCATTGGCGAAGCTCATGGGCCCAATGTGGTCTATTGTCTGGTCAACTCTCTGGTTACTGGTCAGTTCAGCACAGATAAGCCATTTGCAATGGCTTTGCACCAACTGCATTGCCCAACTGGGCTTGAACTGCAGACAGTGACAGTGCCAGGATGTCACAGTAGCAAGTCTCCTAGGGAGGTCGTGGGAGTCCACTGTTTCAGGTAGCTACTGGTACTGTTCACAGAAGGACAGGGAGAAGTCCCTCCAGATTTTGTGGTCTTGCACAAAGACATACCCTATCATGCCGAAGAGACATGTAAACATACTTAAGGGGATATAAAACCAATTAAAGTAAACTATAAGTTAAGTTCTTATTTTGAAGTCACTGGTAATTCCTAAGAAAAAATTAAAATAAAAAGCCACCTTACACTTTACACTTCATATTTTAGTTGGCTAAATTTACAGTAGATTTCGTCAATTTCGTATGTTTCGTTTGTTGAAATTTCATCAACTAAAACTGGACTAATATTAAAACAATTTAGATGACTACATTATGAGTAAGAATAAGATATTTTAGACAAAAGACTAAAACTAAATTAAAAAGGGCTGTCAAACTTAACACTGATTACAGCATTATCTTTTAAAACATTCAACATTATTACCTTTGCAAACAGATGCCCAGCCCTACTACAGCTGAACAGATGCTAAGTGAGTCAAAGACAATTCCTAAGAACAGAGATAAACAGGAAGCTGCATCATCACTGCTATCCTGTTTAACAGTAAGGAAGGAGAAGTGCTGGTGATAAACAGTACATTTAGTCTGTTCTGCCACCACGGTTAAAATTTTCACTTGTTTGATATATCAGCACAGAACATACCAAATAAAAAAATCAACAGGGTAACTACTGATGTCTAATCTCTCTGCTCTTTGGCGTGATTGGGCGTCCTTATGTGTAGGTGACAAGTAGGGCTGAGTGGTGTGGACCAAAAATCATGTTAATATCTTATCTGTATGAGGACTTTTTTTCTGCAGAGAAATAAACAATGGCTGTCACAATACCAAAGTTATTAACTGCTGTATCAAAAGTCTAACTTTGACAACCATGTCAGAAAACACTGAAACAGCATGTTAGTGTTCTATTTGTTGTCATTTTCACAAATAACCAAAGGAGGTCAAACAGCCAGTGAACTAACATGATGTGATGGCACACTGGTCAACACAGCATACTGTACACAATTATTAACGTCAAAGAGCTGCTGCATAGATGTGAGTCACTACCCGTAGCCACAATGTATTACATGCAGCATAAACTACTACAGGGTCATTGAGTAAGGGTATGTGCGTACACATTTATCTTTGTCCGTCAGAATGGGGGAGGGGAGCTGTTGAAGCAGCATCTCGACCTTGCAGCAGGAAAAAGAGGGTGAATGAAGTCCTGGTGATCAGTGAATGGAATCAGCTGCAGAGGTTTCTCATAGGCTGCCAGAGTCACGTGAAGATGCTGCAGTTCTTTATCAATGCTGTTCCCAGCAGCAAAACGGATGATAAGACCCCGTTCTAAAAGCAGGCCATAACTCTTCACTGATTCTGGCAAGCAGCATCTCGTCGACTAAGTGAATTACACAGTGCAGGCAGAGCTCTGACAGAATCATTCACAGAGGGACCGGGAAATTCTCTGAATCAGAGCAGAGGGGTACGAAGCTGAGGAAAGTGAAGAGCAATGAAATACAGCAAATAATGAATTTAAAGAGAAGTATTACCTTCCCTTTGTGGTGTTAAAGGTACAATATGTTGCATGTTTTTCCAAACTACAATTTCTACATCCTCAAACAAATGACCACAAAAATGTCCCTTCTCTCTAGGTCTGATGTTTTAAACTTCACTTTTTTTTAATTAATGGCTTTTTTCAAAACCATCTTGTGTACCAGGAGTACAAGCTGATGCGCATAAAATGACAACAAATGTGAAATCAGAAGCATACTAAATTTACCCTGAAGCTGTACTGATTCACAGAAAACAGTAGCACGTAAATATTACTATCTCATTTCAAGATTTTTTTTATTCTACCAGCTCTACTTTGTTATCATCAAAATTTGAAATTTTCTACAAAAATGAGTTGCATTTGATTTAAATCCTAATATAGGAAAATGTTTAAAATTCATCTGAGTTATGAGGATGGCTCTATGGAGGTATAACAAAATTGTTAGCAGCAGGTGGGTTACTTTGTTTTGAAGGCACGTCATATTGTCATATGTCATATTAAGCAGTATCAGAAAACATAGATGTGACTTGAATTCATTTATTGTCAGTTTAAGGCTATCCTATGGGTTGCTTCCCCATTGCTTGTTGATGACTGTTTATCAGATATTCTTTATCTCTAGTCTCTTTAGGACAAAACAGAAAATCCTTTAATTAATTACAAAATGCCAAAGTTTCTGTCTTAAAGTGAGCCTGAGAGAAAGAACAGTCTTTGTTAGTGTAAGTATCCACCTTAAATGTATGTCTATAAGGAAAACAGGATGAGAGAAAAGCAGCAGCTCACAGACAGCTTATGTAAAGAGAATAAAGCCTGTGCTGCTTCAGGGACAGATACATGGGATGCAGAAGCCTGAACCAGACCCGGACATAAGTGGGTCAGCTAAAGGTGGGACAGGATGTCGACCTGCCAGGACTGCTCTGTGCTTAGCCAGGCCAGACAGAGAATAGGGGGAGATCAGGATTAGCCAAATTCAGCTTAACAGTCAACAGGCACAAAATAATTTGTTGGTAATCCTGGAACGTGCCAGAGGTGATCCACATACAGGTACTGTAATTACAGGAGGCACAAAGAGCTTAAACTAGTCTATGACCTGAGCTCTTTCATACAGCATTGAAAAACAGAGAGCTGGTCAAACAAAGAATGGAAAAAAAAAGTCACTAACAGCCTTTTTTATCTGTGACTTAAAAACTTGTGCTCTGCTTCGTTGATGTTACCCAATACTGAAGTACGGATCATAGCAGCAGCATAAAATAACAGAGGTGCAGGGATGAAATGCAGAGCTGGTAAATGTTTTCCATGAACAAAAACAGAAAGCAATGTGATAAAACTATGTAAGGACATACTTAAGGGACCGAACCCATTTGCTGAAAGATGAAAGAAAAAATTATAAGTACAGTATATGACTGAATGCAGAGCAGAACAGTGAGAAGATATGGGGCCACGACAGCAGCAAAACAATATCCTGCAACCTCCTGTACATTTGTGAGAAGATATCAATATGATCCTAACTTCTTCGGAGTGTTACTGCCTTTTAACAATCATAAAATAATATCTTATAACGCTATGTCATTACTTTGTTTACAACTATGTGTGTGATCCTCCCCACCCGATGCAATCAAATACAAAAGTAAAGCATGTGGTAATGACTAGGTTTCAAGTGTCGACATTTTTCACAGCCATGCAAAATAGATCAAGTTTTTTAAAGTAGTTCAACGTGTCCGAAGTTAGTAATACACTCAGAAAACAGTATACACTGAGTATGATCAAAGCATAGGCAGGTAAATGATCTGAAGTTGTATCGCTGTTGATTGGATTTTGGCTAAGGTTAGCTGTGCTAGCACCAGCAGACTAGGTGGAGCACTCCACTGGATCTCAGAGGTAAGAAAAAAAAATCTGAGTTGCAAATTAGATACGTCACTGGGAATGCCCTCTTAGTACAGAATTTCTGCTTGAGTTTCTACAATCATCAGGTACCCGAAGTTCACCAACTCATAACTGGAATGCATTTGACTGGGATGTGACGTTTTTCTCAGGCCCAACATCCGAGTTCCAGGGTAAACGGAGCACACCGTTTATCCTCCTTGAATGTTGCCATGGCTGCACTGAAATGTGTCACAATGATGCTATAATACACAAGTATAAGCAGACAAGGCCCAAAACCCACTCTCCATTTTCTAGGTCAAAATACTGCTAACTCTTGACATTTGCTACAGGGGCCAGATTTAAAGAAAAAAAAAAGGAAATAATGATGTTTTGGTTGAATTAACACTATTAGTTTAAAACTCTATCTTTTCCTGTTCTGAGTGCAACTTTGCCTTTATAGGTGTGATCAGTTAGCATCACCCATACAGCTGCCAGCCATGTGATGCCAATTGAGATATTCTTGCTATTTCATTCTGAGGCTGTCATTTTTTCCAACACTGGGTTTGACTCTGAAAAATGTATTCTCCTGTTTAAAAATGACAGATATTGGCTGACAGGTGGGTAAAACATATCAAGCACAAAGTTAGTTGCAGTTGTTTTGGGGTTTTAAAAATATAATTGGGATAGAAAAAAAAAGTTACCCTTAAAATCACAACAGATTCCCTGCTTAACTCCCCCACAAATTTTCATAATTTCATAATATTTGGGGCCAGATGGGAAGCTGTGGGGGAGTGATGCGACCCCTAGGCCATCAGTTCATGATCACTGTTCTCCAAGATGCTGTTTCTTTATTCCATAACATTTGTTCCACATCTTTCCATGAGTTATGGAGCACTGGCAGTGGCCATGAACTCAAGCTACAGGGGCTTGCTGCTGGTGGGCTACTGCATTAGTTACTGAATTTTCAAGAAAATCTGGTGCTGGCTATTTAGCTGACTAACTTTAATCATTCAGTTGTCAAACTGCGCACATCCCTGACTTTTAGTATGTTCACGATTGGTGGTTATGTGTTTTACTACTGGTCTTATTTTGTAACCTCCATTAAAACACCTTACACAACTAAAAAACTGAACTGTGATGCTGAGCAATTCATGCAGCCCCAGATTTTGGGAAACAATACTTTTTATTAATACACTGGCGGCCCTGTTAATAAGCTTTTGGCAGCAGCTAAATATAGAGCAAACAACATGTTCCAGACTGTCTGAGACAGAAACTGGTGGCACACTTTTCACGGCTTGCTTTCACCTTATTGGGATATAACAGTTGGCCCAAACAGAAAGAAAAACAGTGAAATTCTGAGAATCTGAAGTTGAACCATTTCACCCCGAGGCGACTGTAGCAGCAGCCAGAGTTCAGCCTAATAAGTGGCTCATACAGTCTAGGTCACTCTAACTCTCCCTTTCAGTACCTTCCCCTTTGGAATTTCTGTTTGGACTTATAAGTCTTGCTCCGTTTTATCTAATTCTATTTTCCCACATTTCTAGAAAAGGTACCACTGTATTGCGGGTCCACCCTGTTTCCAACATTTGAGGGTTTACTGAACAAGTTACATGACGTCATGAAGAAACATCTTACTGGCATTAGAACATGATATATGTAAATAGATATACATTATATGTTAACTGTTGCTGCCATTGATCAAAAAGATTAAGTCACTAAGAAGGAAACATCCCGTGTGGCTAATGGTGCCAGCAGGTCCAGCAGGCATTAAACTATTAGGGCACATCCTGTTCTCTCCTCGGTAGAAAGTCTGCTGGGACAGGGGCAGGACCAAAGCGCTTTGTCCTCATGGATTAGCTACACACCCATACGTTACCATGGAGCAGGTCAGGCTGGGGTAGGATTTGCTTCTCTTAATACCATCTCTCTGCCGCATGCGTACTAATCTGGTAGTTGAGGGCTTTTAGGAATAGTTATTGTCTTTGCAGCTGAAACAGGCAGCACTGAGTTAGTGGTTGTTTACTACTCCTGGGTGAGACAGTTTTTTTCTCTAGTGGTTCCTTAAGTCATTCTTCTACTGTGGCTCTGCCTCAAATGCAAAAGTCCCTTTAGGTCTGAAATAACAGTGCAAGGGTCAGAGTATTGTGCATTTGACATTCCTATGTGACTCCCTGCGGACAGACAAGAGGCTGGACTGCTGCGATAATGGCAGCGATTACACTTCCTGTTATTGAGACGCAGCAGTGGACTCAAGGGACGGCTGTGACTGAGGGGGATTTAAAAAAGAAACTGTCTTCTGCTGTACACCTTTCTTTGGTGATTTGTAACCCCTCAAAAACAACAGACAAATACCAACACTTAGCTGTGATTAGAAGGGGATGAAGGTAAATACTAATGCTTGATTAGCCCAAAGTCCTCATAAGTGAATACAATCCACCATAAACAGGATTTAAGTTTTATTTTGTTTTCAAAAAAGTTCAAATTGTGTTTTGATAAAGGGGCTTTTCAGATGAGAGGCAGCTGGTACCACAGGAGTTGGGCACAGTGCAGGAGAGAGGCATGCACATGCACAAGTTGAGAGAAGCTACGAAAAAAAACTCAATTATTTGTGACCGTAAAAGAAAAGTAATTTACTTTTTGTCATATTTTTGGAAACACAACATGTTTGTGTTCTTCCTAGAAAACAGCCCTTGCACTTTCCTTCTTCTTAAGAGAAGAGCATCAAGGAAAAAGATGGACTGTATTCATAACTCTCTCTGGGCAAGACAACTGATCGGTGTATAAAAATATAATGCAGGGAAATCAGAGCTTTGTTGAGGTCCTGGTGTGTCTTTAAACACAGGTTAAAACATAATAATCATAATACAGGGTCAAACATGGAGGTTGCGAGTGAAACCATTAACTTAGTTGTGGTGAAAAGAGGAAAGTTCCTTAATGGTGGGACATAATATGAAAGCTGATGGAAGCATGATGCTTCTGCACAGAAGTCTGTTTCCAGATGGACTGCATATTGCCAAATAAAAAACAGCCAAAACACAAAAGTAGTTGAGCTGAAGAGGCCCTTGGATAAAAAGCACTGTAGGGAGTAAAAACTGTTGTTCACAAAGTTTTCTTTATCTGCACAGAAAGTTTACACACTGACTGTGCTGTGGTGTGGTGTGAGGTCCACCCTTCTTATCTAGTTAGTACTTGTTAAAACTTTTCTTTGGAGTGACATGCAATCCTTAACATCAATAAATCACATACTATTAAAGTGCAGTATTTAAATAAGTACCTCATCTAGTCCTGACATGTTTTGTTTGAGTGCTTCTGATCACTGTTTCCAACTAAAGTTTCTTCAGATGCCAAAATTAAAACAAGTAACACCACCCAATGGCATGGGAGTGTTTTCTAAAGCTCAAGATTTACAAGTCTAATCAAATTAAGCTGTTTAATATGAAATATGGACTCACTGTTCCACTTCTTTTGAGCTTCCCTGGAAAAGACTTTTAGCAAAGCTGGTTTATCGTCACAAAATAGTCAGGGTGAGAAAAAATGTCAAATACCAGTACTGATATTAAATTCATTAAATAATTATATTATATTAAAGTGGATATAGAACATATAGATGCCAGGCCTAAAGCTTAGTAAAACCACCGTCAACAGTAACTGTACCCCAAGATAATGTACAACCACCTGCCGCTTTATTAGGTACACCTTGCTAGAGCCAGGTTGGACCTACTTTTGCCTGTCAGTGTTTTAGTCCCATTAGGACAGAGTGTGGAAGTATGTCTTCTCTCTGTTGATGAAAAATACATGTATTTGGTGTCTGGGCCCTTTATTTTTGTTGTTGTGATATCAAAACATAGCAGTTTTGTTAAACACGTACATCAAATCAAAGTTTCTTTCTGGTTTAGCAACTGTTAGAGGTTCATTCTTCTTCGTTCTTCTTCAGGATATGATTTTGGTCCATAGTCCCTTGCCTTATACTTGAGATAGGTATCATAAAACAATCATATTTAACTTTTAACTGCTGAGGTGCGAGTGGTTACTGATCCTGCTGTCAAATAATGAGCATAAAACTTTCAGAGCAGGGTATAGTTACCACTGAGGAACAAAACCAGCTGAGGGGCATCTGAGATCCAAGTCTGGCTTATGCAACAGTGGATTAAAGCCGCAGCAGTGTGAGGCAGAGGTTGGAATACCTTTATAACACCTGTCAGGGGGCCTGTTGTGTGACTCCTCGAGGCCAAGTGAAGACGGGCTCTCTCTCACAGAGACAAAAGGTATGCATTTAAAGACCAGAGGAATGTAGAGCCTTGGTTTTTCCCCTCAGTGGAGTAAATGGGTATTTGAAAGACCTGACAGTATCCAAACAGAAGTGTCAAGCAGAGAGAGTTCACTAAATTCCTGAAAGCAGAACGTCAAATATAATCCCCCTGCAGACGACAGAGAGAAGCCATTACAGGCAAAAGCTTCAGATGCCTCTGACAGAGCAGGAGAGAGAAATAACAAGGTTAAAAACACCCTATATAGTAATGTATACATGAAACACTCAGTCCATACATCTGCCTGCCAGAACATCGTGTTCCCTCCACACCACCTTAAAAGTGAAAATGGTCTGGCACAAAGCAGCAGATTCCTCTCAACAGAAAACAGAAAAGTGTGTCAGTACTGTGTGATAGTTTCACACAAATGCAGGATGTTGTTACACTCCTTGCTGCACTGACACAACTGCTATAGAGGAAGTGAAAGGGGAGATATTTCACTGGGTTTTCAATACAGAGCCAGCAAGTGTTGTGACGCACCATTAAGTCTGCTCTGCAGTGTCTGCAGAAATACTCACTGCGGAGAAAAGTCACAGGAGGGGAAAAGAGTCCAACCGAACCAAAGTGAGCCTCAGATTAATGCAAATGTTTAGCCTGGCAATCATGATGAACTCTAAAATGAGTGCTGCAAAATCCATGTTTTTTTTTCTACTTAATAACATTATCAGTTGTTTCACCAGTTTCAATACACACAACACACCGCAGCATGGCCAGCTTGGGCAATTGGCAAATGCTCCTAAAGCTGGGTCACCTACAGCTTTAACATCGTGTTAAATCTGCTATTTTATCATCACTATCCCACTTCTGCAGCACGTGCAGACCCAGGTATGGGTACTAGTCCTCTATTTATAGCAGTCTGTTCCCCCAGCACTCAACACAGCCTGTGCTAAGAAGATTTACTCCTGCTGCCTTTTCGTTCTTGCTGGAGTAAAGCTGATTTCCATTTAAAGAAAGCAGCACCTGTCTGAGACCAGTTGACAAATGGATAAATGACTGCCTGAAAATAAAAAAGCAAGAAAAGCTTTGCTTTGCTGTTAAAATCAGCAAAAGCAACATTTTTAACTGTTCAGTTGAGAGGGAGGGTTGGTCAGTGATGGGATGTTGCTGCACACCCACAAGCAGCACCTTTAGTTGCTGCATTGCTGCATAAAATATTCCTCTGTGATCGGTCAACTATCTAACTATACTTCAGTGCTGCTTCTGACGGCTGAGACCCAGTCTAACAAGGCAATTGGTCAACTGTCCAGTAGGGCCCGACCGATTTATCGGCCGGCCGATGAAATCGGCTGATTATAGCCCTTTTCAAAGTATTCAACATCGGCCAGAGTTTGCCGATGTACCGCCAATATATTCTTAATTTCTCATAAAACAGTAAAACGCTGTTCCGTGTCCAAGCTGTGCAGAATGATGACGTTGCGAAAGATGGCGGCGCACATTGTTGCAGCGGCTCTGAGCTCTCTACTGATGCCGTATTTATGGATGATGGAGTGTAAGGGGCAAAACTCGCCTACACTCACACGGAGTTGCTGAATGATGTTTTGCCTGCAAGTCCGACATTGCGAGCGACTTTCAGTGGTTGCACAATATATCGCTGGACATAGCAAGACCACTGGGCTCTCTGCTAGCTTGGCTACGGAAGCAGCCTCACCTGGCTTTACCTGCTTGTCCCTGACGCTGCAGTTGAGCTAACTAGCTTGCTAGCTAACTATGCTAGCGTTAGCTTAGCTCCCCCGGAGCTCTACAACTTGATCAGCTCATCCAGGGGGAGCCTTCATCATAGCTAGGAACTTTAATCAGTCCTGTAAAAGAAGTTCATGCAGTATGTGCAGTGTCCCACAAAATAGTTTGATTTCCTCACAGATATTTCCTCGTGTGTATCATAAAAAAAAGTGGTTCTACCTGCACTAAAACCTGCTTCTGATGCACTCTGGGATTGAAGACAGAGTTCATAATTCATCTATATATTTACTTTTTTAACTAAGGTTATTTATTTTATTTTTCAGGAACTGACTGCAGTTTTGCCCACAATTGTATTTTGTACTTGAAGGTTCTTTGCTCTTGAAAGTTGTAGAGTAGAAAAATAAAAGAGGCTTATGAAAAAAATGTTGTTGCTTTCCTCTCAGTGACCTGTTTATAACTTTTTAAAAGTTGTTCTACCTGTACTATAACCTACCTCTTATTTTCATCAACAAGAAGTACAAGATAAAGAGTGACTCTATTTTAAGGTTATATAATTAATTTCCCAGCGGTTTGATGATTTTTTGCATGTTTTTGTACCTGAAAATTACTCTGTTGTAAAGTTAAACAAATACTTAGTGACAAAGTACTGTAAAACAGTAAAATGTTCTGCCTGTAATTCATTTATTCATTGTTGTAAGTGTTTCGGGACCACATTTTTTGAAATTCACTTTATATCTATTTTTAAAATTAATCGGCCGATTAATCAGTAATCAGTATCTTTTTCTGCCAAATATCGGCATCAGCATCGGCCTCAAAAAATCCGGTTGGGCCCTACTGTCCAGACTAGCCCCCCTCGGGCACTGGCTGGACTGATCGCACCCCACTATTTGAGAAACACTGCTCTAATCAAATGTGTCCTATTGGCCAGGATGTGCACAATCAGGAAGATATTTTTAATAAATGTACCGTTTCTGAACAGGGAATAAGGGATCAAACTTGTTTTGTTTATCTCACTGATATTCCAAATGAACATTTATTTAACGTGAAAATGTACACTTCTATAATTGTAAATGGTATGGTACAGCATGCAGGAGTCAAATACCAGATAATAATGCACTCGGGTTGTTCTTGAAGCATTGTTAATATATTTGCAGAATTTGTTACAAAGTGGTGGCTGCTTCTCAAGGAAACACAAAAACTGTACTGAATCATTTAAAATTTTAGCTGGGAGTTGTACAAATAATCACAATATTTCTATCAATCAAAACAGTTGTGATTTTGATTTTTGCTACATCAAGCAGCCTATAACACCATACTTTAGGAGGTCAAACAATTACATTTTCAGTTTGCTGGCCTCTGCATCCAATAGAAGGTCAAGGAAAAGGCTAGCACCAGCTCTACAGTCCAAATAGGGAAAAAAATAAATAAATAAATGAGAATGAGCAGGCAGGAAGACCATTTAAAAGAGCAAACTGAATGTAGCTGGACATGCATTTCACAGACACTTTCCGTACTCCACAATGGCCATAAAGTGAAATTAAACATGCAGTAATGAAGTCACTAAAAGCAATGCAAGGTACTGAATTTTTTACACCTCAAATGGACTGCAGCCACAGAGCGTGCAGCTGAACCAGTGTCTGACATAACAGCACAGCCATGTCCTACACCTACACTTTGAGTGTGCAGCTCTACAGCAGCTCAACACCTCAGGTGTAAAACAAATAGTCTGAAAACTTTGAGTTGACTGGAAATGAAGACTAAGTATTTTACATAGTCCATGTAAAAGAAGCATCATCCTTACCACTACCTTTTTAAAGCAACATTATCTTTGTACAGTCAGGTGTGATCACAGAACTTATCTCCATTCAAACTAACACATCTGTGGCTGAAGATCCATGACCCTTTGTTACCCTGGACAGATAAACTCCACCTAAACAGACACTCAGAATCTACAGTGGTTCTAAAACTGGAAACAGTAGTACCTCTAATTTAAGGACGATTTCACAGTCTGAGAGTAATCCTATGAGTAGTAGCTTTTCTCCTGTGCGAGCCAGAGCAGTAGATAATGCAGTAGAATAATAATTGCAGAACAGCCAGCATGAAACAACATCTGTTTCAATAATTCATTTATGTTTAGTCGACAATCGCAAGCCAAGCTTCATAGTTTGTTTTTGTTTTCTTCCAGAAATGGACCACATTACAAGTCCATCGCTATCAATAAAGGAATATGAGTCCAAGCAACGTCATTTACTGAAGTCACCGTTTCAGTAAAACTCTGCCTTTGAAGTTTTCATAATAAAAAGAGGGTCAGCAGAAGGGTTGCAACAAAACTGTGATGTTAAAAAGTCAGGATATTTCTTTCAGAGTGTGATCTTTGAGTGGAAGTTATCATAAAACTGTGTTCTGTATCATAAAATGCCGCATTCTGTTCATTGGTCACAAGAATAGTCACTTCTTGTGAAACAGAAGCTAAAAACATAAACAATATGCCGCGCCATGCTCAAATCACCTGTGGATCAGAGTGAATGACTTTTCTACTACTTTTGCCATAAAGAATGCCCACTGTACAAAACTGAACCAAACCAGACCATTCAGTGGAAACGCAGCTTCATTAAAAACCATAAGCAAAACTGAAAACATGTTCAAAATTACTCTAAAATACTCGGTCACATGTTTTTAAGACCCTGAACTAACATGACACCACCAGAAGACATAACTTACATATTATCTTGGTGTTAGTTTATATGTTTATTTGACAGTGGCCATGAACAACACACCAGAGTTAGCTTTAAAGCTAGCTATAAAGGTCATTTATATCTGCTACACAACTGCAGTCTCGGTTTATCTGGTGTGGAATTAACTGGTTCAACCAGTTTAATGGCTTAATAAGCTGCTTGCTGTCTGATTAGTAGAATTTATCAGTGCCAGGAGACATTGATGTGGCTAGGAAAGAGTTTGCAGAGTCAACAAAAACAACAAATAAAATGTGAAATATGAAAAGAAAACATAAAAGGTAGCTGGGTTTTGGGGGGGCTGGTAAGTATTCACATTTCAGATTCAGGCTGCTGCATACTTGGGTTTGGAAAGGTTTAGAAGATGCCTCTGCCATATTTCAGTCACCGTAAGCTGATGTGTACTTTACCAACTTGAGTATGCATTTACTAGCATGTTTTAATGTTCAAATCAAGACTACCTGTAAAAACTATTGAAATGCTGTCATGACTTTTTAACCATCATAGTTGTGCTTTTGTAAGTACCGTAAGAAAAGACACTATCAGTGAAGCTATCAAACACAGAGCTAAAATAATCACAGGCTATCGTATTACTAAAAGGGAACATGAACTGCTCCCAGAAACTGTGTTGTGAATGTGATCTCCTACTGCATGCAAGGTGTGTAACATGATGACGACTTTCTGAAAGTGACTTCTGAAGCACCCAACCAGCAGCATTACATAACTGCCCCTATTGCATGTAATATTTATGCATACAGAGGACTGACTGTGAGTACAGTTAGAAACACTTACCGCCATCACAAGCTCAAAGGGATGCTTGTACACCCGCACGGGCGACTGGTACTTCTGCACCATGATGGGGATTACGGCAACACCAACAACCTGAACAAAAACATAGTGAAATTAGTGACAGAGTAAGACAGGCTGTGATCTATGGCTGAGATGTGGTGCTGTGTTTTATTTAAACTATGGGATTATGTGCTAAGTCATAAAAATTAAGTATCATATCAGAATGTGCTGCAACAGGTGGCTCTGTAGTTCATTAAGGTAAAGGTGTGTTTGCTGGATGCTTGAATCATGCCAGGAGCTTGTTAGAATGTGTGTTTGTGTGCACGTGTCTGTGTGTTGGCAAGCAGCCCTGTGAACTAGAAAACTGAGCATACTGATGGGCTGCAGGAGGGGAAGTCTCCCGAGCCATGACCGAGGAGCTCACTGATCAATGGATGCAGCATTTCCCGCTCATTTGTCAGACAGAGGCTGCACTACTGCAAAGACTTTGACCGCAAACAGCTGGGGACAGGGATGTGCTATGACTGTCTCTACAAAAGCCAAGTCACAACAACACAGTACGACATAATGATGGAAAAGGGGCTGCTGCTTTTTTAAGAATTTATTATCATATGCATTTCTGAGAGCTACAAACTGCACTTCTGCTTTGGACTTGTACAAATTTATGTCCATAATGTGCTAATTTCAGGGTAATATCAAAAGTAAATATTCACAGTTTTTTATCTATTTATGCAAATAACCTTTATGAGCTATTGTATTGTACATTGTCATGCAGATTGTATAGTGTATCCCTTGTAATAAAGTATCTGCAGATTAGGGGTGTATACTGGAAATAATATGGTAATACGTATGGCTATTTTTTAATTTTTAAAAGTTCCATAAATTGTTAGCTATTAAAATATTAATAGTCTGCTTCAAAATACTGACTCAGTAGTAAGCCACAAAATATTGGGATATACAGGTGAATCAATATTTTCTTATAACCCTTCTGCAGATAGTACTGTAGTTTAAGATGTATATTCGAACTCCAATATTTCAGGGGCCATTTACACAACGATGAAAACGTCCGAAAGCAAAGAATTTTCGTTGTGTTTGCGCCTTCCATTTACATGAGACCGGTATCCAGAGTGTCTGAATCTGCAAACTTTTGAAACCAGTGTCCAGAGTGAAAGGTTTTGAAAAAGTTTTCCTTGTCGTCTCCGTCTAAACAGGAATCAGCATTGTCAGGGAAAACAGTGACGCAAGGCACATGCATCGTACTCTCCCAGATAAAGGTTGCACGTGCACCGAAGAAGAAGAAGAACAACAACAACAACAATAACAACAGCTATGGCTGATACCGAAAAACATGTGCGCTGCTAACTGTGCTCTGTTTGTTATCGTCTCTCCAACAAAATTGGATTTGCTGCGGCAATACTCTTACCAGCAGAAACGTGTTTGTTATATTCGCCAAGGACTGGAATATAATTTTCAGTTCCTTGGCGAGTATACCTGAAAAGTTTGTCTTCACAGGAAAGTGCTAGTGCACAGACGTGCTGCAACACCACTGTTTCACTACAAACCTACATCGCCAACCACTGGCCTGGCATGCACGCTACTGTGTTTCAGTCATTCTCACGGATCTGTGTCAACACGCATCGTTTTCACACCGCCTCCGTGTAAAGGTGGAGCGCTTTTTAAAACAAAGGAAAAGCCGTTCCCGTTTCTGGCAACAACGCTGTCATGTAAACGGGGCCTTAGATGATCATGTAAGCAAATGAGGTGGAGCATAAGTTGTGTGTGGACAGAAACAACAGATCAATGTTATTTTTTCCTTTTTTCTACCCTCATGCCTTGAAGCTCCAAACTGCAACTAGTTGGATTTTATGTTCTTATGAAGAGAGTGTTCGTGTTATTTCAAGCACTGTCAAGATTAACTCAGGGAAACAACCTGCTCAGCTGCTGTTTAATTAGGAGAATTTATTGTGTTTTGAAAGTATAAGCCTCATCTTGAGTACTACAGAGAGCTCTGCCAGCAAGTTGTGAAAGCATGTTTGTAACTCTAAAAAAAAAAAAAAAAAAAAAAGCATTCTGTTTTTTTTAAACCACTGAATGTCTATATTTTAAAAAGCATATGCCTTTCAATGATTGTGGAATTAAATGTTGTTTGACTTGCTTAATATCTATTTCAAAAGCCAAAAGGTCATTACTTTAAGAGTAACAGACAGGAGACTCTATAATATCACACTGTGTGTCATGTGTATACAAAAGTAGGGGTCCTGCATTACACTGTCAGTCTTATAGATTGGCACAGGTGATGAAAGAACTCATTAGATTTGACAAGAGTAAACATATTCACCTTACAGAAGAAACATTCTCATCTTTTTAGTTCAATAAAGCTGATTTGCCTGAGGCTTCATCAGGTTGAAACCTAAAATCAGGTCAATCTGGTGAAGCAGGGAGACTCTCATCCCTAGTACTAAAGTGATGATAAAATACAAAGATGAAAACTATTCAACCTCCTTGTGTGTGGTGCATTAATCCATTTTTTGTCAGTTAAAAATGTGTGTGTAAATTGTAATGACCCAAAATAAGAGAGAAATAAAATCAAATATTAGGCATCCCTAATTCTAATGAAAGGAACCTTTCGATGACTCTAACAACACATTTTTTATATCTGAAACCACATGTGAAGTGCCGTAGAAAGTAGGACGCTGCTTTCCCAAAACAATTTGAAAGAAGTGTAGCGTGTGTTTTGAACTTCATGTTCTGTGTTTGTTCAGCAGGCTCAAACACGTCTGTAACTTCTGCTATGCAGAGGTGAGATCTTGGCTTCAAGGAAGGGAGTGAGCTATCGTTCCAGCCGTACTATTTACTCACAGAGGGATCAGACTAATTATATCCAAGCTAAAACAGACATCATACAAACAGGTCACCACAGTATTATCTCTCTATAACAACACATAAGGACTGCTACTACTACAGTGTATAATTACCGTCATGATTCAGGATCTGTCAGCAACTTAAGAGATACACCAAAAAATAAAACAATCACTTTAGTTACAGTGACGTGACTTCAAGCAACTCAGTAAATATACACCAGTCAGGATTAGATTTTTACTTTCAGTTTACTTATATTGAGTTTTCATGTTAGAGCTGTCAGTTAGCTCCTAATGTTGTTAACGCTGTAATGTACAGATGCACAGAATTATCTTTACCATATGAGTGCTGGCAGATAAAGGCTTAAGAAATAATCATCAGTACAAATAGATATGAAAATCTGTACAGCAGGTATAATACCTGCACATACAGGTACAATGCACAAATGCCATAATACCACAATATTTCATCTTGAAGTGAAGCATTACATGTGAGGAGTTTTAAGAAATCCAACAGACCTATTTCAGTTCTACTTTCTTTAGTAACTTTAGTTATTATTCCTTAAACTTAACACTAAAACCATTTAGGCATTTAGGATCAATTTTAACAAACAGGACTACATTTGTGTATACAAAATATTAATGTCTGCAGGACCTTGACCTTTCTTGAACAAGGTCAAGGTCAAGAAAAAATGTTCCTGTAAATCCAGATTTCTTTGGCTATTTCAGGGATGCACAATGTCATCAGCATGATATCAGTATCAGCAGATGGTGCCATTAAAAACTGGATTATTGGTAAATGACCATGTGAACATTTCTGCTGAATCTGTATCTGCTGTACATATTGTACACATATGTCTCATATATTGGTTGTAATATCAGCAGAATGCATTACTGTACCACAAAGCTTCAACTTATGATCACTGAATGCCTACATTAAAAAAATTATATTGCCATTTATCAGAGAATGAAGTGTTATCTGCTTACAACACAAATAAACTGTCTTGGTGAGAGAACAGATCTTAGTAAAGCAGACACTTCCTACTCTTGACAAAAAACAACATTGTCAGTATTGTATCAGCGGTTATGACTTTGAAATATCGGCATATGGTATTTGATTATCAGTATGAGAAATCAGCATTTCTGTCTAAAATAGTGAGTCAGATGTTTTGACATGTTAATTGTCAGAATAAAAGGAACAGGTCACTTGTGGGAAAGCAATGAGGAAATGCGTACATATCAGTATCAGTATGTTGAAAATGAGTTTGATAATATTTGCATTTTTTTATCAGCAAAAACTCAGTATCATGTATCCCTACCTGTTTTGAAGTCATTTCATTCCTGTGTTGACCCTTTACTAGCATTTTGCATAAATTTTGACCACTGAAAATGTAAAGTCTCAGCTTGAACTTCTGAACATGGAATATTCTCTGATCATGGAGCTTGATTATAATAATTAATAAATCATCTTGACCAGTTTAGTTTCATGGGGGGGACCTCTGGACCCTCGTGGCTGGCTGTTATTTACCCACTGACTGATGACTCTTCTAGTCTGTGGAAACCCTGATTAACATATTTCTGATTATTAACAGAATTGTGAAATATACATTGCATTTCCCTTGCAATGTGTTCCCTAAATATTTCAGAGCTTACTGTCTGTCAGCTTAACTAAAGCTGAAAAAGGACAGATGGTTTAACTGTTTAATGGCACATTTACATTCTGCATATAATATGCTGGAACGTAATGAAAATGTTTATTTTCAAAAGAACGTGCGTGGATACAACAGTATATTGGTATCAGCTGAAATTAATTAACAAATATCAGACTGCCTTGTATAACAATACAACTCTGTGCATGCTTTGTTTATTTTATCTTGTGTTATGATTTTGTATCAGTAAATGAGCTCCTGATATCGTAAATACTTTTATTTTGGGAGATATTTTAGTATTTTAAATTTGGTGTGAGTTTCCTGTGAGATGAGAGGGCTGTAATGTTGTCAATTTAGGAGAAAATAAAGCCTATAAACCATTAACATGCTGTGTAACTGTTTCCATGTGAATGACCACTGTACCCTAGTACAAATATCTCTTTACACACATATCTTGTTTGTAGTATTAGGCATCAGAGACGCTGACTTCTTAATGTTTGTGTTACACAACAGTACAGGCTGCCTAACACTAGCCCACAGGCTAGCGCTAACTTTACAAAACGCTGTTAATTTAACACAAACAATGCTGACTTACCGTTGACTAAAGTGCTAAATAAACAAGGGCTTCGTTGTTTCTCTCAGTGGGAGCTTCTTCTGAAAGGGTTATCCGGGTAGACTGCAGCCATACCCCTCCTCGGTTGTTCACTTCGCCGGGTCCAGGCAGTGAATGAGGCTACACGCTAGCAGGGGTTAGCTTAGTGCTAGCTGGCCATGTAGCCGGAGTTGGCAGCTCAGAGACGAACCGGTGGTCCTGCGATGGAGGGTCGGATAAAATTGGTTAACCGAGTCCCCTAACTGAACATCAAACGACGCCTGAGTCGATGAAGCGTCGGAGCAGGAGGTCAGAATACCTCTATCGCCTCGGTCCTCTCCTCCCCTCAGTCATGCCTGTGATGATGAAGTCGCTCCTCCTCCTCCTTTATAAGCTCAGGTTTTTTCCATCTGCTCAGTGCAGCGCTGCCTCCATGGAAATATGGAGCTGATCAAGAGAGGGGCAAACATAAGAGGATAGGCATCTATGAAAATATTAAACAGTAGATAACGAAGTACAAAGTGTACAGGCTGTTCTTTTTGTTCTGGATTTGCCAGATGTAATCAACAATTCACAGTTCATCTCACAATCGGCACATCACCAAATTTATTTGTAGGTAGTCTCATCCAGGGATATGCAACTTGAGTCAATAGGAGGGCCCCATTACCCCAGTTTCTGAGAGCCAAATTGTGACAAAAAAAGGAAACTATCAGTACTATCAAAAATACCTGGGATTTAAAGAGCCCATACCGTGCTTTAATGAGTTTGATATATCGTTTAGTCATCTCTGCGTGATAGAGCACCTCTATGAACAAGACAAAAGGTCTGCAACATCAGGACTTCTCCCTCTCCCTCTCAGCTCTGCCTGACACTGCTCGTTCCCAAAAAGACCTACCAGTGTGACATCATACTGGTAGGTTTTTCCAGCAGTTAAATGTGTATACAAAAAGAGTGAAAAATTTTAATAAAATGCTGTATTACTCAAAGAAAAATAAATAAAAGAAAGAAAAATTAGGCTAAATAAAGGTAACATGAAAAATATAAATGTTTGCTTTTCATCTTTTCAATACAGTCAAAAATCACACAGCTGTGGCAACAAGTCTCTGTTAAATTTACATGAACTGAAAGCAGAGATGAAAACTAATACAGAGTTGTTAGCATCATGGTGCAGTGCAGCGCTGACCTGACCAATTACCACAGAACTGCTCTGTCAATCAATCAACCATTCTTGTTTGATGTTCAACTGCAGTTGGTCAACAGTCAGGGGCTCGATGTCATAATCTGCTCTTCATAATGTGGCACACACTTTCAATAGGCTTCAGGTCTGGACTGAAGGCAGGCCAGTCAAGTGCCCGTGCTCTTTTACTACGAAGACACTCTGTTGTACCACATGAGGGATGTGGCTTGCCATTGTCTTGCTGAAATGAGCAGGGACATCCCTGAGAAAGATGCTGCTTGCATAGCAGCATATGTTGCTCCAAAAAACTCTATACCTTTCAGAATTAATGGTGCACTCAGTGATGTGCAAGTTACCCATGCCATGGGCACAAACACGCCCCCATATCATAACAGATGCTAGCTTTTTAACTTTGTACTGATAACAACCTAGAAGGTCTTTTTTCTCTCAAGGTTGAAAGGCATGTCATCCACTTTACAGAAACAACTGGAACGTGCACTCGTCAGTGCACAGCACACTTTTACACTTTGCTTCAGTCTACCTCACATGAGCTTGGGCCCAGAGAAGCCAGTGGTTTCTGACTGTTTTTGATATATGCTGGTTTTTAATGCAGTGTCCCCTGAGGAATTGAATGTCATAGGCATTCAGTGTCGGTTTCCAGTCTTGCCTCTTACAAAACCCAAAACCAGTGAAGTTGGCACGTTGTGTAAATCGTAAATAAAAACAGAATACAATAATATGCAAATCCTTTTCAACTTATATTCAATTGAATACACTGCAAAGACAAGATATTTAATGTTCGAACCGAGAAACTTTATTTTCTTTTGCAAATAATCATCAACTTAGAATTTAATGGCAGCAACACATTGCAAAAAAGTTGGCACAGGGGCATTTTTACCACTGTGTTACATCGCCTTTCCTTTTAACAACACTCAGTAAACGTTTGGGAACTGAGGAGACCAATTTTTGATGCTTTTCGGGTGGAATTCTTTCCCATTCTTGCTTGATGTACAGCTTAAGTTGTTCAACAGTCCGGGGTCTCCGTTGTTGTATGTTACGCTTCATAATGCGCCACACATTTTCAATGGGGGACAGGTCTGGACTACAGGCAGGCCAGTCTAGTACCCGCACTCTTTTACTACGAAGCCACGCTGTTGTAACACGTGCAGAATGTGGCTTGGCATTGTCTTGCTGAAATAAGCAGGGACGTCCATGAAAAAGACGTTGCTTGGATGGCAACATATGTTGCTCCAAAACCTGTATGTACCTTTCAGCATTAATGGTGCCTTCACAGATGTGTAGGTTACCCATGCCTTGGGCACTAATACACCCCCATACCATCACAGATGCTGGCTTTTGAACTTTGCGCCTATAACAGTCCGGCTGGTTCTTTTCCTCTTTGGTCCGGAGGACACGACGACCACACTTTCCAAAAACAATTTGAAATGTGGACTCGTCAGACCACAGAACACTTTTCCGCTTTGCATCAGTCCATCTTAGATGAGCTCGGGCCCAGCGAAGCCGGCGGCGTTTCTGGGTGTTGTTGATAAATGGCTTTCGCTTTGCATAGTAGGATTTTAACTTGCACTTACAGATGTAGCGACAAACTGTAGTTACTGACAGTGGTTTTCTGAAGTGTTCCTGAGCCCATGTGGTGATATCCCTTACACAGTGATGCCGGTTTTTGATGCAGTACCGCCTGAGGGATCGAAGGTCACGGGCATTCAATGTTGGTTTTCGGCCTTGCCGCTTACGTGCAGTAATTTCTCCAGATTCTCTGAACCTTTTGATGATATTATGGACCGTAGATGATGAAATCCCTAAATTCCTTGCAATAGCTCGTTGAGAAATGTTGTTCTTAAACTGTTTGACAATTTGCTCACGCATTTGTTCACAAAGTGGTGACCCTCGCCCCATCCTTGTTTGTGAATGACTGACCATTTCAGGGAAGCTGCTTTTATACCCAATCATGGCACCCACCTGTTCTCAATTAGCCTGTTCACCTGTGGGATGTTCCAAATAAGTGTTTGATGAGCATTCCTCAACTTTCTCAGTCTTTTTTGCCACTTGTGCCAGCTTTTTTGAAACATGTTGCAGGCATCAAATTCAAAATGAGCTAATATTTGCAAAAAATAACACAGTTTACCAGTTCGAACGTTAAGTATCTTGTCTTTGCTGTGAATTCAATTGAATATAGGTTGAAAAGGATTTGCAAATCATTGTATTCTGTTTTTATTTACGATTTACACAACGTGCCAACTTCACTGGTTTTGGGTTTTGTACATGCAGAGGTTTGACTTTTTGACTGTAGAGGATAAAATCCCCAAATTTCTTGCAATTTTGCATTGAGAAGTATGGTTCTTAACCTGTTGATCTATTTGCTCGTGCAGTTGCTCACAAAGTAGTGAACCTCGCCCATCCTTGCTTTTGAGGGACTGAGCCTTTTAGGGATGTTCCTTTTATACCCAATCATTACACTCACCTGTTCCCAATTCATTTGTTCACCTGTGAAAAGTTCCAACAGGTGTTGTGTTTTTGTTTTTTTAGCATTTCTCAAACTTCTCAGTTGTTTGTTTTCCCTTTTTGAACTATGTCGCAAGGAGTGAATATTTGAAATATAAAACTGTGAAATTTGTCAGTTTAAATATTAAAATCATATCTTTGAGGTGTATTCCATTGGATAATGGTCAAAAAGAGTTAGCAAATTATTGTAATTATTTTTTATTTCCCAATAGCAGCTTCCCTCTGTGCTGGCACAAAGTAGCCAATGGAGAAGTGCAAAAAAGTGCAACTCCTGAAGTGTCTGCTGGCCACAAAAGCACCAGAAGTCACATACGAACCCCATGTAAAAAATGTCAGTCATTACAGGAACTTATTTGTGCTAAACTTTTTTTTGTCTAACCCAAAAATTAATGTGAATATTAAATTATTTTTTTTTTCATGGTAATATGATAATGATTTAATTAAAATCAACTAAAGTCTTGAACATTTTGGGCCCTTAAAATGTTCTATATTCATAACATATGGAATTAAACTTTTGGTTCATCAGGTAACAAATAAGAGGCTAACTTCATATTAACCAGTAGACAGATGAGAAGCTACCTTATAGTTAATCAGGCAACAAATGAGAAGCGTACCTCTGGTTAACCAGGGGACAAATGTGGAGCTAACTTCTGGTTAACCAAGGGGCTACAAATGAGGAGCTGACTTCTAATTAACTAAAGGACAGATGAGGAGATGCGTTTTGGCTAACCAGTAGACAGATGAGAAGCTACCTTATAGTTAATCAGGCAACAAATGAGAAGCATACCTCTGGTTAACCAGGGGACAAATGTGGAGCTAACTTCTGGTTAACCAAGGGGCTACAAATGAGGAGCTGACTTCTAATTAACTAAGGGACAGATGAGGAGATGCGTTTTGGCTAACCAGGAGACAAATGAGAAGCTAACCTCTGGTTGAATAGAAAAACAAACTAGGAGCTATCTTATGATTAACAAGAAACCAAATGAGGAGCTACCTTTTGGTTAAATAGGGTACAAATGAGGAGCTAACCTCTGCTCAACCAGAGAACAAAAGAGGAGCTAGCTGCGTGGTAAGCAGGTCACAAAACAGGAGCTAACTGCTCTTTTACCAGGGTACAAAACAGAAGTTATCTACTGGTTAATCAGGGTACAAAGGAGGAGCTAACTTGTAATAAACCAGGGGATAAAACAGACGCTAACAGCTCGCTGATCACGGATCAAATGAAGAAGTCATGGCTTGTTAACAAGGGAACAACTAAAAAGCTAAAGCTTTTTAGCAAGAGAATAAATGAATAATTGCCTGCTAGTTAATATACTATAAAAGCAGCAGTGTTACCAAGTATATAGAGAGTAACTTACTTATGGTGATCTGTTAGTCTACATGAGTGGTAAATTACTTGTCATTGAATAAAAAATAAATAAATAAAAGAGGGGGATATCTTATGATAACTTCATAAATAGCAACTGTTAGATAAGGCACTAACAAGGTACTGAACAATTAAAAACACACAGCAAAACAGCTGTTATATGTTTCACAACAAATATAATTGAAGATTAATGCACATTTTGTTGAGGAAAAATGCTTTTTACAATGTAAATAAAATAAATAGCACAGCTGCTTTGTCTGAAGGGAGCGCCAAAATCAACACAAGCCAAAAATCCCTCTCAGAAGCCTCATCAGCCATCAGCAGTCATATTAAACGGCATCAAATATTTGCACAAATCAGTTTTGCGTCATACTTAAGTTAGTCAAATATGAGTGTTTCTTTGTTCCTTTAATGCAGAAATATGTCTGCTCTTTGCAAAGGCCGCTGAGCGTCTGTTTAGTTCTCAGAGTTAAATACACTCACATCCTAATTATGTAAGAGGTTTATCTGTAATGTCAGTGGATGATAGCAATAAGGCGATTGTGCTTCAAAGGGCAGGCTAGTCGGGTGTCCACATCCTATACCAAGGTCTGCCACCAAAGCAGAACCTTTAGAAACAGCAGCGGTTATGTTAAAACCACAGAGACATGTTATGATATGGTTACATAATGTCTGGGCTCCATTGTGAAAACAAAGTATTACTCAGTGCATTTTGTATCAAAAACAGGACGTGCTGGAGTCTACAGGGCAACTCTGGCTCAGACTGAAAAGAGGTCACTGCAAAAGGTCATCAGATTGTATTAAACTCACTCTTTTAGTATGGGCTAATTTCTCTTTGTGTTCATTAGGTATAAAAGACATACAAAACATACACTTTAGAGCAAAGGGCCGCACAATATGGACCAATAATGGTGTCTTAATATTATTTAGCTGAATGGAGACAGAGGATATATATGTGTTGTTATATTACTGTTAAAAAAAAAAAAAAACTAATGGCTGTCACCATACCAGCATTATAAACTTTGATATGGCTCTTTTAAAAGCCTATTGATTTTAAAACCACTTCAGTTTAAGACGACAGATCAGTGGATAGCTTCAAAAAGTGGAGAGAGAGACTGCAAGGGAAAAGACGTGCACTAGAGGACCTAGCTTATGTTTAAGCCTAGACCTACAGAGACAAAAAAAAAAAAAATAAACAGAAGAAGGGTGAAATGAATGAGTAATGTAGCCTTAGAAGTAAAGAAAATGACTTACTCAAAGTCATATTTTTGAAAAATTAATGAAATTAGTTTGTTTTAGGGTTGGATATACGAGAGAATATAAATACTTTCCCTACGGTATCTAAACATGTCTGATCATTTAAAGGTCATGCGTTTCAAAGTGATGAAAACTCAATTATTTTAATGATTGTCAGTATCAAAAAGTACAGAAGCTTTTGGATCTCCAGTCATATTTTAGTATTGTGTTAATTACACAGATATAGTGTCAATGTTCAGGAAAAGAGAGTGGAATTAGGGCTTCCAACATGTGTAAGCAATAGCAGCGTGCAAGAACTTGCTAGTAATTTTTATGCTAAAAACACCAAATTACTCAATACCAGGTGTTGTGGGATTTTCTGTAGTATCAAATAGGTGACATGTTTAATTTTTTATGGTCAGACTGAAGTATCTGTGGTTCCTCTTGGGATTCATACTGTGTTGTGTGTGCTTGTCAGCTCTGTACATTCAGTTTGATGGGCTGCAATTTGAACAAGCCACAAATTCAAACTAGACCTACAGAGACAAAAAAAATAAATAAACAGAAGAAGGGTGAAATGAATGAGTAATGTAGCCTTAGAAGTAAAGAAAATGTAACCAACAACAGATCACATAAAAGGAAAGGAAACAAAAACAAGGAAGTGAACTAAAGTGTGTGATGATGTGAGGGAGAATCAGTAATCATGTTATCATTGGTGGTTTATTTTGCTTTTGTTACTCAGCATAAGGCTTGGCATCTTTTCAACATAAACAAACAATGTATATGAAATTGCTGTTTCCCTCAAATCTGATTTAAAAAAGTATACTTATACCTTAAAAACAGCATATTTCCCAGCTGTTGTGCAAAATAGTAAGGGTGACACCTTCAGGCAATACCATGGGGATATCTTTTTCTCACCAAATTACATGAGAGACAGCATAAACTTTTGCTGTTGGTTTGAACTTAAAACACATAAACCTCATAAAAAAACATTTAACTCGTTTGATTCAGCATTAGGAAGTGCAGGTGGCAGTTACGTTGAGCTGAGCATGTGGCAGAAAATCCATTTTTAATTCTCCCCAAAAATATTTAATACGTAAACATGAATCAATGACTGAAGTTCACTGAACAGAAAATGTATTTAGTTTAAAGGGACATGAATGTTTTAATATAGGATTCCAAAACATGTACACTGGGTAGACAGTGCCCTCTGGTGGCTAAAGGCTGAAGTTACAACAATAAGGCTTAAAAGGCAAAGGCTTTTGAAAACTGAAAATGCAAAAGCTACTTGAGCTTTCAATTTAATTCATAGCAAAAAGAAGAAGAATGACAATAGCATCCTGCTGTCATATATGTGATTTAAAAAGTAAATCCTCATACAGAGTAGGCTGTGCAGCAATGCCTCTTGCAAAATTTCTTGCCCAATAGCAGGTTTTCACAATGATTTGGTAATCATTTTAGTAGAAACACTCATGTTTGTTACACCAACTGTTTAATGAGTTATCCTGGAAGATGCCAAACTTAGTTAGATTTACAAGCTACATTTTTATTTACTCCATTGTCATCTTACCAAGATACAACATTCGTAGCATTTTTATATGTACAAGAGGATTTATTTATTTATTTTTTTTTACAATATTTCAATGTACAAATTAATGACAATGTTAATCCATAGGCAAGTCCAGTACTGTTTGAGCTTGACAGAACTTGAATTTCTTGATAGTCTCACAAAGTCATGGGAAACAATAAAAGGCATGATATAATTGTAATTTTACCTTTCATCTGGAGAAAATGAGAATGAAATATACACAAAGTAACAAAAAACACTTTCTTTTCCTGAATCTATCCAAGGGAGCATAAAAACTGAAGCTTAAAAGCTCAGCGCTCCTGCACTGATGCAATCTATTTATAGGGTGAGTAATGCACCAGCATTCATGACCCTCCCTTTTCCTGTTTATTTTATATTCTAATGCATGTAATGTCCAGCTTTACCCAGATAATTTCAAAAGTACTGTAGCATTTCTCACTTAATGATAAAGCTTGATGTTCTGATTGACCAAATTTAATGAATCATCACATAGCTATAAGAAAGAAAAATAATAAAAACAGACAGGGGGAAGGGAACATCTGAATTGCTTGAAATATTTTAAAAGGATTACTGTGTTTTAAAAATATGAGCTTCTTTCTGGTAATCATTTAGTCCCATCAACAATATCATAAAGAAGCCACCAGAGGGTGCAAAATAATTAAGTACAAATTATAATAGGAGCATAATTTACGAGAGCTTTCTGGCCACAACAGGCAGCAGCATTTTTACAAATTTACAGACATAAAACACAGAACACACAAACACAGATCAGCCAGATTTCACATCACAAATCTGAAAGTCATAAATCAAAGCATCTAAACAACCACTTGGTGGTTTTAGGTCACTATCAGAAAGTAATAGAAAGTGACCAGTCAAGAAGAGGGGCTGGGTTTTTTGTGGTAATGTGGTTCATAGCCTAGTAATCAAAGTTTAAGAAATTCTTGAGCTAAAACACGTTTGTTTTATCACTACTATTAAATCTTATTTATTAAAAGTTGGAGACATTACTGCAAGAGCAGATACTTTTGTCTCTTGCAACACGTTTTAAAAGGTCCCATATCCAGGGAAATCTTTTTCTTTGCTTTTAATGTTGCTAGAAGGAGCTTTGGGAGAAGAACATGACACCTTTTACTAAATTCTCAGTTCGCAGAGAAATATGCCATGCCTCTTTAAAGAAAATGTCTCTTTAAATGCTCAGTTTTTTCTTTCCTTGGGTTTATACAGCCTCCACCTACATGGATTTTTTCTGCTTGTCACTATTGACTGTAAAAAAAACCTGGACAAAGCCATTTGACGTCAGCCCTTAGATTTTCAAAAAAGCTTGAGAAACACTGCCCTCTATTGGACGCTGCCATACTGCAGGTGCCATCTCGGCTAAACTTTAGGTTAACTGTCTCACAGAGGCATGACTGAAGGCCGTCTGACCAATAGTGACTCCCCTTTTTCAAAAATGTAAGTCCTCAATAAGTCTTCAATAAAAGCAAAATGGGTATGATATTAAAAAAAATTTACCCCCTCACGGTGAGATTAGGTAAATATGATATAGTTTTAGACTGAAGCTGTATTTTGAACCAGGCTGTAAATATGTGTATTAAGGCTGAAAAAAACAGTATTTTCCTTGCATACAATCATTAAGGTGTCATGTTACTGCAGCCAGCCTCAAGTGGACACTCTGGGTACTACAGGTTTGGGACTTCCGCATTGGCCTACATTAACAGCCCCGGAGGTTGCCACCAGATGCCATGACTGTTTTAAAAGTACGCTCTGCAGCCTGTAAGCCCCCCACCCCACCCCCCACCCCCTCCCCATCTCATCGTTTGGGCAGCCAATCAGCACAGAGGTCATTATCATAGCGCCCTGTAGCATTCCTGTCCCCTCAGATCTGAGCTAAAAGGGGAGGAACAAAAGAGCTGCATCTGGTCCTCTATAGAGATGAAATTCTTCATTTTTTAATTCAGTTTAAAACAACACACCAGGACACGGTACCTTTAGTTCAGTATTTTAAGTTCAGCACTCCTGGTCTGTGGTTTTAAATCTTATTCTGCAGTTATTACAGTGAAAGGGTACTCAAACAAATCAACAGTCCTATTTTAATTTCTTCGTAATGTGTCCTAGTATGTCCTAATAGGGCAATAACTAGCTTGCAAAACATGTGATATACAATCAGCCAACAGCACATATCAATAGTGCCATCTTGTATGACATGGACACAGAGGTATCCTGCAGGTGTGTATCAGCAAGCAGAGTGAAACATGAACACAGGAAGTGGTTTTCTGACTCTGACAAATAGATCTGAGCAGGAAGTGCAGCCTCGCTCTGACAGGAAACTGATTTTAACAGTCAACAGTCCAAACACCCACAGGTAGCTCATCACAGTGGGTACTGACTCTCTGGGTATTAGTACAATCTTTAATTGATATTGGAAGAGTGAGGGGTGAAGAATGGTTAGAAAAGCTAATCCTTTATCCCAAACACATACATCAACATTAACTCTAATAACATTTCTCACAATAGTGTAATTACTAAGAGCAGCTTAAGTCATTTTGAGGCCCTTTCCCATTTAGCCACAATTATTTTTAGCATGTGAACAAGACATTTAAGGCCATTAAGGAGTGTTCTGTGATAAAATAAGACTTATTTATCTTGTCCAAACTCTTACGCCTTACCAGCTTCAGTCACTTTTAAAATGTTGATGACCTTTCTGTATTTCTAAAGGGGTATTTCCCTGCAATTCCTTGAACTAAAAGAAACAGTGCACTGTTTTAATTGCACATATACAATAAGATGGCAACATCAGATGAAAGTGAAAATGTTGAAAAAAGAAAAATAAATGAAAAAATATCAATATGTGACACAACTTGAACTGATGTATGTTTTTTTGTTGCTTGCCTCCACAACGTAAACAAGAGGATGTGCTGATGTGGTTTACCATGGAAGTTTGATTTGTATAAACCTAATTAGAAAAGGATGAATGTTTATATGTTAAGTTTTTAGAAATTCTCTCAAAACCTCCTTAAGACATCATGTTGAAAAGCAAGAAAGGATCATGAGACTCAGTGACATTAATCTTTGAACCATTTCAGTCTCTTCAGGTTATGTTAAAGGTGCAGTGTGTAGAATTTGGCAGCATTTCGCCAAACAGAAACAGTGAATATAGGATAGAATGTTTCTATTTGTATGTAAAGTCCATCAAAATAGGAGTACAATCATCCCCACAAAACGTTTGTTTTATTTTTATTTAGTTAGAAAAAGCTTCAAAAAAATTTACATTACCGTGGGTCGCGTTCATGTAGGCCGATATAACGATCCGCCATGATGTCCACGGGTGGATTTTAGGGACAAAAAGAACGAAACGCAAATCTGTCCGCCGATTCTGAAATCTACCTGGAATGCAGGTGAAGAAGAGGAGAGAGGACAACAACTGACCTAAATCTATAAAAATAATGGTTACAAACCTTGTCACTTTAGTAAATGATGCCGTGTTCACGATCTCTTTTGGTCTTCACAGGCTTCCGTTGCTCAGTGATGTGAAGTTTTGGTTACGGTTGGGCTCATTCTAGAATCTGAACCATAGATGTCGCTCAAATGCCAAATTCAACACACTGCACCTTTAAGTCACGGGAGACATTTTTTTCAAAGTATGACCAAATTCCCTAAAGAGTCTATGTTGTGCTTTTTTGAGTTCTGAATGCCCTTTTGCTGGTTTACCATGTCTCCTCTCCATGATAGAGCACCTCGATTCACATGACAAAAAGTCTGTGGCATCATGTCTTCTCCCTCTGCCCCTCTTTACAGCCGCAGTAACAGCCTGAAATGGCTTGTTCTTTCGCCCCCCCCGAAAAGACCTACCAGTGTGATGTCCTATCATTGTTTCCTCGGCTAGCAAGCCCAGGACAGAGTAAAGACAGCAGAATGAATGCAGTGTCATTGACAACATGGTAGCACTGAAGGGGACAGTCACCTGACCGGGCTGAGCCCACATGGAGAAGGGAGCATTATAGAGACAGGAGCTTCAATAGAGCATCCCAGACAGACTGAGGATACAGCTGGATCAGGGGTACTCAGTACATGAGAGCTACAGAGTTTTTTAACATTAGCTATTGTGAACAAACTCTTGTGGTCATCAAATATTAATACATGACCCTGAGTTAAGGCAAAATGTGAGATTTCATGTTCACAAACTACCAGTTGATTCTCAGGTCAGAGTGGACCTCCGTGCAAAGTTTTGATTAAATCCCTAAAAGTAGGGAATATGTTGTATTTATGGGCCAGGGGCCAACTGTGGACTGAGATCCATGTTTAATCAGCTGCAGCAATTTCAGAGAAGTAAAGGCAAATATGGCCAAAAAAAACTCAAGGCCTCTGCTTGAGTGAGAAATGAGGACAAACAGATTAAGGCAGAAAACATCTCAAATCATCTTCCTCTTCTGCGCTATCTGCAATGCATGAAGATCAGATTTGCAGTTTTTCGACTCTCTGTTGCATGAAATACCCTTCTCTTCCTAACCAGGGTCAAGTCATTCTTGCATTTTTCTATATGCATCTCTCAATACAGAAAATGTTCACACCCCTGCCTCAAAATATTTGTGAGACCTTTAAAATCATACCAGTCCGTGTTTGACTTAAAGTGGACATCTAGGATATTTTTGAAGTAAGTCTTGTAAAGCATTATTGACATAAAATAATCACATGCTAGTGATGAATGTGAGGCTCCATTACCTTCAAAATCAAACATAATTAGATTTGCTCAGAGTTTTAAGAAAGTTGTGATTGTCAACAAGCAAAGGAGGAGCATTAGGTTCATTGTTCTTGACCTTTGATCTATGACCTCCAAAGTCTAACTTGTTCATCCTTGAGTCAGAGTGAACATTGGTACAAAGCTTGAGGAAAATCCTTCATTGTCCTTGAGATAATGCCTTGAATAGTGTCCTAGGGATGGACGGATGGAAAAACCTTTGAGTATTAAAAATTGCAAGCTCTCATTTGCTAAAATCTAACTTGAACAGTCAAGTTGTCAATATTTAACAGACTTATCCCAAAAATGCACTCATATTCATGCAAATGGGACACCTTTGATTTGAGGCTCTGCTATAATGATTGTATTTTTAGGCCTTCTAGTATCATGAGGTCTCATGCAATTGCCCACCTTTGCCTGATGGTAAAACCGCCTTTGATAGTGGCTCAGACTCAGTAACTGACAGACAGATGGGTTTCATTTGAGGTGAAGCGGGAGCTGATAATGATCTGAAAAGCGCTGTCCTTCAATTTCAATTTAACAAAACATAAGCATATTTTTTAGTTGCAGTTTAATGTTAAAAGTTGGAATAACGCGTTATCTCATAGTGGGTTTTATCAAAGGAAAAACAACAGACATGACAACAGATCAGGAAACAGACATTTCTGTAAATGAACTTCTCTTTGCGATCTAATGAGGAAGAAAACAGCACAAGGGAAGATGAGAGCTGCAGCAGAGTAACCACAGTCAGAGTAGATCGTGGCATTTTGTTGCCAGAATACGTTTTGTAAGACAGGAAACGAGAAAGCTGTGAGATAGAACGAGAGAACAGACACAGAGAGAAGGCACGGACTACTCTGTCATCCTCAGCATTTACAACCACTTTGCAGCCAGAAGGACGTTTGATGGGTCTCATATGATTCTGGTTTGATGCATTTTTGAGAGTTATCACAAACCTACGAGGCAGAAAATGGGCACTGAAGAGAAAGATTTAGAGTCTGCAGCTCAACAGCCACCAAAGGAGCAGGGATCACCAGAGAGTGAGAGGGACTCTCCGATAGACCCCCCTGAAGGACATTCATCTGACTCCACAGACCCCCTCAACACCTATAAGTGGCACATGGGCTCCAAAGGAACGCTCAGTGAGGTGAAAGAAGAAGCCGAAGGGGCAACAGCCTCCACCACGTCCACCATTGAAAGGCTTCAGAAGGCCTCCACCAACAAATGGAGCAAGATGCAAAACTGGCGTAAGGCCCTGAGCGAGGATACAGGAGACAAAAATTCATCCAACAGTAAAGGTAAAGGAGATGGACAAACTGCACATCCTCATTACTTCAGCCAAATAATCCTGGTCAAATATTACTTTGTTCTGAGTCAAAGTTTCTCAGTCAAAATGTTATTTGTGTAAAAAAATCTGGACAACTTTAGCATTCAGTATAGTATTCAAACACTGACCCCAAAGGAGTTTGGATGTTGTCCATCTTTAGTCGCTGAACACTGTCAGGATGTTGTTTTTGTATTTTGTGCATTGAAATCACTGTCAGTTTTCCACAGGGGGCAGGCCATTGTGACTTGTGTTGAATTTGGCTTGGTATTGTCTCAGTGAAATAAAAAGGGATGTCCCAGAATATGACTTTTACTCTATGGGAAGCATGTTGCTCTGGAATCTCAGTGTCTCTCATAAACGATGCCTTTGCAAATGGGCAAGTTAACCATGCATAGAGAACGAGTACACACCCCTACCATCACAGAGGCTGAATAGTCTTTTCCTCTTTGACCTGGGTAACTCAATATTATCATTTAAAAATAAATTAATGGGGATTTAAAAACACTATTTTGGCCACGTTGTAGGTAGAATCAGCAGACGTAACAAGAAATGAGAGCATTCATAGAAATGTCGTGGGGTCAGAAGTGCTTCTTTCTTTGTTTGTTCTTAAATTAGAGAAGAGCAAAAAGTATTGAGGTTTCCCCTAAAAATGTTCAAGTAAAGTGCATACACTGAAAAAAATGTACTTAAATGCAATGCTCAGGTAAATTCATGTCATTGCTGTTCAGGTGCAGAAGGAGCGAAGACGGACAAAAGTGCAGGAGGAAGCAAAAAGAACCCATTCAGGAGAGCCCTCTCAGAGCCCCCTGGGTCTTTGTTTGCAACCCTCTCCCCCTCCTCCAGCTCTGCCACCTCAGCTCATGGAGTTTCTTCTTCACCTGCAGCTGAGGCCTCTGGGGTCTCCTCTACGGACCCCTCACAGAGGGGTGGCGGAGGGGCACTCCTTAAAAAGTACCTGAGGACAGTGTCCCAGAAACTCAAGAGGCCTAAGCTGCAGACTCGGAGCAGTACACCCAACTTATTACCAGGTAAGAAACTTTTTCTACATCTGGTCACAGTTTTCATGTTTCAGAGTGAGATGAACACTGGAGTTGTAACTTGATATGTCAAGTGCACCCAATGAGAACACTTTATTGACACGGTAACACAGTATTATGTGTTGGTTCAGCATTAGTAAATACTTAACCTATCACCTATAAATAATTGAGGAGTTAATAATTTATTCATGATTTACATACAATATTAGCATTTAAAGGCCAATATAATAATTAAAAAAAATTGGTTCTGTATTTCAAGTCAAACATATTTAGGTTTGGCATTACATATGGGATGGTACAGGATTACAGATCACTGAGATTTTTTACAGTGAGTCACATTCTGCCTCAGCACTGAGCTCTCACTACTTTAAATTCACATTTGAATCCAAGGAGGTTATGTTTATTTCCTGCCTCTGTCAGTTATTTAGTTTTTTAGTTTGTGAACAGGATCATTTAAAAAGTAAAGAACATTTTCTGATGAAGTTTTAGGGAATGTTGGTCATGGCACAAGGGCAAAAATGATAACATTTTAGTGGTGATTCGAATCCATATGCAGATCAAGGATTTTTTTTGGAAAGGATTTCCTGAAGGTTAAAGTTAGGGCAGTTACCAGGTATTTGACACAAAAAATGTTGGAAAGGCCTTGGTGGAGGTTTGTGCTCTAGTAGTTAATAGTGTTTTTATTTATGAACTAATCTATTTTGTCAGAACCACAAAACAAATGTTTCTTTGTAACAGTATTTATGATTCAAATTATTTCTGTTCACATATAAATAGATGTTGATTGTGCAAAGCAACTGTTCTGTGGTAACTGAAGAAACAGCTGTGTAAGGTCAGTGGATTGTTTGTCAGGTTCACTTAAACAGTGGAGCTAAATGAGTAATCTTTTGGTATTGAGTACATCCCTAAAATCTCAGTACCACATGAGTATTCTCTGAAAACATTTATCAATGCTCTTCTGCAGAGTGTTTTCAGTCTTTCTCTCTCTTTGTGCTGAGGCAGCGCCACTTTGTGTCATGTGACTGTACTGAGACCAACCAGCCGTGTCGAACAGATTCACCTGCAAGCTTACAGACACGTAACACAGCTCAAACCAAAGAAGGACCGGCTAAAAACAGTTTTATGCATTGTTATTGACAAAAAAATAATATAAAACGACTTTTAAAAACACAAAGAACTGATTTAGTTTAGATTAAAGAGATTTACAATTCAGTTCAAAACTTAAGTTTTTATGTAGTTGTTTATTTTGTTACCTTGCTTTTGTCGCTGTTTCAGTGGATTCTGATGAAACTTTTAGGGATTGTTGGTCATGGTCACAAGGAGCTATTAGATTTTGACTCTCCAACTCAAGATGTGGATCCAGGATATTTTTAAAGGCTTTGTTAACATTGTGATATAGGGCAGTTTCCACATTTTTTACTAATAACTTGGCTAATGGAGTCAGAAATGCTTTAAAACAATAAATACAGTTGATATTATGTGGGTCCATGTAAAACCAAAGTTAAGATCTGAATGAAGATCCAGACTAAATGCCTTGGCAGAGGTTTGTTTTCTTTGATCACCTAGTCTATTTTTCTATGGATTAATTATCATTTCTTCAAAAGTACATCACTTTTTGCTCTTAAATTTATTTACTTTGAACACAGACCTAAGATTAAACTCACTTCTAGGATCTCATGGCCAAGATTATTTTTCCTTTATTTGCTTATGGCAGAGAAAAAGCAAATTCATAAACATTATGTGTATATCTAAGGAGATGATTGGTATCAGTACCAGCATCCATTGATAGTATTGGTATTGTAATGATTTGAAAAAGTTTGGTATCGCCCATCACTTTTGAGCTGGTGGAGTTCTCTTTGTTGCTTCAGTAATTGTGACATTAAATATGATCACACTTGGGGTCATTATGTTGTAAAGGGCATCATCACTGCAATTAAATTAGACTGTCATTCCACAGCCTCGTGCCTGGCAGCATGCAACTCAGTGATGCTTTTCTCACTGTAAGATTGCCAAAGTTTACTAAATACCAAATGTTTGAGCCTAAACAGGAAGGATACGACATTTCCCTGACAGCTTAAACTGAGACAAACATCAACAGAGTATCAACAGCCTGTGTCATAACCAATGGTACAACAGAACATTCGTCTCAACTTAAGTATAAAAAAGAAAAAAAGAAGTGAATAAAAAACAAATCTGTTAACTTTTTTTTTTCCCTTTTTCTTTTGGATACAACATTTTTTAATTGCATCCAAACAACAACCACACCTGAGGCTGAGATGTTGAATGGGTATTTATGTTGGAGGCACAGGTTTGCTGCAGTGCTGATGCACAGCACAACATCTCAGCCTGGTGTGGAAAATTGCTTTCCAACAACAGCTCAAAATCAAGCCTATTAACAAGCTAACAATTCACTGAAAAATGCAAGCTACATGTTTTGTAATTGGCCAACTTGACTAGTTTGACATCTCATAAAACCTCTAATAACTCAATCATTCTACTGCATATTTGTCTCCATGGTAACACAGAAAAGCTACTTGGTCTTGTTTTAATTCCTCAGTATGTTTTAGTTTACCATGCTGTTAGCTGTCTTGATGCTTAAATCTGGAAGGCTGTTGAACCCTTATAGAATCATAGAAATAAAAAAAATGTTTTATTATTTATGTTTATTACAGTATTTCATTATTTATTGGTGTTTAACAATCCAACAAGGGAATTATCTATTAATCTACCTACCTACCTACCTACCTACCATGTTCATGCTGGTGTGTAATGGCGTGAGTGATAACATGAGAATCTCCAGTAACTGGACTGAAGGGAGTGACAGATAAATATGTCATTATTCAGGTAGAAAGCAAAGGCTATCTGCAGTTATGATATACTGGACTCATTTTCCTCACTGGTTTAATTCCTCTGTGTTTGAATAGGTGAAAAGAAACTGATACATCAGTGATCAAATAAGCTGTTTAAACATTTATTATCTTATTAATTAAACTTTTATTTATACTCAAGAGATTGTAAAGGAGCAAACCTCAGTTACTATGAAAATGAGTCAAATAAAGTGTATTATAAAAGACCGACAGCCAAGTACTTAAGAACAAAGCAACAAAATAAATGATGAAATTAATAGAGATAGAGAGATGGACCTTTAAGATACAGGACCTTTAAAATTAAATGAGAGAGTTTCTACAAGGCTAAGATGATTTTAAAGTAATAATTAGATACAGAAGTTTAAAAAGCATTTAAAGTTAAATACATTAAAAATAAAAATATAGGATTAGTCAGCCATGTGTGTACCTGCAGGTATGAAATATCTTTTTTTGTACAAATTTGATTCAAAGAAGACTTTTAAAATGTAGTGTAGCATGTTAGTTAAACTGATATTCTGATATAGAAAAGATTTTCTATATACACTTCAATCAGGCCTGACTAAACCAGCGGTGCTCCACAGTCTGTAAGTCTACAAGCACAAATGCTAATCATAGCAGAGGTCACATTACAGGTGTGGAGGGACAGCCTCCATCTCAATTGTAAACTGTAAAAAAAAAAGCTGCATTTGAAATATACAGTACTGCAACATGTTTCAGAGGTGGGATGCTCCATGTCAGTGTACAAAGTTACATGAGTATGGAGACAAGGGTGAGAGTCCAGATAAAAATCCTGATTGAGCTATGACTGTTATTCGACTTAATTGTTCATGTTAATGCAATGAAATGCACCGCTTAGTAGTTATTTGAACCCAAAAGCCTTAAGGTCCAGTTTTTATCAGAATAACACAATAAGACTGAATGTATACAAACTGAATGTGTGTGTTTTTTCTGTTGTGTGGCAGAAACAGGTGAAGCAGCACCAGTGCCCACCGCCTGTGCTCTACCAAGATTAAACTGGGTCCCTGCTCAGGAGGTCCCCCTATGGGACATCAACACATGCACACTGGAGGATGGGCAAATCATCATTTCTTCAGAAGAAGAGGTAAAATATGAACTCTGCTCATAAATCACCAAATCACATGGCTGGCAAATGGTCTGGTACCCCTGCAGAAACATCAAATGATAGAAATTTAACCTGTTAGATGTGAATATAAATATTGTTTTTTCCCCCTTGCTTTAAGACAGAAATCTGCATTTATGTGTTTCTTTTCCAGCCAACCATGTGGACACGTAACAGAGTGAGCAGCTGTCTGTCCAACCTCAGCATGCAGAACCTTGTAGATATCGATACAGGTAAATGCTTTAAACATCAAGATCCTAAAGTTTCTGCATTCTTCTTTTTTTAGATTTTAGTTTTCATTTGTACTCTCTGTAGCATTTCATTCGCTCTTCCGCTGCATGTATCAGCTCAACTCAGCTTTGTGCGGTAACTTTGGGTTTCCATCAGGAAAAAGTGCCTGGCACAGTTCTTCATATCACCTGTGAGGCTCCAAGTGAGCTGAGCCAATAACAGAATGTGACATGGAGTATCGCCATACCAAGACAGGGATGTGCAACATGGTATTGAAACGCCTCATTGTCAGCCATAGCTGTGTGACCTCCAAAAACTCTTCTCTACGATTAAGAGTAGCTTGCCTTGCTGCTTGTAACCGTCTCTGGAACCAAAACTCATGCCCTTGCTATGTCAGATCAGCTTTAGTGTAGAGCTGCTCTGTTGCCTCTACTTCCTCCTTAATTGTTGTGAGGACATCACAGCCATGCTGTAACGTCCCCACCCACTTTTGAAAGGTGCATGATGTTTGGAAAACAAAGTGGGTAGAGTCAAGCCGAGTTAGGCCAACACCATAAATCAGGGGTGGGCAAGTGAGGGCCACATGCAGCCCTCATCTCGGCCTGCAAGTCTGAGATGTTGGTAAACTTGGGAGAAAATTGTGCAGGTAGATGAATTTTATCTTAGATATTTTTTTATTGCATTTGAAAAGAAGCTTTAATTTGGAGTCAAGGTCACTCAATTATGCATGATTATTTGTGTTTGAGTTTAAGTATATCAATGTTGGTAAAATATGTTCTTAGAAAGTTTCATTTTTGCCATTTCCATCCATCCATTACCTATGTCTCTTGTCCCTTTTGGGGTCAGGGGGGCTGGAGCCTTTCCCAGCTGACATGGCCGAGAGGCAGGGTACACCCTAAACCAATCGCCATCCAGTCGCAGGGTCACATCGAGAGACAACCATTTATGCTTACACTCCCACCTAAGGGTGATTTAGAGTTGCCAAAAAACTAATGAGCATGTTTCTGGTCTGTGGGGGGTAGCTGCAGTGCCCAGATGTACGCATGTAGAGAACATATAAACTCCACAGAAAGGCCCGGACCAACACAGGGATCGAACCAGCAACCTTCTTGTTGTGAGGCAAGTGCACTAACTGCCTTGCCACTATGCTGACCTATTTGGGATTTTTGTATATTTGTTTATTTTTTTAACCATGTGGATGTCAGACAATTTGTGAAAATGTGACCCTCGGCACTGAAAATAAGGCTTTGTGTGGCCCTCTCTGTTATCAAAGCTAACCATCCATTAATAGAAAAGCACAATTTATTTTTTGTCTCAGCATCATGAATCTAAAGCCACTTCTTTAAAAATACCCCACAAAAGAAGAAACAAAGAAGTGAAAAATGTTACAATTTTTGCAGTCACCAAGCTTATCCACAATGTAAACAGTGCCTGAGACTCAGGGCTCTAATTCTGTAGACCAGGCGCAGGCGAGGTGCACCTGCCCCGCGCTGCGCCTGCGCCGCGCCAACGGGGTGTGTCCAGGGCATTTTGCAATTTTCGTGCATGGTGCAGTCCGGCGCAGCGAGGCGCAGTGAGGCGCACCCATGCCTCCGTCCCTCCCACCGGCGCAAGTGTCAGAGAGGGAGGAGAGAAGGCATGAGTGGGTTTAACACAGCCTAGCGTAATCTTCACCAATCAAATGAACACCTCTCCTCGCCTTTAAAGGCACTGCGGGCGAGGTGCAGTGCCAATATCAATCTGTCCTCCATTGACTCCAGCCTCAGTAGGCTGGTGGATGCAGCCAGGGAAGGACGGCTCTCCTCAGGCTCCCTCCTTCCTTCTCCAACCAGCAGTCCAAGCGCGTGAGGAGGAAGAGGAAGGAGACGCATTTAAATAAAATGTATTTTTCTCATGAATGATTTTGTGTATCTTTAATGTGACTGAGTAAATTGTGGCCAAAACATGTATAAACAGTAGGCATACTTGCATTTAAGGACAGAGCTGTGCAGCCAGGTGGTCTCTCCTCTCCCATGTGCTCTGCTGCTCTCCCTGTTGATGTGGCACATGCAGTTCAGCCTCTCTCTGTCTTAAGTCCTGTAATGTCTCCTCCATGAGGTCAAAGTGGCATCCATGGCGTAAGGCTATGTTGTATAGCACACAACATGTGACAAAGAATGCACTGACACTCTGGATACCCAGGCAGGTATCTCAAATTGCCAAATTGGCTGCGCATGGCAGGCAAAATTACCACTGCACGGGGTGCACCAGGCTCCACCACCCTGCGCCACCCTGTTTTGCGCCAGGAAATTAGGGCCCTATTTGTTACTCAGAATTTTTGTGACAAAGATGAAACCCCAAGGATTTTTTTCTGTGATTTTCATCGATTACAGTTTTAAACAAGCTTTACTCTACAAACTATTCTGTATCCTAACTTCAGTTTTAATATTTTTAAATTCTATCTCTCATTATATACACTCACTGGCCACGTTACTAGGAACACCCAGCCAGTACCAGGTTGGACCCCCTTTTGCCTTCAGAACTGTTGGAATTCTTTGTGGCATTAATTCTAAAAAGCGCTTGAAAGATTTCTCAAAGATTTTGACCCAGATGGACATGATAGAATTATGCAGTGGCTGCAGATTTGTTGGCAGCACATCCATGGTGCAGATTTCCTGTTCCACCACATCCCAAGGGTGCTCTGTTGGATTGAGCTCTGGTTGCTGTGGAGGCCAGTGAACTTATACTTACTTACTTACTTATACTTCTGTGACATGGCGCATTATCCTGGTCAAAAAGGAATGGACATGGTCAGCAACAGTACTCAGTAAGGCTGTGGTGTTTAATATTGCTCACTGGGTACTAAGGGGCCCAAAGTGTACCAAGAAAATATCCCCCATTTCATTACACCACCACCACCACCACCACCACCAGCCTGAACAACTGAAAAAAGGCTGGATGGAACCATGCTTTCATGTTATCCAAGCCAAATTCAGCAGAAATCCAACCTGGCAACATTTTTCCAATCTTCTACTGTTCCATTTTAGTGAGCTTGAGCAAACTATAGCCTCAGTTTCCTTTTCTTAGCTTCCTGCTGTGGTCTGTCTGCCTCAAGTTCACTTGTTGTGTGTTTAGAAACAAAAATTTGTCATTTAGTTTTAGTTCGTTTACTTTAGTTTTTTTTTTTTTTTTTGGAAGAATGGAAGTGTGGTTTAAGCAGTCACGCAGGGCTGGTTTATATGGTGATGATGGAGCCAAAAAGTAATATCTCTTCTTCTGGGAGCTAAAAGTCCTGCTGCCTTCCCTGTTTCCACCTCTCTAATTAAAGATAAATTTCTTGTTTAACACATACTTATGCACTCATGTACATCAGAGTATGACAAAACCATTTCTTACAAAATACATTAAAAATAAGCAGAAACAACATAAATTTAGACAAGTTCTGATAGAACATGAGATATACCATCACAGTTACACATAGAATGACTCTGCAGACCATCACAGAGGAAATAGCTGCATGCGAGTGATCATCAAATTGCTTCCTCTACGTGTTTTGGAGAAGATAACATCAAACTTGGGTGTTCTAGCAGTCTGATGAACATTTGTAGCTGAAGTGAGATGATACAGTCACAATCTGCTGTTGTCCATCTCTCTTTGGGGCTACACCGAGGACCTCTGTAACCGGACTTTTCTGGATTTCTCGGTTTTGTCGTCATCAGATGTTAATGAAATGAGAGACAAAATGATGGGATTTAGGCGCTGGATTGTTTGTGGTGGGGCTTTGGGTAAGCAACAAAAATATATCTGTCTTCAGCTGTTCTTGTACTAAATATTCTACATGAACATCTTTAATAGAATAACCTTTTCATGAGGGAGCACTCCAAGGAAATCATGTCACAGGGTGAATTATGAATTCTATAAATGCACCTTTTTCTGTCAAAGAAGTTGGAAAACTTTAGTCACATCACTGCCGTTAAAGCTAAAAAACCACATCCTGTGTGGCCTCATCTGATTACGTTCGCTCATTTTATCTCCTTGACAGAACTTCTTCTCTTCAACTTTGTCTTTCTTAAATCTAGCAGAAAAAAAGGTTTTGAAATATGAGAAAATATGGCAAAATGGCTGCACTGTGGGGCAGTAGTTAGTGCTGTTGCTTCACAGCAAGAGGGTTGCCTGTTTGAGTCCCTGGTTGAGAGAAACTTTCTGTATGGAATTTGCATGTTCTCCCTATGCATGCATGAGTTTTCGCCAAGTACTCTGGTTTCCTCCAGCAGACCAGATACATCTGTGGTATGTTAACTGGTCACTCAAAATTGCGCAAAGTTGTGTGTGTGTGTGTGTGTCATGGTGATTTGCTCCTATATGTTTGCCCTGTGACAGGCTGACAACCAGCTCAGGATGTACTCTGCCTATCGCCCAAGATAAGCTGTGATAGGCTCCAGACCCCGACTCCCAAAATGTATAAATTTAGCTGCAGGTTTTGAAAAATAGATCTAAAATACTAAGGTAAAAAAGAATAGAAATACATATTTTGGTAAATGCTGCCCAAAAAAGCTCATGGGAGTCTGTTTCCACTACTTTGAAAAAAAGGAAAACAAATATATAAAATCAATCAGAGATAAAATATCGAGATAAGTCATGATTATAGGAGGAAAGCTTAAAATTATAATATACAATCATAATGACACGCAAAGAAACATGTTTTTGGTTCTAAGTCATGATTGTGTAATAAAAGCCACAAGTGTGGGATAAAGGGTCTAACATATGGCACCAGAAGTCACAACTACAAAGAAAGATATAAGATAAAAATTGTGTTCAGGAAATAACATTTCTCAAGTATGGGATAAACAGAAATAAATATGAAATGAAAAAGTACAATTATGATGTAAAAGGTCATTTCATGAGATAAAAAGACAGAATTATGATGAGAATGGGTAGATGTGACAGTAAGATAAGATATTGTTATGAAATAAGAGGTCATATAATTGTAGGATCAAAAACACATGGATATGGGATAAAAAATGAAAATCATGTGATTATAAATCACAATCATGAAGTCATAGCTGATGGATCAGAAGTCAGTCTTAACCTCATTATTATGAGATACTACTGTCATAAGTCATAATTATGAAATAAAAAGTCACAAAATGGGATGTAAAGCCATGATTATGGGATAAAAAATTAAGGGTTTTAAAGACATATCTGGGGGGATGAAAAGTCATAATCACAAGACAAATTCGTATGTATGTTCATATCACAGTCATTGCTGATGGTCAGTGTTTGTTTAAAGGGCCAATCATTGCTGATGCCAATGTTGATCAAAAGCTGATGTGCATCCCAATTAAGAAAAATAATAATAATTATGGAATAAAAACTCAGTGTTATGATGTTATTCATGAACTTTAGCTGAAGAGTTAAAATCATAAGTTCATAAGTCACAATTTGGGATTAAAAATCAAATCACAAATTAAAAAAGTTATTACTTTAGAATAAAAAGGAAACCTTGCATGAAAATAAAGCAAAGTTCTGGGATTCAATAAAGAGAAATAAAAGTGATGTTAAAAGTCATCTCATAATCATGACTCACTATCCCATAAATATGACAAAGAAATTAAGAGTTTCATCCTTATCAAGGCTTTTTATGGCAGACATGGGCTTTTTTATAGTAATGCCTGCAAAATAAGTTAAAAGTAGAATATTGTTTTAAAATTTCATGTGTACAAGGGCATCGGTTTTAAAGTGTATATGTGTACGTGTGTTGAGGGTGTTGCTGCTGAATCTTGAGGACAAAAGGAGAAAAAAGAAGAGAAACATAATTTGACGTACAGCACTAATTATCACAACCCCTTTTAAGTACATGTCTGTTGTTATGATAATTATCACTGCTTATTGAGAGCTATGAACAGACTTCTTTAAAAAGTTGTTTAAAAATAAGGCACAAACCAAATTGAATAAAATAATGATGAACTTTTAACAAGAGAGGAGAGAGTACATACCTGCCTTGCTTCAGTTGTTGATTTTTATGACATAAAATAGTAAGAATGTTCACAAAAAAGATAGTGGAGGACATTAATCAGAATATCATGGGTTGTTAAGTAGAATCTTAGGAATATTTGTTAAAAAGTTCTTAAACTCAGGCTGGTGATTTATGGGGGTCTTTGCCATCACAATGTTTAAGAACCAATGTGTTACTGTATTAGAGAGCATATAGAGTAAAATTACAGTTCTGGATAATTCAATCAATCTAATTCAATGATTTAATTTGATTCCTCACTCACAGAATGTAGCCCAGACAACGTTAACCTGCCAGGCGGCGCTCGACAGAAGAACCAAGATGGCGGCGTGAGGGTTAGTGTTTTGCATAACAGAGATTTCAATCTTTCTGCTGCTCCTGTGTTTCCTGTTTGTAGAAGATGTATACAACATACTTCCCTTTTTGACCCTCAGGCCCTGATCAAGCGACGTCTGGAGAACAAGACCAAGAGGAATAGCAACACCCTGCCGAACCAAACAGGTCTTACTAAAGGAATCAGGTAAAATGAACCAAAGTGTTTGAAAAGGCCAAGACAATGGGGTCAATAATGAGGCGAATGTGTGTTACTGAAGAGTTCTGAGGAAATCAAAGGGGTCAGTGATTTGAAAAAAGTGCTTTAAAAAAAGGAAATAAAAAAAATAAAATAAAATAAAAAAGACAAAATATTTCAGCCATGCAGGTCTTTCTCAGGGCGGGAACAAAACCTATTTCCTCAGAAGGACCCTCGGCAATCACAAGAGTAGTAGAACGAAAATATGTTACATATTAACTTCAAGAATAAGACAGCTCTTACAAAAGGAGCAGATTTGTATTTGGACTTAAAAAGATGTGTGAATTGGTATAAATGAAAAACTTGCTTTCTCTTCTGTCCTGTTCTTGAACGATTTTGGGATTGCTAAATTCCTTTATAACCCTCAAGAGGGATATCCAACTCATAAAGTTGGCCCTGTTTAAATGTTGTTTTTTTTATTATTTTGTAACTTCTTTAGTAACAAATATATATAGATGTTCAGTTTGATGTTCTCCCTGTGCATGTGTTGGATTTCTGTGGCTAGTCCAATTTCTCAGATTATTTGAACTATAAATTTCCTCTAGCTTGAGTGTGTGTGTGAAAGGTTATACATCTCTCTGTGTCAGCACTGTAATTGGCTGGTAACATTCCTCTCACCCAATGTCATCTGAGATAGAGGCTCCAGCCCCCTGTGACCCAGAAAGGTATGAGCGGTATGGATAATGGATGGGCGGGTGTTTAGTTCACTCTGTTGAGGAATGCAACCTATTTTCTTCATCATGTAACAAATAATGATCATGTGACTGCCTATTTAACCTTGGAGGAAGTAGTTTGGCATCCATTTTGTTCTCCCTCTGATAAAGGCCTGTATTAGCTGAAACATGTTGATATCTAATTTCATGTCAAGGCTGTAGCCCAGATGAATTAAAGGCTTTCTATTATCTCTGCGTCAAAGGGCCTTAGAGCTCTTTAGGAATTAAAAAGTTGGTAGAGCATTAGAGCAATACTTTTTTCAACAGTTTCATAATTGTCATTCACCCTTGCAGCACTTTTACATCTGCTTTTTAAAATGACCATTTTATTCTTAACCAGGCTCAGTGAGTTTGAATTCAAGTGTGCCTTACTTCAAGTTCTTAATGTCAATACCACCAGGAAAAACCGCTGAGAAAGTGTCAGTACTTAAGCTTTCTTCCTATTGGACAAGCTGATACAATTCACAGGGATCCAAATTGTTGCTGGATGGATGTAGAGATTCCTCAGTGGTAGAATAAATGACAGGGAAGCTAAAATGTCCACTGTATTTACTTAAGAGAGACATAGTGCACTAATAAAACATTAATTAATCAATTCATCAATCAATAAATCCATCCATTAGAGTTATTTTGAATAGCACTTTCCATAATAAATAATAATTAAGCACAAAATGCTTTACAAAAAGGGAAATAAAAAAGTTCATGAATGTTAAGCCCCCATCCTCCAGGAGCATAATTTACACACAAGCTTGTGGTTAAAAATATTTTTAAGGTGTTAAAAAAAATGTTATCACAATGTTATCACTGCAACTAAGAATATCATATAAAACTGGATTAATTATCTCTATTATAATCAACAGAGACAAGTCAATTCCTCTACAAAATCACTACTAGCTATTGAAAAGAAACTGACTGATGTCACAAGAACTGTGCTAGAGAATAGGCAAGCTTTAGACATTATGCTGGCTGAGAAAGGATGCTGTACTAATGTCACAATGTTATCCGACATGACTAACATAACCCTTGCCATACAAGAAAGGAAAGATCTCCAAAAGGAATTTAATGAGATAAATGATCAGCTCAGTAACGACTGGTTTGATAACTGGATAATTAAACATTTTGGACTGTTTAAAACCATGATCAAATCTATTCTGATACCCGTTGCAAGTGTACTTATTGTAATCCTACTAATGTGTATGTGTATACCATGTATTGTGAAGTATATTCAACAAAGAATGGAGAAACTACTACTAGTGCATATACCTGATCTTTATCCACCAGAAGAAACAAATACTGCACCGTTTCTTGAAGATAATGACGAGGAAAGAATAGGATTGTATGCTCTCCCCACTATTTATTAATATGGTATTTACTCATGGAATATAATAATAATACTTAAATGTGTCGTACACCTTAACCTTGACTTATACATTGTTAAATTAGAGCAGCCGGGGATGCTTCACAGGTTCGGGTGACGGCCTGTAAGGCCCATCAGCGTCTGTGAGGATTTCCTGGCCTGTGCCATTCCGTATGTTACTACTTTTAGGTTTAATTATTCTATATTTATTCTGTTGTTTTTACAAACACTATCATGCTTGTGATTTCTTTTGGGTAATTCTGAAGAATTAAAAGGGTGGACAATGGTATAAAATATTAAACCTTCAACCCTGCTATCAGATCAAACTCTGGTCATATGCATTGCGTGTGTGTGCTCAAGAACAGGAACTCATTGATAAAATTGAATTACTGCATATGGCCATATGCCCAGCAGGTCTTCGCTGAATTGAATTACTGCATAACGGTCATATGCACTGCATGTGTGTATGTGTACTTAGAAAGTCATTCATAGGTTGACCTAACGAACTCTGGACATATATACTGTGTGTGTGCTTAAAAAGTCATAGATAAACCAATCATAGTCCACATGTGTTTTCCTATATAACTTGTTTAAAAAGTAATGCAATTTAACTCTGGCCATTAGTCAACATGTTAGAGCAGGGGGAAGAGCTAAAGTCTCTAACAAATCATTGTCTGTCACACTGTATACATATCTTGTGTTTTCCTGAAATAAACCGAGAGAAAGGACTGACTCTACTACGCACGGGTCTGCTGTGTCTTCCTTCTCTCCCCTTGATCAAGGATGCAGGCCGGGCCTGCACTGAATATGTGAGCTAGACTCACACCTATTTAGGCTAGGCCTAACAGAGTATTAATATAATTAATCCAAAAACAACATGCACTGAAGACTATCTATCTTGAATTCTATATGTAAAAATAAAAAGCTATAATGTTTGAAATCAAAATAAGAGGAATAAAAGATCCCAAACAAATAATACACTATCCAATAAAAAGAAAATAGTACAATGCAATCAATAAGAATAGATAGGATTATAAACCACTAAAATGAATTCAGTAAATCTGATGAAACAAGAAGCCCCAAAATGCATTTTTGTAAATTAAGCCAAAAATAAGATAAAAACTAGATTAAAAAGTGCTGAAACACAATATAATGAAATTAGCTAAACTGAGATATGAAAATACTAAAAGATGGTTCAGTAAAATAGAGTAGGAAAATACATGCCAAAGATTAAGAGGAAAAAAAATATCTGTTAAAGCCAGTTGGAGTAATGAATGATCAGTGAATGGGCCCACACATCCATTTCTTCATGTATCCAGACATCCATTTCTCCCTTTTGTGCATCTGTCCATCTGTCCTATTTGTCCATTTATCTATGCGAGAATACATACATCAGTTAAACCATTTATCCATCCTGCAGGCCAGCTATCCAGCCGACTTATTATTTATACACACAGTTGCAGTTAATGATCCAGCCATTAAATTAGATACATGAAGACACATAATATGCTATGTGTACCTGCTCAACAGCGAGCTGAAGTCATGTGGGTGTAACACTGAATATTTGAAAGGCTAAAATACATTGTGTAAGGTGGAAAAACATGGAGAATTAAGAACATGTCTACGTTGGCCAACAAGGGCTAACGGCCTTCAACGGCTTGATGCAGTTCAGTAAGAGGAAAACACCTTCAAGAGCAGAAAGAGCTGCAATCTAGAAATGAAACGAAGCCCAAAACAATCAAACCCAGAAAACACCTGCTAGCTAGAGCAAAAACGCAGCATAACCAAGTACAACAGCAGAAGTGCTCCAGGACAGGAGAAGGGTCTGAAGCAGGGAAAGACAGACAAGAGCGATTGTGGTCAAGCCAGCTGCTCCTAAATCTGAAGTGCTCATGCATTTGAACCTTTACGGTAAATGCTCTGTGCCTACAAGAGGGAGACAACAGACAGGCTGCGAAAGTTAATATAAAGGAGTCTTGTCTGAATGTTAGGTCCATGATGAATCTTTTCCCAACATGAATAAACAGTTCGTACTGAACTGCATCGAGCCATTGAAGGCCATTTTCCCTGGTCAGCCACAATACGTCACATGTTTATCATCTTTTCATTTTGAATGTTTCTGCTCTCCTTATTTTGAAGGCACCATTGTTCCCGGGAATCAGTTTCAATTCCACTTGGTCCACTGGGAAGTTTGGATCTGAGCGCTGACACCAGTACTGTCATCAGGCCGGTCCACAGTTCCATCCTGGGGGAGAAATACTGCTTTGAGGTGAATTTAAACCCCTCCACTATTTGATGCTCCTTCAAGCTCCTATAAGGGCATCATTCAGTGCCTTCAGTTGTCCCAAATTAAATTTTCTTTTAATAATTTTGTGTGGTTTCAATAACCTCACAGGTGATAAACTCTGAGAACACCCACTGCTTTGGTTGCACATCTGCTGCTGAGCGTGACCGGTGGATTGAAGATCTGAGACGAGCTGCCCAGCCCAATAAGGTAAGCCACTGGTCACTTTTTTCAGATGTTTATTCAAAAAGTTAATTCTAATTAATAACCAAATGTTTCGTTGCTTGTAGGATAACATTGAGCGCACAGAGAACTCCCTCAGTCTCTGGGTAAATGAGGCAAAGGATCTGCCACCCAAGCGAAGTTATTACTGCGAGGTACATTTAGATGGGACCCTGTTTGCCCGAACTAGCAGTCGGGCAGTTGGCAAAGCGTCAAACCGTTCAAGTCTTGCTGGAGATGGTTCTACCAGCTCCTCAGGAGGAGCCAGCGGAGGGGTGACTGGAGGCTGTCAGTTATTCTGGGGCGAGTTCTTTGAGCTTGACAATCTCCCCTGTGTCTCTCAAATTACCCTTCACCTCTTTCGTGCGGAGGACCCCAAGAAAAAGCGCCACTCCAGGGACGAAAACAGCCTTCATCCACTGGGCAGCATGGCCCTACCTTTAGCCGAGATCAGAGGGAGGACCTACCAGGAGAAATGGTATCCCATAACTCCATTCAAAGCCTCAGGCAGTGCAGGAAGCAAAGACCTACTAGGGCCACAGGCTTCACTTCGCATCAAGGCCCGTTTCCAGAATTTACAAGTGCTGCCCATGGAGAAATATAAAGAGTTTGCTGAGTATGTGACAGTGGATTATGTAGAGATGTGCAGGAGCCTGGAGCCACTGCTCAACGTAAAGGAGAAGGAGGAGCTGGCCGGAGCTTTGGTCCATGTACTGCAGAGTATTGGCAAAGCAAAGGTAAAGAGCTGGCTATATATGAGTCCTCCTATTACATGTAAAAGTATACTGTAAATGTACTGTATGTGTTCAACAGCAGTAGTAGTCTGCTGACTGCCATGTTTTTGTATCAGCATTCACACACCAGTGCTACTGCTGTCTACCATTTTATAGTTGACTAGTTGAAGCTTTGCATTGTGGGAGATGGTGTGCAAAGGAGACTGGTCCATTTCCACTGGTACATGTTCTCAGAATTAGTCTGCCATCTGATACCCCTTTTCCACTGAGCTGAAGCCGGTGCCTGACCTAGCACCAGTTCTTTGTTTTTCTATCGCCTGAGCACCGGCCCTCAAAACTGGTGCAAGAGTGAGCGCCAACTCTGTGCTGGGCCAGACTGGTGCCAGAGCGAGAACCAACCAGGGGGCGGAGGTTGGAGTTATTGTGCTCCAAAAAGGTTACTCTCTGTGTCTTACAGTTAACAGCAATTTAATCTGATGATACGCGAGTATAGCTAAAGTGTATCATTAGTGGTTAAGTTAACATTAGCATAGCTAACAATGGCTAACACCTTGCATTCATGGTGAAGAGTCAAATTTTCTCTGATAATAACCTGTCTCCTAGCATGTAATTGCCGTTGTCTGCGATTGCAACACAAACAACTGGTCTGAAGAAGTTGAATTTTCTGTCCCTGTAATGTAATGTAGGCTTGCAACACAACAGTACCTGTATAGCGGCAACAAGATCCTCCATTTTCATTGTTTTGGTGCTCTGGTGCAAGCGCTGCTGGGTAAGTAGATCCCTTTGCAAAGACTTACTCCTACGTATTCTTTTACGGTGACGTAATCGCGTAGCTCCGACTTGACCCCTTGCCAGTGGAAAAGCAACAGGGTCTGAAGACGTGCTCTTGCTAGCACCAACTCAGCACTGGCTCTACCTCAGTGGAAAAGGGGTATGAGTGATTATGTCAGACTGTGGATCTCACAGTTAACATTCTGCATACTCTAAGCTGCATTTTGGCCATGCATGTGCTGTTAGTACAATGGGCAGTTTAAAATAAAAACTGTCCCACATGTGTTAAAGCCAGCACCATCATGATTAAATCATTTAACAAAATATTCAAACTATAAAGATTACCTGAAAATAGTAAATGCATGTGAAACTTCTCTGCCTTAGGAGTTCCTCATCGACTTGGGAGGTGCAGAGGTGGAGCGTCTTGGAGAGAAGGAGGCGATGATCTTCAGAGAGAACACTCTGGCTACTAAAGCCATTGATGAATATATGAAGCTGGTTGGTCAGAAGTACCTCATCGACACACTGGGTAAGCTGCTTTAGTGTTTTTATGTATTTATTTATCTGTTGTTTTATCAGTATTAGTCATTCATCAAGTTTTTGCTCTGTGCTTTTAACATGCAGGGGACTTTATCAACCGTCTTTACGCCTCAGGGGACAACTGTGAAGTTGACCCTCGTAAATGTCCTGCCTCTGAGCTGGCAAACAACCAGAAGCACTTGATGGATACTTGTGAGGAGGTGGTGCAAAAGATTATTGAGATCCATGGGTGAGTGAAGAGAGGTCAAAGGCCAGGCTGCTGCACCAGCTCTGTTAAAGTTCATTCATAAAGATATAGTTCAAATCTTTGAAGTGGGGCTGTACGAAGTAAGAGCTGTCAAGTGTCAGTAGCTACAAACCCCAATTCCAGTAAAGTTGGGATGTGGTGTAAGATGTAAATAAAAACAAAATCCAATATTTGCAAATCTTTTTTGACCTATGTTTAATTAAATCCACTACAAAGACAAGCTGTTTAAGCATTTTTTGTTTTGTAAATATTCACACATTTTGAATTTGATGTCTGGAACAAAGAAGGGGCAGAAGTGTGGGCACATTTTGAAATGTGTTTCAGGCATTTAATTCAAAATGGGTGATAACTGCAAAATGGCAATGCAGTTTATCAGTTTGAATTTTAAATATCTTGTCTTAGTAGAGTATTTAATGGAAAGGTTGAAAAAGAAATCTTCGTATTCTTATTTTATTGAAATTTAACACATCCCAACTTCATTGGGATATGGGTTTGTACAATGGCAATCAGCTTCTCATTTGTAAAGAAAGAATTCACACAAAAGTTAAGCTACTCATTGCTGCTTCAAGGGCAAATCCTTCAAGCACATCCTTCAAGTTGTTTTTAGTTGTCTGTACTAGGAACTAGGTGTATGAATGAAGATGTAATCTAAGTCATCTCTAACCTACTCTAACACAAACGATGATAGTCCTTAAGCTCTGTCATAAGTTAGAACTGACATTCACACCTAGCCACATTTTGAACTTGTGAAGAGCTGGTGCAGCCCATAGCACTTACGGTATGAAAATCCACAGAGCTAATTCTTGACATGTTGTTTTGTGTCGTCAGTCCCTTTCCTGAAGAGCTCAACAAGATCTTCTCCAGCTGGGTGGAGCTGTGTGAAGATCAGGATCGGCCAGAGATCGGTCAGCGTCTCATCTCTGCCTCCCTCTTTCTTCGTTTCTTATGTTCTGCTATCCTCAGTCCATCTCTTTTTGGACTGATACAGCCTTATCCAGAGCCCAGCACCCTGCGTACGCTCACCTTAACAGCTAAAGTCATCCAGAATCTGGCCAACTTCACCCAGTAAGATGTCTATTCAAAATAAACAACGATACTTTTGTGCACCCATTCCCTATTTTAGCAAGTCTAAAAAAACAGGGGTTTAATAGTCAGTTACTGAGGTATTTTGTTCTGATTCAGGTTTGGAGAGAAGGAGGAGTATATGCTCTTCATGAATGAATTCCTGCAGCAGCATTGGGATGGAATGAGGGAATTTCTAGACACAGTTTCTAATTCAAACACTGAAATCCCAATGACCTCCTTCGATGGTTATGTGGACCTGCCTCTGCGCTTGGCTGTGCTGCATGGCCTGTTAGTGGACATCATCTACCAGAAGGACCAGGTAAAACAAAAAAAATGAGTCTGTGTTATTTGTGAAGCTTTGAGTTACTCCCAGCCAGTGATAATTCTGGTTACATTCTAAAATCAAGTCTTTATTTTAGGGTGTCTAGCCTACACCCACACTACCCCTGCCCGAACCCCACCTGAGCATTATTAGTCACACACTGCTGTAGACTACAAGACATACACTCACAGCCAAACTCACAGTCAACAGAGAGCAACACAGATAAGCACCAATAAAAATGTACATTTTTTGTGACATATATTGAGTCATTTTGATGACACACAGCCCTCCAACATTCTGCCATAATATATGGTTATAACTTGGGAGGAGGAAGGAGTGGTCACTCCATGTAGTATCTCACCTGAGCAGCAGTACACAGAGAAAAGAAACGAATGGCATGCACTGATAATTTATTAGAAAGTGGTGATTTGTTTTAGCAAATATAAACCTTTAAATCTGTTGTATTAATATCTTCTTTAGCTGTTAACATCAGTGTTTTTTCTCTCTGTCTCGTTTTCTATCACTGATTTTACGCATCACCAATAATCCTAATCCACATACTGACCTAGTATCTGAGTATTAAGTGACACACATTAAAAAACGAGATTTGTATTGTTAAATTGTATAAAACTAAACAATACTAACACAACATTTTATGGGTAAAGAGAAACAGTAGAAGGTGAAGTGGTGAATGATGTGCATGAAAAGGAGGAAATGTAATATAATTTGTGAACTGACAGATAAAGTGAAGGAAGACCAACCTTGAATTGCCTGTATGTGTGAAGAGATCTGTTTAATCGCAAAGTTAAATAGATCAACGATATATTCAGGGCAAAAAGACACAAAAAGAATTAAGCCTACAGACCATTCCAAAAAATAAAAAAAATAAAATAAAATCACCAATCCAAATGACTGAGAGGCCTACAGGACTGGATTACTCATCAAAGGACCTCCACATCTGTTACAGTAATGTGTTTTTTGCCTTTGATTTTTTTTACTTGAATTTTTGGTTTACACAGGGTTTACAACACAGACACCCTGTGCAATTTTTAGAAGTGAACAGGGGTCCACATGCAGAGAGCTTTGTGTATGCCTGTGCTTGTGCATGTGCAAGCATGCTGTCCAAAAACCCTTCACAAGTGTGCAAGAGAAAATCTTACACACAGCACAAAGCAATCACTAGACAAAAATTCATTTTCACTCAGATTTCTTTTCATTTTTAACCTTTATAGTTTTACACCCATATTATTGCTTGTTCGCCAACTGCAAGATAATTAGGTCTACATCTAAAGCTTTCAGCTTATGTCTGCTTGCCTCTAGTCTTAGGCCTGTGTCTGTTATATTTTTTATATTATTATTACCAGTACAATCACTCCAAAAAAGTCTGCTTGTGGAAACACTGTTTGTTATTCATATTTAATGAAAATTTAAAATTTTCAGCAAGTATGCTATAGCTAACTAGCCAACAAGCTAACTTCTGTCCTAATGGGGCTGTGGTTAATATTTGTGTACATGTTATGTTGTTCAGAGGTAGTAAATTATACAACAGTTTACCATTAGCTATCAGAAAATGCTCCAGCTTTGCAGCTTTCAAGGGTCATCTGAAGGTATGACTCAGGACAAATCAGATCTGTGACCATTTTTAAACATCTGTCTTCAATGTGGATACATCTATGTATGAAACTGAAGTTCAGTTTTGCATACATAATTACATCTGTGTATGCTAAACATGTACAATACTGTGCATACCCTTATCTACTTAGGCAAAACCTGTGCAATATAACTGGCGTGGGCAAATGTGATATTTTAAATGAGCACTTTTACTATGATGTCAAATATATCAGCACTTAGACACTCTTGCACTCTGCACATTAAACAGCTTATGCACTTTAACTCTGATGGTCTTTTTGTAATGGTATGTTTTTAGCTACCTCTTACGGTCATTTTATGTGCTGTATTTATTTTAAGATTGTACACAGTTGTACTACATTAACGTGCCAGGGTCTGGAAATTAGCCTATGGCTAAAATTTGGCATTAATGTGCACTGTCCTCAGTATTTGGAAGCACTGTGAAATACAGCTGTGCAAAATAAATGCCAATCTCCACACCTATATGCATGTGTATCCAAGAGGGGAAGCACTGATTTATGACAAGAAATAGCAATCTTTAGCTGCGCTAGCTTTAGCCTGTTTGTCCTTAAGCCAGTGTGCTACTGCACAGTCTCTGATATTCGTACTAATCAACTGTAAAATCTGTCAATTAATTTTCCTTTTGAGCATTCAAAGAGGAGTTCTTGCCAAAGTGGGATTCTGTTTTCTGTTTGCCTCTAGCGAGCCCGCTGTTATTGGATGCTGACATCTTTCACTAGCCTGACACATTGGTCCATCTGGGCAACAGCCCAAAGTCTTTGGGAATGGGCAGAACCTTTCAAAAGCATATCCAGTGGGTGATTAGATGATCATTTTGCCGAACACAACCACTTTGGGTCAATCATATAATGTAGTAAGTGGGGTCTACTGTTGCAGTGTTGAGTGCAAAACATAAGCCACTTTGTAGAACAAACTCTCACCAAAAGATATAGAAAGTGGAGCAAACATATCCTATCTATCGAGAAATGTTTTCACTTTTGTAATTCACATTTAATAAAGACATGTGATCCAGATCTGATAAAACTGCTAGTGAAGCTGTTAGCATCTATGCTAATCTCAATACAAGCAGTCACTTCCTGCTGTTGTCTTGCTATTAGCTTAGCCAGTTGACCAACATTCTGCAGTCCAATTTTTTTATAGACAAAATTCATGCTGCTGTAGGATCCTTGGACGATTTGTCATAAACTTCTACAAGAAAGCAGGAACAACTACTAGCTTCTGTTCTGTTTATGTATCTCTTTCATTCGTTTACTGATTACTTGTGGTTAACCAAATTCATTTTCTGCCATCAGCTATCAGTTCTGTCGTCCAAGCTCCTCCTGAAATAAATAACTCCATCACCTCACCCCTCTGCCACCTGACAGCTGTACTGGTGTAGTTTAACTTAACATGCCAAAGTTGAGTAGAGACATGATTTTACTCACCTTTGCTGCACAAGAATTGGTTATTTAACAGTTTTCTCTCTCATTACTCTGAAATTTATTGATGAAACAAAACTGGGTTCACTGGTAAATTAATACACACAATGGGGTACAATTTTTATTCAATCCTGTCCTCAATTCAACATGAAAAAGTGTCATAAACAGTGGTGGTGTGCGGTGCTGACAGCATGTCTTTACATGCCATCTTTTGTTAATGTTTTGATTGAGGACCCCATGGTGGCAGCATTAACATACTGTGTATTGTAATTAGACCTCACCTGCTGATCATTTCTCTCCTTAGGACACAGTTGACAGGCTGGACCCTCTGCCTCAAATTCTGAACCAGATATCAGAGTCACTTGGTCCTGATGTTCCTCGGATTTTAATTAGCAGGTGTGTTTAAGGTCTTTTTTTTACTGAGTTTGCAATATGACTATGACTATGAATTTGTCAATACTCATGCAGGTTTTTTTTTCTGACAGCAAACCAGAATACATCCCTCCTAAAGACTTGATCAAGTACAGTCCTCACAAGCCATCCTTTCAGCAGCTTCCTTCAGACTCCAAAAGCAATGACAGGTATCAATGAAACAAACCACCACCCACCAAAAACAAACTAAAGAATAATTCTTCAAGTATAACACTTTTCATCCAAAAAGTCCCCATGTTTTCAATCCATAACCACTGGTATTGTCAAAACTATAATAAAACACTAAGACTGAGTGTGCCTTGACTTTCATTTGCAACAAAATGGCAATTTATCTGAGTTTCAATACAATTAGCACGGACTTGACTGTATTTTCTGTTGCCTCATTAACAAGGTGAATTTTTTCCATGTTATTATATTTTCATATTAATTCCATACTGCATAATATCGTAGTGTTATATTATACAAATACAACACATAGATAATTAAATTGAAAAATCTGACAATTTTTGATGTCATTATGGACCATATATCTATCTATCTATCTATCTATCTATCTATATCTATATCTATATATATATATGTATGTATATATATATATATATATATATATATATATATATATAATTTTCTATTACATTTAGGGATGTCCGGACCACCCCCCCAATTTCCATCCAATTTTTTAAAATAATGACTATCTGCCAATTTCAAGTCCCCAATCCAATGTTTACATTTATCAAGACAATTTTATATATATATATATATATATATATATATATATATATATATATATATATATATATATATATATATATAAATGTATAAATATAATTGCTTGTTTATGAAATGATGTAGTCAGATGCCCTTATTTAATTACTTTTCACTAAATCCAACTAGCATAATTTTAAACTCATAAAAAATGGAAATTCCTCTCAGAATGGTAGATATAAATTACACATGTAGTGGTAGTGGGACTCTTATAGCTGTGTAAATTTAAGTATTACCACACAATGACATGTTAGCCATAGGACTGCTACACTGCCCGGCCAAAAAAAAGTCGCCACTAAAAAACAGGGTCACACTCTCTAATATTTCATTGAACTGCCTTTAGCTTTGATTACAGCACAAATTTGCTGTGGCATTGTTTCAATAAGCTTCTGTAATGTCACAAGATTTGTCACAGGTCATAGCACTGCCCCCACAGGCTTGTACAGTAGGCACTAGGCATGATGGGTGCATCACTTCACCTGCCTCTCTTCTTACCCTGATGCTCCCATCACTCTGGAACAGGGTAAATCTGGACTCATCAGACCACATGACCTTCTTCCAGTCCTCCAGAGTCCAATCTTTATGCTCCCTAGCAAACTGAAGCCTTTTTTTCCAGTAAGCCTTACTGTTTAGTGGTTTTCTTAAGGCTACACAGCTGTTCAGTCCCAATCCCTTGAGTTCCCTTCACATTGTGTGTGTGGAAATGCTCTTACTTTCACTATTAAATATACCCCTGAGTTCTACTGTTGTTTTTCTTCTATTTGATTTGGTCAAACGATTAAGTGATCACCGATCACGATCATGCAGGATTTTTTTTGACCACATTTCTTTCTTGAAGACGATGCTTCCCCACTATCCATCCAGTTTTTAATAATGCGTTGGACAGTTCTTAACCCAAGTTTAGTAGTTTCTGCAATCTCCTTAGATGTTTTTTTCTGCTTGATGCATGCCAATGATTTGACCCTTCTTAAACAGACTAACATCTTTTCCACGACCACAGGATGTGCCTTTCCACATGGTTGTTTAAGAAATGAGAAGCTACTCATTGCATCAGCTGGGGTTAAATAAGTTGTTGCCTGCTGAAAGATAATCACACGTGCAGTAATTATCCAACAGGAGGCTCGTACCTATTTGCTTAGTTAAATCCAGGTGGTGACTTTTTTTTGGCCAGGCAGTGTATGTCACTTGCTCATTTATGATCTGCTGTAAAGTGACATTAATAATCAAGGTGAGATCATCAGTATTGATTCTCATCCCCGATTAATGAAAAACTGCTCACATTTACCAAAACTGTATCATCCGTAACATCCCTAATTGCATTATACATTATGCATCATACATTATACATTCCATCATGTTTTTTACAGCATATTTCTCAGCTTAAGTAGAAATCACTGACCCTTCACTTATTTCAAGACCATTATTTGCAAACTTTTCACAAACCAAGTTTAAGGAATATTGTTTTAATAAATTTTTTTCTTTTTCTCATTCAGGGATGTGAGATCTAAAAACAGTCTCAGAGGAAGAAAGCCAGTGAAGAGAACTCAGAGCGCGCCACATAGATCTGGTGCCAAACACAACTTAAAGAGGCAGACGAGCTCTGAAAATCTACCCACATCTGAACAGGACGTGGAGCCAGACCAGCCAATAATTACATATCCAGATAAAAGGACTGTGAGTTACCTTTGTCTCTTCTGGTCTTTGTTGTCATAACACTGAAGTGAATACCTCACCTGTCTTGGGAGGATACTGAGATATACTGATTTATTGACTTCTATTTTTGTCATTTATGTTGACACAGAGATAACATTTATTTTGTGTTAGCAATGTACCTAGACCTGAAAAATGTAGTCATGTGTTTTAGACAAGATAGCACAAATAGTTCTCCCAATTTTATATCAGTGTAGGTGTTCAGTCCCAGTTAATCATTCTGACTCAGCTGTAATTAAGCCACCTGCCATTAGTAGCTACTGCAACCTTAGCTAATACAGTTGCAGTCCTCAGGCCAAAGATGTACTTACAGTTTGTCCTTGTGTTCACTCTTCTGTCCGTTGGTGTCATAACTTTTTTTGTTTATATACTTGCCCTTTTGTGACCTCAGGCCACATTTAACTGCCTGTTGTGTTGGAAGTAAACTGCAAACCTATTGGTAATTCTGAGGGTCATTGTCAAATATTTGTTGACGACAGATGACCAGTGATCGACTCTCACTGTTGGCATTGCCTGCGCCTCCTTTCTCTCTATTTCTGTTCTTTTCTCTGTGAACCGTCGTAACTGTTTTTGTGATATGGTCTAATGAGTGACCCTGTAAACAGATTACTCGCAGCCAACTGTGATGAAAGATGTCGTAGGTGAAGCATTGGCGAAAACAGAGGGTGTACCCTTCAGTGCTTTATTGTGAAATGTGTTCTTTTAAATTATTGTACCCCAAAAATTCCAATCAGTAATTTAAATTTAAGTAAATATGACCAGAGAAACTTGGCTTACACAAACACAGCTGTTGATTAAGTCAACTATGGTGTCAACTCAGAGTCACCAGCTTACACTGTCGTTAATAGAAGTAATCAGTGACAGTCATGTCTGCATCCTGTTAATTCTGGACGACGTGTACGACCAACATGTTGAATTGGCATAGGGGAACATGTGGCGGTCATCTTGTGTTCAGTTTAGAGCAAGTATATCTCCAGCCTGATGCTCTACAACCCAGATGTAAACAAAGCACATTGAAAAAAAAGGAATAATAACATCTCATAATTGCAAAGCTAGCGGTACTTTGATTTCAAAAGCGAAGTTCATGTAATATTCATTGTATGACAGGTGATGTGTATAACCATTCAAACAAAGCAATGAGTGTCACAGGAATGTTATTGTCAACCTGCAAGAATAACTGAAGGCTGAGTTGTACTAATATTAGACATGATCCACTTGGCAAACCAACTTCTCACTGTCACTTAGCATTTATATTTATACGTTTTTATTGAGATTAATTAAAAAAGGATTCCAATATAAAGATTGTTCATAGTTATATCTTGTGTATAGAATACAGTTACCATGTATCAGTCCATAAATTTGGTCCATACTACCCAGCCCTACTTTGTATTGTGAATGTGACAGAATCATGTAGATGTTTTTCATGCTGTTTCAGCCTTCCAGTATGAAACGATCACCTGCTCCGGTTCCCTGGATCAAAGATGAGAACAGAGAGTCGAGTGAGATGAAGATTGAGAATGAGCATTTCAACTTACTGGACAGAGTATGTCTGATGGACCTCCAGTATCTGCTGAAATAACAAAATAACTGCTGTGTACGGTCAGGTTTTGTTTTGGTTAAATGTTGATTTTCATTCCAAACACCAGCATGCTCAGGAGCTGTCAGAGCTACGTCTGGGGATAGAGCAGGTAACAGAGCGAGAGCTGGACATGGCCAAACGTCTGGAAGACTTCATAATCCAGAGCCAGGACCAGAATGCAATGCTGCAGGCTGAGGTGGACAAACTGCACAGTCTGCTGTCTGTACGAGACGAGCAGCTCGCCAGCGCTACCTTCAGGTAAGATACAATATAATAAAGTTATGTTTCCCCTTTTATTTGTATACCAAGATACACTTCTCTGAAAAGCATCAAGTGTGTTTAATTTAAAATGGTGAATCTAGTCATCTAAAGCAGAGGTCCCTAACCACCAGTCGGCGGACCAGTACCAAAACGTAGAGAAATAAGAAAATTAATAACTGTTTTACTTTGAAAGGATGACCGCCTCTGTAGCTTGTCTGTGCAGACTTAATCCTAAGTTTCTGTGTCTCTGTTACCATCATCATGCATAAAAAAGTACAATGAGAGATAAACTCATGGTTAAGCTGTGAGCCCATGCACTCTTCCACCTGTGCTCTGGATGCTCCTGTAAATATGTTAAACTCTGCACAATGTTACAACAGGAAGACAGTAGAGGCACACCTGAGCACTCAATACCCCAATGTGAAAGGATTCAGTTCAAAGATAAGAACTAAAACATTCCCATCAGTAATCAAAAGGAACATCAGATCAGCTCTGACGGATAACCTAAGACATACATTCTTGTGTGATCGCCATTTTAACTGCATTTTCCTCTGCGTTCAGATGGTCTATCAGTTTATTTAGCAACAGTGTCAGCTGATGACTTTCAGCGAACTGCAGCCTAAATGTCATTGTTAAGCACTAAAGTGAAAACAAAATGAGTCCCCGTGACTGTCTCTTCGTGAAGTTTTGGAAACAAGCCTATGACTCCTCTAATCCTGCACTATGGTGAGTTAAACTATGTACAATGCTTGTGATAGTGGTAGCAATTTACCAGTGAAAAATCTTTTTGACAGATGAACTCAGAAAAATTCAGAGGAGGGTCAGTGGTTAGGTTTAAGTAGTACAACATGCTGTTGGACCACATTTAATACAAAAAGCTGAACTGTATTCTTGTTCTTTGTTACATACTTCTGTATTTTTTTTTTTTTTGCTTGAAAACAAACAAACCAACAATTCACAGAGTTAAAGTGATGCAAATGGCCTGGCTTGTACTTCAGGTCTTGAATTTTATTAAAGTACCAACATGCATAACTGAGAATTAAATGCAATGGTACTTAAATATAATTTAATTTTGCTCTACTTGCCCATTTGGGTCTCACCCTTTCAAAGCAGACCTCTACAATTAAAAAAAAAATAACCAAACACTAAAACTAACATAAAAAAGTAAAAATAAGCATCTCCCATATTTTTAAATTTTACTACATGGTAGTTTTTTTTTTTTTATCTCTGTGAGGTTTACATTGCCAGAGAGTACAGAGGTGGGTCACTTGCTCCCTGACCCTGTACCTGAAATGTATAATCACTTCATTGTTGAGACAGAGAAGACATTTGGGCAAAAGTTTGACAAAAATCCCTTTGAGTAATTCTTGACATTCCAAGGAAACGACCATGAGATGGTTATAAGGCCCAAAGACATTTAATCTTGTCCTTCAACAATCTGTTTGTTTTCAAGTTAAAAGTAAGTTTGTGCAAAAAAAAGAGAAAATCCCAGTAAGCTTTTTTGGTATCTTGCAGTCACATGCTGGCAGAAAACCTGATGCCCTTAACCGTTGACCTATGAACTCCAAAATGTAAACAGGCCATCGAGATGACAAAATGCTAAGTTTTACTAAAATCTCTAAAAGCTTTCTTGTGATATTGTTTTTACAAGCAAAGGATGACAGTAATACTGCATGACCCCAACCTTTGACCTATGACCAGGAAAATGTTCCAAGTTCATAATTGTGGCATGTTTTACATTTGTGCCAAGTTTGAAGGAAATCCCTAAAAGCATTTTCATGATATTGGGTTTAACATGTTGGCTTTTATAAGCAAAGGTTGATAATGAAAGTCCATAACCTTGACCTTTGACCTATGACTTTGGAAATCTAATAATCTTATCTTTAAGTAAGAGTGGACGCCAGTACAATTTTCGAAGAAAATCCCTTGAAATGCTCGTGAAGTCTTGCATTCCAAAGGCTGGCCATTAGAATCAATGACCTTCAAAATCAACATACTTCATCCCTTCATCTAAAAAGGCATTACTGTATAGTTTGATTAGATGTATTAAAGTGTTCTAAGTGTATATTCCAGTCACAAGAAAAAGATGGCCATAAAGCTGTATAACCTTGGCTTAAACTTCTGGCCTCTAGAATTCAATAAGTTAGTCTTTGAGTCAGATTTGACTGCTCTGCAAAGTGTAAGGAGGATTACTCATTGGTGTATTGCTTTCACAAGATCTTTTCAAAAATAAAGGATGACTAAGGCTCTATGACCTCGACTTTTGGACTTTTGACCTCCAGATTCTGATTAGTCTATCCCTTTGTCAAGGTGCACATTTGTACAAAATCTGAAGACAATACTTTGAGCGTTCTTGTTCACATTCACAAAATTGCAAATATTGGTAACTGAAGTTAAGACCTTGGCCTTTGACATGTGACCTCCAAAATCTAATCTGTTGACACACAAGACAAATGGATATAAAACATTAGTGAGATATCACGTTAGCTAGAAAAGGGTGGCCAAAAGGCTGAAAGAAAGCCCAACGTCTTAACCTGTTTATACTTACAGATGGACAGTTTTAAAACTTAATACATCTAGCCTCAACTGTCGCTGGCATGGAGGCTTATAAACTAAACAAAACTAAAAAAATCAGCATAAGAAAAACAAAAAGGGAAAATAAAGTAAAATAAAAATAATGAAAATCCCAACATTACCAGACCTTTGAAAGACAAACTGGGTCATATGAAGAGATGAGTATACAGAGGTTGTAGAATTGGGAAAAACATTTTAATTGTTTTTGCTAAGTATCAATAAGTAATCTAATATCTTTATTTAGGGATGCTTGTGGCCTTTAGGTAGCACAGAGGCTACCTCCCATCCTCTCCCCCTAATTTCATGCTCTATCTATTGTCCTATTTCATAAAGACTGAAATTCCTACAGTAAAGTATATTGTATTATTTCTCTGTGTCACAGGCTGGGTGTGATTGAGGAGGAGAGGGAGGAGGATGAGAGGAAGCTGGGAATCGCCATTGCAGCTGCTGAGCGAATGAACGTTCTGGTAAGAGACATAAGGAAACTTTAAGTCATCAAGCTTTTTTCTAGTGAGCTTGTGTTTATTGTTGTATTAACAGTCAGAAGCTAAGATATGCTAACATAGAGGCATTTCCTTCATTTGCTGCTTAACAATAAAAAAAAACAAAAGTTCAGCTTGATCCAAACTCAGAGTTAATTGTACCTGACAAAGAGTTTGTTTGAAGCAATCTTTAAATTTTTACATTAAACATTATGTAAATTTTTATTAATAAATCCATGAAGTGATTGTGAGTGAACAGAAATAGGCATATTTACTTGATCATATGTTTATGGAGGTGCTCTTTATACAAATATTTACAGAGGTTCATGATATATAATTAAATATCAGACTGAGGTTATGAGTGGATCTTTACATGGTTTGTAACACAGGCGGTTGTGTTTACTCTTCTCACTATAATGTCTCTCACTCCAAACATTGGTTGATCTATTGATAAGTAGAATTTATTATTTTTAAAAATTAAAACACATTTTTGGTTCACCTTATGCTGAGGATTAATGGCAAAAATGTTACAAAAGAGGACAGTTTTTCAGAAAGCATAAAATGATACACAAAACACAAATAATTGTGTAACAATAATAAAAAAATCATGTAATACCAAAACAAAATGTGAAAAAATAAAACAAAAATTCTTAGCTTTATACTCTATCTATCCATTATCTACACCACTTATCCGTTTTGGGGTCACAGTGGCTGGAGCCTATCTCAGCAAACATTGGGCGAGAGGCAGGGTGCACCTTAGACTGGTCACCAGCTGGTTGCAGGGCCACATACAGACACAACCATTCATACTTACACCCACACCAAAGGGCAAATTAGAATCATCAATTGACCTAATGACCATGCTTTTGGTCTGTGGGTAGAAGCCAGAGCGCCTGGAGAAAATCTATGCATGCATGAGAAGAACGTGCAAACACCACACAGAAAAGCCCTGACCAACTCGTGCTTGTGTTATTGTTTATAATCATTTATGTTATTAGTGTACAGTCACCCTAATACTGTTTTTAGTTTGTGCTCACTTACAATTCACCTCTCTTGGCCCCATCTGCAGCGTTAATCCTAACTTAAATTTCTGTTTTCTTCTTTACCAACCACACCTTAAAAACACTGAACTATCCCTTTAAGACACATCTCATGAGTTTCTTTTTTTTAACATTATTACAGACACAAACAAAACAAAGAAGTTTAGCTGAACGTCAATAGTCAACACGGTGATACTCTGAGCCGTAACACCTGTGCAACTGTGGAGTGGCAGCATTACCTGTGACCTCTACATGTGATAAACTCAGACTTTACCTGCACAGTGCGCAGTTCTCTGAATACTGAAGTAGATATTAATTAAAAATGAAAATAAAAAGACAGATTTTTATGTAAGATGAGACATTAAAATTATTAATATTGCAGTTTTGGTTTCCATCAAACAACACAAAGGATGCAGTGGGATGTGCTTCATGTCAAGTGACTGACTAAAAAATATTTCTACAAATTTATTTTTAGTTTGGTGATTGCTCAAATTTTTATCTGTGGATGAAAAAAATATTGGTTCATTTTAAATGTAATGAGAACAGTAAGGTTGTCTTATCCTCAGCAAACTAAATTTATATTTCCATTCTACAATATCATTTTTTACTTTATTCTACCTTCGTGGTAGTGAACCAGATTTTTTAAAAATCCGGCTGTAGCTCTTTCTTTGATGGTATGTGGCTGCTTGGTAACATTTCTTACAGTAATCGCGTGCTCTACTCAAAAACAACACACTTGTTGTTGTTGCTGAATCAAAAATGTATAGAACCCAAATGACAAAAGCATCAGCACTAGCAATGAAAGTCTTTGACTTTTATTAAAGTTAATGCATCAGCAACAAAACGAACGCGCTTTTGCCTGAGGCTTTCTTCAGCGTTTGTAACACTTGCTAGGTGACCAATCAAGAAGGTAACTAACAAAGGAACAAAGAAACAGAGAGGATACATGTCCAAAACAAGGGAGAATATTGAAAAACGATGTTGAAACAAAAAAAACTAAATACACACTGTAATAAATAAGTTAATTACAAGATGTAGAGAGACCTAAAAACTACAAATCAATTAGAAATCAATCCAAGATCAATCACAAATAAATGAATTCATACATTACAGAAAGAAATCAGTGATGATTTGTCTGATTCTTGTGCACTTGCAGGAGGAGCAGTTTGCAGGCCTGCTGAACAACCTCCACCAACTCAAAGAGGCCTACAACAACACACAGCACCCTTAAAACGCCAGCATCAACAGAAACTGAAGACTATCAGTGTGGTGTAAATACATATAAATTGAAAATACAAGCCAGAAGTCACAGTTATAGTTATGAGGTGTAAATTTAATTTGTGACGATAATCTGAAAATCTTTAGGGGGTCAGAATCTGATGGTAGTTCATATAAAATAAAAGTTTGTATCCATTGTAGCCTCTACACAATGTTTTACTATAAACCTGTCTTACCAAACCTCTTCTTAATAAAGCACACTCTCATTGACAGATGTCTTCATAAGGTGTTTTATGATTCTATTCTCCAAACATAAACAGGGAATAAACAGATGTGCTACATGGGTATGGGAAAATCTTGATTTTTTTCAAACATTGTTAAAAAAAAAAGAGTTCCACTGCTGCTCTTCAGTCTGGGGATCAAACTTTAAAGTTTATTTAAAGTGATAAATCACGTTTTTGATGTGGGGCTGCTTAGGGTCTATGGCACTAGTAATTATGATTGCCACTAAGCACGCAGCCAGCACTGTCCCTGAGGGGAGCTGGGTACGGACCCTAGGTGATAAATAGCTGTTATATTGCCACCAAAAGAATCATAATTAGCCCACTTTAAGGTGAAAACTACACAAAAAATCACACATTGGCTCGCCAAGATGCTACAGAGGTTTTTTTTTTTTTTTTTACATAGTTTTAGTTTTCCTTGACTAAGCCCCTGTGTTTGAAAGTGTTTTGTAATGCAACTCTCCTGGATATGTTGAAGACCCCTGTTATGACCACCTCATTTAGGTCACAAAATAAAGGGAGGTCCATGCATTTGACCCTTTAGCTTACACAAAAAATAGCCATGAAAATGCCTTTTTTGACAAATTGGGGCACTAATGCAACAATTAATTTTTTTATGCCCTAAATGGTTGAGCTGGGAGTTGATAGTTGAAGAGGTAATTCCATTGTAAAAGTGAAAAGAGAACAAAGAGTTACACTTTTAACTTTTATTATAATGCTAGGTTTACCTATCTGAGAAATTCCAGTCTTTAATAAGACATAATGCTTTTCTTTAGCATTATGTTTAACCCCCACGAAATATAGATGGCCTTATCAGGTTTAAGAAGTTTGATCTACCAAGCAATTGATCTGGGAGTTAAAGAGTTAACTTGTATTTCCAAAACGAGACTTTTATTCAAAATGAAAGAAAAATAGGAAAGGAGAAGAGGAAATGCAGGCTGAGCCATCATGGCATTATGCCTTTCAGACAGCTGCAGCTGCTCAGCAATCAGTTCTGGGGGAAGGTGCATCAGGTAGGCCTCACCCGGCCTCACCAACACCAGGTGGCCCTCCACTCCAGAACAAAAGAAGATAACAGCAGTACCCTTTAACAACATACTGCCACCAGATGGGGCCAAACTCCACAACCAAACAAAAGATCACAAGTGGTCTAAACACAACTATCTATGGCAACTACTAAGGACCATCAACCCCCTCTACAACTACAGAACATTGTCTTTGCAGTGCCCATTTTACCAATCAGGACTACGACACACAACAGCAGATTTAAAGGCTCACCGAAAAGAAAGAGCTCTGCTGAAAGGTCCAGGAAAAGCAGTGTTACTAAGTCCCACTTGTGACCAGCAGTAGGCCTTGAGCTTACAGTTCATCCATCTGCACTGCCAGGTAACTTGTGTGTGATCTCTCCTGCTCCTCAGTTTTTACCACAGTTTTTACCATCCCTCTTTCGTGACTGCATCTGCAAAAGGTCTTCCTTTTGTGTACTCCGGTTCATAATGATATCTCTTTGTGCCCATACAAATGACAGAATTCAGAGACTGCATCACAATTTGGAGAAAAAAAAAAGTCAACAGTCAAAGAAATAAAATCAAATTTCTGAGATTAAAGTCGAAACTCTGAAACAAGTCAGAATTCAAGATAATTTTGAGAAATAAGCCTAATTATAAAGTCAGTATTGTAGGGAAGGGATCTGAGATTTGAGATTTAAAGTGAGCAAGCTGCCATTAAAAATCCTGACTTTTTGTTGACTTTGATAGTTTCTGATTTAATTTTCTTGAATGCTGATTTTAATCTCAGGATTCTGTATTTCAGAATTACATACTTCCTTCTGACCTTTGGTTGTGTTTCTGTACGCGAACATTTTCATTTCTTGAAGATGACCTGGCCGTTTGACCTCGTCGGCCATCGTAGTCCTCTCACACCCCATCTGTCTTTACTCTTTCACTTGGGCCAACTTTTGAAAAGAATTGAAAAAGACATAACATGAATATAAGTTAGTCAAAAGGCTAATTATTTCCTATTGTTTCAAGTGGGAGAGAGGCCAACAACGACAGATTCGGTCTAACCTAGCAACAGTTATAGGGAGCTTAATAAGCGTCAGTGCGTCAATTGCCAACACCTGGGAGTTAAACCTCACCCTATCACCACAACTGAGCTTCACAATAACATATCTAGACATCACGAAAGTTACCACAAATTTACACAGACTACCCACAACTTCAAGTATTTTAAAATCACATTTTTGCGTGTGTAAATAATTCCGCAATGACGCTGCTCATAAGGTCAAGGAACTCCTCCATCACTGTTTGAGGGCTGAAGTGGTGACGGAGGCTGCAGTGAGGGAGGCGGAGGGGCGGACCTCAGCCCTCATGACCGAGCACAAACCAGAGGCTGTCTCACACACGCACTGAGCTCTCAGGACCAGGACCAGGCCACCATCCAGCAGAGTCAGCAGGAGTTAGAACTCGGGAGGTAATATGACATTTTAACCACAAATAATGAAGCTGTTCACCGGACGAATTGTTTGTTTTTTGATGAATAAAGCGGATGATTATTGGCGTCGCGTTGAACATTAAAGCCTTTAAAATATCATCTTACTCCGGCTATTCACTCAGCATTTATTTCTTTAAGCAATATGTCACACATTGAGACAGGTCTTTGACGCTATGGTTCATTTTTGTCGTTGAACGGAGTCGAAAAGGTCGTCTCTGTTTGGTTTCGTTTTCTTGCACCTGTTAAGTTTCGTTTCTTCCTCCATGTTGTGAGTCTCCTCTGAGGAGAACTATTGGGACGTCTTCTCCGAGGTGGGATATCCGTCAAACTTCTTTCTTTGCTGCCAGAGTTCATGATGACAAGCTAATAGGGGGCGAAAGTAACCGGTGACATTTCCTCAGATTACTTAATTTGAGTAGGGTTTTGTGTACTTTGAGTATGAATAAGAGCCATATCACTGTGCTTCTGCAAAACTATGATACCAGTGTACAGAACACTTTTACTTTCATTTGTAGTATTTTGCATTTAGAGTTAATTACTGCTTTGTGGTTAAATTATTTGGATTAATTATTGTTATACTCTATACTGAAACATTGGTTGCACTCCAGTTTTCATCCTTTTTGAACTACATAGAATGTACTGAAAATATTTAGTACTTGGAGTATATTTTGAACAAAGTGCACTTTCCCTTTACTGGAGTAGATTTGTATAGTGACATTTTTACTTGTACTTTATAAAATGTAATCAAATTAACAGTTGCAAAGCATGTAATGCCTGTTTTGGAGAAGCCAATCGTAAGGTTAAGTGGCTTGAGAACATGCAGAGTAACTCATTACATTTACGTATTACTGCAATTGTATACTTTGTTAGCACTTGTATTTTTTTTTTTTTACTTTTACATAAATTATTTTAATTAGCAATTTCTGTGGGTTGTTTTACTTTGTAACTCATTATTAACCAATCAGCTAACCTTCATTTGCATAACACCAATTCATAACAAGTGTGCAATCGATCAATCAATCTATTAAACTATTTGTTCAGCACTTTTAATACAAGATAATGTAGCACAAAGTGCTTTACATAAAATACAACTACAACACACACAAACAGATACGTGGAAAAAAAATATTACTGCTATACAAAATCTAACCCACTCTCCCAGTCTTCATTCAGCATGCACTCACACGCTAAGACGGGACACTAAAGACAGGCAAGGACAACTGAGGAACACCGTCTTTAATGAAAAATAAAATGAGGAAACATGGGAGCTATGACTATGATGTTTAAAATTCAATATGATACATGTGACGGTAATAATGAAGGAATTGAAGTGCTAAAGTGTTAATTCAAATGCTAATTTTTGCACGTTATGATTCATTACCAGTACCATTTTGTTGTTGGCATGCAAAAAAGTTAGCATTCTTGTCTGACTGAAAATAATGAATATACCATGACTGAAATGTAGTTTTGTTTCTCCCCCACAGCTGCATTCAATTCCCCATTATGGCTGACTTAGAAGAGAGTCAGTTTTCTATCATGAGTCTGGAGGAAGAGCTGACCTGCAGCATCTGTCTGAGCCCCTTTGACTGTCCTGTCACTCTCCCCTGTGGACACAATTTCTGTCAGGACTGTCTGTTCACCTCCTGGAAGGACCTCTACATCTGTCCTCAGTGTCGCACTCTTTTTGCCACCAAACCTGAGCTGAAGAAAAACACCGTCCTCAGCACCGTTGTGAAGACCTTCACCATGAGGTCCAAAAGTGAGGCCCCCCTCATGAGAGAGCCGATCAAAGAGGAGAAGCCAAAGGATGTGATAAAGTGTGATACTTGTATGGAGGCAGAGGCATCCAAAACCTGTCTCACCTGCATGGCCTCTTTCTGTGAGGAGCACCTTCGCCCTCATCGTGAAAATCCCATTTACCGCCTCCACCAGGTGGGTGAACCTGTGGATGACCTTTTGCAGCGCATCTGTCCAGACCACCACAAACTGATGGAGCTTTTCTGCAGTGAGCACAACCGTCCAATCTGCAGCCTTTGCCTGCAGCAGGTTCACAAAGGCTGCACCTTCATTTCTCCTGATGAGCAGAAGAACCACAAAGAGGTGTGTGTTTACTTCTTTAATAGAAGGTTGTGACCCAAAAGTTTGTCGCAGAGCTCCTTTCTGTTGCTTGAAAATTTGTGCCAGGGACAAAAAAGAGATGTGCGGTAGACTGAAACTGGCACATGCCCGTGTTGGTTTTAAGTCAAGGCTATCAGTTTTCCCCCAAAATCAAACTTGAACGGTTTTCAAACATACACGCAAATAACCAAAGATATTCAGTATTTCACTTGACAAAGCGCCGCTGCACTTTGCTTCCTCTTCCTCAACCGCATGGCTTGGATGAACAAGTGAGTAAGCTGCTTTGCACATAACCGACACACAGCCCAGTTTCTGATTTTAATTTTGCCATCAGCGGTGTAGAACCCAAAATACTTTCACACAGCGCCCCTCAGATGATTCAGTGTTGTTATTATCCACCCTAAGGGGCTTTATCCTCCATTTTATTAAAATGTACAGTACCTCACTTTGTGTTAACTGAGGTCAAGAGAGCGTCAGTGTATGTGGCTGAGGGTCAAGTTGTGCTGAGAGTGCCCTCTGTTGGATCAAACAGTCCACTGCTCTGGGCGCCCTGATGTGCTGCTACACTTAATTTTTTACATTCAAATATTTATTTAAACTTCAATTATAGACTTTAATCCCCATGCTCGTATGGATATTCGAATATTGAGTGGTGTTTCTTGAGATATTAGTGAATATATGCCGTTATCATTGCAAAGCAGTTTGTATGATAAAATTTCCTAAAAATTGCAACTATGTAAATTATTCATTAAAAAATCTGAATTGACAAGTAATGAAAAATAAATTGATCTGAATTGGTAATCATGACTTTAAAAATGCAAGTGCATCAGTCGATAGGGCCCTGCATCGACTAAAATCTTGCATATTCCAGACAACAACTCTGCTATAAAGTCAAAACTGGTTTACTGAGGTTCCTCCGCCTGTCATGCTGCCTGCCCTGCATATTCCTCTCACTGCTCAGCATCTTTATTGCTAAGCCCCCAAGATTCTCATTAGACTATTAGACAGACACCGTGACAGAGTATGCTTGTGTTCCCTGGAATGTTTTGTGGTTCTCAACTTCAGGAATCAAGCCATTTTGGCTTAATTATTGCAGATGGAAAACTTTCAACTTTCTGACAGTCTGTGTTCTTCAGAGCAGAAGTTACAAAATGAAATGTCAGCGCACAAATGTCACGTGTTGATATAGCAGGATAAAGCTTGGCTAGGATACTAGCACCAGCAAGCAGCAGTAGCACTAACACACCCAAGTAATAAACTCTTTTGCCCAGTCACAGTTTTTAAAGGCACCTGAAACTTGTTTTATTCCTGGGACTTACAGAGAGTAGTGATACACATACTCTCAACGAGACAATAAGACAAGCTTTCCCCCTTTTTTTCTAAGATCAGAATTTAAAAAAGATATTTTTGGGATTCATTTGGCCTGTGTGTTGAGATTCGGGTCCGATCATTTTGAAAGGAGAGATTCACACCCCTTATATATCTGTCTGTGTGTCTGTCTGCTCATCTGTTTGTCTATCGATCAACCCTGAAGGCCAAAAGTAAATTTTAAAACTGAGGGGAGAAACTCTGAACAGATCTGCTTTTTGTAAAAAAGACATTGAGCTGATAGCAAGAATTAAACTCCACACATAATTTAGACCAGTGGTTCTCATATGGTGTGGTGCACTCTGGTGTGCCTTGAGGCAAGTCTTAGGTGTGCCTAGGATTTTGTACAACCACAAGTTCACATAATAACCATATAATAACTAATTATTCAACCTGTAACCTGCTTCATCAGAACTTGCGATGCATGTCTTTCCATTTACAGCTGCAAGTTCTCCAAATATAAGGAAGTCATTCTGAATGATTACAAGTCAGGCAAAGCCATCTTTATAGTTCACAGAATCAGTGGGTGGGGGAGGTTAATACTTCTGTCTACCATTCATGAGATCACTCGTATTATAATTTTGATTTATCAAGTTTTTATGTATGTCACTAAATGTATGAACTTTAAAGATTCACACTAGTTCTTGAAAAATCTTGTCAACACTTTTTTTTTTTTTTTTTTTACCAAAACACAGTTAATTGTCAAAAATGATTAAGCATTAGAGTCTAAAAAGCTAAATTTGCACAGGCTAAAGTCATAACACGTTCAAAAGGCTATTTTGAATAGTTCTGAATACGGTGTGCCTTGAGGGTTTGGCTTGACTTCAGGTGTGCCTTGGTAAAAAACAGTTTGAGAACCAGTGATTTACACAGTGCTTATATACAGTCATGCATTACATTACACTTCTCTATTTTTCTTTTTCAGTCTGATCTGAGGGGAAAGTTGTTGGTTCTGGATGGGAAAATCAGGAAGAATGAGACTATTCTGTCTGAAATGGCCGACCTGCAGCTAAAGCTAAAGGTAACTCTGTTCATTTTAAAGCTGGATTGTTTAGTGAGCAGCTAACTTTAGTGGTCTGGTATCTTTATTCAAGCTATGTGTTTATTTTCCTTATATTTTAATGCTCCCCTTATAATTCTGTCCAAGGACTCAGAGGACAACAGGAAGAAAGCTTTGGTAGCTGAGTATCAGCAGATGCGGGACATGTTGGCCAGAGAGGAGCGAGATGCCCTGACTGCTGTGGACCGAGAGCTGGAGAGCGGGCAGACCAAGCTCAATACAATGAAGAAGAAGTTTGCTGAAAACATCAATATTATGAACAAAGCGAAAGACGAAATTCACAGTCTGCTGAGTCAGTCCCAAACTCTGGTCTTTCTTCAGGTGAAAACTGTTTTTGTCAATGTTTGTAGTTACATGTAAGTAAAACAAAATCTGCCCTGTCATTGGTGAAAATACAATTCGGCAAAGTGCATGTTTTGTGAAAAGATTAGCAAGAAACCTGTTGCAGTGTTAAACTCCCAGCCAAAGAGTATGACCTGGCTAGAGGACTAGGTAGCCCATTACTGAGCAACTTTCCCTTATGATTAATTTAATGTGAAAGGAAGTCCTTTATTTCCCTACCTTAGTGTAAAGCTGTCCTGTCAGTGGGAGTTTGTGTTTTTGTAGCCTCTTGGTGACAAGTGATGAGCTCTTTCTCCTCAGAATTCGTGGTGGAGGTTGTCCTCCACCAGCTTGCTCTTGATTGTTGGTCATTTAGGTCGATATGGTTTAACATGAACCTGTAGATTTGGACAATGATGTGTTGAAAAGCCCAGTAATGTTAAATATGTTTCTTATTGCCTTACATGTCTTTTGGTGTTCTCTTGGCATTGTGTTGATACTTAAATCCTCAGCTGTCTCATGTGTGACTGCACTTGAGAATAAACAGGTGGTGGTTGAGTTTAGGGTTCATGTGAACCTGCCATCTTGCCAATGCCTGGAAGGAAGTTTTATACTTAGGTCTATTAATATTTTATTGTTCGTTAAAACAAAGGTCATGCATGATGTTTGGATTAAGAGAGATGAGAATTTGCTTTCAGAATGATTTGTGGTTTGACTTCTGTTTGTGTAGGCCATTGACAACATATGTAAATAATAGATAATGAGATGCACATCCAACCCAAAGCTGCCATGAAAGCAGAGAAAGGGTGCAATGGTGAGTGGTCACCATAGAGTTAGGTAAAGAAAGTTAGTGACACTTGTTACAAAGCTGTGATACAGAGAAAACCAAAGACTGTAGAAAGAATTGAATGAAGCCCTGGGATGGCAAACATTTGATTATGAAGGAGTCTTTGAAATATTAACGATAGTTGATGACAAATGTAGATGCTGCCATACTGAATATCATCTCAGCTGAACTTTAGAGCTACACTATATTGCTAGAAGTATTCACTCACCCATCTAAATCTCTGAATTCAGGTGTTCCAGTCACCTCCATGGCCACAGATTTATAAAACCAAGCACCTAGACATGCAGACTGCTTCTACAAACATTTATGAAAAAATGGGTTGGTCTCAGGAGCTCAGTGAATTCCAGTGTGGTACTGTAATAGGAGGCCACCTGAGCAGTAAGTCCAGTCATGACATTTACGCACCACTAAATATTACACAGCCAGCTGTTAATGGTCTTATAACAAAGTGGAAGTGATTGGGAATGACTCAGCCATGAAGTGGTAGACCACGTAAAATCACAGCGCAGGGTCAGTGGATGCTGAGGGTCCTAGTGCACTGAGGTCACCAACAATCTACAGAGGCATCGGTTACAGACCTCCAAACTTCATGTGGCCCTCAGATTAGCTCTGCTTCAGCACACCAAGACATTTTGGACAATTTCATGCTCCCAACTTTGTGGGAACAGTTTGGGGATGGGTCCTTCCTGTTCCAACATGACTACACACCAGTGCACAAAGCAGGTCCACAAAAACATGGATAAGGGAGTTTGCTGTGGAAGAACTTGACTGGCCTGCACAGAGTCCTGACCTCAACCTGGAAGAACACCTTTGAGATGAATTAGAGCGGAGACTGCGAGCCTGGCCTTCTCGTCCAACATCAGTTTCTGACCTCATAAATGTGCTTCTGGAAGAATGGTCAAAAATTCCCATAAACAGTCTTAAACCTTGTGGACAGCCTTCACAGAAGAGTTGAAGCTGTTATATTTGCAAAGGGTGGGCCATCATCATATTAAACCCCATGGATTAAGAACAGGATGTCATTTAAGGTCGTATGTTTGTGAAGGCAAATGAACAAATACTTTTGGCAATATAGTGTATCTACTCACAGTACTTAGGGGCCTTGTTGAGGCGGGACTTGAGACTGACCAGTGGCAACTCAGCGCAGACTTGTGGACATGTCAGTTATGTCCCTAATTTCCTGAAAGAGAGTCTTCAATAAGACAAAAATGGGGGTGATATGACAATCAAGGAACTACTCGACATTTTTCAGCCCTGGAAGTTGCAGCTTGGTGTAGGACTTCTATTCTTATGTTTTGTTTTTAGGGTCATTTTTCAAGTATTTTCAATTAAAAATATGTACTTTGTCTGAAGCTCAGTTATACCTTGATTCTGTGAAAACACTGATCAGTGCAAACTACACCTCATTGTTTGGCTGAAGTAGTAAAACTTACTCCTGCAGCTTCTCTGAAATAAACTTTGTCCTAATATAAAACCCAAATCTGTCGCTTATCGTAGGCTTCATTTGACCTTCCTCAAGCCGCAAACTTTGACCCTCACACCCCTCGGATCAGCCTCGAGTCCAAGAAGGTGACCGCAGCTCAGGACTTCGCAGGTGCACTGAGGCAGCATCTTACAGATGTCCTCCAGCTACCCATTGAGGCTAGACTTCAAAAACTAAAATCAGGTAAACTTAATGAGAGAGATTGGGATAATTTATACGGTGAGAGCTTTTATAATAGTGTATAAAACATCAGTCTAACTTTATTGCAGAGCTAAGCACTGATGTAATTGAATGTGGTGAGTTCATTGTGTGAAAAATAATGAAAATGATAAAGTCTGGGGAACAAATTGATGTGCTCTGTGGTTGTTGACTAATTCCTTGAAATTCTAAGTATGTACTAACATGTATTCTTGTTTGATCAGTCTGGCATTTTAACAAGGAACCTTCTTGTTGTGAGGAAGCAGTACTAACCCATGGCCCCATGCAGACCCTATTGTTGTATAGTTCTGCTGAAAAAAACACTTGAGTATTTCAAACAAAAGCGAGATACTAAGGCAGATTTTAACATGCTGGACAAGCAAAAACAGCTAACTTAAACTAACAAGAACTGCTTGGGCTTTCTATGTGTTTGTTTGTGTATGAACATACACAAACAAACGTGTGTTGATGGCCTTATAAAGGCATATCATGGAGCCCCCTAACTCCTGTTTTTGCCATTTACAGATAAAAAGGAAGCTTCTGGTTTGGGGGGTGAAGAACCTGGATCGCAACCTGAATCAGGTGTGTTAATGTACACAAATATTCTACCAAGCAAAATATCTGCATTTGTATGATGAACAATCAAATATCTACCTGGCGGTAGAGAAACTTTTATGTCGATCTGTTTTGTACATCACATATCTTTCTATGTATTTTCATTGGTTTCAACATACTCAAGCATGATCTATGAAACTGTCCTAAAAAGTCCACATTTTCTTCATAGTACCAATTAATCCGAAGCAGAAGAAAAATCCTAGGTCCCACAGCCCTGGTCGCCCACTTATTCCACCTCTCCTCCAGCCAGCACCAGGTCCTCTGTTTAAAGGGGGGAGTCTCCAGCCAGCACCAGGTCCTGCCTATGGGTGGGGTCAAATTCCATTTGTTCAGGGTAGGTCATCATGCTTTTACAACTGGTTTACTTTATGTTAGGACAGACACAAGCAGGCAGGGTGTAGACTGTAGACACCTTTATAAACAGGATAGTAACTTCTTGTTATATGGGTCACACATGGGAGTTAATAACATTCCTCCAGTCACATATGCAGTTCAGAAAATTATGAAAATTATGGCTCATTTTACGGATCCATGTCATTTTGCTCAACTCAATAGCGTTAAGTTCTTTGTGCTCCTAAATAGCTCTTTATTTTATATCATGTTAACCGACTCTTAACAGGCTCCAATCTAAACACACAAAAAAAGCTGTTCATAGAACCAACCCACTGACAAATGGCACATCACTTGAAAATAACTTTAATCCTAAATGTAGTTATTTTTTTCAGCCTAACTAGTAACCAACAAGGTTTGTTTGACAAAAATGTATTACTGTTTCCTTTTATAGTGTATGAGTGAAAGCATCCATTGGCTTTTAATAAAAATGACAGATTTTTGGTGGTAAATAGCACATGTATGTAACTTTTTAAATGACTCATAAACAAGCTGTTTAAAACAAGCTGTTTACAACTTAAACAGGTCTTTAATCTGAAGTAGGGTTGGATGATGTGGAAATAAACGGTATCATGATCTTTTTTTATGGCAGTATCACAATCTGGATTTTATCACAATTCTTTTTGTTCTCATCATTGACACTTATTTGCAAATTACAGACCAGAGCTAAACTTGCATCCATAAATATTATTTAAAAGTACAAATACTGAGATTAGTATATAAGTCATTTACACAGACTTTAACTTGTCTTTGATAAGAACATGTTGGTCAATACATGGAGTTTTTAAATATTTGCCCTTTAAGTTGGAACCATTGAGGAAAATGGTGTAGGGGTCTTCATTTTAATTAATAGGTATAAATTTGTTATTTCTCTGCATTCTGAAAAAAAAAAATTGAATGAATTTAGTCAATGTCAGCGTCATGAAGATTGCCAATGCATTCTAGTTCTTTACGATTGTCATATCATACACCCTTAATCTGAGGGATGTAAACACAGAGCTAAGAAAAACAAATCGAGAGGGACTTGGACTACACTCTTTTTCAGATGTCATTACTGCTAGGGATGGAAATAATGACTATTTCTATCATCGACTAGTCATTGACTATTGGGTCAATTAGACAACTATTCTGGTGCTTCTTTTATTTCTTTGATGCCCCCACAGTAACCTATAAATCTTATTATTGCTTTGTGATTTAGTATTATATTATATTGAATAATAATGCAATATAATAGTTCTTCTTATTTTTATTTTTTGTTCCTTCTTACATTTGACCATGTTCTTTCAAACTTAAAATGTGCTGTTTTGATTTAATTATAGCCAAACTTTGTTCATGTTCAAAGCACAACTATTGTTATCTTAACATGGATGATTTTTTTTTGTTTACCTGGTATTCACCTTTTGTATATTAATATGATTATACTTTGCTTGAATGTTTAGTGATAGGAGTGGAGGAAGAAAAAGATAAGTGGAGGGGGACTACAATGTAAAGGTGCATTCACAGCAAGCGCGACTTGGTGACCAAGATTGCGTCGCTCACCCAAGTCACGTCGACTGTCCATAAAATAGCCCAATTTTAAACAGTCGTGTCGCTCAGTGACGTCGCGCCTGCTCGAGATTCACGGCGATCATATATCATATCACATGTAGTAATAAAAATACATTTTATTTTTAAAGCGCCTTTCTGAACACTCAAGGACACTTTACAAAGTAATTAAAAACACACATATTTGTATGGGTTAGCTGACATCATTCCAACTGTATCCTTTTTATTCATCTACCAGCAGCTGAAGGCCCTGCTGTCTCTGCTGCTGTCCCTGCTGCAGAACTGTCTGTCAACTGCACGAGTAGGGAGTACTCCACGGTCCTGTCTAGGTGGAACTAATGTCCTCACTAACTAATGTTTCCACATGGACATGGATTGTCACTCTAATGTGAGCTGGAATAAAAACAATTCAGTCATGGGTGTCGTCTCACACACACACACACACACACACACACACACAATTCTGATTGGATGTTGCGGCACAGCCACACGTGATGTCACCTGAAAGTTCAAATTATTCAAGTTTGGCGACTGAGCGACACGACCTGGTCTCGTCCAGAACGACCCACTAGCATGACCAAATCGCCCAGGCTGCGTCCGGCGCATCGTGTGAGGGCTGCTGCCCCCCCCCCCCCCAATCATGGCTGTACATTGACTTTACATGGAAAGTGGTCGCCCAAGTCGCATTTGGTGAGAATGCAACTTCAGAGAAAGAAAAAACATTGCAGGCTTTAATTTTGGCTTTTAAAGAGATGCATGGTTTATGATTTGTAAATGTGATTTTCAAAGTTCCTTCTCCTTTAATGCTTGCACAGTGCTGACATACTCTAATACCAAAAGGTGGCAAAATAAAAAAAGAAACTTACACACATTTATTTAAATATAGCCAAAAAATAATGAGAAAAATGAGAAAAATGTTCAGTTCTATCTGTAAGCAGCCATCTGCCCAGTTTGCACAGTGCTGTATGTGAGGTAAGTGCTCGTGTCTGCTCACGGCAGCTGTTGATGGAGATGGGGTTAGCTCTCAAATTAGCCACAACTTTAGTCCTGTTAGATCTGCAACTTCAGCCTTGGATCTGATAAATAAGTCTCCAGTGTGCCTCCTGACACGATAGATAGGATGAAAAGCTGTGCTGTGTTGTTTTTCTAATGCTCTGTGGTCACTGTATGATGCCCCATCAAAGATTCCTATCTTTGAATTGAATGACTATCCGATGATAAAATCTGTAATTGACCGTTTATTTTATTTAATTTTTTCTACTATGTTGAAGATTCTTTGCATCCCTAAATACTACATTATATTTTTCCTTGGGGTATACCTTTTTTTAACCTTATTATTTTTTTTCCTTATAAAATGTTACATAAAAACCTTGACATAACATTTCATACTCTTGGGTAAAAGACCAGACCCAGTCTTTCTAGTTCATTATTAAAATGTATTTACTGCTTCTCTGTTTTAGAATCACAGTGGTTCATTGGAGGTCCCTTGCTCCCCAGGCCCATAAGCCCTGAATCTCAGGCAACAGAAGCCCAAAAGAAGAGAACACGAAGTAAGAAAATGTCCATTTGTCAACAGGCCAAATAGATGATACCTAACATACCTGATGTACCTAATAAAACACTGTTTATTAGGTACATCAATCTAAGCTATCAGGAAATCCTGGAAATGATTTGCTCTTTTGCAATCACTACAGTCTGTTTTGGGGGTCTCGTTGAGGAAAAAATGTCTGAACCTCAGTCCTATTTAATGGTTCAGATTGGGGTCAAGAAACTTCACAACTTGTAATTTCTACACTGCTGTGCTACTCTGTCAGTGCAGTCTGTTTAACCAGATGGAGTCTGCGCCTCTGGATTATTTCATCTTATATGAGAGGTGGGGTGCACCATGGACTGGTCACCAGCTGGTCACAGGGCCAACATAGAGAGATGGACAGTCATTCACACACACACACACACACACACACATACACTTACACCTATGGGCAACATGGGCAACTTAGAGTCACATATCAACCTAATGAACATTTCTGTGGCTGTGGGAGGAAAGTTGAGTATCTGGAGAAAACCCACACATACACAGGGAGAACATGCAGTCAACACTGAAACAGACTGGCACAGGGAGCTCAACACAAGCACAAACCTGCTGCTCCAGCATGCAGCCCTTTGTTTTTTTGTTTATTCATTTATTTTTTAATGTGTGTCTCATTCCCTGGATTTTACTGTAATACTTAAAAAACATCTCACTGTTTCAGTGTTGAGAAAGGTGCTGATTCATCGTAACATGACCTGGCAATAGATTGTTGCACATTTCAAACCTTAGTATTAGTATTAAGCTTATTTTGATAAAAACCTTAAAAAAACTGTCTGACAATGACATAAGAGCACCTGCATCAGCTCTTATATAAGTTTTGTTTTTCCAATCTCACTGGTTAGTTTAAATTAAAGCAATAGTCTGCACTCAACGAACCATTTCAGGTCATAGACTGTTCATTGACCTTTGGGTCCTCAGCATACCCTTGTTATGCAATTAGGACAAGGCTTACTCTGTCAAAGGTTACATTGCTCTGAGGTTAAAAATGGTTAAATGTAACGGAAATAAATTAATCAAACTTTATTCCTAAAGCAATTTTCATTAAAAAAAAAGTAGCACAAAGTGCTTTTCATTCAAAAACACAAGCAGATAAGTTTCAGAGGCTTCAAATAAAATACAAACCCCACCCGATCTCCCAACTCACATTCAGCACACATCAGCACACACACACACACACACACACACACCCAGACACAGACACACCAACACACACACACACACACACAAGTGACAGTCACATGGCGGGATAGATATGTTGAGCCAATGTATTACGTTGTTTACAGCACTAACCTTGAAAGCTGTAGTTTTGCTGCTGTTGATATGTGAAGTGTTTGCTTGGATCATACTGATATCAGTGTCAGAGGCAGCTCAGATTAAATTTATCATTTGGTAACAATGTTCTGTTGGTGCACAAGTAATTTCAATTAATTTTTCTAACTGCAATTACTAAATAAATGTTATTGTTTCTTTAGAAAAAAAATAAGAACTCCCAGTCCACAGAGGACCGAATGGGAAATAACAGTCGGACCCCTTTCAGTGGAGAACCTGTTGGATGGTAATGAGAAAAGCAAACCAGGACAACCGACATCTGCAGCTGAGTTCAAACAGACAGCAGGTAAACACAGCACTCCATAAATGACAAATACAATCTGTTTTTTCTGAGTCAAATAGTTTTTCAGTAGCTTAGTTATTTTATTGATGAGGAATCACGGTAGTGCCTAAACAAGCTATACGTTTCTCACAAAGAGGGAGATTAGCAACAGATCTCTGTCACAGTCCAAAACACTGTCAAGGATGAGTGCATGACGTGAGCTGACACGTGGGCGTGTAGGTGAACCAGAAAGTTTATTTCCACATGATGGTGACACCACTGCCTAATCCTTTACACCCTCCAGTGTCCATGCTGCAGCTGAACTCATGAGCTCAAGGATTCACAAAATTTATCACAAAACAAACACGGATTAAGTTACCCATCACCAGTGAATCTAAAGGTCAGCTGGCAGTCTCTCAGTCACTAACTGCTGAGCGTAGAGGAGAGAGGAGGAGCATAATTCGTAAGGTAATAGTGAAGAAGTTGGATTCAGATAAAGAGAAACAGGGAACAAGGTGAACCAATGAGGTGAAACAAGCAGCCTCATGTTATTAACGGGCAACTTTGTGAGCTTGTTTTGTTTTTATTGACAGGTGTTTGGACTGTTTATCAGGCTGTTTACCCACAAAACATGATTTCAGATATCTGAAAAATGCTTACGTAGGTCTTTATTTAGTGACAGGCATATTAAACCTGTTTGAGTGTAGGGCAATTAAGCACTTGTTTTATTACCTCCATCATATAAGGTTGATTTTTGTATCTGATTAAAATTATTTTTTTTGAAAGGAGTGCATTAGCATTTAGCACTTCCTGTTTTCCTGCCCCCCAAAGTAAATGGGATTTTAAAATACTGGTTTGGATTAATACCTAAAATAAGGTTTGTGGTGAACACGTATGAGATTTATAATGTTAAATTGGAAATAATGTCATGCTTCTGATATTGCCTGCTTTTGAAGCTTTAACCGTTGTTGTTTGTTTTATATGATGGTTGCTAACAAACTGCTAATAAGGACAGCAAAAATGGCCGGGGACCAAACAGAAAGCATTTCTGATGTTTTTTTAATAATTAATTAATTATTCAGACTCTATTACCACAGCCACAAGGACCAATTTGATCAGGCCATTGGATTATGAGGAAAAAAAAAGAAGTCACAATAAGATGCTATACATTGGAAACATTGTTGCTTCTAAGCTGAACCTCCATGTTGTAGTTTCATAGTAGCTTAATAATGGCTTTTCACTTTCATGGATTACATTTAAGCTAAAAAAAAATTGTGAAAAGTAGCTTTGTTTGTAAAGATTGCTACAAAGAGCAGAACATGTAGGGCTCATAATTATTTTGTTCGCTACAGAGCTCATTATCTGCAATAATCCAACACAGTAAAATCCCATAGGCTGTTAGTAGGGCTTGCCGTTGAGGGAACAGCATTATGCTAACCTCTGGGTTGACCTACAAAAATACGTCATCCCTGCACCACTTCATACAGACCTTTTGTCTATATCTGTGTCTGTAATTGTTTTATGTCTGTAAGTTTGTAAATGTGCTGCTGCCTGTCTTGGCCAGGACACTCTTGTAAATGAGATTTTTAATCTCAGTGAGGGTCTTCTGGTTAAATAAAGTTTCTAGAAAAGCAGAACTACACATCAGTATAACTACTTGAAAAGTCAAATTAAAGAGATACAACAGAAAATATGATAACAGATATAAGATAAGTTAAACAAACGAAACAGCCCCACAAATATGAAGAAAAAGCATTGTGTGGATGTAATAACGGTACAAATATCACAACAATAATGATAATAATAATAATTCTGATGATGACGGTCTCTGCAAAATACAAAACCCAAAACCAGTGAAGTTGGCACGTTGTGTAAATTGTAAATAAAAACAGAATACAATGACTGCAAAATCCTTTTCAACTTATATTCAATTGAATACACTGCAAAGACAAGATATTTAATGTTCGAACCTGAGAAACTTTATTTTCTTTTGCAAATAATCATCAACTTAGAATTTAATGGCAGCAACACATTGCAAAAAAGTTGGCACAGGGGCATTTTTACCACTGTGTTACATCACCTTTCCTTTTAACAACACTCAGTAAACGTTTGGGAACTGAGGCGACCAATTTTTGAAGCTTTTCGGGTGGAATTCTTTCCCATTCTTGCTTGATGTACAGCTTAAGTTGTTCAACAGTCTGGGGTCTCTGTTGTTGTATTTTACGCTTCATAATGCGCCACACATTTTCAATGGGGGACAGGTCTGGACTACAGGCAGGCCAGTCTAGTACCTGCACTCTTTTACTACAAAGCCACGCTGTTGTAACACGTGCAGAATGTGGCTTGGCATTGTCTTGCTGAAATAAGCAGGGGCGTCCATGAAAAAGATGTTGCTTGGATGGCAACATATGTTGTTCCAAAACCTGTATGTACCTTTCAGCATTAATGGTGCCTTCACAGATGTGTAAGTTACCCATGCCTTGGGCACTAATACACCCCCATACCATCACAGATGCTGGCTTTTGAACTTTGTGCCTATAACAGTCCGGCTGGTTCTTTTCCTCTTTGGTCCGGAGGACACGACGACCACACTTTCCAAAAACAATTTGAAATGTGGACTCGTCAGACCACAGAACACTTTTCCACTTTGCATCAGTCCATCTTAGATGAGCTCGGGCCCAGCGAAGCCGGAGGCGTTTCTGGGTGGTGTTGATAAATGGCTTTCGCTTTTGCATAGTAGAGTTTTTAACTTGCACTTACAGATGTAGCGACTGAACTGTAGTTACTGACAGTGGTTTTCTGAAGTGTTCCTGAGCCCATGTGGGTGATACCCTTTACACAGTGATGCCGGTTTTTTGATGCAGTACCGCCTGAGGGATCGAAGGTCACGGGGCATTCAATGTTTGGTTTTCGGCCTTGCCGCTTACGTGCAGTAATTTCTCCAGATTCTCTGAACCTTTTGTTGATATTACGGACCGTAGATGATGAAATCCCTAAATTCCTTGCAATAGCTCGTTGAGAAATGTTGTTCTTAAACTGCTCGACAATTTGCTCACGCATTTGTTCACAAAGTGGTGACCCCTCGCCCCATCCTTGTTTGTGAATGACTGACCATTTCAGGGAAGCTGCATTTATACCCAATCATGGCACCCACCTGTTCTCAATTAGCCTGTTCACCTGTGGGATGTTCCAAAAAGTGTTTGATGAGCATTCCTCAACTTTCTCAGTCTTTTTTGCCACTTGTGCCAGCTTTTTTGAAACATGTTGCAGGCATCAAATTCAAAATGAGCTAATATTTGCAAAAAATAACACAGTTTACCAGTTCGAACATTAAGTATCTTGTCTTTGCTGTGTATTCAATTGAATATAGGTTGAAAGGGATTTGCAAATCATTGTATTCTGTTTTATTTACGATTTACACAACGTGCCAACTTCACTGGTTTTGGGTTTTGTTGATGAAAATAGCTTAGATGTAGTGAGCACCTTTTGTCATGCTGTAACTTAGCTTGTTACTTTTCACCAGGTGAAGCTTTAGTGTAAGAGAAGTTAATTTTTTTTAATGAGAAACTCGTAACTTAACTTTCTGCATTTTACTAGTAATTTGCCTATCATTGCTAACATGGAGTTGTTTTCCTAGGTAGTAGCTGATTGGCCTTGACCATAGCAAAACTAATCCGAAACTAAATATGGACACAATTAAAAGTTTTACTCCTGTAATTGTTAGTCTGTATTAAAAAAATGACAACACTTTAGCACAGGGTCCAAATAAAAAAGTTATCATGTCTTCATAATAAAGTAGAAATGCCTGTTAAAATTCATTAGATATCAGTAAAACAAATATATTCACTGTATTTTATGCTTGAGCTGCCATGTCCATTAATGTATAAATAAAGAAAACAAGACAAAAAAACTGAATTTGAAGCATTGTAATCGTAGCTATTAGGCATGAGTTCTTTATAGCTACATGTTTGTTGACCTTCAAGCAGAGCACTGTCTTCAGTTCTGTTAAATATCATGAACATCATTTACAACTCATAATTCACAATGACTGATTTACCATGGTTAACACATGCATTAAGTCAGAATAAATATATGTTACTGATGAAACAACATGTAATATTACTAGTATTTCACAGTGAGTGCTCGCTTTCTTAATTTTCATGCATTGTCTCATGCATGAAATTCCTGTATTGCAGTATTACATTGAGACCTCAACTAAGACGCTGTAATATGATTTCTATGTCTATTAGTATGTTTTACATGTCTTCATTATGTACCAGAGCCTCAATGCAGTGCCCGTAGCTGCCCTCCCCCCAAATAGACCTACCAGTGTGACATCCTACCATTGTTATGTCATTATGTGAAGCCTTTTACCTTATGGGAGAACGCCTGAGGTAGAGCATAGAACCACTGAAACATGGCACTGAGCAATGCTGAACTGACCAATTACTACAGACTAGAAAGGTCAACCAGAGCAGAGTAGACCCTTAAACGGGCCTTAAAGTGACAGCAGCTCCAACAGAGCATCTCAGAGACTGAGAATACAGCTGGATCAGGGGTATTCAGTATATTTAAACTGAAGAGTTTTTTAAACATTAGCAATTGTTCACAAAACCTAGCAGTTGTTGAACACATGAACCTGAGCTAAGGAAAATATGGGCTCTTGAAAACTACATGAAACAGCTGTACTCAGGCAAGGCTAATACTCATTGCTGGTTTATCTGTCCTTCAACATGCATTCAGCAAATTCCAGGAGTGTTCTTGTGTGGCATACACACATATGTTTTTGATTTGGCTTGTAAGGCAGACTCAACAGGTCAGAACTACCAAAAGCTTCTATTCTTTGAAAGTCACTGTTGGGGAAGTCTATATGATTTAGCTTGTGGCTTTAGTCCTCTCTCAAATTTTATTTTTTCAAGTTTTATTAATTTTTTGTTCTTGACTGATGACATGAGAAATGGGAGCATTGACATGAAAGCCTGATCGGTGGCAGATATCTGTGTCACACAGTGAGAGAGCTGTCGGCACATAACTTTTATTTAAGGATGTCACACTACACACGTAAGGTTTGAGTAGTGTGACATCCTTTGGCCTTTTTGATCTAAACAAAAGTGAGAGATAGTGTTAAAACCCCAAAATGGAACTATATGGTGTAATGTGTAAGTTTAAGCCATACAGTTGACTGCTTCGGTCTCCTATCTGCCATGATTACTTCTTTGACTTCTTTGTTGTCTGCCTCTGATGAGAGCGTGACATCCTTGATTTGCAACTTAGTGGAGGGCATTGATTTTTGGAATTGTTCAGCAGAAAAACTAATGATATTGGTTCCTCTTGCCATTTATCGATTTTCAACTGGAACTGTTTTTTTTATTTCTTATTGTCACACATTTAGTATCCTGAATTATTAGCAAACTTTCATGTACAAAGATAGGTTGGGTTGTAATTTCTAGTTTTTTTGCACAATTACTGACTTTTGCACATTTGAACTGTCCTTTTTATTGTATATGTGCACTTTATATTTCACATTTTATACGTCAGGTGTTTATATTCTATTTTAGGTTTTTATATTTTATTTTTATGTTGGGTTATGTGGTGGTGGTGGTGGGATCGCAAAAGAAGAGTTTCATTGCCCTTTAGTGACTGCTGTGTTTTAGTGTGTATATGACAATAAACATCTTGAATCTTGAATTTTTGTGAAATCTTTTTTGTTTTGTTGTAGACACTTCAGACATTTCTCCAAACATTTCATCTGCTGAAAAAAGATCTGAACTTCTGAAATGTAAGTGTTTGGATGCTACACACGTGTTCTATTCTGTATTTTTGTTGTAAAAATGATTGAAATCGAAATGGTGTTTTTCTTTACTTACCAGACGGCACTATACTCACTCTGGACCAAAGACGGCTCACAAAACGCATCACTCTCAAAGAGGGCCACACTGTGGCTTCTGTGTCAGATGAACATGCTGACTACCCTGACTGCCCTGAACGTTTCTCCGTCTGCTCCCAGGTGCTCGCCTCAAAAGGTTTCTCCAGAGGGCGCCATTATTGGGAGGTCCGCCTGAGCAGCAACAACTTTGTTGGCATCGGCTTGGCTTACAACAAAATCGACCGCAAAGGTCCCTCAGTAGACTAGGCCGCAATGCCCATTCTCTGGTGGATGATGTGTTCAATGTCAAGCTGTCAGCATGGTTTAACAACAGGGAGACTGTGCTTGAAAACCCAAACTCAAAGCGCATAGGTGTGCTGCTGGATTGTGACAAAGGAGCAGCTACGTTCTATAATGTGGCAGATAGGGCTTATCCCATCCACTCCTTTGTGATTCCTTTTACTGAGGCTGTTTATCCAGCTTTCTGGATCTTTTCCAGCGGCTCCACTATCTCCTTGTGCAAGCTGCAGTAGATGATTCTAGAGTACTGAATTTGGATTGTATACTTGTGAAAAATCAAACAATATTGATAACTGCACTAAAACCAAAGTGATTGAGTGATTTACTCCCAGTCTGTACATTAAAAAGGATCACTGACCATAATTCAACATTGAAACACTGTTTGAAGTAATGAGACATCGACTAAATATGATTTTTCCCCCAAAAAATTATGGCTCCCAAATTAAAATAATTAACTCAATTTTAAGTTCAGAAGAAGTGCTTGCACTGATTTGGCTTTCTGGATTTTTTTTTTTTACAAGGGCACCTCTTGGTATCTTCAGGGATGGGGATTACATTGTCCTCAGTCTCCTGTTCAAGCTAGAGAAAAACTTGCAACCCATATGACATAAAAGTCTTGTTCTCATCTTTCTGTCTGCAGCAGACTGACATTAACTTGCTCGGTCGGATACTTAAGGGTCTTCAAAACTACTTTTAAATGTTGGTTACTGAAAGCATTTAACTGTAGGCAGAGAGTGGAGAAGAAATTCATGCAGTGGGCAGGAATGTGCTTGACATAGAAGAAATTGAACAATATTTTGCACCTTTCAGCATTTTGTGCTCACATGTTGACTTCTTTAGAGCCTAACAGCTGTAAAACAATCAGAAAGTAACCGTTTTCCCTGTATCATGGCTTTGTAACAAGGGACACTCCCTTTCTCTACCCAATCTCAGTGCTGGTCATCCACCGTTGCACTCTTTCTTTCTCTGCTTTCATGGCAGCAAAGACTTGTACATACATCTGTTTATCTATTTACTTAACAACTTCTGTGCTTTTCTGTGGTATAAAACCTAAAACTAACAGGTATTGCATCATTTGAGTTGATTGGTATCAAAAAGTAAATGGACATGAGCTTACAAAGCACTTTTTCTAGACTTTCTTAATACTTGAAGTGCTTTTACACTGCAGGTCACATCCCATACCCTCTCACAGTCACTCACTGATAGTTCTGAGTTTCTACTCAAGTTTCTTAGCAGCACTAGTTAACAAACGAATGCCCCTTTATTACCATTTATGCACCATTGAGGCAGTCGTGGGAGCAACCTCGGGTTAAATGTCTTGCCCAAAGACACATCAACATGCGACAGCTGGAGCTGGGCTTGAACCCTTGACTTTTCAGTTGATGGTAGAACATACAGCCTGACTAAGCCATTGATCCCCACTATTGATTATTACAACCGCCAGTATTATTATACTTTGTACTACAGGCATTAAGATGACAATGCCTTGATACAAGTGGCCTTTGTTGTTATAAAAAATGGGATGGTGAGAAACTTTTGTCATGTACAACATCAAGATAAAATACTAATAATAAAAGTGTTAACCTTTTCACAGCCATTAACCTGCATGCACTCTTCCCTGAACTCTTTAGTCTTTCACAAGCCAGTGCCAGCAAGCAAGTTTACAAGAACGGGAGACTAAAATTACTAACACAGGGTTTGTAATGATCATAAAGGTGCTCCTCTCTCTCTAGTGCTCTCCTATAGAGTTGTGGTATTTGAATAGAAAGGCAGTACAGATGGCTCCTATCTTGTCTACTGTTCCTACATAGTTTGCCTATCTCAGCTGATTCGTACAAAGCTTGGTGATAAAAAGGTAAATATACCTGTCAAGAGGCTGACCAGTTACATTCCTGTCTGGAGTGTTGCCTTCTTTTGATGGTAGAACATCTTTGCTGTGTTTTGGGTGACAAATTAATGGTTGTTTGTGCTGTTAAACTCTGCTCCCTGCTAAGATACCTTTTATGTCTGCTTTAGCGTAAACATGTAAGGATATGCGAGTACAACTGAAATGAAAACACAGAGCTAATATATGATGTAGCTAGGATTTAGGCTGATGTCATGAGCTCGGTTTTCTTCACAGCATCTGAATTTTTGGTGATAGTACTTCAAATTCTTGGCTGGTAAAAATACATCTTGCATGTTCTCCATAGATGGTACTGGTGGCTGTTAAGCTGTCATATTTAAAATTTATAAATTTTGATAGCAAAGCAGCCCCTGGGTTGGAAATCAGTTTGTGTTACCTTTGTTAGTACATGCTGCTGTTGTCCTTGCAAATGATACGTTTGCATACGGTATGCATAGAAGCAGGATGTAACACTTGCTGATAGTCTTGGGTTTCAAAAATTGGTTTAACTGTGGGACACTAGCCTTCATTATTGGGATTTGTGGATTAGATGAGGCATGTCAATTTTCAGGCCCTGCTGTCTGGTTCCAGATGTCAGCAAATGCCTGTGGATCTAACCTCACTTAGACTATGTAATCTATATCAAAGATTACATTATTGGTGATGCAGCAAGTCAGATGCGAAAAAGATGATCATGGCAGACTGAAGCTACACTTCAACAAAGTCCACATAGTACATGTACACAGTGTTCTGTGCCCACTATAGTTTTGTCCATCCGATGGTGCATGCCTTCAACCCCAGGTGAATTACAGGGGTGGAGAGTGGCTGCAACAGAGGAAAGCAGAGTAGATGGGCCACAAGATCATAAGCTCTTATGGGGGATGCAAATGGTAAATGGACTTGAGCTTATACAGTATAATGCTTTTCTAGTCTCTGGCTAATCAAAGCGTTTTACACCACTGGTCACATCTACCCTTTTACACCCTTTCAATCTGATGGTTCAGAGTTTGTGTGCATTGTCCATCAGTGTTGGCTAACATATCCACACCCTTTCATACCCATTTACAAGCCACTGATGGATCAGTGGAAGCAACTTGTTTTGCCCAAGGACACATCAGCAGGGGACTACCTGAGCTGGGCTCAAACCTGCAATCTTTCGGTTACTGATAGAGTGCACAATCAGACTGAGCCACCAACACCCCTCAGTACAGACAAATACATACAAATGGCAGGTTACTGCGCCCTCCTTGGCTGGTTTGCTGTTTGTTTGCTGTTGAGACAGTCTGTAATTCTGTTTTTAAATTCACAGAATGCTCTGTGCACCATGTATGACTTCCTATACGGGTCGATCTGTTTAGTGGAGAATGATGAAGGCTTGATGTGGCTCCTGCTGAAAATAGCCTTTCCACATATCCTCGACAAAGAGTGGTTTTTTAGACTGGCACATCTTACCCTTGTGTGTGCCTCTGTGTGACAACCCTGGAGCATATCTGTAGAGGGAATGTGACTTACAAAGGAATCCCAATAAATCATCATGACAAATGCACAAATAAATCACAAGAGCAGCAAACCATTACAACAGTTGAAGATAAACAACAGCTTAACATATGTAACCACATGTTCTTAAGATGCACACTGTGTGCAGTCATTCGGTGTGTGTTTTTTTTATTGTGTGTTTCAGAGGAGCAGAAGGGCAGGGCCAGCACAGAGCATGCTTTCAATAAGGAAACGATAATAGCAGACCTGTGTATTTCAGCTGTGAGAGCCATTACTATCTCTCTTTTTTGTCACCCAACAACAGCTTAAAACATTGTTTGAACTTCTTTGCTGCCTGCTAGCTTGTGATGGTGTTGTATGTTTAGTAATGCAACAATGATTTAAACAGGTGGTTTCATGCATGTTTTACTTTATTGTGCATCTATGGTAGCAACACAACCATGGGGTTCTGTTGGATGTAAGCGGGTAGGAGGAAACAGTAAGATGTCTAGTTTCACAGGGTATAACAGACCAAGTTAACCCCACCATGAGGGCTATGGTCACTGAAGTATTCAGACATTGGGATGATTTGGTTTATTTAGTAAGGGAGTTGTATAATGTTCATGACAATAGTAAATACTTTAGCCACAGCAATGCTGCTCAGCTCTGCCACTGTTATGAGAAAACTGGTATGGAAGCTAAGCTGTCTGTCGTTACTGTGTAGGCCAAGAGCTCAGAGTAATGAAGTTAACTGAGGGGAAAGCGAACTAATGTTCCTTTTCCATCCATGGTAACTGCATAACTCGACTCTACTACACAGTTTGAATACTACCAGCAACATTATCTATTACAATAGGCCTATAGACTGTGACTTTACTTCTTTAAGGTTTGTGAGGCTGTCATAGCATGGCTGTGCAAAACTTCATTGATATTCTCACAACAACAAAGGAGGAAACAGAGGTGGCAGATCCCCACTTAATACCAACTATTCTTTTAATCATGCTGATTTGATTTCTGATGAAACAAGGAAGTACATCAGCTGTAAGTTTAAAGGTTACTTATCAAACTAAGATGTACAACATGCATGCACATCCTTTTGGCATTAAAATAAGTCAAATTACATGTTTCTCAGCATTAATTACTTCTGATTTTTCAAAATAGCAGTTTTTCAATGATAAGGTTTCAGGTTTTAAGGCTTCATTAGGTAATAGACTTGAACCATGACGTTTGTCTGATCTTGGTGTGTTTGTTCACCTGGTCATCTGTTCATGTTTCATTTTTGCTGTTTCATGTACTCTCAAAATCCTTTTGTTCACTGGTAGCTTTGTGATGGGAAGTTGGAAAAAACAGGTCTTTCAGGCTTTGGCTTTTGTGTTTTTGAGTGCATTGAACAAAGTTATGTTTTCATAAGAGGTTAGCATGATTTGTACACTAACTATCCCAGTGGCTTGTGATTGTTGATTCTCATACCAGAATATCAGGTTTTGTTTTTTTTTTTAATTAAATGCGAAGCACTCTTGACGTGCAGTACCACATGTACCAGCCGAGGAAGTTGTGACATTGGTAACAGAAAAGAGGAAAGCTATTCTGATTTTTGACATTCCTGTCATAGACTTAGTGGGTGTTGTTTTTGTAGTTGTTGATTGCTGCTTTGAACCGTTGTGTCAGGGATTGTGGTCATATCTTTTTTTAAATTTTGTTGATTTAAAACTTTTCATTTCTTTATGTAATACCTGGCCATATCCAAGTGATGTATCAGAGCCATCGACTGTATGATATGGACCCAGTCTTAGTAATGTCAGCCCATTGGCCCCTAAAACAAGTTCATCAGAGGCAGTGATAGGGAAAAGCCTGTCCCAAATTAACTTTTAGACGGGTTTTGAGCCTTCTTACAACCAGCATCACACTTGCCCATCAGTCTGAACAACCAGGCCCTCTTTCAGTTGTTTTCCTTGGAAAACAAAAAAACATATGGATGTGTAAAAAAAAAAAAAAAAGTCAAGCAATGAACCATTAACAGCATTTATTATGTCTATTATTGAGCCAGACTTTAAATGTTACTTCCTTGATTCATGTTCATGACATGCTTCTGCAGTTCCCAGAGGGTTTTTTTGTACTTCTGCATTGGCTTTAGTTTTGAACACTGGAGGGCGCCAGCTGGTTTAAACATGCTCTGCTTCTTTGTCTGTTTGAAAGAAAGATTTATAGGGAAAGAAATTGACTTCCTGGAATCTTCAGGTCTTCACCGCTGCTTCCACTGTTTGCAATTCCTTATTGATCCAATTGATGCTTGTTGATCGGGATGTTGTTAAAATGATCGAGAGCTTTCACCTTATGGGGAAATTTTGTTTACCCTTTTAGCCCATTGTAACATCACAGACATAACGTGCATTGTTGAATGAGAGAATGTTAATTTTCACAGCGTTTAAATTGTTGCCTCACTGGAGCTATGGTTTGTTTGTCGCATCTTTACTTTTTGTCTTCTGCATTGAAATGTTTTCACTTAATGTACATGTTTGTGTTCAAAATTGAATTATTGCTTTGTCAAATGTATGAAAAAAATTACCCTGTATTGTATGATAACCAGTTATTGTAAATAAAAGATCATTTCTGCAGTCAAACACTTGTTTCTCTTAAAAATCTACAAAAAATTGCTACAACCTTTTAAAGAGCAGAAAACATTTTAGGATTTTTTTTTGTGGTCTTATCGATGCACACTACAAGAGATGACCCTTAACTCCATCCCATAAGCCCCCATCATTATCCCTCAGTGAGTCCATATTTCAACCTTAATTTGAGTTCATATCAATTTCAGAAAGTCTGTTCACAATCACTAATATTCAGGAAAAAAAATCACATACTAGGTATCCAGCTGTGTTCTTTCTCAGTCTGAGATGCTCTGTTAAAGCTTCTTAGGCTTTCCCACAAGGCCCCAGTCTGCTCTGATTGGTTGACAGCCTATTCTGGGGTCGTTAGTACAGTGCTGTACTATGAAAATCTGGTTTTTACATTTGTTCTACATCCATGCTCTGCAGCTGGCATGTTACTCTGAGCTAGTGGGCTTGATCAGCAGACAGAACAGTAGTAAGAGTTAACACTTGTTGGTCTATTGGAGGGGTCGGGGAAATGAGCTGTGTCGGGCATCTAGGGCGCCACAAACAGTGAGGGAAAGGAAGTCCAGATTACTTTTTCTTATGTATACAAGTACTCTTTTATACAGAGGAGACATGTTAAACACACTTAAAGGGCATACAAAACTTGGAAAAGCACAATATGGGCTCTTTCAGACTGAGTCATCAGTCATCATAATAGTGTCAATGTCTGTTGTGAAGGAACAAGCAGATAAACCGTCAGACATCTGCACACATATGAAAATACTGTCTTCCTCTTCCTACCCCTGTGCAGGCTCCATGTGCTCCTGTCACATTTCACTTGTCACCTCCAAATCTGACACAAAGGAAGAATCCCTCCCATTACACCTTTGTGACCTTTAGGAAAAAGTGTAA